>JBBELK010000481.1:1200000-1800000 GCA_037783545.1 Henricia sp. BOLD:AAB3569
TAGCAACTATCCAATGAAATGTTTCCGCCTAATATGATATAATTTTGAATGAATGATATAATTTTACCAGAAAATAATCCATGAAGATGAAATTATTTAGATCGTTTGCAAACGATTTACTTCTCATCTGGGGGGTCGGAAATGGGCCCTGTGTACTGCGTGTATGCTGTTCCGAAGCAATGGGTCTTTCTATAAATTAGGGGTCCAATGTTGGTGTCGCCCGTTTACATTTTACATCTTGTTTTTGTAAATTCAGGACACATTCTTTAAATACTTTCCATCTCAAAGAGTGAGTACATAAAGTACAATTCATACAAAATGGTTTAAAAGCCATTTTAATGATTTTTGTAGGAAAAATAACACATATCAGGTGTAACGGGGGACACTAAATTTCACACTTTTGGACCCCTAATTTATAGAATGACCCCAATGCATTTTTTAATGCATCGCGTGGGTCGCAGGCTAGGTCGAGTTTTCGTGACCATAAGACACTATGAGCAATTGGGCACACACCATTGTTAATAACAATGGTTTGTGCCCAATTTCCATTGTTAGTTGCTCATAGTGAGAAGAAGTTATCATTATTATTTCTTTCTGGTATTCACACCAAGGATTCCTCTAAAGTGCTCATTGCACTGTCACTCGCAAGCATGGCCAGAGACACCGGGGAATCCCCTTGCTCTTCACGAAAGAATGCAGATCCATGCTCACTAAAATACAAAAACACAATGGAGATTCCAAGCGAAACACGGACATCCCAGGCAGTATCTGGGCACCGCCAGGTGTTTTTTTCGCAGATTTCTTCTTATGATCGCGAAAACTCGACCTACATGTAGCCTCATCACTAGCATGCACGACTTAAGGGTCCTTTTTGCAGAGCTGGTCACATATTAAAGGCCCTCAGATTGGGCCATTTATATCAGTGTTAAGCTCCCTAGCTGGTCTTTAACATACAGTTTAAGACTGGTCACCTGAGATACAGTATGACCACAGAGCAAAACATATGAAATGCATTTTCTTTTAGCATTCCAGTAAAGGTGTGGCCGCCTCCAAAAAGTCCAGAGTATGGAAAACATTGAAACAGATAACATCCGCTGAGAGATCGTTACCATGGAAACCAGATGAAGCAACATGTAAGAGCCTGGCTTTCAAATTTATTTTGAAAATATTTCATTAATTTGCATTTATGCCAAATTGTCAGATTAGTCACACTGTTAGGTACAGTGGGTGTGGTCACAATTCTGTGTGTGTTAGTGTTTACAGATCTGTCATCTTAATCGGAATTGTGACCTCAGAACAAACACTGTGTTAACAGGACGTGTTAATGTTAGTGTTGAAAGTCGTGCGCAGAACCGCAAATTGCAGTATATGAGTGTGGTCGCAATTCTCCGTGTTTGAGAATTACGAAAGTTCAAAAATAATCAAAATTAACACCACCCACTTCGTTCAAATTAACTTAACAGATCTGTTACACTAACACGATCTGCAGAGATAACATGGGATGTAACACTAACACGTCCTAACACGGTGTTTGTTCTGAGGTCACAATTTTAATTAAGTTAACAGATCTGTTACACTAACACGTAACACAGAATTATGACTTCGCCCTGTGTATAGTGTAGAGAAATAACATGGTGTTAACACGGTGTTAACAGATCTGTTAACCCGGTGTTAAGCTGGACATTCAATTAGAGGTCGAGATTAATGCCGTGTCAACAGATCCGTTAAGAGATCTGTTAAACTAACATTCATAAATACCTTGGACAGTTTACGCATCCCTATTGGCTGAAAGCACGTCACATGGGCAGTCTTAAATTAGCGATAAAGAATAGTGATAATGCCCGGCTGGCTGTCCCGCGTTTGTGTCGTAGTCAGCGCGTATATGGAACACGCACATGCACAAAGAAACTGCACCCGCCTGAAAGCAAATTGTGCACTTATATCCAGTCGTGAGCGTGCGCGAGCAACGCGCCTGCGTTACTCGTAACGCGCGCGATCGAACAAAAACAACATCACGCACAGCTCGCAGTTGTACGAACGCCGTGTTGACACCAGACTGTAGGCACAGGAAAGTGAATGCAAATTATGGCAAAACGACGAGCTAATTTTGGTGAATTTTACCGATTTACACGAAAAGGTATTTATGAATGGGATTAAAAGTAGGTTTGGCCAATCTTAAACAACCCGTTTAAAACCAGCTAGGGGTCCTGGGCACTGATAATGCCCTCGCCTGGCGGCTCGGGCATTATCAGTGCCCAGGACCCCTAGCTGGCTTTAAACGTGTGTTTAAGATTGGCCAAACCTACTTTTAACCCCTAACTAACACACACAGAATTGTGACCTCACCCAGTGTCACCAATAGACTGGGCTATAATCCTAAGTACTTGTTTATCATTGTGTAAACAAAAAGAAGGTGTAAATACATGTATGACAAAAGCTTTGGCTCTTTTAAAATTTGCCAACTTGGAAACTACTAGTCCAAAAATCTACAATGCTGACTGCCTTATAGTTTTATTTTGGTTCTTACAGATAGCACTATTGATGCTCCACCATCCCTTAAACCGTCAAAGAAGTATTCTGATCTTTCAGGATTTCCAGTAAGCAATGTTTAGTTGTTTTTTTTAATGTACTGACAAGAAAAAAATAGAATTTATTTATGGGTACCTTTGAAGGTAGTTAAAGGGCCTGTGACGTCCTAAACAACTTTATGCATAAGCTTTGCTTCATAATGACGGATTACTTGTTCTGCAAGACATACTATTGTTCGTTTGGATGTAAAATCAATAAAAGGTGGCATTTTTCAACTTTGAAGATTTCATTGCAATAAATCACAGACAGAGGGCGCTGTTTTGAGTGCATCACATAAGGAAGACGGAAGGGAAAAGTTAAGAAAAAACATAAGACTTCAAGTTGGACTTGTGGCAAATTGCTGCAGTTTCTACCCCCAGTTTTGTCATGGCTTACAGCAGGCAACATGTAAAACAAACTCAAACAGCCATGGATTACAAAAGTTTCAGGAAAATTGAGAAAAAAGTGGAATCTTTTGTGCACAGGTCAATGTGATTTTCCTGTGTTTGCCTCTTGTGACGTCGTGACCTTGGTCATGAATATGCATATTTTCATTAGCATAAAAACTAAAAACCTTTGTTTTAACCCCCAAAGCAAGCTCCAAATAGGATTTTTATGACTTTAACTGAGTAAAGTGGTTTTAAAGCATATATTTCATTGATAAAAATCCTAAATAAGGGGCCCTTTAAAGTGTTTGCCTAGCTCAGGCCAAACAAAATAAATGTGGTATAAACATTGGTTAATACATGTAGTCGGAATTGCATGTCAACTTGTGTTCTTCACAAGAATATCAGCTATTCTTGCTAGAAACACAAGTTGACATACAATTTTAACCCACTTTTATAAAGCACACAAATGTTTGATTAAGCGATTATATTTGCTAAACAGCTTTATGAAATTGGCCCCAGTTGGCTTCATAGGCATCTGCACATTAAGCAGGTCTGCAGTTTGAATCCCGGTGGAGCCAAGTTGCTTTTCACTGCATACATATTTCCCCAAACTTATATCCATGGACATTTCTATCGAATTCATTCACCCCGGCGGTCACTGGGTTATAATTCCTAAAAAAATAATCACTTATTCATGATGCGTGTACCCATGAGCAAGGTACTTTGCCATGCATTGCCTCTCTTCACCCAGTAAAAATGGGTACCTGAGAGGGTGGCAAATGTTGATGTGTTTGATTAGCCATTGAGTACCTAAAAAGCAGCTGGGGCTGTATACTTCCCAGGGAGCTGAGATGGTATATGGAGTGATTTAAATGGAGCCATATGATCACGGGTAATGATAGTGTAGGCGCCTTGATGGGAGTTTCCCCTGATAATTTTTTTTTTTTAAATTTATTTACCAACCAAATCCAACAGCGATCGAGTCGCCAATTACAGGACGGCATAAAAAAAAAAATAATGCTATGAAATAATTTTAAAAATGCTATGAAATAAATAGATTAAATAAAACATGTGAACAAATTAATTAAATTCAATAATATACAATAATATACAAAGTCTGCTTTAAAAACAAACAAACAAACAAACAAACAACCCAACAAAAACAAATAAGTGCGCGGTACAAATTATCTATATTTAACTTGTAGTTTAAGATCACTGTAAAATTTTCCTTTTTGTTCTGTTCTGCAATTCCCAAGGCAAGATACACAGATCCTCAGACCAAGCTGAGGTACTCTGATACTGAGGAGTTCACCAGGACGCGTATGCTGCCGGCAGATATCGTAACAGGACTACTGACTCTCAGAAAGGCTAACCCTGAACTTCAGTGATCAAGGAATGCCCCTGGACTTCCATGAAGAAACAAGAGTTTGTGTGCTCTGATGCTAATGCAGGCACGTACGCTTGTTGTCCGATGACCGAGTTTTTTTGCCCAAAAAGTTGGACCAATGACGTCACAAGAAGAACACTCAAAAACAATTAGTGGACCCTGAAAGGGCACCCTTCCCCCACTCCCAATCTATAGACAGTGGCGTACCCAGTATTTGTCGTTGGAGGGGGCCGGCTGACACAACTTGTTCCATGATGCCTACTTAAAGTGCAAAATCCAAGCGTCTGCGTTATGGCCATCCTGTCAATGAAGTCATCAATGCCGATATCCATGCCGATATCCATAGCCCTGTGTAAAACTAACATTTCAGTTTAACCCGTCACACAGAAGTCATGTCAATGTATTATTTGTTAAATTAATTAAGACTATCACGCTGTGAAATAATTACTCAAATATCTTTCATGGCTCTTGAGATTTTTTTAAAAATAATGTTTCAATTTTTTGTAATATGACACCACACTTATATGCGATGAGGGTTGATATTCTTACCAAGTTTCAATGATTTACCGTTGTAAAGAAAAGCTCTGGAAACGTTTTGTGTAATTTGAAATATTACGTAATCGGAGTGCATGTGATGACGTCATCATGGGCATAGTTAAAACGTCCACACATGTAGAAACATTTTCGTTACGTAGAGTCTTGGTCAAATTCTCAATCACATCGTCTCTATTTGCACTCAAATCACTAAAATGTACATTTTCTAATTACTTCCGGTTTTGACCGGAAGTTGGGGGTCATGTCTTTGTAAGATTTGTTTAGTTAATAAATTATTGAGATCTATCATGCTGTGAAAGAATTATTCAAATATATATAACGTATGGTTCTTGAGATATGATTTTGTTTTTAAAATAATAAACTTTGATTTTTTGTAATGACGTCATCATGACGTCACACTTTTATGTGGGGTTGATATGAGAGTTGATACTCTTACCAAGTTTGAAGTTGATATCTTGAACTGTTTCGAAGAAAAGCTTTGGAATAGTTTTAGTAGAAAAAAAGAACCAATACAAAAGCAATAGGTGATCGGGGACCAGCCCGAAAATGTACTTCAATCCGACTATCACAACTAGAAGTGTTAAAAACAAATATGACATTATACAGTATATACATGCAAACCCAGTGACAAATACCAGTGACCAGAACTTGGCCTTGCGTATGCCGAGGCAGAAGATAACTTTTTGTCTAAGCGAATGTTGACAATGAAGTGAATACTGGCCCCTAAAACTCTAAAGAAAAACTTAAGCAAATAAACAATTTTGAAAGAATGTAGTATGTAAAGCATACGAGCGATACCACGCATTTTGTGATACCAGAGCGTAAGCGTACATGTACTTTGGTGCAGGTCTATTTTATAACATTTTTTCATAAACGTATGTAACCAACTATTAGGGGCGTTCGAGATGTTTACACCGGGGGAAGCCCCCAAAAGATGCAAAACGAACGACACGGAGTTTCGCTTTGAATTCTGGGAGCACAGGTCAAAAGTTGTTGCCGGGTGGGGCTTTATTAATGCCGTTATTGTTCGACTCGCGATGAAAAATGAAGCCGGCGCCACGCAAAAATAGTTGCCCTAAAGTGCCGCAATAAACTTTGTCAATGCCCACAGACATCTACTGATTTAGTAAAATGTATTTACAGCCCTATTCCCTCTTATTTTGTGTCACAAATCTGTGTTTTTCTTCGTACTCACGTCGCGATTCCAAACTGTCCGCCATTTTTTACTGCTCACGGTGACGTCATTACACCGAGTTTACACCACAGACCCGCTCGGGCAGTAGTGGCTGCCACCGGGGCAGACTCGTGTAGCACGTGTGGCTAAAAGAACGCTCCGGTGTAGGTTGGTACGTGTTACCCGGTGTGAGCATCTCGAACGCCCCTATAGTTGCCCCATTGTACAGGCATGCAACTTTTTTAGCTAATCGGCTGATTTCCTCTCTTTTGTTAACTCATCTGTCCCAAAGTTGGGAATTTTCCTATTTTTTGGTAATGACACAGTTGCATGCCTGATATTAGCTACGCACGATTATTGTGGAAAGCTGAGCATGCAGGCTATATAAATCATGCTGATGTTCCCGATAATCTTTCATCAGTTGCTTCAAGAGATCGACCAATCGCAGTTCCAATATTTTCTCGCATGCACCCTCATGCATAAAATCCGCCATTTTTGTTCATTACCTGACAAGACAATTTGAAAACTGTCGTAAAGTTTGGGTCTCCTACACTTGTGTGTTGCCACAACAACGTGTAGGTGTTACTATAGGAAGAATATAAGTCTTTCCTTGGTTGAGAAAATTCGCATTTGCATCTCTTGTTCCGGTTTTTGTTCCATTTGCCAAATTGACAATTTTACACTCGGCTTTCAAGACAACTGATGTAAAGTTTATCTCTGTAGATCCATTACTTTTAGAGATATAATTGTTCAAACATAGCAGGTTATGCTAATTAGTCCAAAGTTCGTTGACCCGTATCTCAAAAATTAATTGACCGAATTACATAAAATTTCAGTTCTCGGGGTTTCTCAAGGAGTCCAATCAGCACACCAAATTTCATTTCAATCCGTGATGGTCAGGTCCAAAAGCTCGTTGAATTGACACGGAATGACCCATAATGCTTAAAGGCAGAGGCTCGTAATGGACTTCACTCAATTGTCACTCCAATGCCACAATGAAAGATACGCTTTCCAAACTTCAGTATTGTTTGAAACTTGTAATGGGAAAGGTGTTTGCTGTCGCAAAAGCTGCCACCCACACATCATCTAGTATTATTCGGCAATATTTTAAAATCCCATGCATATACCCCCTTGTGAGCAGAGTGTGCACTAACATTGGCACATCTTGAACCAATACAGCAATTTCACACCAAACGTTGCCAGTGGACGAGACACTGAATCATCAGACAAGACTGTATGGAGAGTTGTCAGCAACTGAAGGAATAGAGTTTCCATACAGGAAACCTGCCTGGTCGGGCATCACCAACACCGGGTGAAACTTATTTGAAAAACTGGGTAAAGTCTACATGTAGAGAAATTTGCTCGACGAAAACAATTTATAAGTTTTCAAGATGATCACTGCCTTGTTTTTAATTTGGTTGGCACGGTTTTGTCGCAGTGAATGTCCCTGCCTTTTACTTGGCCGACAACCACGGTCTACCAAATCATGCATTTAAAACAATAATTGACTCTGTGGCTCTAACCTGTTACCGTGAATGATTCATGGACCCAAACTGTTTGTACTTTAACTTTCACAAAACCGAGAACGTTTGCGAGTTGAACAATGTAACACGAGCACAGAGTCTGGATGACTTCATACCGCTGCCAGGAAGCTCCTACTACGACGGTATACACGGGGCCACATCTTTCTTATCGGTGGAAGACACCGCCAAGTACACCAGCTGTCAACAGCTGGTCACTTCGACAATGACATGTACACAATTTATCCTGCTGGACTGACCAATGGTCTACTGTGACATGGAGACTATTGGGGGAGGATGGATCGTCTTTCAGAGGCGTCAGGATGGCTTGGTTGACTTCTACCGTACCTGGGATGAACACAAGCAGGGCTTTGGCAATCTGTATGGTGAGTTCTGGCTTGGAAATGACGCTCTACGCATCCTGACTTAGGCAGGACAATGGCAACTGCGAGTGGACTTGTGGGACTGGAAAAACAACAGCTTGGGCCGGGTACGGTGTGTTTGCCATCATAGGTTAGAAGTACACTCTTCACATTGGCTCATACAATGCTAGCAGTACAGCTGACGATTCAATGGCAGACTACAATGCACACAGATTCTCCACAAATGATCAGGATAATGATGTTAGGCGTGGACAATGTGCATTGTTACTTGAAGGTGCTTGGTGGTTTAACCACCAATGGAAAATATTACCATCAGGCTGATGTGCCAAGTAATGAAGGCATACAATGGTTTTATTGGAAAAACCATGATTATTACTCCATGAAAAAATGCAACATGAAAATGCGACAGATTCCCTAGGTGAATGGTTATAACACCTAATATCCAGGGTACCTTTTCTTTATTACATGTAGCAATCAAATTATTCTTGGTACCAAAACATCAGATCATCAAAGGTACACTACTCAATTGGTAGGCCCCTATGTGTCCATTTTGTATTTTTGTTTTCAAATGACTGTTTTCACCTATTCCTGTGACAAGGTGTCTGTCATCATACAGATACAATTGTCTAATCATATACAAAATCGTTTAAGCGAGATGCATACCCTCAAAATATCTGCGTAGGCCTATACCCCACATCCCTCACTCGTTGACAAGGGCTTTGCTAAATATTCAAATATTCGAACATTGCCTTGAGCGTCAACCTTTGACGGATTTTGCGCTATATAAGAATTCATTATTATTTTTTTATTATTATTATTAACATTTGATTCATGACAATGAAATACAAAATGTATCTGAATGATGTAAGGATGAGTGAAATGGTATTCACAAATGTATCGACAATATTATTCTTTGTTGCAAAAGATGGTTTCTGTGTTCTGTTTGTGGCTATTTTTGTAAATGTTACCTAGTCCATAAGTAGGCCTACAAGTGCAGTGCCCAAAGCAAATATTCACTGATTTTGTTGATTGAAGTCGAGTCAATTTAGAGAAGCATCTCAAGTCGAGACTAAAGACTAGACACCTACGTTTGGTCCGAGATTAAAAAGAAAACATAAAAAAACAAAATAAAACTAGAGCGATGACATTTGTTTTTGTTACAAATGATAGGTGATCGGGCGAAATGTCCTAATTAATTCCGCAGTTGAATTGGGCACCATATGTTTATAAAACAAAACACTAAAAATAAAACATTTTCCATTACCTTCCGTTTTTGACCAGAAGTTTAGGTCACATATCGGTCATGCTTGCGACATATCGGTTAATTGCGACCTATCATGATGTGAAGGAATTGTTGAAATGTTTATCACGGTCCTTGAGATATGATTTTTTGTTTTAATTGTTAAGCTTCAATGTTTGCACTTTCACACCCAAATGACGTCATCATGACGTCACAATGTTGTGCACATATTGTTTACCAACCTGTGTAACAACAAGTTCTTATATGTGGCGAAAGAATCATTCAAATTTCTTTTGCAGTTATTAAACGATTCAACTCCAAATTTGTGTAATTTGAAATCAAATTCGGCTGTTTAACAATCAAGTGTACATAATTATTTAGCAGCCAAAATGGGTGAAAAATTAACTTGCTTAATCAGGTTAATCAATCTTATCAGCTGATTGCTACATGTCTTGAATATATTTAGCTAAAATGTTTTCGTACAAACTGTATTCTTTTCATACTAAATGTCAGTTTTATATTTAAAGCTATACAGTAAAGTGCGTTTAAAGTGTATTACATGGAAAATAAATTCAGGTAAAATACGGACACTTACAGAATTTTCCTCAACATTGTTGCTAAATTTCAAGCTGCTAGGAATAAAGACTATTTAGATAATAATTAGGGATTAAAAGTAGGTTTGGCCAGTCTTAAACATACGTTTAAAACCGGCTAGGGTCCTGGGCCCAATATTTTTGTGTAAATCGGTAAAACTCACCAAAATTAGCTTGTCGTTTTGCATTCACTTTCCAACCGCGTTCGTATTAGAGCTGCGACGTTTAAACGACCGAAATTTAACTATCCGTTTAGAAAAATGCTAAACGGATATCCGAAACCAACTTGTGAAAAAACGATCCTCCCTTTTTCAAAGATCTAATGGCCGTTTTGCGCCGCCAGAAATTTCTAAAGCGGCAATTTTGTTCGTAAGAATCAGGCAGCATACGGCTGTGATGAGCCCAACGGTACGTCGGTAAGCTTTGTGGTTTCAAGCCGAAGATGTACAGTTGCGTTCGCGGGCGGAAGCGATTTTACTGGTTTACGGTTTAATCTTGTTGAATTCAAAGCAAGGCGGTAAACACTGTTTACTATATAGCTGAACTTTCGTGGCCTGCATCATGTATGCTCAAATTCAATGAAGTGTCAGTGGTGCCGCGCGAACGCACATGATACCAGGTCAAAGAACTTTGTATTGCGAGCGCGGTAATAAGTTTTACTTTTTGTTATGTTTACTATTCGTTTAAACGTTTAAACGAACGTTAAATTGACGTTTAAACGTTTAGAAAAATAAACGGTAACTCCCAGCGCTAGTTCGTATGAACTGCTGGCTGTGCGTCGAGTTTTTTTTTTTATTAGACCGCGCGCGTTACGCGTAATGCAAGCGTGTTGTACGCGCACGCACACGACCGGGTACTTGTCACATCACAGTGCATACTTTGCTTTCGGGAGCGTGCAGTTTCTATGTGCGTGTTCCACATCGACGATGACGGAACGGCAACGGCACCGCTGAAAGTTGAAAATTGTTAACCTTTGGCGTTTGCCGCTAGCGGCTACCGTTGTCGTTTCTGGACGTTTATTCACGCGTCGTTGGAATGAAAAATGGGTCCATATAATACTGTGAACGTCCAAAATTGGTGTTGCGGTAGTTTGGGATAGTTGAACGACAATAAAACGGCAGCGGAACAGCAAAACAATTTTTTTAGGGTTAGGTTCCGCCTTAGGAATGTATAGCTGCTTAAGCGAAATGATTGTTTAGATTTGACCAGTGACATTTCGTACACGAGGTGCAGACAGTATGTTTCTATCTGTGAGCCATATTTAACAGACTTCAGACGACGTACTATGTCCAGGAAATGACTACATTACAAACGAGCCAATGAACATCCATCGTGGGTTGTTACTTGCAATGGGCATTTAACCAACAAAAAACTGCCGATTTACATACATGTATGCATGATGTGATTGGTTACAAAAAAAATCCAACATGACAGGCCGTTAGCTGGCATTGCCAAGGAAATCAATTAACCAATTATTATATAGCGCATTCTACACAGTCACAATGCGCTTTACATTATGTTATTGGTAGACTACACAGTCAGACCTCGAACACTGATACAACAATATTCTGCTTACAAGAAAACATTTACAAAGCTTATCCAGATTTTTCTAGCAATTGGATTTCTTTCTAACCTAACAATCATATAAAATATCTCCCCAAAATACTATCCATAGGAAGAAAACAGGAAATTTGCAATCTCCTATTGGATGTGGAAGAAAAATGTCGGCCTAATCCCTGCACTGCTTTATGTAACTGGAATTAGTTTACAAAACATCGGTGTTGTTTTGACGATATCCTTACGAATATACGGATTGAGAGCGCGAAATTTCAGAATGGTAATAAGAAAAATATGGTATCAAAATCTCAACACCTACATGTATATGAAAAATGGGGGCTCAAGATGTGATATGAACACGCTCCTTTAAAGGTAGTATACATGATTGGTAAACCGTTACAAATAGTTTCATACCCCTGTGTAATTGAAGGTAAAAGCTGGTATGCATGATTAAAACTAACCTGAGCAAAAATCAGCTCCGTACTTAAAGTCTAACATTTGAGAAAACAGTCAAAAAATGGTTTACAGTCACTTCGCCCCCAAACCACTTCGCCCTGAACCACGGCTTGTGCACGAAGTTGTTTTGGGGGAAAGTGGCATTTGGGCGAGGTATATTAGTTAGAAGTTTACATACAACTGTGTTAAAACTGGTATGCTTAAACTTGCGTTGTCACCATTTTTGTAACAGACTTTACTAAAGTCGTGATTTTGTGAAATTCCTCACGTGCTTGCAGTACTTAAAACATAGCTTGAGCTTGTACACCTTGCAATGGTTCGGGTAGTAGTCCTGTTTACCATTTTGGGTGATGATGGTAGTGGTGTACATGTATGTAAACTTCTGACTTCAACTGTATATTGTTTGGACGAAGTGGTTTTGGGGCGAAATGGCCTTCAGGTGAAGTGTTTCAGGGCGAGGTGGTTTTGGGGCGAAATGAATTTACGTTTTGCGAGACGAAAATTAATTGTTTTGCTCATTTCTCAAAAACCATTTCGGGGGAAGTTTTTTTTACCGCGTCATCGTGTTTATATTGTGTACGTTGTGTGTAAATATGTGAAAATGTCTGATTCCTCGAGATACCAATCATGTATTCAACCTTTAATTCCAAGTCCCTTGTTCTTCATTGTTTTTACTCCAAGGCTCCTGTCATAACAATATAATCTGTTAATGAGGTCCAACTGTTGTACAAAGCTGGGAAGATTTAATTCCACAGGCCCCGTTGTCCTTCACCAAATCATTCCAAATTATTTCAGCGGATGTGCATCTTATCTTTGACAAGCGAACTGTATAATTCATCCCGGTGTTGGGGCAAGGCCCGTCCGCATCGGATGTGGTCATGGCTTTGTGTAAATTCACCTGCTGTTAATCATCGAATTATAAACAAAATACCGGTGAATCTCGTAAAAAAATAATGCACTAATATACAGGACTGACATTTTATTATTAAATGACAGTATTTTTATGGTCGTTGGAATAGTTTAGCCAATCAGAGAGCGTCTTGGCAGACGGTATAAAAACTCTTTGGCCAATGAGATCGTAACCTTTATTGGAAAATACCTGTCACCCTCTCAAAGAGCGGCATTGAAATGTGACAGCTGTGGTTCGTCAGGGGCCCAGTTTCGTCCACATGAGGGCGCCCTTGTACAACCTGCGTGCGCACACGCATTTATATAATTTCGTCTTTAATTGTCGTTTTTATGCGTAAAAAAGTTTTCCTCTCAACGGTTGAATAAAATGTTGGGACCTGCATGGAGCACTAAAGTGAAAACGTCACCCTTTGTGTGTTGCCAAGGTTACTGGGTCTACACTAAAACCAGTGAACTGTTTCCTTGCGCTTTAGCAATGGACGTTTCAGATTACCAGCGATTGTTGAGACCCAGTTACCCTTGCGACTGACGTCACACTTGAGGGTCTATTGCAAATCCTGTATACGGACTTTAAATGCCAACATTTGTTTGAAAAAAAATGAAAATAAATCAATCAAAACTAAATCGCGATTTCTTAGTGGAATAGCCCAACAATTTTGGAATCGCCCAATCGTACAGCAAAGTGCAAGTCACAGTGGTAGTCTATAGTGAACGCACCATGCACTTGTCAGTCGAGTACTTGTCACTTGGGATTGTAAAACAAGTGTTTAGTAATCCCCGCTGGCCTCGCATGCAGTGAGAAAAGCATTTCTTGCTTTTTTGGAGAACACAAAATCATAGTTATGGGGAAAAGATTTGTGTTTCGGTGTGTCAACTTCGTTCTGGTAGTTATACTATGCTGGCTGCCTTTGTATCTCCACTTTTGGTCTTACAAGACGGAAGACTTTGAACATTTACATCAGAGTGGGGAGTTTAGAACCGAGGGGAATTTTGGACGCCGAATTGACACACAGAGAAGGACCGAAGATACGAGCTTACTTTCGGACGACTTACACGGGAAACAACTCGGTAAAGATGTGATCGTTCGCGGCAGGAAAGCGAAAGCCGTTCGACTAACTGTGCGGAGACAACCGAGGAAATTTTCGACAGCTGATGTGGATTTCGAAGACTCGAAAGGAATAGGCCTACCTAGGTCGTTTGGGAGAATTGGTACGTTTGAGAACAAGGACTACGGAGGTAGGTGAGAGCGTGCACACGAATAAGTTTCAGACAGAATTTATGTCATTTTCAGCGAAATACTTGGATTTGGGGGCTAGTAGCTAATGCCGTTAAAGAAGCGTGACCAGATTTTTCAAAAATATTTATTTCGTGCAGTAAGCCAGGGAACCAGCCTATAGGACTGTGGTTTTGCACAATTTCTCGAAAGCATGAACACAGTTTGTCATTGTTTTCTCGGAACGTAGATGAGGTACTGAGCTGACTTCTACACAGGCTGGTTTTTCTCATACACATCCTCAATCACACGTGGAGATAACACGCCATTTGTAACACTTTTTCCATATCTATCTTTAATACACGGTTCTCGTTAAAATGTTCATGGTGATATACCTGGCCTCAAACAACGCGTTGCGTGTTTGTTTATCGACACCAAGACAGTGCCTGTGAACTTGAGGTCGTCCAAACGCGACTTTCGTCGTGTTCCGGGCTAAAGGTGACATCGTCTTGGCACACCATTTGCAGCATTACGGAGAAACATGCAACACCAAATTATCCGTAATAAACAATGCTCAAGAGAGATACGTGTAGATCAAGTACCGTACATTATTTCGTAGTGCGGAGTGATTTGGAATCGCGGTGTACTATTGCGCGCGGACGACTGTTTATGGTTTTCGTCAAGGTGGATTCTAGACTGGTTCCCGTCCACATATTCCACACAGGAGAATATAAGGACAGGTAAAGGGCGCTTCATCTTGATCTGTAATTGGTCGTCTTTGCGCATGCGCATTGTGTTTTTTATATTTAAAAATTGGCCAAGCCCTTTGCTTTAGGCAATGTACTTTATTTACATAATTGGATATGTTCGACACGCATGGCCAAGTTACAAATGTCAATGCAAAATCTGCGCACTTACTAAAAAACAAAAAATAATAATAACCACGTGACGGGCAGAATTCTGCCCGTCATGGCTGCCTTTACCGATCCCTACATTTTCGCAATAAGCGAACCAATCTATAGGGATCGGGAACCAATCTAGGTGGATTCACACATTTTTTCGCGCGTAAATTTGACGCGCGTCGCTCTCAGAATAAGCGGCCTAGAGCGAACCGCCTTAACGACGAACCGTATAAATCACACACTGCAAAAAATGTGGTGTTAAATCAACACCACTGGCGTTGTCTTATATAGATACCAATTAAAGGCTGGTGTTAAAATTTAACACCATAGGTGTTAGGTTTAATTCCACACTTATTTTTAACACACTTGTTTAAACTAATAGGCCTACTTGTACAAGGGTGTTAAAACACCAGGCTCGGTATCTATATAAGACAACACCACTGGTGTTAATTTAACACCACAGTTTGTGCAGCGCAGAACCACAAAAAACACTTTCCGCCCGAGTTGATTCTGTGATTTTCGGTTCCTCGATTTACTCCTTTAAGGCAATTCTTTTCCCTTCCCTGAAAAAGTTCATTTTCTCTCATGCAGGAGTAAAATTAGCGTCATTCCAGCATGTCCCACTAACAAAATGGAGAAAGGACGGACCAGGGGAAAACGGAGAACCAGTACATTTGTCATCCGGGGAGCAACGGCGTGCAGAGGCGACCTTTGACCTAAACCATTTTAACCTTGTTGTTAGCGAAAAGATCGCCTTGAATCGGAGTCTACCTGACGTCAGACCTCACAGGTAAGGCGCGAGGTCATAATACGAACGGTCTGTATACCGGTAAACGGTTCGAGTTAATCCCTCTTGGAACCGTTTGTCTGTGGGCAGAAAACCATTTGTTCAACCACGGGTGAGTTGAACACTGCCAATTATCTACCGTTTGGCCAGATCAGCTGAACTGTTTGCTTGCTCACTCAAAACCGTGCAACGGTGTATCGGTTATGTACCGTTTCCCGGTACATTTTCCCGGTTTCTATTTTGACCTCGCGCCTAAGTAAATGTTTACCACTGACCGACTGTATATACAATGGACTGAAAACGACTCCCTGAATGGAGCAGCTATCCGCCATCTTGCTACAGGAGAGAAAATGGACTGGTTATATTACTATTTATTTAGATTATGTGAAGACGGATTACATGATTACAAATACTTTTACAAACAGAAATAACAGCATTACATAACTTTAAAAAATAATGTTGATAAACTGCCTTGTAGAAATTCCAGCCATATGGATACAGGGGTTTGGGTGTATCTTAAGGAGGGGTGGTTATCTCATTGAAGGGTTTATCCCTCAGTAGGGCTTGCTAAGCTCACGCGATAGCCAATCAAAATCAGTTAGGAACAACTGCACTACCATGATTCGAGCCCACCTATTGGCTTTATAGCTCAATTGGAAGGGCGTCTGACGTTAATCAGAAAGGCCAGCGGTTTGAATCCCGGTACGGTGGAGCCAAGTTGCTTTTCACTGCATCCAGATTTCCCAAACTCGTGAACATTTGTCCACATTTGCACCATATAGATACAATATTCACGATCACTTCAGCAAACCTGAAAAATCCACGCATGGTTTTAATGCGCGGATGGACGGTAATACAAATTATCTGCAGACAAATGGTGTTTAGTTGGCAATTTTCCCACAAAGGTACCATTTTATACGCGGGAAAAAAATCATGTGGTGTTTGTTACCATTGCAATCAACACTTTTAGTCCAGTTTTTTCTTGTCAACTCTGGAGTAAAATTTTGGGTATATAGCTAACTGCAAGTAACTGCCATGTATTGGCGGGGCTTTAATTTTATGACATTTTGGCAACCACGGTCCCGTGTTTTCCAGCAGATGTCGCACGCTCCGGTATTCCGGGAGTCTTCCGGATACCAGCGTGATTATTGTGTTCCACAACGAGGCCTGGAACACGCTGCTCCGCACGGTAACCAGCGTCATCACCCGCTCGCCCCAGAACCTACTTAGAGAGATTATCCTCGTTGATGACGCCAGCGAACCAAAGTGCGGTGAGTTGGTGCCATTTTTGTGGGCTATAGTGGCGTACATCGGATACCAAAGATAGTTTTACTTTGTTGCCCATTTCGTCGCAAATATCTCTTCAAATTATGGCGATGTCTCTGCAAACATTTAAGATGTCGTATATTTTGTCGCATACTTTGTTGCATACTTGGCATGCATAATAAGCGGGTCTATTTTTGGTAAGAAGCTAACTGAAACCGGCCGTGGTACACCTTGCGTTTCGTCCGTGATCCGATCACAATAGCGCATGTTGTGCAGTCGCATCACAAGGTGTACGGGTTTTGCGATGCCTTCTGATGGCAATGTGGTCATTTTGTCTAGCCTACTTGTCCGTCTCAACGCAATCGCAGAATTTCGAGCATTTGGCGTGTCTGTGCAATCGCAACGGAGTCGAAACGCAAGGTGTACAGCCGGCTTAACGCGCGTCGCCAGGAAAAGATGGGAATCTGGTTTTGAAGCCATCTAGTTTTGAAAAAAAAAACTTACGCTTAAGCATGTTGCGATGTCCCTTGAACGCCACGACAGTGGGTGCAGTTCTTGAGCGGTAGTTCTGCATGTTCAATTTGATTTGTTTTAGTTGTCTATCTCTTTGCCCAAACAGCCTGGCTACAAAGACCGCTAGAGGACTACGTAACCAGTCTTTCAGTACCAGTACGAGTGGAGCGTCTGACGTCACGGCAGGGCATTGTGGCCGCGCGTCATTTGGGCGTTGCAGTGTCAACTGGACAGGTGTTGACTTTTCTAGACTCGCATTGTGAGGTCACTACGGGTTGGCTGGTACCGCTCCTCGAAAGGATATCACAAGACAGGTAGATTGTGCTCATTATTTTTCCACAGGTGTAGTACAAGCGTGCGTCTTGCGCGGACATCGTGCGCGCGTGCGGGTAGTGCATGTGCGTGTCGTGCGCGGGCGTCGCGTCGTACGTGAGCGGCGTGCGTGCGGGTCGTGCGTGCGCGCCATGCGTGCGAGTTGTGTGTAGATGTCCCGCGTGCGCGTCGTGCATATGCATCGTACGTGCGCGGGCGTCGTGCATGGGCATCACACGTGCGTGTCGTACGGGGGTCGTGCGTCATGGGTGTCGTGCGTCATGGGCATCGTGCGTGGGCGCCGTGCACCTACACCGTGCGCCAGTAGGGGTGCGTTGCGCAATGGCGTTGCGCGTGTATGCGTTCTATCTACGCGTTGTTGCGTCTGCGTTACCGTTGTATGTTGTGCGTGCCTTTTGTTTTTACTTCTAGGTGTTTTGGAAACGGCCGGCTTCGTAAGGAAATATTGCTGCGTAAGAAATATTGGCTCCAACAGCAACTTGTATATCATTATATGGCAACATCTCAAATAGCAGTTACCAGACGGTTTTAGAAGAAATATTTGTTTAAAGCTGTTAAAGTCATGTATGTCGTAACAAGCAGGGGAAATAATTTGGTAGGAAAAAGTCGCTTTCCTTGTCACAGAGTATTATGTGTTCCCTTTGGACACGTGACAACACGCATGCGACCTCAGCCAACTACCTTGAACGTGATGTCAACCACAGCGGGATTTGGCGTCTCCCGCTGGTACTAACAAAATAAAGACAGTTTCGGTTGTGCCAAAAGCTTTCCGGTACTTTTCAAAGACGTACATGTACGTGGAGGTCATTCGAGACGTTGACTTGCCTGCTGGCAGTTGTCATCAGACATATTATTTTATAAAAATGGCCCACTTATCCCATTAAAGCTGAAAAAAATATCAAAATACCCTTTAGTAGGTGGTTGATAATCTGAACCATAGTATATGTGAAATCACGTTGCATGGTAGCCTATGCTGTAATATTAATTAAGAATTTGATTTATGCACTAAAAAAACTGTAGTGTTAAATTAACACCAGTGGTGTTGTCTTATATAGATACCAAGCTTGGTGTTAAATGTTAACACCACAAGTATTAGTTTTAACACCTAGGGTGTTAACAATATTGAATTTATTCCAAGTGTGGAATTAAAACTAACACCTATGGTGTTCAATTTTAACACCAGGCTTGTTATCTATATAAGACAACACAACGGGTGTTAATTTAACACCACAGTTTTTGCAGTATGGTGTCAATTTTAGCCAAAATACTGCTTCCGATTAAAGGGGGTGTCCAGATCACATTAATTTTTGAGCGCCCCATTTTTCCCGAGGTAAGGGTGTTGAGATTTAAGTGATACCACACCATTTGTCATATTTTTCTCATTACTATTCTGGAATTTCGCGCTCTCAATCCATATATTTTCAAGGATATCATTAAAAAACCACCGATGTTTTGTAAACTAATTTATTATCCGGTTATACATAAAACAGCGCAGTGATTGCACCAACACTTTTGCTTCCACGTCTAAATTGGAGATTGCAAATTTCTTGTTTTCTCTGCATGGATAGTATTTTGGGAGGACATTTATGTTGGGTTAAGGTTAGAATCTAAACAAGCTCCTTTAAATACATTAAAGGGCCCGTGATGTGATATGCTAAACAACTTTATGCATAGTCTTTGCTGCATATGATGGATTACTTGTTATAGCAAGACATTACTATTTTTCGTTTTGATGTAAAATCAACTTGGCCTTTTTCAACTTTGAAGATTCCATTGCAGTAAATCACAGAAGTAGGGCGCTGTTTGGAGTGCATCACTTCAGGAAGACACAAGAGAAAAGTAAAGAAGAAACATAAGACTTCAAGTTGGAGTTTTGGCAAATTGCTGCAGTTTCCATCCCCCCCCCCCCCCCCCAGTTTTGTCATGGCTTACAACAGGCAACATGTAAAACAAACTCAAACAGCCATGGATTACAAAAGTTTCAGCAAGTTTGAGGAAAAAAAGTGGAATCTTTTGTGCACAGTTGAATGTGATTTTCCTGTTTGCCTCTTGTGACATCACAACCTTGCTCATGAATATGTATATTCATATTAGCATAAAAGCTAAAAACCTTTGTTTTGACCCTCAAAACAAGCTCCAAATAGGATTTTTATGACTAACTGCGGTAGTATAGTTCCATAGCATATATTTCATTGATAAACATCCCAAACATCGTCCAAGCTTTCACGGAATTGACCCGACGGTAAGAAAATGGCCATTACCAGTCCCCGGGTATAGGCCTACCACCAGTCACAAGGAATGTCTACCACATGAGGATTTTACTGGTAAAATCGGAGCGCGTCATTGGCCGATTCAGACGCGCGATTGGGAAGTAAAAATGCTACGCGCCCAGGTGACGTCAGCCCGGTGAGTATCCAACTGGCTGTGCGGTATTTTTTTCTGGTATAGCATCAAAAATTCCATCTGGAACCCGCCTCGTAAAAAATATATTGGAATTTTCACGGAACCAGACTAATTCAACTCTATTGCCATGGTACGGACCTCTGCAGCTCATAAACAACAATGGCAACATTTCTGAGTTTGGATTACAAGAAAATAAATTGTTTGTTGTAATTGTATACTGGCCTTGAATCTGTTATTTTGTCAATTTGCTCATGGAAATTTATAAGGTGTAGTAAAACAAATACAGCATGATTTATTTCTGGAAAGTAGTGGGAATTACTGGTCCCGAGGTGTAGGTCAGCTTGACTACCCTCCCGACGCATACTTCCCCTCAAACCATGCTGTATTTACACTACTGAACAAGAGTTTTTGTAGTCAAGCAAGAGTTTTTGGCAGCTCTTTGAAATTGGTCCCAGATAAAAATCAAGCACAGGCTCACTGGGGTGCACTCCTAATGATATCAGAGGTCGCACGCACACGGCGGTGCGCTCTGTTAACAAGCATCAGGTTTGGGTTCTAGTTGACATTTTTAAAGGGAAACTAGCCTTTTACGTGTAACCTTAAGTTTGCACTTATGATGGCTACCGCCCCAAAATCTCCACTTTCAAATGGAGGTGCAGTTTATAAAGTCACATACTACGCTTTTGTTGCTACGTGGTGCACACCATTGCCTAGCAACGAACAGTCTGGTTGCTTTATGCCATTTTCTCATATACGGTGAACACGATATAATATAAAATAAAATAAGTATAAATTCTGTACTTCACACATGTCGCGTGCACCACATAGCAACAAAGATTTAGTCTGGTCAAGTGGATACTAAGTGTGCACGTGTAAGGAAGAGAGTCAGTACATGTACATCAGAAGCTATTTTTAAAAAAACATGTGAAACATACAAATAATTCTTTTCGTATACATTGAACAAAGATTTTAACGAAATACCTCCTGGAATCAACAGATAATCAAATTATAAGATATACTTCCCACTTTGGAAATGTTGCATTTCTGAGATAAATAAATGATAAAATTACTGCAGAGAGTAATGATGGACAAAATCACGACACGAATGCTCCGTGCGTAAGCGCGACAATAGAGGGCGCTGCACGTGCGCGTAAATGCGTCATCTTGTGTACCAAACTGGTTGCCGTCCACATAGAAGAATATTCGTCACTTGCACGGTTGCGCTCAAAACGAGGCTTTCCTGGCATGCGTCATATTTTACAATGGACGAAAGTCAACGTCACAGCAACCGACTTGGTAACGACGCGAGGGAGGCATTGCTCATGCAAAGAAGGCTGAGGCTATAAGCCAGGCACTCCGTGCTTTCCCATCACAGCCCGTGAACGAACCCGTCATGGTTATGGAAGGATGTACCCAATTGATGTACATCGTGTACGTGTACGTGTTAGTGCATACACATCCACATTCGGGCCCTTGCAGCTGTGAACTGTGCGATCCGCATTCGGGTCATGCATGGAGTGCCTGGCTTATAGCCTCTCCCATGCAAAGAAAGCCTCGCTGTTTTGCCAATATGGCAGAACCGTGCAAGTGCATGGCGAATAGGGACATGTAAAGGCGCTTCATCTTGATCTGATTGGTCGTATTTGCGCGTGCGCATTGTGTGTTTTATATTTTAAAATTTGCGAAGCCCTTCGCTTTAGGCAATGTACTTTATTAGGTGTTCGGGTCTCGACCCGAACACCTATTGTTATTGCACGTTTTTTCGGGGTTTTTTCATGTCTTTTTTTGTTCTTCTAGTCCAAACTTTGTCCACAGCATAACTCGAAAACGAAACAAGGTACGAACTTCAAACTTGGTACCAACTTAGAACCTAGTCTGAAGATGTGCATATTGTCGTGGCGTCGTCCTGACGTCATCAGGTGGTTAATTATAATACTTTGAAAATCGCAAAAACCGGCATTTTTTTACAAAATGCGGTATTTTTTTATAAAATGCGGTATTAACTGCAGAATGGAACAAGGTATGAACTTGAAACTTGGTACAGTTATTGACCATAGGCATGGGTTCTCGATGTTAGTATGACGCACCCATGACGTCATCTGTTACGTAATTATAATAGTTTTAAAATGCCTAAAAAGCCAAAAATAACGAAAATATGCATATTTGGCAGACATATAGAACTGACCATGTGCTACAATTGTCTTTGTGTATGAATTTTCATCTGACACTTCCTTCCTTGGTCAATTGAAGGCCAAAGTTCAGCCAAGTCAAAAATCACATTTTTTGGTATATTTTGTGTACTTATGCAGCAATATTGTAAGATTTAAGGATAAACTTAGGATTCTTGTTTAGCATCTTAGACCAGTACTTGTGTGTAGCGCCCTCTATTGTTTAATTTGCTTCAGTATGGTTCCTGATACACACACACACAGTCTTAACATATCTCCTATGGTCAGGAAACCAGACCGTTTTTGCCACATCACGAGAACATAATTTTTCCATGTGACTAGAACAAAGGAAGAGAGAATGCAAATATTTTTCTTTGATTTTCGTTATGATTAAGTGAAGTATTGAATTGCAGATATTAGGAAGATTTATATGTACCTAGAGACTGCACATTCTGTAACACTTCTGATTGAACAACACCAAAGATTTCCTGTGATTTTCTTCTAAATCGGACGCAAAACAGTGCAAGTTTGACATTTGTTTGCTTTCCTTTTTATTGTTGCTAAATTTACTGCATAAACATTTATTCCACTTAAGATTTGATATTTTATATTATAATAGTCACTTGATATTACAGATAATGATAATTATTTAGCATGTAGATCGACTTGCGTTTGAGAATTTACTCAGTGTTATTACTGTTAAAGGGGCTCGTCATTTGACATGTTTGAGGCTTTTAGAATTATTTGTTTATGTTTACTTATTTTTGGATCATATGTTTGTTGTATCTCCGTAGATTTCGAACCCGACTTAATCCAGAATAAAAGGAGTTTGAAGCCGTTTAAAATTCGTTTGACACAGGCATTTCTTGACAAATATTAGCTATTAAACTACGCTCGATCTTCATGAAACTAGGTACAGGCATGGCCCCATCACAAACTTCCACCACCATGTAGAATGTCACCATGACGTCAATGATTACGTCGTCATAATAATTTAAAATTTCTTAAAATGTTTCCCTCTTTAAAACCACATGACCCAGGGTCTTCATATTTAGCAGACATTATAGAACTGACCATGGGCTACAGTTATCTTTGTGTAGGCATTTTCATCTGACCCTTCCTTCCTGGGTCAATTTAAGGTCAAAGTTCAGCCAAGGCAAAATCTGCGTATTATGGGAGTGCGCTATGCACCAAATGTCGTACGTGACCGGCAGATGGCGACATTCATAGTTTACGGTCACTACAAACGGTGTTGTGCTGTGTGTGCATGTAACGTACTTCGCTCGTTTGCACCGCCCATACTGGAAACAAGCGAAGTAACGTAGGCCCACATGACTTTTGGACTGACCGTAAACTATGAATGTCGCCCTCAGCCGGTCTCCTACAAAAGTCAAAATGTTGTGCGTTACCCTCACCATGGAGGAAGGAAAGCTGTATCGTACCTACGCTAAATAGTCTACTCGTGCATGACGCACTGTGTAACGTGCCTACTCGTGCATGACGCACTGTGACAATATGACTGCCCTCTGTCATGGCCGCCGTACAAGGGGTCTATTAAAGGCACAGGCTCGTCAGCAATGTGCGCGCGCCAAATTCGTGCCACGAAATACTCAACTCCATAACAAAGTTTATTTTTAAAAGTCTGGCATATGCCCCAGTTCTTGTCAGTCAATACATGAGCAGTATTTAGTTAGGAGTATGATCTTTGTGTTTTAGACCATTCAAGCATGGTGTGGACAAAATAAACCTTATCGACGTTCTCCATGCATTATGGGATTGAATGACAACATTGCTCGGCTAAATGTGCGTAAACCTATGAGGCGGACGCCAACTGGGCAACATTTTAAAACTTATTTTCACGAAAACCAAAAAGAGTTCAAGAATCAACCTCTCACCACTTTTTCTTTGATCAAACATAGTGACAAAACATGTCCCGAAACAAAAATGGTCATCGGGGATTCCCTTTGTAGTGGGAAAGTCCGAGTCCAGTGCTCGCAGCTCGGTATGCGCAATGCAACACGCGCCGTATAGCCACGGCGCGGTCGGATTGAGTGTGCTGCACTGCGAGTCGGTGTTAGGCCTACAAGGACTCTCCCGCCACGAAGGGAATCCCTGATAATTTCTCGCATTTGCAACATTCGTTTGGGGACATGTTTGTCAGTATGTTTAATATGTATCAAAGAAAAAGTGGTGAGAAGTTGATTCCTAAACCCTTTTTGGTTTTTGCGAAAATTAGTAATCAAGTTGCCAAGTTGGCGTCCGCCTCATAGTTTTACGTCTCAAATTTTGTCATCCAAAAATCGTGTTTTCTAACCAAATTTACACTTTCTGTGGCATTATCGTGTCATATTAGGAAGAATTAGTGGCGAACGTGTACGGTATTTTTACCGTAGTGCGCAATTCTTTCCTTATGACTTTACAACCATCCAAAAAGCATTATTATTCAAAAGAAACGGGGTTCGAGAGTGAAGATTTGCCTTTTTTCTGTGGCTGACCTCGAGTCTGCCTTATAGAGCTAGGGACCATCTTCAGTACCACCCATTTGGATAGGTATTTATTTAAACAAACTGACCAACAGTAAAATGACATTTAGCACCGAGTTGTCTTTCCTCTCAACTGGTATTATTCTGTGTCAGCGATAATATAAACTAACTTTAGCCCTGCCATTTTAATACGGGCCGTCAATAAAGTATGTATACGCATGAAATGCTCTGGGACGAAAGAATGCTCTGGGATCTTTAAAGTACGTTACAGTTACCTAACTGCTAACACACTGGACCAACGGCTTTACATCTCTTTCGAAGGATGGAGCAAGTGTGGTTGAGTGCCTTGCTCATGGGCACAGGTACCCCAGCCGAGGAGAGGTTCGAACCCGCAACCCCAAATTTTCACATATTATTGCTAGTCAATGACCCAAACCACTCGGCCACGGTACCCCACATTGGTAAAATGTTGGAAAAATATTGGTAAAATCTTAACCATTTCCCCTTAATTTTGCGTTTCTATCATCAAACTAGCATCTTTACAAGGCAAACCCTGGGTGTCCGTGTATGGTAATCTACCCTAGCTATATTTAGGCTTAAACAAAATTGAAAAAGTTGGGCTAACGTTTTCCGGTTTCATCTTTCGGCTATTGCATATCGTATTAAATCTTGGCCATCACTTATAATACATCAGTAATTCAGGCTGTGGTGTACTTATCAAGTGTCAGATTGTCCTGAAAGCATTATTTTTTTATTCAAAATGGCACTGTTTTCCGTATTGTTAAGCCATCAAACATTAATATCTGAGCGTGCATGATGGTATATATCACGGACATGCACAAGCCGTGAGATAGCCCTGTAATTTGTGGGAATAAAACTCAATGACAAAAAGAAAACGAACTCACTTCATTTCCTGTCCAAATTTCTTTCATCCAGCAAGATCCAAGCATTCCATTTCTTCCCCAGTGTTCACAATCCACGTGGTAATTTTCGTAATCCTGCAGAACACGTGTCGCAAGTCCCGTCATCGACGCCATTAGTGACCGCACCTTCGAGTATAGCGCCCCCAGCGGTTGGCCGTTGCTAGGCGGGTTCTCGTGGTTACCAGAATTCGTGTGGACGGAGGTGCCGATCCGTGAACAGCGCAGGGTCGGGTACCAAAAACATCTGCCTCTTAGGTGAGATTGGTATTAATTGTGTTATCAACCCCACGTGATCAAAGTAATTTAAATATCACGCGATAAATGCCACAATATTTTAATAAGATGGTTTCATTCATCCACGAGTGTTGTTATGGTTAAGCCTGTATCCCACTGGGCTGCGATAGTTCGAGACTGTTTGCAGACTTGAAATTGGCGACTGTTTCAAGACAAAGTACGCGAACAGAGTTGCAGTCCCACTAAATCAAATACAACAGATTTGTCTTGGCATGTACTCTCGTGTCTGATGTTGTCAAGATGGCAGTACTGACTGCGCATGCACAGAATGGGCGGGAATTATGCAAAAAGTCTTCTAAATGTCTGATGACATTCTGAAGACATTCTGAAGACATTCTGCTGACTATTTCGCGATTGTTTCATGAATTTTCCCCCTTGTTCTCAAGACAATCTGAAGACATTCTGAAGACATTCTGCAGACAATTAGGTGCATATTTCAAAACATTGGTGACCACAGCTGTCGACAACAAATTTTTGAACACGTTCAAAATTCCCGCGACATCATGATGACCTCCACAAATAGACAAAAATTCTGCAGACATTCTGCAGAATGACAGTCGCAAATGTCGCCAAACAGTCGCAACCTGATGCATTACTTTTTACTTTGAATCGCACTGTTTACCGTATTTGTTGTGGTCCAGAACATTGGTGATCCCAGAGGACCACGTGACCACTCCGACTTCCAGTAGTCCGCCACAGATTTCTACTTATGGTCGCGAAAACTCGACATAGCCTGCGCGACTTATACTACATGTACCATTTTCCAGAGCGCTTCACAGAATTTTATTCCCCACATTTCGTTTCTAAAATCGGTACAGATGTTTGTATTTAGAATCAGGACAATCCCTTCTAAGGGTAGGCCTAGTATGCACCTTTTCCTTCCAAACTGCGATCCTAAACGCTGATATTTTCAAGTCTGCCCATATAGCCAGCTTTAAAAATTGACTAGCACTTACCGGTACTCCTTTTTATTCATACAAATTCAAGCAAATGCTACAGGTCTAGCAAATGCTGAAACATCGAAAAGTAAATACTTTCAGTGTTTAGCAAGTGCTTTCCAGTAAAATCATGTACTTAGTTTTTATTCATACAAACACAAGTAAACGCTCCAAAAACGGTAGTAAAAGCATATTATATGCTAGTTTTTATTAATACGTACGACCCAATGGCTCAGCATCTGAAACGAGGCTGTGAGTGCTAATTCGAAATTTGTCATTACGATCAGATAATTTCTGATTTTTTGTCGCAATTTCTAATCTTTGTTTTCTTATTTCAGAACTCCAACAATAGCAGGCGGTCTGTTTTCCATTCACCGTGAATTTTTCCACCGGCTCGGGGGATACGACTCCGGTCTACGGGTTTGGGGAGGGGAAAATTTAGAACTCTCTTTTAAGGTACTTAATGAAACCAAGTGTTAAACACTTTAATTTACAGCCTGTATATCTCAAAATTCAAATAAACCAAATAGAAGTAGAAGTGGTTCCAACTGCCATTAATTGATTCCACCCAATATATCCCTTTTTAAAGGATATTACAGATTGAAGATAAATTGTGTGCCCTCATGTAAACAAAACTAGTCCCCTGAATATATCTTGGTGTGTATTATGGTTGTATAGACAGGGAACCAGCCTAAATAAAACGGTGGCTTCGCAAAATTCCTACTTAAATAGCTTGTGTTATTCTGGATAAGCAGCTTAAAAAATCATACGCCGAGACCAATGAGCTCCCCCATTTTCCCAACCCCAATCCTCTCCTTCATTTCTACTACCACCCACATCTTGTCCTTTGATCTGTTCCTCTTTCCTGGTACATGTACCATTAATCCCCAGCCTCTTTTGTTCCCCAGCATATAAACAAAGAGCACGTCGTCTATAGTTTGCGTCCCATCCGAAGGATGGACCAACACAATATTGTGGTATCACAAGTACCTTTCTTCCCAGGTGTGGCAGTGTGGCGGCTCCCTCGAAATCGTGCCCTGCTCCCACGTAGGTCACATCTTTCGTTCAGCCCCACCCTACGACTTCCCGGATGGAGCTGAAGCCACCGTGCTTCGCAACAATCGACGGGTCCTCGAAGTCTGGGCTGACGTTTACACGCGGGAGCTGATGTACGCCATTGCTCCGGCTTACCGTAGCGTGGCGTACGGGGACTTGACGGGGCAAAAGGAGCGCAGAGACCGGCTAGGGTGCAAAGATTTCCGCTGGTATCTGAAAACGATCTACCCGGAGAATAATTTACCATTTGAGTTCAGAACTTTAGGCGCGGTACGTACTTTTTCAAACTAAGGGCATTGGAAAAAGGACTACTTGTATTGCATAAGGATTGTATTCGGGGCTTAGCTTTAAAATCAGGAGAAGGAGTTATTACTTACTCTTTCTTTTTTAAGTTATATTGTGCAGCAAATTCGGGTTTTTTTTTCTCTGAACGAATTTTTAAAGCATTTTCTTTATTTTAACGAAAACAAATGTGAAACTTTGTATTTTAGACATCGACAACTCGGTGAAAAACGCCATTTTTATACGGCCGTTTTTTTGCGCCTTACCTAGACTTGCCCAAGTCTGACTTCCCGTTTTTTGGTCTGTAATGCGCAGCGTACAGCGCGCCCTCTGGACTAGTGTTCTGTCTAATCTCTTTTCTTCTGTTTCGGAAAGAAGAAAACAGATCACGACAGGCTGCTAGTCCAGAGGGCGCGCTGTACGCTGCGCATTACAGACCAAACACGGGAAATCAGACTTGGGCAAGTCTACGCTTTACCGTGAGTTAAATTATTGGCGGACCGCCAATAATTTGAAATATTGACAGTAATTGTTTAGTAACTTAACGTTGGTCTAATTTATAAAATTGTCTTCTTTTCCAGATTAAAAATTTGGGTATCAATGTATGTCTTGACGACACCGCGTCGCGCAAAGACGGTAAACGGGATGAAGACACAGACGCAGTGCTCGATTTGTGCCACGGAACTGGTCCTGGTCAGGTGACTTAGTCTAGTGCATTTTAATCGCAGAATACCGAGACAAAATTAGGCAATTTCTACAGAAATAGTGAGAAATTTGGTAATGACGTCACAATGAACAAAAAAAGCCATTTACGTACTGATTTAATCGGTTTTTTTTAAATGGAATAACATGTACTTCCTTTTTTACAAGACATTGCACATGCGCAATCCATTAATGTGACGTCACCATGTGGGCGGGGCCTATTGCGGAAATAATTATAGACCATGTGACCAATGTTCACATGAAAACTGCACAGTACATATATAAATCTGCCCGCCATTGTGCGCACGCATCATATATTTTTCCCACAAGAGTTTGGTAAATTAGTGCCTAAATTTATGCAAAATACGATGCGTGCGCGCAGCAGAAATAAGAAACTGCTTTGCTTTTTATCATGACGTCATAAGGGGTCACTAGGCTTGTTTGCCATTGTTTGTACATTTGTGTTGCTTATTTTGTTCGTTTCTTTATGTGTGTAATTCATTTTGGTTTAAACCGAAGGTGTTTGCCTACACAATGCTTAAACAGCTTCAACACGACAGAAATTGTTTGACCGCCACAGAAGGGTCGCAAGTCCGGCTGAGTTTCTGCATGGGCGACAAGAAACCGAACTCAAACCAACGCTGGACATACAACACAATGGTATGACTGTTGGGGACAAGAAACCGCTTCGCCTATGGCCACGCCCATTCTTCATGCGCTTGTCATTCATTCCAGCTAAACTTTCTGGTTCGGAGGTGATATCCATGTTGGGGCTGTCTTCCAACCAATGAGGTTGTAAGTGACTTCATCACACGCACGCGCACGACTGATTTACGTGCGGGTGGGCGTGGCTAAAGTTGCTGTGACGTCGCACCTACGACGTGATTCTAGTGTTGGCTATAGACCCTTTCACTAATAAATTCAAATGTTATGCACGCATGTGCATAACGGACGTGGTAGGCGGAAGTGAATTGAGTCGATTTTACGTACACGTGTTTATATGGCGAGTAACGCCTTTGGCCGTTTCAAACTCGTAAAACGCGGTGAATTTGTGTTTTTGACACGTCCGTTATGCACATGCGTGCATAAAATTTGAATTTATTAGTGAAAGGGTCTATTATTGGGAAAACACAGTGTAAGGTATGTGCCTAATTTTGCTTTTCCTCTTCAGGATAAAACGATCGTTAGTGCTGAAAATGGACGCTGCCTGGATGTAAAACCTTTGGAAAATGTTGACAGTTTCTTTGTCGCCGCTATGGACGAATGCAACAGCGCCCTCTCGCAACAATGGACGATGCACAACATCACCATTCGTGGATTTAGTTGAGGAAAGCTGGGTAAAGTGAATAAAACAGTATTAACTGACGTCAGACATGTAGTTCAACAGGACGCCTGTGATTTTCCGATGCTAGGTAACCGTTGCCTATATCTAAGCTGGGGTGCGGTCGTCTGCAAAGTTCGACAAGATCTGCGAAACGTCTACTGCAAAAGGGGCCTCAGAAACCGTTGTCTTTTCTAACAGAGCTTTTTATTGGTCGAGGAGTACTGCTAATGGAAGCTGGCTTCTGATTGGCTGTACAAACCAGCCAATCCGTGCAATTTTGCGTCATCATCTGCCCTCAAACACCACTTTCCATATCCCGAATTTTTGCCCATGATAATAAAATGGACAATTTGTTTCCTTTTAGGCAGCCAGATAAAACTGGCACTTTTTCGCAACTCAACTATAGTCGGTGATAGTCGGGCCTAGTTTTTCAACACTGCTGAAAAACTTGTTCAGACAACTTCAGACTAGAAGCAACTGACACCGATTTGAGTCGTGAAGTGGTATACACTTATTATTATTATTATTATTTCTTTCTGGTATTCATACCAAGGATTCCTCAATAGTGCTCATTGCACTGTCACTCGTAAGCGTGAGGAAACCCATGAAGAATTAGAATTATAAATGGCCAGAGACACCGGGGAATCCCCTTGCTCTTCACGAAAGAATGCTCTGGGATCTTTAGAGTGCGTTACCATTACCTAACACACTGGACCGAAGGATGGAGCAAGTGTGGTTGAGTGCCTTGCCCAAGGGCACAGGTACCGCAGCCGGATTCGAACCCGCAACCCCAAGTTTTAACCCATGATTGCGAGTCAATGGCCCTAACCACTCGGCCACGGTACCCCACTTACCGACTTTCACCAACTGGTTGACTCCAGTTGAGTTGAGTCGCGTCGGCCGAAAAAGTGCATATCGGGCTTTAGACGACTGCTAATTTGCTGTGAAAATGGTCGTTTATGAATGGTCTGTTTACAGCTAGACTGGTTCCCGCTCCACATACAACGAATGAACACGAGGACCGGCTGCCGTAGTTTAAAATAGTAGTAAATGCGCGCGCTACGGCACGAATGTATAACAATTTGAAAGGGGTTATTCCATATTTGGCCAATAACAATTTAATATATTGACCTTAAAATATTACACATGCCCAAATTCAAACCTTGTCTGCATCATTATAAATAAACACGCGGCGGCACCAACTCAAATTTTCGAAACAATGACGAATCGTACCCGACGATTAACGATAACGTCCGGACGTGCATTCGGGTAACTTCGGGAACCTTCAGAAACAGGAGAAATTCCTCCTCTTTCAATATGGTGGACTAACATGTATACTGGCAGCTGCCGGACCTAAGGCTGGATCCGAATTAGTGGCTTTGGCTGTGGCTATGATGTTGCTATGGGCGGACAATGAAAGTCCTTAGAAACAGCATAGCAACAGCCAAAGCCACTATTTCGGATCCAGCCTTAAGATCGGTCGGGAACACAGTCAGGAATATTTTGGTCTGGAAACCAGACTAGTTTACAGCTCGATAACTAGGGATTTGCCCGTAATAGAGTACTAAAGTGTGACGATTGGGTCTAAACATTCGCTGGTAATCTGAAACACCCAATGCTAAAGCGCAGGGAAACAGTTCACTGGTTTTAGTGACGATTTCACTTCAGAACTCAATTAAACATAGGGCCTACTTACAGGAAATGTAAACAGACTGTTGACTTATTAAAATACCAAAGTCAAAACAAACTTAAGAAAGTAGGCAATTCGAGAGAATTTTCATGATTCAAAAAGTATATACATTCATTTACTTCAATAGAACTTTATTTCGCCATTTTTTGACAAATCATTTTTAACAGTACTTTCCAGTTATCGAATCAGATTTTGTCGAATGGTAACAGCAGTATCATGCATATATGTCATATCGGCCGAATTCCTTGCACAAAAGCAAGAAATCAACCAGCATTATCAAAATAATTTAGCAGCGCCATCTTTTCTTAGAACACTTATTTAATTGATATATAATGTTAATGTAGTTAAATGACCGTGTCCATATCACATTTATAAGTGAGCAGCAGCAGCAACCCTCACCCCACCCCCTCTCCCCTCACCACCTCTCCCCCACCCCACCCCACCCCTACCCCATTTGTTTCCCCATGGGTGTTGAGATTTTGATATCGTAATAATTTCGTTCTCATTATTCTGAACTTTCGCTCTCTTAATCCGTATATTTTAAGGATATCGTCAAAAAACCACCGGTGTTTTGTAAACTATTCCGGTTACATAGTGCAGTGATTATACCAACATTATTGTTTTCTTCCCATGGATAGTATTTTCGTGAGTACTTTAAAGAAGCGTTACCAGATTTTGTTCTACATGCAAGTCGTATAAAACACCTCCCCAAAACACTATCCATAAGAAAACAGGAAATTTGCAATCCCCAATTTGGATGTGGAGCCAAAACGGTTGGTACAATCACTGCACTGCTTTATGGAACCACATAAATTAGTTTCCACAACTTCAATGGTTTTTTGACGATATCTTTGGAAATATACGGATTAAAAGCGCGAAATTTCAGAATGGTAACAGGAAAAATATGACAAATGATATGGTACCAAAATCTCACCACCCATGGGATGGTCAAAAATGTGATCTGGTCACGCTCCTTTAAATGATAACGTACGGTTAGAAGAAAATCCTTTTTCGGGAAAAATCTGAACAACCCCATTTTGCCAAAACATATTGACTAATTAACCAAAATGCCAGAACCAAGGACGGCAATCCAAAAGTGTACCGCTCAAAACACACATGAAAATCTGCTCGACTAAATGCATAGATTATACCCCATAATTTAACATACATCATCGCCACTTTCAACAAGGAAGCCTAACTAATTAAAAACAACAACAGAATAAGCTCTGAAAAAATTATGACAAAATCATGAAAGACAAATTGGTCATGCTACAAACATTTGAATAAATAACCACTGTCTACAAAACTCTGAACAAAATGAACAACGAAAATATCAAACAACCTCGTACATTGTACATGCACCATCAACTTTACATATCTGGGTAAGAGGAAGCTATAGGGGGAACCTAATGGAGTATACCACTGTGCCTCATAGCTCAGCTGGTAGAGCATCTGCCCGGTGTGTCAGAGGTCTTGGGGGAAAACCTGAGGGAGTATACCACTGTGCCTCATAGCTCAGTTGGTAGAGCATCTGCCCGGTGTGTCAGAGGTCTTGGGGAAACCTGAGGGAGTATACCACTGTGCCTCATAGCTCAGCTGGTAGAGCATATGCCCGGTGTGTCAAAGGTCTTGGGGGAAAACCTGGGGGTGTATACTACTGTGCCTCATAGCTCAGCTGGTAGAGCATCTGCCCAGTGTGTCGGCAGTTTTAGGGAAAACATGAGGGTGTATACCACTGTGCCTCATAGCTCAGCTGGTAGAGCATCTGCCCGGTGTGTCAGAGGTCTTGGGGAAACCTGGGGGTGTATACCACTGTGCCTCATAGCTCAGCTGGTAGAGCATCTGACCGGTGTGTCGAAGGTCTTGGGGGAAAACCTGGGGGTGTATACTACTGTGCCTCATAACTCAGCTGGTTGAGCATCTGCCCGGTGTGTCAGAGGTCTTGGGGGAAAACCTGGAGGTGTATACCACTGTGCCTCATAGCTCAGCTGGTAGAGCATCTGGCTGGTGTGTCAAAGGTCTTGGGGGAAAACCTGGGGTGTATACCACTGTGCCTCATAGCTCAGCTGGTAGAGCATCTGGCCGGTGTGTCAAAGGTCTTGGGGAAAACCAGAGGGAGTATACCACTGTGCCCCATAGCTCAGCTGGTAGAGCATCTGCCCAGTGTGTGTGTCAGAGGTCTTGGGGGAAAACCTGAGGGAGTATACCACTGTGCCTCATAGCTCAGCTGGTAGAGCATCTGCCCGGTGTGTCAGAGGTCTTGGGGAAAACCTGGGGGTGTATCACTGTACCTCGTAGCTCAGCTGATAGCACATGTGCACAGTGTGTCAAGTCTTGGGGAGGAACCTGAAGGAACTGTGCCTCATAGCTCAGCTGCTAGAACCTCTGCCTGATGTGTCAGAGGTCTTGGGGGGAAACCTGAGGGAATATACCACTGTGCCTCATAGCTCAGCTGGTAGATCATCTGACCAGGGTGTCAGAGGTCATGGGTTCGAATGAGAACCAAATAGACCTTTAGTTTGTCGCTTGTTTTTGTGAAAACCTATTATAACGCCGCTGATTTTTAGTACTGATGCTTCTAGGTTATGCAGAACTTGAAGACAAAAATAATAAAACTATTAAACTAGTACTTAGTTATCATCACATTTTCTTTAAACTTTTTTTCACGGGAAAAGGCACCAACAATCTGAAAAACTAAAAAAACTATACAAAAATCGACCACAAACCAAATGTCCCGTAAACCAAGTTTCCCCCTTTTTATGTACAATTGAAAGACGTTTAATTTATTAATAATAATATTATTATTTACAAATAATTATATTTGGATTTTGTTTGCTTTTTAAATTTATAGTGACTGCTTAGGTTTCGACGAAGAGAAATTGTGAAATTAGAAATTATGCATTCATGTCACAAATAAAGGAAAAGAAAACTGAAACAGTTAACAGACATTAAAATTATACCTGCATTGTACTACATTGTAACTTTCAGATTTTTTTTTATGCCATACAGTACCGGCCAAAAATTTGAGTACTCATGTTGAAAACTATGTTTAGTAACATTTTACGCCCAGTACAAAAAACACATTATGCAACCAATATATTCAATGCATGTCATAGTAATGTCCTTGAAACTTCAGAAATATCTCTTTATCTTTCATTCCTCAAAATAGCCACCTCTGGCTTCATATAAATTAAAAAAAATAGCCTCTGAAGGTCACACAAGTTTTAAGAAGTATACAATGAATACAATATTGTATTATGTAACAGATTATGTGTAATAGGCTCTTTTGCATGTGTTCTGACTGTTATCTGATTTTCTGAGGTCCCTGGAGCGTGTCCAAAATCACTTTGTACTAGCTGAATGCACAGTATTGGCACCAGTCAGTTCTTGACGACTATCAGATAGCTATCTAGTCTATATTTGCCTTTCTTGCATACACAACTGTTCTAAAATGGCAAAAGGACCCCAGTTGAGTAAAGAAAAGGGCAAGCTGTGATTACTCTACGAAATGAGGGTCAATCTTACAGACAAATTACAAATACATAGTTTTCAACAAGTGTACTCAAAGTTTTGGCTGGTACTGTATATCTGGTACGCAAATAACTGTTAGCTGTGCATTGGCAATGTGTTAATAGTTTGATCATAATATGCAAGTGGCAACTCCAGAAGTTTTTATTTACATATCATAGACTTGTAAAGACCCGTCTACATCATCCTGAGATCTCAGGGAATTTCCACTCTGCTAAGCGACGTTACAATGCCCTGAGGAAAACCACGCAAATCTGTGAAGTAAAGCAGCTGTTGCGTTCAAGCAAACACACGCCCGAGTCATTTTGATGTAATATAATCCATTTAGTCATGTTATGCCGAAAAGAAGAAAAAAAATTCTATACTTTCCAGAAATTGTATTGGGTTCTGCTCCTTATGACTGTCCCATTCCTACCAAAATTCCCGGCGACGATCCTATTTACTCCACAGTTTTTCAAATTAATAACAGTGATGCATGCTGACCAACATGAATGGAACGGATTTCCCTGTATGCTTTTAAATACCGGTAGTAGCCAATCGCCGACGCAGACACGGCCAGCATTACCGAGTACATGTATCACACTGCATGCACAGTGTTTACAATCTGCGCGTGTTAAATTTGAAAGCCTGCAACACACTGCCAAGTGTCCTGATTGGTCCAGAGAAGAGACTAGATATCCGTCACTTGTTCCCCAGCGAAATGGGGCCGGTTTCAACAGGGCCTCGGTACGCACGAGTAGGGGAGTGCATTAAAGAGGATGGTCTACATGAGCCAACATTTGTTGGCCAACAAGGTCTGACACGTGTCTGACGATGTCGGCCGACCAAAAGTTGGATGGTGTGGACGTCACTCTAGACAACGCCAACATCGATCATCCAACATGTTGAAGCATGCAGCTATCGCCCGACTTTGTTGGAGCTTGTTGGAGAAACGGGCCAATAGCAGAGAAGAATGCCTGTCATGTGAAGGCAGCAGCCAACCGCTGTCGAGATATATTAGATCATATTATAGGTTGTGTGGACAAGCGCATCTAACACTGCCCAACGAGTTCCAACTTCATGCTGGACCTTGTTGGCCAACAAAATGTTAAGGCCTGTAACGCTTCACATAGTCAAGCTGTTCGACATTCAATGCTTTTTCTTTAAACATTCTTGATAAAAGTGCAATTCCTGGAAAACTGATTGTAATGCCATTCCCAATAAGCGTGGTCCATCAACAACAACAAAACCTCAGTTCCGGAAGTACTCGGTGAGTATGTCTAAAGCCTAGCGTATATCGACATTTCAACTGGAAGCAACTGGAAGCAACTTGCGGCAACTAGGAGCAACTGATCAGTTGCTCAAAAAAGGTTGATGTGTGCGTACTTGCAACTACTGGCAACTGCAAAAATCTCAGTTGCCACGAGTTGCTCATGTTCTACTTTCTGGCAACTAGTTGTACATGTACCCAGTTGCTGTCAGTTGCACGTGTGTGTCTGAATACGTGCGCGCACATCGACAGCAAGCAACAGTTGCTTCCAGTTGCAAGGTGAATGTACTCTAGGCTTTACTGAGTTGCCGTGTCGATGTGCGCTCTCTGAAAACTGGACGATCTCAGTTCCCGCTAGTTGCGCAACTGATCAGTTGAGTTGCTTCTAGTTGCAATGTCGATGTACGCTAGGCATAAAAGTTTGGGGTTTGGGTGGTTTTTTTAGGGATTAAACTATCATCAACGATGCTTAAAGAAAACGTATTTAGGATCAAATTACAAGCCTCTGAAATGTAAACCTGAATTTCTGGATCGAATTGCCCAAGTGCAAAACATTTGAGTAAAAATGCATTTTGTGCTTTAGTCTGGTCTGACAAATACACTTAATTCTGTGACAAAGGAATTCAATGCCAGGTGAAGAAATGTCTTTGTTTCGGGTTTTTATTTCAGAAATACGGCCAAATTATCCTCAAAATTTAATTTAGGGGTGTTATGGTCGAGCGGTCTAGTGCGTCGAACTCAAGTTCCTGTGCCAGTACTAGAATGTGGGTTCGATTCCGGGCCGTGACGGGTTGTGGCACTTGTGCTCTTGAGCAAGGCACTTAATCACACTTGTTCCGTCCTTCGGAAGGGATGTAAAGCCGTTGGCCCAGTGTGTTACATGTAACGCACTTTAAAGATCCCAGAGCATTCTTTCGCGAAGAGCAAGGGGAGGGATTCCCCGGTGTCTCTGGCCGTTTCTAATTCAACTTAGAAGTTGATAGTTATTCGAATATCTATGTTAATTGATCCCATTCCTGTAATTGGCGGTTCTTCCGCTGTTGGATGTGGTGAATAAATAAATAAAAAATTACTGGAACAAAAGCAAGACTGCGAAACAGCCAAAAGGCTTGTCTAATTGTTACAGCAAAATATTTGTCATCTCCCCCAAATTCTTTTTTTTTAATGTCGAACTTTCGTCTGACAGACTTGACAAAAAATTGTTTGATGTTGTTTGACTTTGTCTGAAGACTTCATCCAAACTATCAGACAAGTCTGATGATGTTTGATGATTTCGTTCAATCATGTGGTCACTCAAAGGTCACATGTTATCAAACTGTCCACTGATTGGCTGTTGTCTCTCCAGACCTCAGACTTTTGTCTGAATTTAGCTGCATGTTCAATCTTTTGGCAGACAAGTTTGATCATGTCTGAAAGAGTCTAATGCGCAGTCCACACTGTCAGAGTTTTGTCCGACAGATACGACGGAAAAATGTCTGTCGTATAGACAGGCCTAAAAGGTAGAACACATCATTTGCAGTGACCCCAATTTTGTTCACGAGTTTACAAGAAAAACCTTACTAAGAGTGTTAATAACAGTAGGGCGTTCGAGATGCTTACACCGGGTAACACCAACTTACACCGGAGCGTTCTTTTAGCCATCACGTGCTACACGAGTCTGCCCCGGTGGCAGCCACCACTGCCCGAGCTCGCGGGCGGGTCTGTGGTGTAAAGCAAGGTGTAATGACGTCACCTAGTAACCGCGAGTAGTAAAACATGGCGGACAGTTTGGAATCGCGACGTGAGTACGAAGAAAAACACAGATTTATGACACAAAATAGGAGGGAATAGGGCTGTAAATACATTTTGCTGAATCAGTAGATGTCTGTGGGCATTGACGAAGTTTATTTCGGTACTTTAGGGCTACTATTCTTGCGTGGCGCCGGCTTCATTTTTCATTCCGAGTCAAACATTAACGGCGTTTATAAAACCCCACCTGGCAACAACCTTTGACCACGTGTTCCCAGAATTCAAAGCGAAACCCTGTGTCGTTCGTTTTGCATCTTCTGGGGCTCCCCCTGGTGTAAACTCTCCGTTACCCGGTGTAAGCGTCTCGAACGCCGCCAATGGTACCAAACACCACATGATTTTATTTCAGTCCAAAATGGTATTTTGTGTGAGAAATTAACAACTGAAGGTGGTTTTCTAAAAAGTCTTTTGCAAAAGACTTTTACTTTTTAACTCGACACAAAAACCATGCATGGAATATTACTGCACCTAAGTGGCTGAAATTTCTACAAGGCAGTTTTATCAACATGGACTTCTAATCACGAGTGATCATGTGTGCTACCTTTAAAAGCTGGTCTCCAGAATTTCATGGAAATTTCACATATTGAACTGTAATTTCTCAATCACGAATTTGCAGTAAAAAATAGCTGCATAAATTGTTACATGAAAATTTTAGAAGATATAAATATAAGCCCCTCATTTACTTAACTAGGAAAAAAACACCCCTATAAGTTACCATTATGATGTCATGGAAACGTCCACTAATAGCCATTGCTGTGACGCCGAGCCGTTGCATTTTACTAACGTGGGGGTGTCCTTTGCTTTGCTGGACTTGTCGAGACAAAGGCCACTTGGATAATGTGTGATTGTTTTCAGCTGTGGAGAAGAATGGGTGAAAATGTAATGAGTACCGCTAGGTGAATAGCTCGATTAATCGATTAATCGCGAGTAGTAAACGGTACTCGTAACTATCATTTTTAAACTACTCGATTAATCGTGGCGCCGCGAGTACTGTTACATACTCGCGATTATACAGGGTGTCCCAGAAAAAATGAAACCGAGATTTATCAATGTTTAATCATACTTTAATCTCAATCTTGAATAATAAATGACACATATTTGGTAAGCTTAGTTCCTCATCTTTCATTTGATACCACTCATATGATACATACTTCACACATGAATGAATAAAGACAATATGAAGCAGGGCTACCAAAAAGTCGTTTGCACAACGATACCTGAATTTCAGGGGTTTCAACACGCACATTTTTAATGCACACGTGACCATCTCCGAATCCATTCATGCGAAAAATGGGTCAGGTGTGAAAAAAACGAATGATTTAAAAAAAACATGGAAATTCAATCCATATTTAAATGCAGGATATCTCTGTGATCCCTGGCTCATTTTTCCTGACTGAGGTATCATACGAAAGGGCAGGAAATGAACTTTTTAGAAATGTGATTATTTCTTTGCTGGGACACCCTGTATGCTATCAGGCCTGTTTCCCAGCACTTATTTGCTGTGTATGCCGACTATTCATTTCATTGTGTCCTTTGTGCTAGCCGAAAGTCCGAATCAAGCACGTTTTACTTATACACACAAATGTGCATTATATTTTTCCTCCCTTTTGATACTTTGCCGACTACTCGCGATTAATCGATTACTCGCGAGTAATTGCTGCAACTACTCGCGAGTAGCAAAATCCACTAGTCGCCCAGTGGTAATAATGAGCAAGTTCGATTCAAGACCAACGTTAAGATGTGATTTGTTCCGGTTTTTTTCCGGAATAATCTTTGTCACAAACCAATGAGACAAAAGAAAGTTCTGGGAAAAACCGGAACAATCGCTTCCCTGCTATAGTTCGACTATTTGCAACCAAACGCAGTCTAGACAACGATGGTCAACCATTTGGAACCAGCCCACAGTGCACGGTCGCGCTGGTCACCGGTTTTGCGCGGAACCAACTGACCAACCAAAGGCGTTCGGACTTGAGCGTTAGTGCGCATGTGTGTTGCCAGAATGACGTTTGACGAGTGGTTAACTCTAGTCTTGAATCGAACTTGCTCAATGCCTAGAGGGGCTGTGTCACGGTTTGCGGATGCGCCAAATCCTTTAAATTGTTGACATACATGTACGTGTGCGCTCAGACGAATGTAGTGCAATTTTATTACACAACGGCAATGGTTCATGTGCGTAAATGTACATCGTACATGAGTGTTTACAATACGCAGAATTCAACTACATAGTACATCGTGTTGCGCGCCTTCGTCCGATTTGGCATCGCGCATGCGCGCGATCAATGTCTGGAAAGAATCGGTACAACAGCGGCGGCCACGGTGTCTTTCCGTCGACAAAAGATTTGCTTTAAAATTGCTGTCGGGACCAAATAAGCATACCAGTTTTGGTGGAAATCAAGGTTGAACAAATTGCTGTATCCAACCATGTCATTCATATCATTCGATGTCGTTTCTGTCATGTTTTGTCAAGTTTTTTAATGGGATAAAATAACTCTCTTTCGAACCCGATGATATTGATTAAAATTATTTATTGCCGTATTTATTAAAAATACGGCAAACAGCACCATTTCAAGTAAAAAGTAATGCATCAGGACAACCTGAACGTTGACAAGTACACCACTGCCAAAATTACTCAAGAATTATCAGGGATGGCAAAGATTGAATAGGATATATATGCAAAACCCAGCGACAAAATTTGAAAAACTGAGCACAATTTTTAAAAACAAGTTACAAATGGTGCCCTGACTTCTCACCTTTGAATCGTATCTCCACTCTTGGTTACCATGCTTGCCGTGGCATTTTAGCATGACGACATCCTGGAATTTGCTGTTGGTGGACGCGTCTAGGCAAAGATCGTCGTGTTTAAGCTCATTCTGCTTCGTCAAGGCAAAAATCTGTTGGAATTGGGGAAAAAATGATGTGCTATAAACACCTTGAGGTGTTAAGCGCCTTGAGGTATTTTACGTAAGGCGCTGTTATAAATATCGATTATTATTATTTCTCTATTTTCTCCAATGGGGCGACACTTTTTGTGTAGAGAGTCATATAAGGGCGACGCGGTCGGTTAGGGCGACAATTTGGCGTAGCCCCAATATTTTGGAAGTCAAAAACCATCTTTTAAAAATCGAGAACCATTTTTATTAGGTCTAGAACCATTTTTATTAGGTATGGAACCATTTTTGGAAGCTCCGGGTACAAAAATGGTGTCCAATCGATGTCTTCCAGCCGAAATTTCGGTGGTCATTTGGCAAAGTTTTACCGGGGGTCGCCCCTTTGCAGCATTAATCAAAAAACTATGAATGCTAGGATAGGGCGACAAATCGTGTGTAAAAAAGCTATATTAGGGCGACCTGCGACATTTTGGTGTCGCCCTAATATTTTTTTTTTTTAAATAATTTTTAAAGGTCAAAAACCATTTTGTTTTAAATCGAGAACCATTTTTATTAGGTCTAGAACCATCTCTCTTATGTCTGGAAGCATCTCTGGAAGCTTTGGGTAGAAAAATAAGGTGTCATTTTGAGTTACTCTTGCAGAAATTTCGGTGGTCCTCGGGGAAAGGCTTCCCCAATTGTCGCCCTATTGCTGCATCCAGAGTTCTTACAATATCAAAAACATTTTAACCAGGTATCACAAGAACCAGTTTTGTTTTAAATATTTACCTTGTACAAATTTGGATAATATTAAAAATAATCTAGGCCTCACCTGATTTCCTCCCTGTCCGTGGCAAGCGTAAAACCCGACTTTTTCATTTTCTTTCCGTCCCATATTGTCCAGGCACTTGCCCGTTTCTATGTGCTTGATCTAAAAAATGGTCAATACCGGTATGTTAATAATTGATGAGTTGATTGATTATTATACAGACAGAATCAGGGCATATCACTCATAAATCATAAAAAAGAAGCGTAACGTTTTTCTGTTTTTTACCAAATCTTTAAAATCAGTGGGGAAAAGTCACAAACAAGCTTCATTTGATCATGTTTGGGGCACAAAATACAGTAGTGTCCATGTAGCTTAAAGATAGTATACATGATTGGTAAACTGTTACAAATAGTTTTATCCCCATGTGTGATTGAAGATATGCATGATTAAAACCAACCTGAGCAAAAACCAGCTCCGTATCGATCGTCTAACTTTTGAGAAAACAGTCAAAAAAGGGTTTGCAGTCACTTCGCCCTAAAACCACTTCGCTCTGAACCATGGCCTGTGCAAGAAGTGGTTTTGGGGCGAAGTGGCATTTGGGCGATGTAGTGTTTGAACGAAGTAATTTGGAGCGAAATGGTTTCGGGGCGAATTGAATTTTCGTCTCATGAGACTAAAACTAATTGTTTTACTCATTTCTCAAAGACTATAGCACTTCAGACAAAACCATTTCAGGGGAGGTTTTCTACGGTAATCATGTTTATATTGTTAGGCGTAAATCTGAGAACATTTCTGATTTTCGAGATTACCAATCATGTATACTGCCTTTAAGCAGCGTCCGCATTGGACTAATTTCGGTAAAACTTGCGGAGATATCCGTAAATTTAACAAAATTTAGTCCAATGCGGATGGCCGAAAAACACCCGATATCGTAAACAGTCGACTGTCGATTGTAATTTTTATGCTCCTTCACGAGCGTGACCCAAAACTGGTAAACGCTGTATGAAGATTATCAAAATAATACCTTGAAATGCAAAGAAATGTCCATATTTTACAATCATATTACAGAATAAATTTGACTGCGCACACTGGCACCGCCGTTAACGACAGCGGCACCGCCGTTTTTTTTAGCAATACGGCCGTTTTTTTTAGCAATACGGCCGTTTTTTTTAGCAATACGGCCGTTTTTTTTAGCAGTAACGCTGTCATTAACAGCAGTTAGATTTGTGTGTCTTCCCTAACAGCTCCATGAAATCAGTCCCCTTGCGCTCTTTACCTCTCCAATGACTTGGAAATCCAAGTGGAACTGCGACTCTGGATAAACGTTCTCCAGGTACCACTGGAAGCTCTTGCATTCAAGCCTCTTTCGCAAATCTCTTCTTAACGAAACGTCGCCGTATTCCGTCTTTCTGACACCTGCGGAGGATAAAATTCAGAAAACATTATCAATTAACGATTATGAATATGTTCATGTATGCTACAGATTATAATGGGTTTGGTTAACTTCCATTCGCAGCCCGTAGGTTAAATTGTATAAAGCTTACAAGTGTCTTCCACCTAAACATCAAGATACATAGGTGGGTGGCGCCATTGGCAGCCGACGGCCAGAGAAACCAGGGAATCCCCTAACTCTTCACGAAAGAATCCTTAAAGTGCGTTACACAACACACTGGACCAACGGCTTTACATCCCTTCTGAAGGATGGAGCAATTGTGGTTAGGTGCCTTGCTCAAGGGCACAGGTAGCACGGCTTGGTATCGAACCCACCAAGTTTTTAACCCGAGTATTATGAGTCAACAACTAAAACCGCTTTAAACTCTGAGTAATATGTACATGTACATGTACATGTATGAAGATTAAAGTCCCTATGTATCATTCGCAAGATACAACTTTTTGCAGATTCGTGGAATAAGAGTGTAAAATATCTAAGGAAGAATGTTGGTAAACTAGCCTGAAGAAATTGTAGCTACTTAGATGCATCAGTGCTTCAGAAAACCTTAAAAATTTATATATGGATTTTGTGTACAAGTGAATGGTAAAAAGGGACATTTTTAGAAACCCACCTTCAGTTGTCAATTTCCAACATGAAATACCATTTTTGACGGAAATAAATTCATGTGGCGTTTGTTACCATTGCTATCAACACTTTGAGTAAGGTTTTTCTTGTCAACTCATGAAAAACAAAATGGGGTCATTGCAAATGTTCGTTGCACTTCTGCAAATGCATGTGTGCATTTCCTTGCATATTAAGCCAGTAACCCCCTGAGAAATGTATAATGAGATCGCTAATCTATTCGGGATTTTCTTAGAAATTTCAAACATTCTTTCTACGGCACATCCGTAATATTTCTTTGGGGAATTCGGGTGAAGCAATCAGACAGGAAGGGGGAAATTTCCCAAGGCTGGGGATTTAAGCAAATGATTGGTTTGTCGTGTCCCGTGGGCAGCTAAACCTGCAACTACATTTATTCAAAGGGTAGACATTTGTATTAGAAGTCACGGGGGCGCGGGGGGGTGCGGGGGTGCAGGGGTGGTGATACATGTAACCCGCTCTGGAAAAAGGTAAAACAAGTCGCACAGGAGAATTTTAAAAAACATCGGAAGGAGCGTGGCTTACTTTGGGGGCGTGGCTTGCTTTGGGGCTAGACTTGGTTTTGGGGCGTTGCAAAGATGGTGCTTGCTGAGGGATTAGAGTTATAGTATGTATAAGTCTGTTTATCCACTCGTTGTAGTCACACACGCGGCACCACTGCATGCTTAGCACAAGCGCCGTATGCCATGGCACTTGCTTGGCAACTAGACTTGCACAAGTTTGCTTCACGAAATTAATGAAACAAGTGAGGGCGCTGTTTATGCTCGGTAAACAAATATGGCCCGTTGGTAGGGAAAAAAACTAATATAATATGGAGCGCAAAACAAATTCGAAAAATAAATTCTGGCACGCTCAACAAAAAAGTGGAAATCCGATAAAAATCAGAGATTTCACACCCATGTATATATTGTCTCAGCCAATGGCGGTACCTGGCGAAATCTTGTAATAAAAGTTTTTGTAGTTGTCCATCCAGACCTCGGCTAGCCTCTGGTTGTTGCGATTGATGATTTTCCCCGTCCCGCCGGGAAACGTGTACGGCGTGGACTTGCGAAACACGTGACCCACGTGGGAGCATGTGACGATCTCTAGCGTACCGCCACACATCCATATCTGGTGGAGAGACAATTCAAAACATTAGGTAAAGATTAAGCTTGTTCAGATTTTTCCAGAAATTAGATTTCCCTCTAACCTAACAATCATATAAATGACCTCCCCAAAATACTATCCATGGGAAGAAAACAGGAAATTTGCAATCTCCAATTTGGATGTGGAAGCAAAAAAGGTTGGTGTAATCACTGCACTGCTTTAAAAGAAACGGATAAATTACATGTAGTTTACAAAACAACGGTGGTTTTTTGACGATATCCTTAAAAATATACGGTACGAATTTAGAGCGCAAAATTTCAGAATAGTAATGAGGAAAATATGACAGATGATATGGTATCAAACTCTCAACACTCATGGGGAAAAATGGGGGCCTCAAAAATGTGATCTCAACACGCTCCTTTAAGATTACATGTACATGTACATCTGACTATTTAGTTACGTGTATGTTTTAGTTTTCATGTACATGTACCAGGATTGTAGTCGAGTCCATCACAAGTCCTCACAAGCCTTCACGAGTCTACCACAAGTCCCTAGGTCTCATCCTCTTAAAACAGTGCCCCTTTAACGCACTCCCTGATCGTGCGTACCGAAGCCCTGTTGAAACTGGCCCCATTTCGCTGGGGAACAAGCGACAGAAATCTTGTCGCCTCCTCTGGACCAATCAGGAAACTTGGCAGTGCATTGCAGGCATTCAAATGTGACGCACGCAGATTGTAAACACCGTGCATGCATGTAATGTGGGTCTTTCTATAAATTAAGGGTCCAATGTTGGTGTATCCCGTTACATTTTACATCTCGTTTTTGTAAATTCGGGACACATTCTTTAAATACTTTCCATCTCAAAGAGTGAGTAAATAAAGTACAATTCATAAAAAATGGTTTACAAGCCATTTTAATGATTTTTGTACGAAAAATGACACATCAGGAGTAACGGGGAGACACTAAATGTCACACTTTTGGACCCCTAATTTATAGAAAGACCCATGTACTCGGTAATGCTGGCCGTTGTCCGCATCGGCGATTGGCTGCTATTTAAAGCATACAGGGGAATCCGTTCCATTACATTCGTCAGCATACATCCCTGTTATTAATTTGAAAAATTGCGGAGTAAATATTTAAGATCATCGCCAAAAATGTTGGTAGGAATGGGACAGTCATAAGGAACAGAACCCAATACAATTTCTGGAAAGTATAGAAATCGTTTCTTTGCGGCATAACATGACCAAATCGATTAAATTGCATCAAAATGACTCGGGCTCACTTCACAGATTTGCGTGGATTTCCTCAGGGTATTGTAACATCGCTTAGCAAAGTGGAAATTCCCCGAGTTCTCAGGATGCTGGGTCTTAATAAAAGTCACAAGCTATTCAAATGAACTCCAACAAAGGCATTCTTTTGTGCGTGTTCATGGACTTGTGATAGACTTGTGATGGACTTGACTACAACCTAGCCTTTAAGGCATGGCTTTATGGCTTTGGGGTTATATTGTTTGGTAAAATGTGGGATAATTGAGCGACTTGAGCAGAGTATATAAAGGCTGGGTGAACGACCCGAACGTTCAATGTCACAACATCATTGCCTGCGCCCCACTCTAGACGTAAACAAACTGGCAACAGAGCCAATGAGCGCTAGCTACCCGTTTTGCACGCACGAGTGTGATGCAAGTCACGTACAGTTCCCACAGGACAATCCGACCAATCACATCGCCTGCGGCGTTGTGGACTCGTACGTTATCAATGTAGGTACAGCACTTACATTTACTTCGAAAATACCCCATTAAGCTCCATGTAAATGCGTTTAAATTTGACAAATTGTTTATTACATACAAGTTTTGTAAGGAACGAATATAATTCCCATTTGATTTGATTTATTTATTTGCTGTTTAATTTACCCAGTGAATTCAAAAGCGTAAGCCTACGGTACCTCCCTTGTTTGTAGGAGCTCACGGCGTAATTTGCATAGGGTGACCTGCACGTGACTGGCTGATTTTTAGTAAATTTCACATTTTATATTAGGAAAAAACCCCACGTGAATATAACCTTTGGTTAAAAAAATCACTAGCATTTGAACAGTGCCAAAAACGGGCTTCTTTTTAGAAATAGTTTTCCAGGTTTTTTTTCACAATGGGGTAAAAAAAAAAAATTGTTTCTCCCCACTTCCCTTCTGAATTTCGTTAAAAGGTTATTTTCATGTAAAAGAATGTTTTACCTTCTGTTTTTTTGTAAAAAAAAAAGTTCATTTTGATTTTTCCACTCCTACAGACACATTTTGGCCCATAGATGTATCTCAAAACAAGGATTGCAAATTTCCAACTAATTTTGCTTCATTGCATCAAACATTTGCGAAAAAACATTTGCACACTGCATTTGCACACTTAATTTGCACACTTAATTTGCACACTTAATTTGCACACTTAATTTGCACACTTAATTTGCACACTTAATTTGCACACTTCATTTGCACACTTCATTTGCACACTACATTTGCACACTTCATTTGCACACTACATTTGCACACTACATTTGCACATTTATCAAATCGCAGAGAGGCAACTTACTCTAAATGAAATTTCTAAATTTTCTCCACCCCATACGTCCATGCCAGCGTCGTAAGTCCCGATCTCCTCAAAATATTCCCGACTGATTGCGAATAAACCTCCCGCCATGGTTGGTGATCTGAAGAAAAAAAAGCACATTTAGAGAAATTTCTCATCAATATGTTAATACTCAATCTTTATTATTGCAGGGGCGTACAGAGTGTGGTGCGTGGGGACACACACCCCCACCCCCCATGATAGTTGATACCTGCAAGTTAATGACAGATCTCTGCTGTTGTCAAACACGATCCTATATCTGATTGAAATATACATCGAGAAGGGTGTAATAGGGCTTCAAAAAGGATGACTTATTTTCCAGACAGATAATTTCCATCGTGGTTTCCACAAATCCAGAAACCCACAAATCCAGAAACCCGCCTTTCCAATTTAGGATTTCTAGGTTAATGTACATTATGATCCCTGGCAGACACCATTTACTCAAACTCAATAACTGTCCAGTGGTTTATTTTACATCAGTTGGTGACTGTACCTTTCGGTTTATAAAGCCGGGCTGAAAGCTTAAAGCTATTTGGCGAAGAAAAAAGTTATTTTATAAAACGGATGTTACTTGATAAAGTTGCGTTTTCTCATCTTTATTGCTGACTTTATATTAGAGAGAAAAATGAAAAACTAGACCGTGTTCGTCAACCGGCAACAGGCCAAAATGAAAAACGGGGTGATGACGTCATAATAAAATGCATTGACCGAGGAGACAGTCACTATTTTTCAAAGCAAGTTGCATGCTTTCCGCATAGCATAAACTACCAGTCGTTATTTTTCTGTAAAAGTTTTCGGTGTATTTTCTTAGTGGTTGTTACACTGAATTCATTTTTGATGTCAATAAAATGCCAGCTTCGTGCCTTGTTGGTGGTAACACTTGCAACTCTGTGGAAAATCTGCGGTTCCGTGCATGCATAAGTGTACGTGTTTGCTGTGGTGAGGAGCTAGGTACACGACCACAGTCAGTGAAGCAGCTCTGTATGTCTCCTCGCTATGACGTCACACACATAGCTCGAGTTGATTGACGTGACCATTTGTTTTCAGTTTCGCGTGAAAAGGGTCTTGGAAAAATTAAGGCTGAAAATTTTGGACTTTTCCAGGATGAAATTCTGAAAAAAATGTTCTTAGTACATAAAGGACTATATAAAGAAAGGAATACTGTTGAAAACCATGAAAGTGAAGGGAGATTTCCACCCAGCTTTAAAAATAAAGGTCATTCCACTTTAAAGTTGGGGCACAGATTTATTCATTTCCACAAAAGGGCCAATTAGTGAACAGCAAGTCGTCATTTATATAATGATATTGCATGATATGGTTGGTTTGCCTGTTCTGTAATATTTGTTGAGTCTTCAGTCTTGAGAGACGTTGGCAATGTGGAATTGTTTGACAAAATGATGGTCACTGATGATGTAACGGGGACGTCATAATTTATCCCATTTCACTCAGTCCCTGAAAGCGATCCTGTTGAATTTGACATTAGCACACAGTTCTTGATCTAAGCAATCACTTTTAATCTAAATTTGGAGGATCCTACCTTGAATTTGTGTGTGTTTCAAGAAAATCTGTGGGAAAATGCTGAATGTCACACCTGGATTTGCACAAAATCCCATTTAATTGACTGTTGGTTCTCTATTTTGTTAAAAATAACGGAGGTTTTAAATTTTTCTCATTCGACAGCTAGTATTTCAGCTAGTATTTACCAGACTTGATGCTCTTGATGATGCTCTTTGGTTTTTAACGTTTAATATTTTGTTATCTATGTACATGTATATATGTATGTTATCGCTTTGGTTTATACTGTAAAGCGCCTAGAGGCTATTATTATTATTATTATTATTATTTCTGTGTACTATTGGCTAATAAAATTCATAAGACTAATAATATATGGTAAAAAAGGTCGCTGAGGTAAGGGACTCGCATCCCAACTTCATGAAATGACCAATATGCACACAGAAAACATAAACACACAGGGATGCTCACTCTAATTATGCAGGGAATCCCAATGTCGTAAATTTTCTGCAAGCACTTAAATAATTCAATACTTCGGAGTCTCGGGGGCACCATGGGGCGATTTCAGTTTAAGGGACTCATTCCATGTATGGAATTTAGCCATTTTGATTAGGCCAAACAAAATAAATGGTGCGTGTGCGTTTACGGTAACGGCCTAAAAGAAATCCAGGTAGGTAGGTAGGAATTTTTTTTTTACATTTCAGTTCATGCATTTGCGTGTTGTTTTGCAATGTTTGAAACTCACTATTAACACTATTAACCATGTTCATGTACAAGTGCAGAAAATGTTATGTTCGTTGGAAATTATTGCAAATAGTGCTCATTTAAAATTATCACTTTGAAAATTGGCAATAAAAAGTTTGAGGTCGGTAATTTGGCCTCAACAATTCCAGGTAGGTCGGGTTACCGTAAACACACCATTTATTTTGTTTGGCCTTATACAAAAGGCCAGTAACTGCACAAAAGTGCTTGAATGACAAGTAAATAGTACCTTATTTTGGCACATTTTGAGATACCGGTAGTCAAATTTGACATTTTTAAAGGTACACACCGGCCTACTGTTTATGTAATTTAGTGATGCAACAATACTTTTTTGATGGTCCTTGTGAAAAAAGATCATCAAAATTAACCACAAAAGCTTAAAATTAATAAAAACGGTCAATAGTCGAGTTATACGCTTTACCAGCCGTTCACTATCGCGCGAGACTCACGACTTTGTCAGAAACGATTCGCTCTTCACTAAGGCAGCTTTTGCTTTGAATATCTCTCATTTTCTGCTGAAGATTTCACTGGACAGCCTGGACGACCGAATGGGTTTTTCTGTTTTCTGTAGAGGAGCTTACTTCACGAACGTGCAATTGTAGTTCCACGGCACTGTACCGGTCCCAACGTGTGTGCGCTGTGGGGCTAAATGTCACATTGTCCAGTAGACTGTCCACGGTGGAACTCACTTCGGTTCCTCGGACTTTGTGTCAAAATTTTATGTTCGATCTTTCAGAGTTATGTTTAACTTTGTTTCATAACCTGAATAAATAGTCTCTTTTGTCAAAAATCAGAGCTGAATTTGATGCAGTAATCACACGGCCATGCGGCTTTTGAAGACTTGGGACTTGAATCAAGACTTGCTCTCCAAGATGTAGGGACTTGAATCGAGACTTGGTCTTTAAGAATTGGGACTTGAATCGAGACTTGCTCTTCTAGACTTGGGACTTGAATTGAGACTTGCTCTCCAAGTCTTGGGAATAGAATTGAAACTTGAATCAAGACTTGCTCTTCAAGAATTGGGACTTGAATTGAGACTTGCTCTTCTAGACTTGGGACTTGAATTGAGACTTGCTCTCCAAGTCTTGGGAATAGAATTGAAACTTGAATCAAGACTTGCTCTTCAAGAATTAGGACTTGAATTGAGACTTGCTCTCAAAGACATAGGACTTAAATTAAGACTTGCTCTTCAAGACTCGGAACTTGAATTGGGATCTGCTCTCCAAGACTTGGGACTTGAATTGAGACTTCAATCGAGACTTGCTCTCAAAGACTTGGGACTTGAATCGAGACTTGCTCTTCAAGACTTGCTCTCGAAGACTTGGGACTTGAAATGAGACCTAAGATTGTACTTGAATTAAGACTTTAGATTCTTGAAGATTTTGGGACTTGAATTGATGAGACTTGCTCTGAAAGACTTGAGATTTGACAGAGGGGTCCAAAAATTGAACTTTTGGAAGGGGGTGGTAGAGGGAGAGGGGGTGGAGAACAGGCGACACCTCTGTGCTCTTAATGTGACAAAACATGGCAAATACATGTAAATCACTTCCAAAGCAAAATGCAATCTTGATATCCCCTGTGCTAAAAATTCTTCCTATCTGCACCTCCAGTCATACTTAGAATGCAACCGAAGAGGACGTATCTTGGAGTTATCTTGTATGCATGTAAATGAAGTCGTCACTGATGCAAAATATGCGATATCTGGAGATACAGGCCGGCAAAACCAAGGCCTAGTCACAGAAGAGCAACATTTCCATCTAGGGCGACATTTCCATCAAGGGCAACACTTCCATACTGTGCTCTTAATGTAACCAAAAATGTCAAATACATGTAAATCACTTCCCAAGCAAAATGCAATCTTGATATCCCCTGTGCTAAACATTCTTCCTATCTGCACCTCCAGTCATACTTAGAATGCAACCGAAGAGGACGTATCTTGGAGTTATCTTGTATGCATGTAAATGAAGTCGTCACTGATGCATACTATACGATACCTGGAGATAGACGCCTCCAAAAACAAGGCCGTAGTCACACAAGGGAATTTTTGCCAGCTTTCGACTTTGCACATTTGGTTTTTGCCTAATCCCCGATTTATTTATTCTCAAAGGGGAGTTTAAACTATTTTGCGTGTGGATATGACGCACGTTGGTTTGAGCAAAGATGGGATGGAGGAATTGGGGGTGAAATTATGCAAGGAAAACGTTAAAATCGACTTGAGATTTTCAGTACATGCATGTACGGTAACCGGTATGTAATTTAAAAAAAATTTTTTTTTTTGGGCCAAATTCCATCCTGAGATCTCAGGGAATTTCCACTCTACCAAACGACGTTACAATACCCCGAGGAAATCCACGCAAATCTGTGGACTAGCCGGCTGATGTGTTGAGCCAACTCACGCCGAGTCATTTTGATGTAATTTAATCAATTCGGTCATGCTATGTATCATTTGCAATGACCCCAAAAAGTAATCGACGAGTTTACAGGGGAAAAGTTCTGAAAGTAAAGATTGAATTAATAGCAACTATCCAATGAAAGGTTTCCGCTCAAAATAATATAATTTTACCAGAAAATAATCCGTAAAGATGAAATGATTTAGATCGTTTGCAAACAATTTACTTATTTTTGGTTCGCATCTACGCGGTCCAAAATGCATGGGCGCTGTGTACTGCGTGTGCGTGTTCCAACGCGATGCATTTTTATGGATCGCGCGCACACGCAGTGTATGATGTGCGCCACAGAGTGCATGACGCGCGCCACATAGTACCGTTTTATACCCGATCAACTGAGAACGAATATTTGAAACACTTTTTTAAACGTGGTACATTTGACAAAGCTGAAATTTCTTCGGATGAGTTTGTTGATGTCTTTCTTTTGATTTATAATGGTTTTATTCGCAGAATCGCTTAAAAACAGATCATCTACAGGGCCTTTAAACAGATCTGTTAACAGGTCTGTTACACTAACACGCAACACAGAATTGCGCCCTCACTCACTGCAATTTGCAGTTCTGTGCACGACTTTTAACACGGTGTTTGTTCCGAGGTCACACAATTCTGATTAAGAAAACAGATCAGTTAACAGATAGATCACTAATACGTAACACACACAGAATTGTGACCTTACCAAATGTCCAAATGTTAAATTTGAACATTTTTATCACGATCAGTTAAAATATTCAAAACATTGTCATCACTGTAACATTCTGCATAGTAAACAAAAAATATAATTAGGCCCCAATTATTTCTTCTATGTTTTTATTCCTGTTAATACAAGGCTCCTGTTATAACAGGTAATCTGAAAAGTCTCGAGGACTTCTTACTAACAGGGTTCAACCGTACTGTAAATCCATCCACAAGAGCAATTCAAATCACAGGTTTATCCATTATTATTGCAAGACATTTCCGTTTCGACTATGCCAACTGACCCGTACTCTGATGCATGTACAATCACAGATCCATGCGAGAGAGAAAATTGCAATTGAGGATTTCTCGTCAATAATGGCTGCTTATTTGCCGCAAAAGCACACACAACTCCCAGGAATTCACCCGTATCCTTAAAGGGCCTGTGACATCCTAAACAACTTTGTGCCTAAGCTTTGCTTCATAATGACGGATTACTTGTTCAGCAAGACATACTATTGTTCGTTTGGATGTAAAATCAATAAAAGGTGGCATTTTTCAACTTTGAAGATTTCATTGCAATAAATCACAGACAGAGGGCGCTGTTTTGAGTGCATCACATAAGGAAGACAGAAGGGAAAAGTTAAGAAAAAACATAAGACTTCAAGTTGGACTTGTGGCAAATTGCTGCAGTTTCTACCCCCAGTTTTGTCATGGCTTACAGCAGGCAACATGTAAAACAAACTCAAACAGCCATGGATTACAAAAGTTTCAAGAAAATTGAGAAAAAAGTGGGATCTTTTGTGCACAGATCAATGTGATTTTCCTGTGTTTGCCTCTTGTGACGTCGTGACCTTGGTCATGAATATGCATATTTTCATTAGCATAAAAACTAAAAACCTTTGTTTTAACCCCCAAAGCAAGCTCCAAATAGGATTTTTATGACTTTAACTGAGTAAAGTGGTTTTAAGGCATAGATTTCATTGATAAAAATCCTAAATAAGGGGCCCTTTAAGGAACAGACAGCAAAAAAACAAAGAAAAAACATAAGACTTCAAACTGGAATTATGGAAAATTGCTGCAGTTTCCAGCCTTAGTTTTTTGATGGCTTACAACATGTAAAACAAACCCAAACAATCATGGGTTACAAACGTTTCAGCAAGTTGGAGAAAATACTGAAATCTTTTGAGCACAGTTGAATGAGATTTTCCCGTGTTTGCCTAGTGTGACATCACAACTTTGCTCATGAATATGTAAATTTTTAATAGCATAAAAATCAAAACCTTGATTTTAACCCCTAAAACAACTTCCAAGTAGGGTTTTTATGACTGTAAATGAATAGAGTAGTTTCAGTTGCATAGCATAGATTTCATTGATAAGAATACCATTTCAGGGGCCCTTTAAATGATTTTTTTCAATTTTGTGAAATTTTGAGACACAAATTCAGGGATTAGATGAGATTGTTGCTTCCAGTTGCTAAACGTATTCAATTTCGCACTCTTGTCCACACATACAAGTCATTGAATAATCTATCTCCAGGTTACCTCTCAGCTCTTCTAGGAATTAGGAAGTCTTCATCATATTCACTACGATCTCAAACTAGCACATGTCTTAATATTCCAAGATCACGCACTCAAGCTGGTGATAGGGCTTTTTCCGTCTCTGCTCCTCGCCTTTGGAACAACTTGCCAGCTACAGTCAAAAATTCAACTAACATCACTTCTTTCAGAAAGGCTCTTAAGACCCACCTCTTTCTCTAGGATTTGAGCGATTCGATATCCCTCATTTCTTTTTAACTCCCTGCGCTTTGCATCCTTCGGTTAAAAGCGCATTATAAATGCCATATTTATTTATTATTATTTATTGTCAATTGAGAAACAAATCTGAAAATTAACAAAATGTCTGAAAAAATGTCTTTCTCTCAGAATCAAGCAGTCTGATTTCAGACAAAATTCTAAAAAACAATCTCAATTTTTAATAAAATTTGTATATAGTGATGTCCCCTAACTTGGCGCACTTCGACAACTCACTGGAAATCCGCTCACCTTATAGCAAAACCCCCTAGCAGAATTAGTTGAAACTTACACACCTTGTAGTATAATTCATAGGCTCCAAGAAAAAGTAATACTTTAATATTTTGACTCAACAAGTACAGAATAACACAAACAATCAGGACAAAACGATGAACACTTTTTTCCCGAAATCGCCCGGACTGTCCCGTAACGTGGAGCGCGTCGCTGATTGGCTGAAACGGTTTGATGCCTTGCTACGATGGCCCACAAAGACCACTTGCACGCACACACTGTGACACTGTAAACAACGCCAGTATGCCTGGTTTTATTCACGTAAAATGCCTATTACAGGCTTCCGTGTATGGTGTCATGACAACCTGAAGCGAACGGCGATGCCTTCACATTCCGGTAAATTTCTAGTAACTGAATGATTCTTCTCCGTATTTTAGTTTTGGAATTTATGAAGGTAATTGAGAACTTTATTTCCATTTAATGCCAAGTGCAACAGATTGTTTATTGCGCCAAGAAAGAACGGAAAGTAAAGCCCGCCACGTTAGGGGCCGCGCCACGTTGGGGTACATCAACAATACATGTAACTGGGGTTTGCTTTTCCCTACCAGACATAACTTGATTAGCAATGTATACTGTACTCTGTACATACACTGTATACCTTCCCTGAGACACTATGAGGAAAAACACCATATCGTGCTCGGGTGGGACTCGAAATTAGAATCAATCAATTTCTAATAAAATTAGAAACATTTGACAAAAGGATCGAATAATGAAATGTTTTGTTTAAAAAAGTTCTCAAGGGTAGAAGAGTTGTGTTTTTTCTTCTAAAATTATGAGAGAAAATTCATGTTGTCATCGGGATCCGATCCAGAAAGTTTTGTAATTTGGAAAATGTTCTCGTGTTTCTAAATTCATCTGTAATAGACTACTAAAGTGAAAACGTCACCCTTTGTGTGTTGCCATGGTTTTTGGGTCTACACTAAAACCAGTGAACTGTTTCCCTGCGCTATACCAATGGACGTTTCAGATTACCAGTGAATGTTTAGACCCAGTTACCATGGCAACGACGTCATACTTTAGTAGTATATTGTCAATCCTATCATATACCTCATTATAAATTTGGAAAACTTTATTTTTATTTTTACAAATGCATAAAAATGTCACAATTTTGCTACTTTTTTATGGAATATTGTAGCTCCTGTTTTGATGAAAAATGTTTTTCCAAACAAGTTTTCAAGGGTAGGAGAGTTGTGCTTGTTCTTCAAAAATTATCAGAGAAAATTAATATGTGATTCGAACCAGAAAGTTTTGTAATTTGAAAAACATTTTTTTTTTTCTTTTCACAAATGCATCAAAATGTCATAATTTGGCTCCCGTTTCTATGGAATAGTTCCTGTTTTTTTGTAACAAGTTTTCAAGGGTAGGAGAGGAGCGACTTTTTCTTCAAAAGATATGATGAGAGCAAAATCATATGTTCTTATCTGGATTCGAACCCGAACATTTGTCAACTTGAAATAGCAATTTTTACAAATGCATGAAAATGTTTACACTTTGACTCCCAATTTTTAAGGACAAACCCAAACACAAATTGTGATGAACGGATTGGATTTTAACGGATGTATAGCACACACACTTGACTGCTCGCAATAACGGACAGCCAGTCAATTGTGTGATCTCTGGCCTTGTGTGAGTGGACTTGCGCCTGTCAGCTTCAATCACGCATGCCTCATCAACCAGACTTTTCCCCCGGAGTCGGGACAAGTTCTCCCCAGGCACGCATTGCGTAGGACAAATGACATCTAGATTCCGGTTGAGAAATTGAATTATGCAAAAAACGGACTAAGTCATTGTTGCTGTCACCGATTAAAAATTGACGAAGGCCATATGCAGCCGTCGATAATCTGAGGAATATAAGGTCGGTGTTGCCGTGGTGATGCATCCGGCAAATTGAGAGCTGGGAGGGGTGCCGTAAGGGGACGGGGGGAGGGTGATCCGGCTGAAATAACAACTAAGAAGACACTGGGGCAAGGCACAAAGGCCTCATCAGGGGAAAAAAATTTGCCCGGGGAAAGTTTGATTTCCAATCTCTCCGCCCTAACGTGTCCGCTTCAGAAGTTCCCTTCTCATGCGCGAGAAAAACAAATTTCGCATCACTAGAACGATCATCAATTGCTTGACTTGGTAAAGGTTGATTGTGAAAAGAGCGTATGAACAAATATAAAGTGTGCGATAAAGCTTTTGAGCGATATCTTGGATCAGCGCCAACATTTTCTCACGAACACAATACATGTACATGTACTGTAGTAAAGAACCGTTCACGAAAGTAAAATGGACACAGACGAACTATGATTTACTGCTTCACAAAGTCTTGTAATTTGATTTTTTTTTCATGAAAAGAAACATACTTCTGAATGGTACTACATGTAAATGTGCAGCTGTAGATATTAAACAGTATGTTTAAAGGAAGGGACAACACTTGCAAAGGGTTGCCTAACTCTGCACGCTTCATGTAAGTCGCCATGGGAGTCGGCGTATGGGAGTCGGGGAAACAAGGCATCGATCTTGACATCGTCCATGCAATCGTTGCATGGTTTATGTAAGTCGCCATCTTTTGCAGTTGAGAGGTCGTGAGTCAAGACACAATAGATATTTAAATACTTCACGGCGTATGGGAGTCGGGGAAACAAGGCATCAATCTTGACATCGTCCATGCAATCGTTGCATGGTTTATGTAAGTCGCCATCTTTTGCAGTTGAGAGGTCGTGAGTCAAGACACAATAGATATTTAAATACTTCACGGCGTATGGGAGTCGGGGAAACAAGGCATCGATCTTGACATCGTCCATGCAATCGTTGCATGGTTTATGTAAGTCGCCATCTTTTGCAGTTGAGAGGTCGTGAGTCAAGACACAATAGATATTTAAATACTTCACGGCGTATGGGAGTCGGGGAAACAAGGCATCGATCTTGACATCGTCCATGCAATCGTTGCATGGTTTATGTAAGTCGCCATCTTTTGCAGTTGAGAGGTCGTGAGTCAAGACACAATAGATATTTAAATACTTCACGGCGTATGGGAGTCGGGGAAACAGGGCATCGATCTTGACATCGTCCATGCAATCGTTGCATGGTTTATGACATCATCATCCCTTTCAAAATTTCAAATATGGCACAGCACATAGTTGCAGAGTTTTTCATCAAAATTAAAGGCACAGGCTCGTCAGCAATGCGCGCGCCAAATTCGTGCCACGAAATACGCAGCTCCATGCATTTGCTATGGAGCTGCGTATTTCGCGGCACGAATTTGACGCACGCGCATTGCTGACGAGCCTGAGCCTTTAATTGGGTTGCCGACGTTGAAAACAAGATTGTATGATTCTCATGAAGGTTTATGCACCGGGCAATACATCGGTAATATTTTTGATTAAATCCGCAGTTCAAACGAGTGTTGTCCCTTCCTTCAAAGACAGACTGGAAAGCTACATGACTGGAAAGCTTTTAAAAACAGGAACAACAGCATTACATAACTAAAGAACATTGTTGAGAAACTGCCTTGTAGATATTCCAGCCACATCAACTCCTCAAAAAAAGTTCGGAAACTCAAGTTTGACTGACGATTTCAGTGAATTTTCGGACATTTCACTTTCCACCCACCCCTGTATTCCGCTATACTGCACATCCCCCAAATGATTAATCATAACAAATGACACATCACAGTAAAGAGGAATAACAGGGCTTTCCAATGATACCAAATTCAAGGGAAATGATTTAGTAACAAAAGAGAAATCGTCAGTCAAACTTGACTTTCCGAACTTTTTTTGAGGAGTTTAGATGCAGTAATACTTCAGAAAACCTGAAAAATCCATGCATGGTTTTTGTGTTGAATAAATGGTAAAAAAATAATTTGCACACAAAGGTAACATTTTACACTATACAAAAAATCATGTGGTGTTTGTTACTATTGCTATCAACACTTTTAGTCACATTTTTCTTGTCAACTTGTGAAGTACAATTTTGGGTAACTGCACTTGTATTACATTTTAGGCCGTCCCGGTTACGAGCGTATATTGGACATTTGTACACAGGGTTTTTAGATAAGGCATGTTGTCACACTATTTGGGCCTAAAGTGGTGTTCCCATTTTTTGTTAAACTCCCGTGGTTGTGCGGGAGAGTAACAAAATTTAGTCCAATGGGGACGCACGGAGAATTAGCGTCCCTGTAAAGTTACCGCGACCACAATGTAAAACGTACAGGGTGAGAGAGGCCGCAGAAACTTTCCGCTCAACCACAGGAGTTTTACAGGGCCCTCGAAAAGTCCAATGGGAACAGCGCCGCCCTGTAAAACTACCGCTGCCGCTGTGTAAAATGCCAAATGGATGATGTCACTTCCTGCATCGTGCAATCTTACTACACATTGCGCGAAAAAATTATGGTTATTATGTACGCACCCTGTACATGTACATGTAAGTATGTACGTACGCACATGTTTTTTCATGCTCTTTTCTTCGCAAATGTATAATAGCAAGTTTAATCGAAGTTGAATAATTTCGAGCCAATATGTGTATCGCATGGCATGTCAAACATCCTGTTATGTAAACCACGCCCTCAATTGACCACATATGGCCAGCCGAGTAGCTAAATTTTCCGCTCGCGTCATGTAAAATATATGGTAAGTGGGAACGCACGGGAGATTTACCGGAAGGAATGTTTACAGGGAGTCGCGGAAAGTTCCCGCGAGGGCGCGGAAAAAGAAGTCCAATGGGAACACGCCTATAGTTATCTCTTCAGAACAATTGAAAATTATTCTGGAAAATATGGTCTGTGTTGCCAAAATGCCCCCTTAACCGTGGAAAGACTCACTTGTATAGTTCTAGCTTAGTTTCACATAGAGTAGCAAGAGAAAATTGCACTCAAATCCTAAATTTAGTAATGTATTTCTTAACACCTCTTAACGTATAGGAACTTGGCAAGATGTATCTATACCATTATCCCCAGTGCCTCCTACGGTAATATTGCTTTAGAATCAACCACAGGCAGTCTGCTGTGACAGCACGTTCCTCCATGTTTGCACAACAGTGAAAAGCACACTAATAGATGCTGCATTTGCAAGCTGAAGCCGGCCACAATGTTTGATGAGGAGATGTTTGCACCAGTCGCCAGCGAAGGCCAATTGGCGTCCAAACACGTTTCAACAGGGATGTGCAAAGTTTATCGCTAGTTATTTAGTATAAACGCTTCCGGACGCTCTCCGCACACTGTACACATGGCTCTTTTTCAGTTCTATAAGCTCCCAATTGTCGATTGATATTCTAGGAAAATACACTTAAAGGCCAATTTACACAAACATATATTTGTTCTAAAATTCCATCCAACAAATGTACTGACTAATACATGTAAGTTCGCACTTGTTCAAGGTCACTAAAGTCCCAGAGATTGTTCATGAATGTTTTATGGATTTTCTGGATTGTCTGGCAATTTAAGCTAGAATCCTTCGAATTCAAACTAAAAAGGATTGTTTAGTTTGAAAACTGTGTGTTAATTTTGAATTAAACATGAAAACATTTGTAGTTGGAGTAAAAGCAGTTGAACTGTATTGGTTTCCAAGTTACATCCACAACCACCACTTTGTTAAATAATTCAAATGGCGGCACTTTGTCAACAGTGAAGACTCCTAAATTACCCCCAAACAGTGTAAGCCACCACATCATGCAACATCGTTATATAAATAGTGATTTATTGCTCCCTTATTGACTATTTTTGTGGAAATGAAGAAATGTCACACTTTGTTTCTCAACTCCATGGAATGACCCATATAAACAACTGGAAAGCTCTTTTTCTGCTGAATTCAAAAATACCACTATCCATTTTTTTTTCAATTTCGACTTTACGCCTATTTCATCGTCACAGGTTACATGTATCTCCCAATATTGTACGCCAGTGGTTGCAATGCAATGCATGTTTTAATAACCTTGCACTTGATCGGACCTGCAATTAAAGCGCACTTCGGAAAACCTCATTAAAGCTCATAGTCAATTTTAACAACGTTCGTCAGTCCACTTTCAGAGAGCGGCATTAAACATGCATATTATGTCCGTGACTCGGTTACGAAGCTGTTGCAATCTCGTCAGGGTCATAAATTACTGGACACGGCCCTTCGCCGTTCCTGCGTATTTTGATTACACACTCAACTCGGATCAATACATGTCCTGCAAGCTCGGTACACGGAGCTAAATTACAAAATTACATTTAAAATTAAAATGAAGATTTAGGCTCCCAAAATGCCAAGGGAGCCATTTGTTAGATTTGGGTGATACATGTACATGTAGATCCTTAGCCATGGGCACATCAAATTTTCCACACTGTAATTTTGTACCAACGGCTTCAGCTGGCAAACTTTAAAATACTGCTCGCAAAAAAATACATGCAAGACAGTTCTACATGTGTAAATTATCCCCCAACAGGGTTGGAATATCATGGAGGCCATCGCCTCTGTTGCCCCTGATCTTGCCCTTTTGCAATCCTCCCATAGACTTTTGTCATTTTCTAGTGGAAGTGCCCTTTTTAAACTTCATAAGACTCCTCCAAAAACACAAATGGATTGCCCCAAATATATTGCAGTATTTGATATTTATAAGGCATATTTAACAAATATGTTATCACTCATCAGATATGCCAATCATTTACTGTTAAAAACAGGGGGAAAAATTAAAGACGAAAAAAAAAAAAAAATTCAAAAAAACTAGAAAATAGAAATGTGGGGAATTATTTTTTGATTCTTACTTTTTTTTACAATTTTCAAGTTTTAATTACCGGTTGGTAATATTCATAAATACATGTAGCTTAAACAGTTTACGCATCCCTATTGGCTGAGAGCACGTCATGTGGCCGGTCTTAAATTAGGTATTAAAAGTGGGTTTGGCCAGTCTTAAACATACGTTTAAACCCGGCAAGGGGCCTGGATGCTGATGCAGTGCTGTAGTTTACCTGGCTGTGTGAGTGCGCATACAGCACGTGTGCAATGCAAGCAACGGGCGCGATCGAACAAAAACAACGTGCCGCACAGCACTTTGAACAACACGCATACATGTAGCAAAATGACAAGAGTCATGAGGCACCCTGGCTAGAGTTCAGACCCACATTCCACAGCACCAGACACAGATCGAGTCACAAAAAAAGCTTTCTAAGGGGTTCACAAATTTATCTCCAAAACGTGCAATGGCCTCTTTTTAATTTAATAATGCAGCCACGTACCGTACCGGTTGAAAGAATCATCAACGTTCGCGAAAGCGTTCGCGATCGAATTAATGCGAACATAATGCAATCGCGTACGCACGATCGTTTGTGTGTTGAAATAATGCTAAGCAGAACTGAACTGCATGAGCTGCAATGTTTACGCGAACGTGCGCGAAAGTTCAGCGACCTTTACCGGTGCGTGATTTACGCGAGACATTGCTCATTCGCGCATGTAGATATGGTTACTATAAGCACATCTGGTGAATGAATTATTGATTTATGGTAGTGCATTAAACAAAGATAGACACTTCTTCCCTGGGTTCTGAAATAACTACATGTACCAACAAAATGTTTTGTTTCAATGTCGTCTTCCAGCTCGACATTCAACTTGGCCTCATCTCAAACACATTTTATTTTATTATTTATTCACCACATCCAACAGCGGAGGACCGCCAATAGACCGATCCAGTAAGCTCCGCCCATTTTGGAATTGACCAATCACAGCCTCAGGTTCAGGTAACCAAAATGTTTGGTTACCCGAGTCCTCAAAATGTTGTGCACAGAGCTACGGCAAAAATGCCATAAACATAATGTTTATCAGCGCAGAGGAGGCTAGCGGGTTTAAAACGGATTGTATAAGACTATCCTAACCTACTTTTAATCCCTTCATAAATGTGTTTTTCTGTAAACGTGAAAAACTTTCCAAAATTAGCTTGTCATTTTGCATTCACTTCGTTCTAGATGCGTGTCCAGTTGTTTTTGTTCGTTACGCGTATTGCAGGCGTGTTGTACATGCACGCATACGACCGGATACCTAAGTGCACATTTTGCTTTCGAGCGTGCAGTTTCTGTGTGCGTGTGCGTGTTTCAATACGCGCTGACCAGGGCGCGGACGCTGACGCACGGCACGGCCACGCGACTCTACTGCACACGTGCATGGCACGTGTGTCATGTTGCTAGGCAATTTCTAAATGGGCGGAGCTTACTGGATCGGTCTATTACAGTAATGGGATCAATTAACGTAGATATTCAAATAACTATCAACTTCTAAGTTGAATTAGAAACGGCCAGAGACACCGGGGAATCCCTCCCCTTGCTCTTCACGAAGAATGCTCTGGGATCTTTAAAGTGCGTTACCTAACACTGGACCAACGGCTTTATATCCCTTCCGAAGGACGGAACAAGTGTAATTAAGTGCCTTGCTCAAGAGCACAAGTGCCACAACCCGTCACGGCCCGGAATCGAACCCTTATTCTAGTACTGGCACAGGAACTTGAGTTTTATGCACTAGACCGCGTCTGTGCCCTGCATAGTGCCTGGATTTTAGCAGTTACATGTACATGTACATGTAGCTCCTAAAGGGTATTCGGAAGAGTCTGGTAATGGTTGTCAATGTAACTTTTCTTAATAAAGTCACAAAATGTGTTTGTAGTTATTTCAGAACTCAGGCATGTCAGGGAAGAATTGTGTCTATTAATTTACTGGACATGATCAGTAACCATATCAACATGACAAGAAAAAAGACCTAGGCAAGTTCTATATCAATTGACGAAGCAAAAATCTGTGATGTGAGACTGCTTTCTACAGACCCAACTCAAATGAAATCCTTGACAGTTATCACTGTTCAAGGTATACTGTAATCGCTGAATGATTGCCGAGGCACGATCAAGATTAGGCCTGAACTAACATGTTTGGCAAGAAACACTGCAGGGACTTTCACAAAAGCCGGAGTGACACGTACGGGAGAAGAAAAAAAAAGGCGAGAAAAGAAATAAAAATGGATTGGATCGAGAATCGGGAGTAGATTAACAATTAGAATATGGATAAGAAGTGATTTTAATTCCTTGAGGATTTCGACAAGGCTTTTTTCCCCTGACATGTTTTGTTGTACATGTATCGTTGAATACTTATTGGATAAAAAGGTGACGGCATTTGCTAGCATCGCTTCGGGTCAACAATTTGTGAGAAAATGTGCTGGGGGCAAACTTTTTATTAAACCCGGTTTAATCAAATCTGAAAGCTGCAGCTGACAAACAATGCATAGTTCCGACCTGTCAATCAAGCCGAACCCGCGACCAATCACAACAGAGCTAGCAGACGGCGCCCACAAAGGTCAAAGTGATGCAATCATCACAAAAATTAACAATGATCACGCGATTTTCTGCCCATACAGTTTGTATGTTGTATGCGCCAGTGACCGGGTGAATTTTGGTTTCAATGTCGGGCGATTCGCTGTTCAAAGGTAGGAAGCGCATTTTTATGAAATATATGTCATCCCTGCATTACTAGCCCTTCGCTCAGTGTGTGCTACGGTAACTGTCGACCTTAAAACATAAATACCTTTGAGTTTTCTCCAATGAATCTGTGCTTTCCATGCCGAGTCCCGTTGCTTTGTACGTAGTCTCGCCATTTTTTTGCGATGGCTTGTGAGCACATAGCAACAATATCTAAGGGGCGGAGTTAACTGTGCAATCTCGGAACTATGCATTACAGCTGTGCAAATTTGAATATTTTACTGTTCGAGTATCCAACTCAAATCTTCTATCCAATATTGAATATTCGTTTACAGTGGCTCAACCAAATTTTTGTGATGAAGTTGAGGAACAAAGTGTGACATTTCTTCATTTCCACAAAAATGGTCAATGAGAGAGTAATGAATTGCTGCATGATGTGGTGGCTTACACTGTTTGGGGGTAATTTGGGAGTCTTCAGTGTTGACAAAGTGCCACCATTTTGAATTATTTAACAAAGTGGTGGTTGTGGATGTAACTTGGAAACCAATACAGTTCGACTGCTTTCACTCCAACTACACATTTTTTCATGTTGAATTTGAAATAAACACACAGTTCTCAAACTGAACAATCCTATATTCTATATTATATTTCTGTGTGATTCAAGAAAATCTGCTAAAAAGCACCAAATGTCACACCTACATTTGAACAAAATTCTATTTAGTTGACATCTAAATTTAAATCCATGAGTATTTTGTTACAAGTAATGAATGTTTTAAATTTCTCTCATCCAACAGCTTGAATTTCTGAATAGTATTGATTCATGGGGTTATCAAGGGCAAAACAAAAAAGTAAAAATGGTTGTGAATGTAACACGGAAACCGTGTTCCTCAACTTCATGGAATGACCCATACAAATGTAAATTTAAAATCCTTTCTCGTTTACTTTTTGGCAAAATGTCATTTTTGTGGCAACATACAGGGCATCTGTTGCAAAGAAGACTAAATGTCTGTGGGAATCTGTTTATCAACTTCTCTTGCAGATATTCATTTCGATACGAATCTGGATGCAGTGAAAAGCAACTTGGCTCCACCGGGATTCGAACAGCGGATCTTCTGCTTAATGTGCATTTGCCGTGCGGTTTTGTTCCAATTTTGTTTCATACGTTTTTTCCATTGCACGGTGTGCCCACTGTATTAATCCAGTGCATGCGCATGTACACACAAGCACGCATGCACATACTTCTGTGTACACAGGGGTTTATGGGGTACTTGCATTGTTGTCCTATTTTCCCTTTTCTTTATAATTCCTCTGTGGGGTACCACTGTTCCTTTTGAATTTCTTTATGGGGTACCATTGTTCCATTGTGTTTGGTACCCCACAAGTGTGTCCGTGTTAGACATGCAGGTGCGAATCCACATACAATCGCGGACGTCCCTTTGTTCCTCTTTTGTTTGGACATAGTCTATTTTTCCTTACTCTCGTTGGTTTTGTACAGGAGCGAATCGCGGACGTTCGCTTGCCAATCGCGGACGATATTGTTCTCTTTGTTAGACCTCCCTAAAACATCCACGATTGTTTGGGAGAACAAGCGCCCACGTACATGTACACGCACACACATGCAAACAGCCACGCAGTATATGTACCGGTACGGTACAATGTATGTGCAGACACAAAAACGTTTTTACAACTCACACGAAACTCAAAGGGTAAGCCTGAATAAAAACAAATTTAAAATGTAGGATGACAAGAATCTACTAGATAAAACAAATAATAAATGTTTTAATTCGTGCAATGGAAGGAATATTTTTATTCGGTAAAAGATTGAATATGTTTCATTCAACTCGGCTTCGCCTCGTTGAATGGAACATTCCATCTTTTACCTCATGAAAATATTCCTCCCATTGCACGAATTAAAACATTCATTATTTATATATTATCATACGAGCTGAATGCAAGCTTAAACTATTTTGTATGGAAAAATCCATGAAATATTTATGTACTTCTGTATTTATCAGATACAGTGTCTCTTGCACGTACATGTACCGTAGTCTGTCTTGTCCTTTTTAACATCTACATGTACATGTACTTGTATATGCGCACATACAGGTACATATACATGGGTCATTCCATGAAGTTGAGGTACAAGTGTGACATTTCTTCATTTCCACAAAAATGGTCAATAAGAGAGCAAATGAATCACCATTTACATTGCATGATGTGGTGGCTTACACTGTTTGGGGGTAATTCAGGGCTTGAAATGCGTCACTGAAAGGGCACTGCCATTTCTGTTTTTGGAGTCGTCTTTTGGAGTTTGAAAAGGGCACTTCCATTGGAAAATGAAAAGGTCTATGGGAGAATTGCAAACGGGCACCAAGGCCAAGAGCAGGGGCAACGGCCTCCGTGGCCTCCGTTAATTTCAAGCCCTGGTAATTTGGGACTAATGTTGGAGTCTTCAGTGTTAACAAAGTGCTGCCATTTTGAATTATTGAACAAAGTGGTGGTTGTGGATGTAACTTGGAAACCAATACAGTTCAACTGCTTTCACTCCAACTACACATTTTTTTATGTTGAATTTAAAATAAACACAGTTCTCAAACTAAACAATCCTTTTTAATTTGAATTTGGAGGATTCTAGATTATATTTCTGTGTGATTCAAAAAAATCTGCTAAAAAGCACCAAATGTCACACCTAACATTTGAACAAAATTCTATTTAGTTGACATTTAAATTTAAATCTATGAGGATTTTGTTACAAGTAATGAATGTTTTAAATTTCTCTCATCCAACAGCTTGAATTTCTGAATAGTATTGATTCATGGGGTTATCAAGGGCAAAACAAAAAGTAAAAATGGTTGTGGATGTAACACGGAAACCATGTTCCTCAACTTCATGGAATGACACACATACATTTTTGAGGCTGTACGGTAAAATTTAAGTTTGTTCATTTTTCACCCACCAAAACACCATGTTTCGATGACGACCAGATTAATCAAAAATACAATGATGACTTGCAAATCATAATCATAAAAATAACCACGACTCTGAATTTTAAAAGAAAACAGAATGTTAGAAATTGTTTTATTTTAACTTTAAGCAGAACCTAGAAATAACCACTTGATGCCGGAGGACGTATAAACACGTATTGGTCATGTACATGTATAGTCACAGTGGTGGTTGACTCGGAGTGTTGCAAAGTATGAATTTTTTGTGGTGATTGACCTGGGGGCTAATTTCATAGCGCTGCTGAAGCGCAAGCACTAACAACATGTTTACTGTATTTCGTGGTCGCGGCATGGTTGAGCATGCATGTGCTTGGAAACGGCTATTGTTGCGTCACTAATAAGTTTGGCCCTGCCGTCAGGGCAAGTTTTATGGGCCCAATTTCATAGAGGTGTTTAACAGCCCATTTCCCGTTAACCGAGCGTCAGGCTATTTCATAGACATCGTTAACGGTAAGCAACTGAAAACGTGCCTTAACCGCAGAGCCAAATTTTGCTTAAGATGGTGACGCAACAATGGCGGTTTCCAAGCGCGCGCATGCTTAAGCACGTCGCGGCCGTGAAATAACCTTAACGTTAGCACAACTTTTCTGCTACAGTAAGCACACGTTTTCAGCTAGTGCTTAAACAGCTCTATGAAATTGGGCCCTGTATGCTTACCGTTAACGATGTCTATGAAATAGCCCGATGTTCGGTTAAGAGAAAACAGGCTGTTTAAATGCAGCTTATGTATGAAATTGGGCCCTGCTCTTAACTTTTGGCCAATCCCATTTGCTTTTTTTAAAATTGCCATTTCTTTTTGCCAAAACTAATCCTGGCGTCAACTAAGGATGGCACAAACTCTGTAATCTTACATTTGATGGAAATGGATGCTCAGTTTGATATCAGGATTTTAAATTGTTGATAAATTCACGATTTAAATGTAAATTAGGGGAAAAAAGGCTAGTTCTTTGACAGGAAATGAAAGTAGAAGTCGAAGTATTTTTCGCATTTCAAAACAAAAGTGAAAATGGTCAAAATTCTATGTAGCGCAGGTGTGCCATGCAGTGTACATAAAACTGGGACAAACACAAGCCACGAAAACGGTTTCATTTCCCTGAATCAACAATCAACAATCAACATGTGGTCCTTTTGTCTTTAAACCGCACTTTTACGTCACAACGTTTGAGATAAACCATCAAATCAATAAGCGCACCACCTGTGGCGTTTACACATGCAGACTTTGAAAATTACACTGTACCGTCCCATAGAAGTCTGGAACAATGATAAAAACTGTACTCACAAAAGAAGCTTTTTTTTTTTTTTTTTTGTTCTTAAATGTTGGTTCGACAAGCATACATGTAGAGTTCGGACCCTTTGTTTGCAGTTAGAGAAGCATGGACCAGGGGTGAGATTGGAGAAAAAGAAATTTCCAGAACAAAAAAATGGAGGGGGTGGATTCCTTGGGGGAGGGGGCGGGGGAGAGACGTAGAGACCACGAAGACTTTAACTTTTGGGATCGTTTTAAACACCACCATCGTGCAAATTGCAATGTCAAAAACATTTTAACCAGGTATCACAAGAACCAGTTTTGTTTTAAACATTTACCTTGTACAAATGTGGATAATATTAAAAATAATCTAGGCAACATCGATCGTTGAAGACGGTGAAGCGAAAGCGAAAGATAAAAGCCGTGCACTGTACACGTGCACGCATCACACACCACACGCAATGCACGACCATTGACAGTTTACGATGCAGGGAAAGATGGCGCTTGCTTAGGGATTAGACTTGTACACGTCTGCTTCGCTATTAGTTGCAGTCTCGGTCTGCTCGCCGAGCGGCACAGTATACATGTAACATGGTACAGCACTCTACGTCATGGCACTTGCGTGACGACAAGACTTGCACAAGTTTGCTTCGCAAAATTACTGAATCAATTGAGGGCGCTCATTAACAAAATATGGCCCGCTGGAAGGGCAAAAAAGCGGAAAATAAAATGTGGATCAGGGAGCACACAACATAAAAAGCGGAAATCCGCTAAAAAACAGAGATTTCACAATGAAAAACAGAAAACTCTCAAATCCGGACAGGTCGGTAAAATTCCGAAAATCTCACCCCTGATGGACAAACTACATGTACAAAATAAATGTGTTTTTTGTTTGGACCAATTAGCATTTTGTTGGTAACAATTGCACTTCGGCTGGCACCCCAATCTTCACTTTTAAATGGAGGTGCAGTTTTAAAAAGTGTACATACTATGCTGTTGTTGCTACGTGGTGCACGCCATTGCCTAGCAACCAATAGGCTGCTTTATGCCATTCTCTCCTACATGTATGGTGAACACGATATTGATTCTGTACTTCACACCTGCCGTGTGCACCCGGTCAAATCACATAGCAACAAAAATTTAGTTTGGTCATTTGGATACTGAGAGTGCAATTCATGTGAAACACACAAATGGCTAATTCTGCTTTTGTAAACTTTTTTTTTATCAATTACATTTCCAGCGTTTGTTGCTATGGACTAACCAATAAAAACCAAGAATTTCTAACCCACCTTAAAGGCTCTGTCCTGTCGCCGTGTCGTCTATCCGTCTCCCTCTGTGGAACGGGATACCAGCGAAAGTTCAATTTCCAGTTAAAACCACCATAGGTCAGATCGGAACCAGTGTGGAAGGCAAAGTTTTCGTCACTGATGACGTCGATGATTGGACAGACGACGTTTTTTCTGCAAAATAAAAAAATAAACAAAAATTAGAAGAAAAATTAATGCAAATGTGAAAAGATTGTTCAAATGGATAAGAGGCCATCCAAAGGTGTCAACATTGTCACAGTTCTACAGAGAGTTAAGAGGTGTTCCCATTGGACTATTTTTGGTTAAACTCCCGTGGTTGTGCGGGAGAGTAACAAAATTTAGTCCAATGGGGATGCACGGAGAATTATCGTCCCTGTAAAGTTACCGCGAACACGATGTAAAATGTACAGGGCGAGAGAGGCCGCGGAAACTTTCCGCTCAACCGCGGGAGTTTTACAGGGCCCTCGAAAAGTCCAATGGGAACAGCGCCGCCCTGTAGAACTACCGCTGCCGCTGTGTAAAATGCCAAATGGATGACGTCACTTCCTGCATCGTGCAATCCCACCACACATTGCGCGAAAAAAATATGGTTATTATGTACGGGCCCTGTATGTACCTACGCATGTGTTTTTTCATGCTCTTTTCTTCGCAAATATAATGGCAAGTTTAATCAAAGTTGTACGAAATTTGATTGGGTTTCGTGCAGCATGCACACAATTAATAATTTCGCGCCAATATGTGTATCGCATGGCATGTCAAACATCCTGTTAGGTCAAAGGTTATGTAAACCACGCCCTCAATTGACCACATTTGGCCAGCCGAGTAGCTAAATTTTCCCGCTCGCGTTGTGTAAAATATATGGCAAGTGGGAACGCACGGGAGATTTACCGAAAGGAATGTTTACAGGGAGTCGCGGAAAGTTCCCACGAGGGCGCGAAAAAAGAAGTCCAATGGGAACACGCCTTTTTTTTTTAAAAACCCCTCCCTCCCCCCGAAATACATTTTTCTGTCAGTACCATGAAATGTCAACATTTTACAGCGCATGTAAAGTCCTACGCAGCCCTCGACCCCCTCTCCTCCACCCTTCCTACTTTTTGTAGAATCGTGAACATGTTGGCAACTTTGTACGGCGCCTAGGCGTATATAGATGTCAAGATGTCTTGTTCCAAGCAAGATGCTTGTGAGTGAAAAAAATGTTAATTTAAAAAATTTATTACAAACATTTTAACATAAAAACTCAATATTATTAGGGTACAATGTATAATATTACAAGCCATTTGTGGTGTTGGGTCACATATTGAAACAAATTTTGTCAAACGTTCCAACTTCTCTCGCTGATGCGGTGCAAATTATTTTCCTTTCCGTCATTAAGACTGTTCCAAGTCGCGCAGGTGGAAAATTGCTCTCAATCACGGTTCACAGGAAATGCCCTACGTATCTCTGCGCTGCTCCTCTGTCACAGATTAATTGCTTGCTTGGTGTCGTGGTTGCCTAGCCATGGACAGCCTTAAAACACCTACATTTGGTTGACAGATGAGACTACACGTGTAGTTTTGGAGCGTTAATTTATGTAAATAGTTGAGAACTGTAACACGTACAGCCTGTTTACACTTGATCCCGAGCTCGAGGTCGAACACCGAGCTCGGGATCAGCTCGGGATCACAAACCGAGTGTAAACGCTCTCAAGACCAAAATTGGCCCTGGATCAGACCCTGAGATTTCGGTCTCGCATTGGCGTAGGGTCGAACCAGAGCTCGGATCAGTTTGTGGTTAGATAAGCAATTAAATAATCTTTACTGCATCTGCTCCACAGCCGTTGTGTAAGGAAAAGCACGCAAAATTCAAAGGGCCTTGCACACTGTACAATATGCACAGAGAGTTCTGTACATGTACACGTACATGTAGAGCATGACCTTTGACTGCAACTTCTGGTGCCGGACTCTAGATCAACTACAGAATGTAAACGCAGTACTCCGAATCATTGTGGTCAACACTGACGCATTCGTATCGAGCCCGGGACCAGTGTAAACACGGCGTTATTCTTTCTTTCATTATACGCAGTGCAAACTTAAATGAAATCAATTGTCACTCTGTGGTCAACTCACTTTAACGTGACAAAATAAATAACATGATAGCCCCACGCTCGTCCTTTCAGTTAATAAATCGGGGGAAAAAAATGAAAAGCATACAAGGTGCCTTCAAAAATTTCCCTCGAGCTTTTTGATGATTCACTGTCTTTTTAGGGTTTGCGCAGGGCACAGAAGCTATCACTGACCGATCAATACATGAACGGCGCGCTCGGGTTTCTAGGTTGAAATATGACGCTGTAGTGGGCTGTAACAGGCAGGGAAGAATTGCCACGATCGACAGCCTGCGAAAGACGTTAGACTTCGGGGTTGGGAGGGGGGGGGGGGAAGGGGGCGACGAAGGGGGCGACACGCCAGCTGCTAACTCGGTGTTGCCGCAAGGCACTGCATTTTACACCTCACCCTGCCTGCGACAGCAGTTCTGCGGAGTAAGCAATTTATTTTGCCAACGTTCAATGGAAGTCTCTTTTTCACCCGACTTGGCAAACTGTACACGTACGGCGGGAGAAAATATGAGTCCGACACACTGTGCTGACCACATGTAACCCGTCGGTACAAACGGGCTGTAAAACCAAAGAATGCATATTCTAGAAATCATGGGGGAAAATGTAAAATTGCATGCATAATTTTGAAAATATAATTTGTTTATTTCAAATGCTGAAACCTACATTCTGCAAAGTTCTGGAGCCCAAAACTGCCTTAAAATCCAAAAACGGGGTAATTTTTTTGAGTTAATATATAAAATGTATTAAAAATCGTTAAAACAGGCACTTTTGCAGTCTCTTTACTGTATCATGAATTATAGCTTGTCCCTTGTCGGTTAAAACAAAATAACACAAACATTAAATACAGTGGCCCAAATTTACGAAAGATGTCTTTCACTTATGGGGATTGTCACTTTTTGCGTGACAAAATCCCCACCCCTAGGGCAACATTTAGGTGACAAAAATCCCCACCCTCGGGTGCAAAACATGCGCAAAAATGCACAGATAATGGGCCAAATGCCCCACCCTGGGGCATGAAAAATGTGATCAAACCCCCACCTAGGGGGTGGGGTAGCGCGGGGGTGGGGGGAGGGGAGGGGTGGGGGAAACAATTGATAGGTGCATTAATCACATGTACATGTAACTATAAATAATCATCTAATTACAAAACTTGATTATGTTACACACGTCTAACTCGGGGCAAAACGTTAAGACACCCGTGTGCAGATGACAATGAAATCCTTTTAAAACGTCAGTTGGGGGTAGTTTAACTCGCCTGTTATCGGCATTTCCTAGCAGACAGCTGTACTGCTTGGTCGCAATGAATGCATTGATGCTTGAAATTACAATGAAAGAACACTGGGCGCAAGTGCAAGGATGCCAGATGAGAGTTTTCAGGGACAGGGCCAATACAGACATGTTTGCTCCACGCGTGCACTACGTCAGCCAGATTGAAATGCTAATAGACACGTCAACGTCACCAGGCCATGCACAACATAAATAAAGTACCCGTATGTTACTAACTCCCAAGTTACATGCGGACAACAAATCTGTCTTTGTAATAAACGATAATCACGGGTGTTTATCCACACGCGATTAAGTCGCAAGTTATAACCGTTTATAGTTTGCACGCGTGTTATTTTAACTTGCAATGATGACTTTTCGTAAATTTGGGGACGGTATTTCTTAGCTTCAAATTGATGTATCTCTAGAACTATGCAACCAATTAGCCTTTAGAATAGCATGACTTAAAGGGCCTGTGACGTGCTAAACAACTTTGTGCCTAAGCTTTGCTTCATAATGACGGATTACTTGTTCAGCAAGACATACTATTGTTCGTTTGGATGTAAAATCAATAAAAGGTGGCCTTTTTCAACTTTGAAGATTTCATTGCAATAAATCACAGACAGAGGGCGCTGATTTGAGTGCATCACATGAGGAAGACAGAAGGGAAAAATTCAGAAAAAACATAAGACTTTAAGTTAGACTTATGGCAAATTGCTGCAGTTTCTACCCCCAGTTTTGTCATGGCTTACAGCAGGCAACATGTAAAACAAACTCAAACAGCCATGGATTACAAACGCTTCAGGAAAATTGAGAAAAAAATGGAATCTTTTGTGCACAGTTGAATGTGATTTTCCTGTGTTTGCCTCTTGTGACATCGTGACCTTGGTCATGAATATGCATATTCGCATTAGCATCAAAACTAAAAACTTTGTTTTAACCCCCAAAGCAAGCTCCAAATAGGATTTTTATGACTTTAACTGAGTAGAGTGGTTTTAAAGCATAGATTTCATTGATAAAAATCCTAAATAAGGGGCCCTTTAAAGGGCCCCTAAAATGGTGTTTTTATCAATGAAATCTGTGCTATGGGACTAGTCCATTAATTTACAATCATAAAAACCCTACTTGGAAGTTGTTTGGGGGTTAAAATCAAGGTTTTTGATTTTTATGCATGAGCAAAGTGGTGATGTCACATTAGGAAAACACAGGAAAATCTTATTCAACTGTGCACAAAAGTTTCCACAATTTTCTCCAACTTGCTGAAACTTTTGTAACTCATGACGGTTTAGGTTTGTTTTACATGTTGCCTGTTGCAAACCATGAAAAAACTAAGGCTGGAAACTGCAGCATTTTTCCACAATTCCAGTTTGAAGTCTTATGTTTTTTCTTTGTTTTTCTGTTGTGTGTTCCTAAAGTGGCATGCCCCAAACAGCGCCCTCTTTCTGTGAGTTTATGTGAAGAAATTTTCAAAGTTGAAAAATGCCACCTTTTATTCATGGGGCATCAAAATGAACAGTAGTATTGTCTTTCTACACAAGTACCGGTAATCCTTCATATGCAGCAAATACTGTGCATAAAGTTATTGAGCATTTCAGGGCCCTTTAAAGCAACAAGACTGTTCGTTGCAAGGCAATATGGCATGCACCACGCAGCAACAACAGCATAGTACGTGTATGTGACTTTCTAAACTGCAGCTCCATTTGAAAGTGACAAATTCAGGGGGCCAGCTACATGTATTATGCAAATATTACACGCAAAAGGCTGGTTTACCCCTTTTAAAAATTTTAATTTTAAAAATTTATTGCAAACATGCTTTATCAATTTAACATAAAAACTCAACATTAATAGGGTACAATGTATAATATTACAAGCCATTTGTGGTGACGGGTCACATATTGAAACAAATTTTGCCGAACGTTCCAACTTCTCTCGCTGATGCGGTGCAAATTATTTTCCTTTCCGTCATTAAGACTGTTCCAAGTCGCGCAGGTGGAAAATTACTCTCAATCACGGTTCACAGGAAATGCCCTACGTATCTCTACGCTGCTCCTCTGTCACAAATTAATTGCTTGCTTTGTGTCGCGGTTGCCTTGCCATGGACAGCCTTAAAACACCTACATTTGGTTGACAGATGAGACTAGTTGTTTTGGAGCGTTATTTTATGTAAATAGTTGAGAACTGTAACACGTACAGCCTGTTTACACTTGATCCCGAGCTTGGGGTTTAACGCCGAGCTCGGGATCAGCTCCGGATCACAAACTGAGTGTAAACACTCTCGGGACCAAATTGTTATTGTAGGATTGTCACATTTACAGTACTTGTTTTTCGCCATGTTTACACGGGTCCCAATGTTGGGATCAAGATTGGTCCCCTGATAAGAATGCGTCAGTGTTAACAGCAATGATTCAGAGTGCCGCGTTTACATTATGTAACTAGTTGATCTCGAGCGCGTTGCCAGAAGTTGCAGTCAAAGGTCTACATGTATATGTGCATGTACAGAACAATTGTACGTACAGCTAGTGTACAGAGCGTGATCCAATTCTGTTCCTCACGCGTGAGGGACGGAAATCAAGAGACAAATGCCTTTCCTTAGTCAACAACAAATGAAAACTAAAGTGAACCTGTTTGTTTACCTTCTACTGATGTTAATACACACACCCAGTTTATCACATGTTGAAATTGACTTCACAGTTTTATGCAGAGGTTGTTTTTATGCGTGAGGGACAGATAATCAATAAAATTGACAAAAAAAGGCAATTTTTTACATGCATTTTCAACTATTTCTTGAAAATGTGATGGCACAGTGTGCCCAGTCAAATTTATTCTGTTAATTTGTGTAATATGATTGTAAAATATGGACATATCTGTACAGATCGAGGTATTATTTTGATTAATTTAAGAAGTTTTGAAATCTTCATCCAGTGTTTACCGGTTTTGGATAACGCGCTACAATGTGCAAGGCCGCTTGAATTTCGCGTGCTTTTCCCCCCGCAGCGGCTGTGGAGCGGATGCGGCAAAGATTAATTGCTTATCTAACCGCAAACTGATACCGAGCTTGGGGCTCGACCCTCCGCAAAAATGTTCACATAAAAGCTTTAATATGCATGATTGCACAAAGCTTCTGCGTGCTGAAAATTCCAGCTCTCAGATTGACTGCTGTTTTAAAATCAAAACGAGGAGAAATTGTTTGCATTTCTTTCGCTGCTCAGTATATTCAGTTCATTTCCTTTATTATTATCATCAAGCGCATTTTTTAATAATTTATTTTATATTTTTTTGCGCTAAATGGGCTACCATATGGTTAATAAATTAGGGCAAATATATTACTTTTAAACACACAAGTGGGTCTGTCCACAGTAATGGGGTACATTTCTGTGACATACAAGATCTTAGGTCCCAGTTCAGTTCAAATGTCTTAATTTTATCTTTAAATTATCAAGCTAAACTGAGGAAATAACTTTTTGGGCAAAAATTATCTCCTGAGAACAGTACAAGGAAATTTCTTTCATTTTCATGATTTTGGGATAAAGACATCGTTGACTTATTTTTCAAATGTACCCCATTACTGTGAAAAGACCTAATTACGTACATGTGTATACACATTTTTTTTACGATTGGGTAGAAATTTCAACAATCAACCCAATTTTTTGAAAAAGGGTGGAATGTCCGACATACATGTACAACAAAATGTCTGACATATCTTATCAAATGATAAAAAACAAAATTGTATAAATGCAACAAGTATTTCAACAAAATTTCATTGTTTTTACAGAATGCACATGTATGCAAGTCACTAATGTTTACAGAGCAGTGCTGACTCATTCGGAATATATGCAAAGCCAATAAGAAAATATCGTGGCGATGGATTATGGCACTACCACAAGCAGATTTGAAGCCATTAAAGCACTCCAGCATCAAGGCAGCCCACTTAGGACTTGAATCGTAAAATAGGATTTTAAAGATACGGTTTCAATGGTCTCTTGGGCACTACGACGACAGGCGAGACTTTGCACTTTGCAGCCCGGTGGCCTCATTTTCCACGGACTGGGCGTGAGCAGTGGGGAAAAATGTTTGCGCTGCTGCGCTTATCTCGTTATGAGATGAGGGATTAGGACGCAGGGTAAATATGCTGGTCTGCGCTGTGTTATAAGCACAACGCGACATGGACGGGGCTGTAAAAATATCTGGGCTGCACAGTGGCAGATGGTACATGTAGGACTGTACTGAAAACTCATTAAAATTGGCAAAATACAGACATATTACAGACATTTTAAAACCAGCTACCGGGTACATGTATAATCGACCCTACATGTAGTAAACGTACTTTCTTTTTGAGGCAAAGATTACCTGCAACCCAATGCCTCATTCGATAAGAGTGTTGTTCACTAACATAAGAAAACAAGCTGCTCAGGTATTTCGGAACCATACATGTACCACTTAAAGGTACACACCGGCCTACTGTTTACATGATTTAGTGATGTAGCAGCATTGACAATACTTTTTTGATGGTCGTTGTGAAAAAAAGATCATCAAAATATCCCGTAATTTACTAAAGAAGTGCAAAATTAACAAAAACAGTCAAAAGACGGGTTATACGGTTTACCAGCCGTTGCAACTACGCGCGAGCTTCACGACTTTGTCACAAACGATTCGCTCTTCTCCTATTTGGGATATCTCAAATTTTCTGATCACGATTTCACTGAACAGCCCGGACGACCGATTAGGAATTTCCGTTTTCTCTGGAACGAACGTACACCAGAGTAACCAACCCGGCCGTACCGCACTCGGGATATTTGTCGTGCTAGCACGCGCTCGCTGAGTCCCATTCTCCGGACTCTCGAAACAAACATTTATGTTTAAATTTTCATACTTTATAAATATGTTCAACTTTGTTTCATATATACCTGTATAAATAGTCTCTCGTTTGTCAATTACTTATAAATATTGGGGGAAAATCAGAGTTAAATTTGGTGCAGTTCTGCAGTAAGAAACTTTTATGCGACTGGACATGCGACTGGACACAAAACTAACTCGAAAGACCATGTGACTTTTCGGAACCAGAATCTGGTTCCGAAAAGTCACGTGACCTCTGTTTTTGTTAAATTACTCAAAAACGTCACAATTCCACGGTTTCTTTTCAGGATATGTTCAGTTTATTTTGGAAGGGCATTCAAAATCTTGTATGGGTAAATTTTGAGTCCAACAAAGCCGGTGTGTACCTTTAAAGATAGTATACATGATTGGTAAACTGTTACAAATAGTTTTATTCCCCTGTGTGATTGAAGATATGCATGATTAAAATCAACCTGAGCAAAAACCAGCTCCGTACTTTGTCTAACTTTTGAGAAAACAGTCAAAAAAGGGTTTGCAGTCATTTCGCCCCAAAACCACTTCGCCCTGAACCATTTGGCCCTAAACCATAGCCTGTGCACTAAGTGGTTTTGGGCCGAAGTAGCATTTGGGCGATGTAGTGTTTGGACGAAGTGATTTAGGGCGAAATGGCACTCGGGCGAAGTGGTTTGGGGGCGAAATGGTTTTGGGGCGAATTGAATTTGTGTCTCATGAGACGAAAACTAATTGTTTTACTCATTTCTCAAAGACTATAGCACTTTAGACAAAACCATTTCAGGGGAAGTTTTCTTTGGTCATCATGTTTATATTGTGTAAGTTAAGCGTAAATCTGTGAACATTTCAGATTTTTCGAGACACCAATCATGTATACTGCCTTTAAACATTTTTAAACCATTACATCCAAAGATGGCATTCACGTCTAACTTGTAAGCTATCCCATTCCACTTTGTTAAAAACAAATGAACATGATGTTCTTGGTGGAACCTATAAAATAACCCGTCCAGCCCGATTTTAACATTACATCAAGACGTTGCATGTGTGTTTTGCCAGCATTGTCCCAATAATCAAATTGTGTAAAAAGAACGACTTGACAAGAAGATGAAGCCTTGAATACTTTGTGTGGTAGAAATGAGCGTTGAAGATGATTTTTACATATTTGCAACCCGTGAAAAAATATTCTAAAAATATTCAACAACAAAAGTGTTGATTTGACCTATCAGGCAGAAATAAGTCAGATTTTTCCTATTTCCATAACCTTTGATGAAAAGATTTTTTTTAAACAGCCTTCAAGAGCAGATTCTGTTACTTCTCACTTCACCTTAAGAGGTGAACTACAATAATTCTACAAAGAAGGCGACAATCATCTTCGCTTCGATACGACGCTGACAAGGACCCTTGCGACGTCCTTCGTTATAATCAGCGCGAAACACTTAGCTCCTTCAAGCCGTCCCGGGCAAGGCGTCGTGGCTTCTCGATAGTACGCAAGGCTCTTATCAGATGGCCTCGGTCGATGGGGAACGTGCGTCTCTTTCATTCGCACCTTGATGGATTGTACAATGTATGTGTCGAAGCGCAGTGGATTTTTTGAAGGAGTCTGACGGGTACTGCATCTGCATGTATATATACTTCAAAGTATGTCCCATGAGAATGTTCTGGTATCGTCCGATGGATGTATCAAAGATACATTTGTTTTCAAATTTGGAAAATATGTACGCGAGACAATTTTGTAATGCAAAATGTGCATTTGCATGTCCAGATGTTTCAATTTTTTATCCGTAATGATAATGAATCTTGTATGATTTTTCACACACACCAAGTGACGAGTGTACCCATAGGGTTAAAGTTGCACTGTCCGTGTTCGGGCGAAAGGATTAAAAAAATATAATTCACACACGCTCATATGTATAGTATACACGTGTACAATGTACACATGTACGCGCACATACATTTATGTCATAACCACAGAGGCCGTACGCGCATAACCGCGTCTTCTCATTAGCATAGTTTTGGGCACCTTTATTAGCATAGTTTTGGGCACCATTTGCATACTTTTGGGCACCTCATTTGCATGGTTTTGGGCACTTCCCCATTGAATTACACGTAAAACTTCTCGCATGCACACTTTCTCAATGTTTGTGACGACCTCGCGTGTTACCGGTATGTTCGAACACAAACGCGCTACACGCACACGCGTTTCAAACCGCCTGAAACCGGTTACGGTGATGTGCCATTCAATAACACAGTCGTTTCTTATCTTGTTGTTAATAGAAATCTGTGGTCATAACCCTGTCGAATAAAAGACGGGGCCTGTCTTTTATTATTTCTTGATTTTAATCGACTGGCATTAATCCTTGACGGATTTTTACGTTCTTGGTACCAAATGAAAGCTGATAACTTTTTCTATTCTAGAAAAATAGCAATTTAACTTTTGACGCTCAAATCAGCCTAAAATCAGACAGTGCACTTTTAACGATAGATTACAGTTGGAAGTGTTACAAACGACATTTTATCCATGGGTGATTGAGGTTGTACTACCAGTATAATAATTTTAAAAACATGTGTATACCGGTACATGTACATGTAGGTAAGTCAGCTCAGCACCTCATCTATGTTCTGAGAAAACAATGACAAACTGTGTCCATGCTTTCAAGAAATTATGAGAAGCCAGTCCTATTTATAATCTTAAATAACTTTATTTTCCAACAGATTCAAACAAATTTCAGGTCTTGTAAACAAGGCCTAACAAATGTTATTGAGTGAGTTTCATCAGTTTTGTCCAAAAGGGTGAGATTTAAAAGCAATACGAAAAAAATCTGAATTTCAGAATTTGCCATTATTTTGACACGTACATGTAGTACATTGTATTTAAAATTTACATTAAAAAATACTTTTTACACAAAAATACTTTTTTCACCAATATTTTTCAGAATACTGCCAGACATGGCAAATACAATGTATGAAAAGTCACCATACATACATGTGCCCAATAATACAAGCATATGGGTCTTTCTATAAATTAGGGGTCCAATGTTGGTGTCCCCCGTTACATTTTACATTTCGTTTTTGTAAATTCAGGACACATTCTTTGAATACTTTCCATCTCAAAGAGTGAGTACATAAAGTACAATTCATACAAAATGGTATAAAAGCCATTGTAATGATTTTTGTACGAAAAATAACACATATCAGGTGTAACGGGGGACACTAAATGTCACACTTTTGGACCCCTAATTTATAGAAAGACCCACATGATCATTTGACGTTTTTTTAATGTACCCCCCCGATACTGTATGCATTATAAAACGAAATGCCACAAAGTCACAAGAAATCGCAATCCCAACCTGTGTATTCAGGCTTAGTGCACAAATTAGTGGAGGAGCAAGGCCAGTGGTACATGTACATCGTCATGGTTACGACCGGAGGCAATTTCACACAAGGACTGGTTCCATCAAATTACAAGCTCCTCAAGATGAAATTAAAAGCCGCAAACAACGGGAACGTGCGGAAAATAAAACGTGCCTCGTCTGGCATGAACATGTTTGGTGTATAGCAAGTGTCCGCTGTGTCCTAAAAATATGAACATATTAGCCGTTCTTAAAATATATGTTTAAGACCAGCTGGCGCCAATTTCATGGCGGTGCTAAAGCCCCTGTCACATACCGGTACATGACATATGTCGCAGGATTTTTTTTATCGTACGAAATTCTTGGGCCACGATGTTGGGGTGGGCTCTTACGATGCTAGAAGCATCTTAGGCTACATGTACAATCTTAGCCGCAGTCACAAAGAAAAATCATGTCGTGCGTCCGTCGTGGGAAGAAATGGGCAATTTATCGTAGGTAAATTGTACAAATGTCCTGCGATTGTCCTGCCACGTTTGTCGTACAATTTTTTTGTCGTGCGATTGTCGCAAGACAAAACAACCAACGTACGAGCATCGCAGTACAATCTTAGCAGCAGCCACAAAGGAAAATCATGTCGTGCGTATGTCGTAGGAAGAAATGGGCACATATCGTAGGTAAATTGTACGAATGTCCTGCGATTGTCCTGCCACGTTTGTCGTACAATGTTTTTTGTCGTGCGATTGTCGCAAGACAAAACAACCATCGTACGAGCATTGCAGGACCATCGTACGACAATCACACATGTAAGACTGTCCTACGACATACATGTACATGTACAGTGTACGTACGATTATTTTGAGGGCCTTGGAAGACACTAAAATTGTACGATAATCATACGCATGTCATAGGACAGTTGTACGATTATGCTACATGTACGAACATGACCCTTGTGTTACATTTACGAGCGTATATTGGAAATTTGTACACAGGGTATTTAGAAAGGCATGTTGTCACACTATTTGTAACCCTTTTTGGGCCCAAGTTATCTCTTCAGAACAATTTAAACTTATTTCTTTTATTTTGAGACCAGACAAAGGTATTTTCTGGAAAATGTCCCCCTTTACCGTGGAAAGACTCACTTTCCTACACGTCTCGCATTCATTCAAAATGCTGCACATTGGGTTGTTATTGTTCTATTGCACACTGTGCGCACGGCTAACCTTACATGATTTTTGTCAAACTGTGTCAGGTACATGGGGTTTTTGTATCTGTGTGCATTTTCCATATGCGCTGGAACTTGCTACAGACCACCAGACAAGAAGTTATTTAAAACCAGCCGGTGTTTGTTGTCTGTTCCCAGAAAATGGGTTTCGATCTACATGTAACTTAATCATATAAAAGAACATCCTTTTAGTGCCAAGGACAGTGTATGATGTATCATATGTACACTTTACATACTGTGAAAGTGCCATCGTATATGTACATACATCGGTACATGTACGATTTCAATTGTATCATTTTGTTTCTTCCAACACGGCAATTGTGCACATGTACAATGTACAACTTTATTTTCAAAGATTGGTAAACTGTTACAAATAGTTTTATCCCCCTGTGTGATTGAAGATATGCATGATTAAAACTAACCTGAGCAAAAACCAGCTCCGTACTTCGTTTAACTTTTGAGAAAACAGTCAAAAAAGGGTTTGCAGTCACTTCGCCCCAGAACATCTTCGCCCTGAACCATTTCGCCCTTAACCGCAGCCTGTGCACGAAGTGGTTTTGGGGCGACGTGGCATTTAGGCGATCTAGTGTTTGGACGAAGTGATTTGGGGCGAAATGGCACTCGGGCGAAGTGGTTTGGGGGTGAACTCGCACTTGGGGCGAATTGAATTTGTGTCTCATGAGACGAAAACTAATTGTTTTACTCATTTCTCAAAGACTATAAAACTTTAGACAAAACCATTTCAGGGGAAGTTTTCTACGGTCATCATGTTTATATTGTGTATGGTAAGTTAGGTGTAAATCTGTTTTAACAATATCTGATTTTCGAGATACCAATGATGTATACTGCCTTTAAATGTCAAAACCAATGGGCAAAAGGGTTAAAATACTATCCATGGGAAGAAAACAGGAAATTTACAATCTCCAATTTGGATGTGGAAGGAAGAAGATTGGTGTTATCACTGCACTGTTGTACATGTACATGTATGTAACCGGATAAATTAGTTTACAAAACATTGGTGTTTTTTTTAAAGATAATATCCCAGAATGGTAATGAGAAAAATATGGCACCAAAATTGCATTATCCGTAGGGCACTTGTAAGTCAAAAAAGTAATCTGGTCACGCTCCTTTAAGACCACCCATGTGACGTGCTCTCCGCTAATAGGAATGAGTAACTGTTCGAGCTTTTTATAGGCCTGTCTGCATGAGACATTTTTTGGGGAAAACTTACCGAGACTATGGGTATATATGTACATGGGTCTGTCCACACTATAAATGGGCATATTTGATGTGACATTTTTGGGGAAAAGTTAATAAAAATGATATTATTGATTTCGATTTTTTTATTTTTATTCCGAGTACATCCCAAGTCTTCCCAGGATTATGTTCACTCTCCTGACTTTACAACTTTAGAAATCGTGACACTATCATGAATAAAAAGTAGTCCTCTTAACTGGGATACATGTATTATGTACATTTACATGTATTATGTTTGTAACATTGACGGAAAGTTGTCACAAATTGTACGTCCATGTTAGGTACATGACATATTTTTCATCATATTTTTAAAGAATTACCTAGAAATTGCCTGATGTTCAGATGGGGAAATCGTTTAGTGTTGCTAGATTTGAAGTGGGTATTATGTTGAAATATAATGAATTCCGTTATCACTTTCCAGATACAAGTGTCTGTCCATGTTATGAACATAATGTCTTTAAGAAACCCCCGTAATTTCTTAGAATTTCAGAATAATTGGCCTATTTTTTTGATATTGGAGAAAATAGGTTATACAGAATGTAAAGGAGTAAAATGGGACAACATGCTTCAAATACTTCATGTTATATTTACTTGTTTGTTTTACTCTACTCTGGTCAAATGGGTCCATTTCTAGTGTGGATAGACCCACATACATGTACTTTCCCATTTTAAGTCCAATGCGGACTGTCTAGAGCATTGGACTTGTTTTTTTTCTTCCAGGTTTTACCGAGACGATGGTAAAATGAAAAATGGCTAAATTTTCCTGCTGTCCGCATTTGGACTTTTTGACAGTAAAATTTTACCGAGAGCATGCGCAGTGTCCATTCGCAGTTTGACCTTCACGGTCCGGACGTACGCTTCCAGAGCGCTTTTACAGACTGGCTGTGACAATTTTCCTGGGCAGAAGTTGGCCAGGAAAAGTAACCGCTGGACTCAGGAAAAGTTACTGAGCGGAAAACGTCCTGGGCTGTCCGCATAGGACTTAAATTGGGAAAAGTACCCATCGTCTCAGTAAATTTTCCAAACGAAAAGTCCAATGCGGACAGGCCTTAAAGGCCCTGTAGATGATCTGTTTTTGAGCGATTCTGCGAATAAAACCATTATAAATCAAAAGAAAGACATCAACAAACTCATCCGAAGAAATTTCAGCTTTGTCAAATGTACCACGTTTAAAAAAACCATGAAAATCCATATGCGTTTTCCTGGTCTTGGCGGGGTGTTTCAAATATTCGTTCTCAGTTGATCGGGTACTGTGTGGCTTGCGTCATGCACTCTGTGGCGCACATCATATACTGCGTGTGCGCGCGATCCATAAAAATGCATCGCGTTGGAACACGCACGCAGTACACAGCACCCATGCATTTTGGACCGCGTAGATGCGAACCAAAAATAAGTAAATCGTTTTCAAACGATCTAAATAATTTCATCTTTACGGATTATTTTCTGGTAAATTATATCATTTTGAGCGGAAACCTTTCATTGGGTAGTTGCTATTAATTCAATCTTTACTTTCAGAACTTTTCCCCTGTAAACTCGTCAATTACTATTTGGGGTCATTGCAAATGATAGACTGGGCCTTTAAGACGTTTTCCTTTCAGTAACTTTTCCCGAGTCCAACGGTTACTGTTCTTGGCCAACTGTTGCCCAGGAAAATAGACCAGGGAACTTTTCCCGAGACGATAAGTCCAGTGCGGACACATCGAGTTGGTAAAAGCGCTCAGCAAACATACATGTACGTCCGGGCCGTGAAGGTCATACTGCGAAGGAACACTGCGCATGCTCTCCCACAATCTCAATAAAATTTTCCCGTGTCGAAAAGTCCAAACGCGGACGGCAAAAAAAATTAGCAATTTTTCATTTTAACATCGTCTCCGTAAAAACTCCCGAAAAACAAGTCCAATGCGGACACTGCTTATGAATAACTTGTACAGTAAACTAATTATACCCCTAATAAAAATATTTAATGTCCCTTGCCAATACTCATTATTTATGCATAGCATTGGCTGTTATGCTCTCTGGGTATACATGTAAGGCTTGCATTAGTTAGTCCCTCGAAGAGGTAGCTACTGTAGCTTTAAAATGCATGTACTCCACCTTAAAATGCAATTACACACAAATTCTTTGAATCATGTGAAAATGTCGCGCCCGCGGCAAAAAGATCGTTCCGAGACACATCAGCTCGAGAAAAATGCGAAAGGCAAAATCCGTAAAAACAACGATGAAGTGTCTTTGCAAATCAGCCGCTAAATTGCCCGACTCGTGAACCGTGCTGCGCCGGGCTCCATTACGAGTCATTTGAGTCAAACTTGATTACGGCCTCGGCCATTATCGACGTTGCTGGAAGGGTTTGGAATTTCACGCGACTGCCCTGGTACCGGTAGGTCCGCATTGCCATGTTGGGATGCAGTCTTATCTGTACAAGTTTACTGAAATTGAGCTACAGTAAGTGTTTACTCGCACGTCGCAATCTGTTATCATTTTGGCTCGCAATCGGGGAGGGTGGGGGGGGGGGGGGGGGGGTGGGGAGAAATCTGTTTGATATTTACGAGGTCGTGTTTTTAGGACCAGTGGAAAGATCGATATTGACAGCAAAATATGGATGAGTTTATGAAACGTAATACATGTAGGTCACACACGGCATTTGTTAGCTCATATCTTCGAATGTTCTGCACAGAATGTAGATGATCCAGAATTGAGACTAGTCAAATATAAGCAGCAGTGAATTTCCAGCACAGCTTTGTGCAGTCATGCATACAGAAGCCATTAGTGAATTTGTTGTCAACTTTAATTACAAAATTACACGGATGCAGTAATACACGTACCGGTACTTCAGAAAACCATAAAAATGAATGCATGGTTTTGGTGTTGAATGAATGTTAAAAAAAAATTCTGCAGACAATTTGTTTTTTAAGCACTTCAGTTGGCAATTTCTCCCACAAATTACGGTACATATATGTACATGTACATACATGTACATGTACCATGTACCATTTTACATGGGGGGAAAATCATATGGTGTTTTGTTACCATTGCTATCAACACTTATAGACCGTATCGAATAGCCAGTTTCATGGGGCGGTAACTTCTTTGTTCCTTGAGGACATGCATGGTTGCGCATATTGTGCTTCCATTGTTGAACGGTTTAAGTAACAAAAGGTGCCCCACGAAATGGCGGCTATTCGATACGGTCTATAGTCAGGTTTTTCTTGTCGACTCAGGAAGTAACATTTCGGGTCACTTGCACATGATGTATTGGGGATTAACAATTTTGATATCAAGATTCCTTGGTGCATATTGTGCATACATTTGTACACTGTCTGCTTGTATGTACAGCTACTGTACATGTACAATAACAGAGTATTGTACCCACCTCCCACTGTGGACGTCCCATTATTCCTCTTTTGTTTGGACTTAGTTTTGTTGACGACTGCTCTAATTTGTTTTGTACATGTACACGATTCCAAATCGCGGACGTCCTTGGCAATCGCGGACCCTATAGACCTTTATCACGGTGCCGCCATCTTCCCTTTTCCCCTATTAAAATGAACGTAACCAAAGCGAGGCTTGCAGAAAAAAATAGTTTGGCTCCGTGTTGAAAATGTTAATTGTGTGCATCACAATGACATGCGCGCAGCGCGATCAAGAAAACACGCAGCGCCGACAGTGATTCTCTCAAAACAACAACAGAAGATTGAGCGTGCTATTGAGCGTGCTATCGCGCGGTCGCCCGCAAACGCACTGATCGTGACCGACACATACACTGTACTGTGGGGAACAAGACAAAGATGGACGCACCGTGATAAAGGTCTATTGTTCCAATTTTTAAACGTCCCCCATTTCAATACAGAAACCCCCACATGTACACCCGGTATATTATTAGAGGTCACTGGTGTTCAAAGCATTCATACATGTACAGTGTACACCAGTCCTTGATTTATGTGTGCCATATTTTCTCCTGCTTGCACCCAGTATAATTTATGTCATCTGGGTCTACGTTCTTGGACAGCTGTATATCATTTTCTGCAGGTTTCCCCTTACATGTGTATTTTGCACGGTAACCCAACAGCCAACAGACACAAAAGTTAAAGGAGTAAACATGTATGACCAGATTGTTCAAAAAATGTTGAGATTTTTTTTCGTTCTAACCTACATACATGTAACAAAATACTATCCATGGGAAGAATACGGGAAATATGCACTGATCCCCAATTTGGATCTGAAAGCAAAAAGCTGGTACCAGAAGAGCATATCTGCCTGGTGTGTCAGAGGACCTCAGAGGTCTTTGTGAGTACACCATGGTGCCACAACCAGCTGGCCGGTGTGTCCTCAAGTCATGGGGAAAACCTGAGGGAGTACCGTACATCACTGTGCCACATAGCTCAGCTGGTAGAGCATCTGCCTGGTGTGTCAGAGGTCTTAGGGAAAACCTGAGGGAGTACACCACTGTGCCTCATAGCTCAGCTGGTAGAGCATCTGCCTGGTGTGTCAGAGGTCTTGGGCAAAACCTGAGGGAGTATACCACTGTGCCTGTAGCTCAGCTGGTAGAGCATCTGCCCGGTGTGTCAGAGGTTTAGGGGAAAACCTGAGGGAGTAAACCACTGTGCCTCCTAGCTCAGCTGGTAGAGCTTCTGCCTGGTGTGTCAGAGGTCTTGGGAGAAAACCTGAGGGAGTATACCACTGTGCCTCATAGCTCAGCTGGTAGAGCATCTGCCGGGTGTGTCAGAGGTCTTGGGGGAAAACCTGAGGGAGTATACCACTGTGCCTCATAGCTCAGCTGGTAGAGCATCTGCCGGGTGTGTCAGAGGTCTTGGGCAAAACCTGAGGGAGTACACCACTGTGCATCATAGCTCAGCTGGTAGAGCATCTGCCGGGTGTGTCAGAGGTCTTGGGGGAAATTCTGAGAGAGTACACCACTGTGCCTCATACATGTAGCTCAGCTGGTAGAGCATCTGGCCGGTGTGTCAGAGGTCTTGAGGAAAACCTGAGGGAGTACACCACTGTGCCTCATAGCTCAGCTGGTAGAGCATCTGCCTGGTTTGTCAGAGGTCTTGGGGGAAAACCTGAGGGAGTATACCACTGTGCCTCATAGCTCAGCTGGTAGAGCATCTGCCTGGTGTGTCAGAGGTCTTGGGGGAAAACCTGAGGGAGTATACCACTGTGCCTCATAGCTCAACTGGTAGAGCATCTGTCGGGTGTGTCAGAGGTCTTGGGCAAAACCTGAGGGAGTATACCACTGTGCCTCATAGCTCAGCTCGTAGAGCATTTACCCGGTGTGTCAGAGGTCTTGGGGGAAACCCAAGGGAGTACACCACTGTGCCTCATAGCTCAGCTGGTAGAGCATCTAGCCGGTGTGTCAGAGGTCTTGGGGGAAAACCTGAGGGAGTATACCACTGTGCCTCATAGCTCAGGTGGTAGAGCATCTGCCCAGTGTGTCAGAGGTCTTTGGGAAAACCTAAGGGAGTATACCACTGTGCCCCATAGCTCAGCTGGTAGAGCATCTAGCCGGTGTGTCAGAGGTCTTGGGGGAAACCCAAGGGAGTACACCACTGTGCCTCATAGCTCAGCTGGTAGAGCATCTGCCCGGTGTGTCAGAGGTCTCGGATTCCAATCTCAATGAGGACCACTAATGTTTTTTCTCTCTTATCTCTATTTTGATGTATAACAATGCGAAGTCGGCTCTCAAAAAACAGTTTTCCCAACTCAAATTTTAATCTGCATAATGTTTTCATTTGTTGAAAAACGAAATGTTTCGTTCAACTCTGTTTTTCTCCCTCGCTATATCGACCATTCCGTCTTTCAACTTTTTGCACGCCATTGAAATCAAACATTCATTATTTGTATGAAACTGTAGTCTGGAGTGCTGAATGGTAACACGTAGCAACTGACAAAAACGAAGGCAGAAAAATTTGATATTTTCATCAACTGACACCATGCTAGCTTTGCCTAATGGCATAATTTCCACAGTAATTTGCCGACTGCACGTTGTACCACACATTATTGTATCTCCCCTGCCCCCTCGAATCTTTTCACACCATGACAAATTAGTTTGCTTCGAGGAAAATTCAGTGATTCCTTGGTAACCTACCTATCTTTGTGAATCCGTGCTAATAAGGGTTCCAGCCATCCCGTCGTGCATTCAATGTGAGCATCCAAAAACGTCAGGACTTCTCCCTTGGCCACGGAGGCGCCGCGTAACCGGGCACGTATCAGGCCGCTGCGCTTGCCCATGCGCTCCACGTGGGTGGGGACGGAAAGTTTCTTGATGTAGTTTTCCAAGTCTTTCCCGAGGAATTCTGCAGAGACAGAAATAAGTGATAAACATGCGCACAGGACAAAAATAATTTTAAAATTCATTTTTAAACGAATGTAACAAGTAGCAGGTCATAAACGGGTTACAACTACATGTAGTTATAACATATACATGTACCGTATGATTTAAAAACGTCAAACAAAATCTGGATTTTGTCAGGGCAGGAAATTCATCAATGAAAGGGCACTGCCATTTGTGTTTTTAGAGTCATCTTTTGGAGTTTAAAAAGGGCACTTCCATTAGAAAATGAAAAAGTCTATGGGAGCATTGCAAAAGGGCACCAAGGCCAAGAGCAGGGGCAACAGAGGCAATGGCCTCCGGGAATTTCCAGCCCTGTTTTGTTAGTAAATAAATCATGAGGTTTTAGTTATTTCTAATTTTTATGTCCAAAAATGTTACCCTTTATGGGGGAAAACAGCAATGAATGAAAGCATTTTTAACGTTCACATGACTTTACGTTTAAATCAAATTTGACAAGTTTCACTCCACAAATCGTAACAAACAAAGCCCCACACTGTTGGCTTAATATGAAAACGTTTTTTTATAGAACTAATAATACCCCACGATCAAGTTACACCAAACATGTATACCAAATATTTGTTAAACAAGTCTACATGTACAAACATCATTAAAAATCCAAAGTGTCTTGGGAAATACTCCTGGGTATTGAAAAAAAAATGCATATTTGTGACTAATTGCAGGCAAAACCTGTACATGTACTTGGAGCATACATATTTCTTTGAACAGGCTGCACCCACGGGTCCAATTATAAGAAAGCAGAACTAGCCCCGCAATAAATTTTACAACTTGTCTGCCTACATTTTGACAACATACAGTAAGGCCCTTTCACACTACCGTACAACCTCTCAACCCGGGTTGAACTTAACCCGGTGCGAACCCCGAGACCGCCCTAGGTTAAAATGCCAATTTTGAACCCCGCATCGTTTCACACTCGTTTCAGCCAAACCGGGTTTATCTCGCCCCGCAGCGAGTTCAACCCCGAGTTCAACGGGGAGGATTCACACTTGTGCAACGCCAACCCGGGGCCGAGTGATATAATTGATCGTTGCTCGTAAGTGCTGTCCTCTGCCAGAAATAGTTCAAATTTTCCGAATTCATCTTCACTCTTCTGCCCTGTTTTTCTTTTTTGTTGCTTGTGCCATTTTGTTTTACTACATAAAAGTGAATGACGGACGATGTAAAAATAGCCTCTCAAAACAGAAGCTCTGATCTTCACACATAAAACATGCACACCGCCGCTACTGGGGGTGTGTGGGGGGGGGGGGGGGGGGGGGGGGGGGTTGCTTAAACATGTACCTGAACACATTTATATAGCGGGTAGTATTCATGCAAATTATTTTAATAAAAAACGGTAAAATGTGCGCGCTTTGGAATGACATTTGTAGCTCACAAGCAGCAAGAATCTCTACTGTTTTCAACCCGGGGCGAGCATTTCAGCCCGGGACGAGCGTTTCAACCCGGGGCGAGCGTTTCAACCCGGGGCGAAAAATTTCAACCCTGGTACCGAGCAGGGTTGAGCTCAACCCGGTTTGAAACCAATCTCGGAGTTGACGCGGGGTTAGCACAGGGTTGAAAATTCTCAACCCCAAGATGTGAAAAAGCCTTTTGTGAATAATGGCACATGTACACATGTACTTGGAGCATACATATATCTTTTAATAGGCTGCACCCAAGGGTCCAATTATACCAAAGCAGAACTAGCCTGGCAATAAATTGTTCAACTTGTCTGCCTACATGTACATGTACATTTTGACGACATACTGGTACACGTAAATGGTTGCTTTTGTTAAAGGGCACAATATTCGTAAAGTTGTGTCGTCCCTTGCTCAGATATTTAAGGGAAGTGTACAGAAATAAATTCATATGTTTTTAAATTCAGGAACAGGTACATGTACATATGTACATGTACATGTATGATGACAGTCACAACATCACAAAAATCTTACAAGGCCCTGCAAGTCCTCACAAGTCCATGAGTTTTAAAAAAGCAACAAGCAATTTGAATGTATACAAGTTTTTAGAAAATGTTAAAATGCAAACTGGAGAGCAGTCTTCTATTACTCATTTATTCACACTATTTGATGTGGAAATAATACACTGAAGAGGCCGGCACTAGACTTGTCAATGTTTGGTGCCCAGACTTCCATAAAAAAATGGTAAAAATTTTGCGAGACTTTTATTACTAGGGAGGTTTAGATGCACGTAAAACGCGAACGTGAACGCAAAATTTGTTCAGCACCGGTCACTTTACGAGGTGGTCTTAGAACTCGGGCTCGAATCTTGGTCACATCAAAAGTTTTATCTCGCCACGAAATCAAAGATGTAGGTTTTTGTTTTCATCTGTTCTAAGATCTCCTCAGAATAACCAAGTGTTCAAAGCATTTCACGTTTTACGTGCATAGTCCCTACAATTTATTGCAATATTTGAGTCTATTGTGGGGTACCGTGGCCGAGTGGTTTGGTTCATTGACTCGTAATACTTGGGAGAAAACCTGATGTTGCAGGTTCGATACCCGGTCGTGGCACCTGTGCCCTTGAGCAAGGCACTTAACCACAATGCATAGTTCCGACCTGTCAATCAAGCCGAACCCGCGACCAATCACAACAGAGCTAGCAGACATCGCCCACATAGGTCAAAGTGCATTGCCTCACAACACCACAACAACATACAGTTTGTACAGTATTGTATGCGGTGATCCGGGTGATTTTTTTGTTTCAAGGCCGGACGATTCGCTGTTCAAAGGTAAGAAAGCATGTATTTCATGATGATACGACATCCCTGTATTACTGGCCCTTTAATCAGTGTGTTCTATGATAACTGTCGACCCTGAAACATGAATACCTTTGAGTTTTCTCCAATGAATCTGTGCTTTCCATTGAAAGTCCCATTGGTTTGTGCAGTGTGTGTGGACATTTTGAGGGATAGCGTGTGAGGCATAGCAACAATATCCAAGGGGGCGGAGTTAACTGGGCAAACTCGGAACTATGCATTGCTCCATCCTTCGGAAAGGATGTAAAGCCGTTGGTCCAGTGTGTTACATGTATGTAATGCACAGTTTAAAAGATCCCAGAGCACTCTTATGAATGAAGGATTACCCAGTGTCTTTGGCCGTTGGCTGTCAATGGCACCACCCAGAAACTCATTAAAGCCCCAATATATCATTTGCAGTTACTCAAAATTTTACTTCACGGGTCGACAAGAAAAACCGGACTAAAAGTGTTGATAGCAAAGTAACAGACAATTGTTCTACCAATAATTTAACACAAAAGCAATGCATGGATTTTTCAGGTTTTCTGAAGTATTACTGCATCTACATGTACATGCTGAAATTTGTACAAGGCAGTTTATCAACATTATTCTTTAGTTATGTAATGCTGTTCCTGTTTTTAAAAGTTTTCCAATCATGTAATCTGTCTTACATGTAAATGCAACATATATTACATGTATTGACATGTAGAAGCCTGCCCCTCACAATGCTAAAAAATGCTAATAACGGTTCAAGTTGTACCTCGTTCGCTCGCGTCGTCCACTAAAATGATCTCCGTGAGCAGTTCTCGAGGCGACCTGTTGATGATACTGTGCACGGACCGCAAAAGGGTGCTCCAGGCCTCGTTATGAAAGACGATAATGACGCTCGTTTTGGGAAGTGCGCTGTTCAGCGGGTAGACTTTGGTTTTACACCTGCGGGCCGGAGGAGAAATTTGAGATAATCAATCGCGGCTGCGGCGAGGAGGACATGACCAACAAAGGAAAGAGAGAAAGAGAGCTCGATACAGGTTTTTCGGAGTGTTACATTTCACAAGGATGGGCGGAAAATCGAGCAATTGGTAATCTGAGTGCTGTAGATTAAAGATGCGATATCTTTGATTATTATATAAAATGAAGCTGTGAGCAATACCGTGCATTTCTGTTACTGTACGTTATAGCGCCCTCTGTGGGTGGAAAATGTCACACACTGTACAGTAACAAAAAATACTGTACAACAGTATCGATTCTGCATGTATGCACAACCGGAACCAACCAACCGAGCTCGCGCGCGCACTTCAATTCCACGAAATGAAAAGAAAATGGCGAGCCCAGATTTGATACGATAGAAGACGATGAATACGATGACATCCTCCAAAATAGAGAAAGCGGAGCGACACGGAGAAGCACCACGAAAGCAGTGAACATTTTGAAGCTGTACTTGAGGGAAAAGGAATTGTCAGAGGACTTTGAAGACTTAAGCAAAATTGAACTGAATGCGATTCTCCGTAAGTTTTAGGCCTACGTCATGTACGTGGGATTACGAAAGTATTTGAAAACAGTTTCCATATGTGCCAGCATGGAGCTACAAAAGGAGCTCCATGGTGCCAGGGTGAAATGTTTACTGTTGCTTGTGGAACTTTCAACAATTTCGAATTTTAAATTATACTGTCTGAAAAATGTCTGAAAAGTGTGTCAGCTTCATTTTATATAACAATAATAATATTGGATGTCTTTTCGTGTGATATGAGAATATACCGCACTTAGATAATACTGTACAATGTACTTGGGTAATTTCCAAAATTAGGGGTCCAAAAGTGTGACATGCTTTTTAAGATTTTCAAGTGTTTTTAGTGTTTGAAAGTGGTTTCCCAGTAAAAAATAATAATTTTTATTTCAACAAATGCCACTTAAATTTAATGTTTGTGTGTACGGCACCAAGGTTAATGCAAACTCATTCTACAGCCAATTTTCATTGGCGTAGGTAACCCGGGACACCAAACTCCTATTCAATACCATGGAACAAATTATAAGCCTTTATGGTCTTTTGTTTTTAATATTTTTCAAGAATCAGTGAACAAAATATTCGAGAAAATGATGCTGCCCCCTATAATCACAGGCCACAGTCCATTACTGAGAATTTGTGATCATGAGTGGTGATTTTTGAAGCAGCGAGTGTCGTACGTAACTGGGACACCAACAATTTTGGACCCCTAATTTTGGGAATTATCCATTTGCGAGTTACACGTAATATATCACTCTGCCTCTAACAATTCATTCCAATGTTCCTGTTATAACAACAGGGCTCGAAATACCCACTGGACCGGTGGACCGAGGCCAGTAATTTGGGCCTTGGTCTAGTGCTTTCTCTACCGTACTAGACCAGTGGTCCAGTGCATTTTTAAACTAACGAACAGTAAATCCACGTTCCTTGTGGCTTTGGTCTTGTAAAAATAGCGTCGGTCCAGTAAATGATTTAAGCTACTAACCCTGTGGTCTAGCAGATTTGTTCATGAAATTCGAGCCCTGAACAAGATAATCTACAAAGTCCCAAGCAAGGACCTGTTATCAAATGAGATTTGCCTGTTCTTTGTTGCGATTTTAGTAAAACGATAAACGGCTAAACTTGCATGTATACAGAAAAACACATTTACATATACCCGGTACTCTAATGCCTAGCGTACATATGTACATAGACATCGCAACTGGAAGCAACTCAACTGATCAGTTGCTGTCGATGTGTACGTAGTGCGCTCATCGACAGCAGCTGATCAGTTGCGCAACTAGCCGCAACTGGGAACATCCAGTTTTCAGAGCGCGCACATCGACACGGCAACTCGGTAAAGCCTAGAGTACATTGACCTTGCAACTGGAAGCAACTGTTGCTTGCAGTTAACTAGAGCCAGTTACGGTACCATGGCAACATACATGTACGGTACGTCAAACCTCGGCACTCCATAGTTTCGTTTACACAATATGTGAAACGATGACAGGCTCATGCTCTCCTTGCCGGCCTGGTGGGGCAGTGTACATATTCACGCGTCGTACTGTGTTTTTCCACCAAGAATCCCGTATTGAGGGGGGGGAATATATCTGTTTTGTTTTTTTAATATCTTTGAGTCCGAGTCATCATGGTCGAGTAATTTTCCAATGTGGGTCCGAATCCGAGTCATGAAATTTGTGACTCGAGTCAGACTCGAGTCCGAGTCCTGGACTCGAATTCTACAACATTGCTTAGTATATCACGTTGTGTACATGTACTGTATGTGCAAATTACCGTACATCTATTTAACATTATTAAATTGTTGTTAATATTATTAAAAAAGAAAATAACTTACCCGTCCATTCTGATGTCCGGCAGAGACCGGTTGACAGATACCATATCACTGGCTATGATATTAAACTGGTTAATCTTGAACGTTTCTTTCTTTTTCTCTTCAAGTTCTGGAGGGATGACGACGGCTTTTCCCATCTCGCCAGGACCATTCTTTGGGTGATCGACGGGTGCTGGGGGTTTCTCGTGGCCGACATGGGCGCCTCCTGAGGTGGGGGGAGGGTGGGGGAGACGGAAGAAACATAATTTTTTTTTTTTAAAGTTAGGGATGTATGGAAAAGATAAATTTAACTGAGCTTGTCCAGATTTTTTCCAGAAAATGGAAAATTTTGTTTTAACCTAACAATCATATAAAATATGCCTCCCCAAAATACTATCCATGGGAAGAAAACAGGAAATTTGCAATCTCCAATTTGGATGTGGAAGCAAAAAAGTTGGTGTAATCACTGCACTGCTTTATGGAACCAGATAAATTAGTTTACAAAACATCGGTGTTTTTTTTACAATATATCCTTGAAAATATACGGATTGAGAATGCAAAATTTCAGAAAGGTAAGGAGAAAAAGGAATTTTGGCAAATTATATGGTATCATAAAATCTCAACACCCATGGGTAAAAATGGGGATTCAAAAATGTGATTTGGACACACTCCTTCAATATTATCAATGTAAAATAACAAAATGCATACACTAGTACTTTCCTCATTTCGCTTTTGCGGCAATGGAGAAGCCATTAGTTCCGGTTCGGTCAAATCAATAATTCAAGGCGAGTCATTGAGCGTGCATCTGTCGCCTCTACCAAGGGGGAGGTTGGTAACGGTAATCATGGCAACGTTATTGGTTATTAGGCGTAGTTTGTTTGTTTCCTACAAACTACATGTATACCACATGTGCACACTGTAGTACGTGTACATGTACGGTACATGTACATACAATTTTTACACAGTTGTGGTGCTGGTTTACATAAATAGGCCCATTTACACTCGATTTGCATTTGCCGAATCGAACTCTGCAATTTCCAAAAAGGCGAGTTGAAGCCGGGTAGGCGCTAAACTTGTGTAAACACAAAAGGTGAATTAAAAAAGGGGATCAGACCTGGGTCTGATTCGCCTTTTTCAAGTCACCTTTGGGGTAGGGTTGAACACCGCAATTGTCAAGGTTACTTGTAGTGTAAACGCTGCCCGAATACAGATTCGACAATTTGAGCGGTGCCCGCCGTGTGGTAGGTTTAATCGACGAATCCACGCATGCGCTGCGGTTACAATTAGTGGTGACTTTTGCGGTTTGTAAACAATGGTGAAAGAGAATTGAAGCCGAATCAAGATGTACTGTAAATGTTTAGTTTTGAGGTCGTAATAAAAATGCAGGGTCCGTGTCCACCTTTGCCGTTTCGAGTGTAAACACGGTGAATGATTTTGTCCATGAAATTGAGTCACATTCATTTTTGTGAGGTACCGTACATGTATGTATACGTATACATTTGTACGTGCCACATCTCAAAAACTATCGTCAATATTTATAGGTACAGGTGTACATGTACATGTACAAAAAAGGGGCCACACTAAGCTGTCAACATTTTTACATTCTACAAAGCATAGGGGGGAGGAGGGGGAGGAGGGGGGAGGAGGGGGGGGAGGAGGGGGGGAGGAGGGGGGGAGGAGGGGGGGAGGAGGGGGGAGGAGGGGGAGGAGGGGGCGGGGGGGGGGGGGGGGGGGTCGAGTATGAGGGCCGCATAGGACTTTAAATGCACTGTAAAATGTTCACATTTCATGGTAGTGACAAAAAATGTTTATTATAAGTAGTATTTCTGGGGGAGGGAGGGGGCCTTGAAAAATACTACGCTCTGTATAAACGTGAAAATGTTGACAACAGACCCAGTGAAATGTTCTAACCTAAAACATTAAAGATTTGTCACACATACGTAAGTACCGGTACATGTATTTATACTACAAGTTTTAAAAAAAAGTCCTACTTTTAATCTTGAATAACCCTGTCATTTTCTAACAGATTTAAACCAAAATTTCACATCATGTAAACAAGGCCTGACAAATTTAACCGAGTGAGTTTTATCAGTTTTGTCCAAGAGGTTGAGATTTAATGGCCATACGAAATTTCAGAATTCGCCACTTTCGACTTCGCCTCCTCGGTACATGTACATGTACATTGCTGGAGATGGTGGTGGAATGTGTGCTGCAGCCGAAAGCTTATGAATAAAGGCAGGATCGATCCAAATGTTATTTCAAACCATCTCGACTGCTTCGAGCATTTCACCAGGAGGTGCAAAGGGACCTTTGACATATCTAGACAGTTTACTTGAAAATGGCGGATGCCAAGTCAAAAGTGGCAAATTCTGAAATTTAGGTTTTTTTTTTCGTTTGGCCATTAAATCTCAATCTCTGTGACAAAACTGATGAAACTCACTAGGTTAAATTTGTCAGGCCTTGTTTACATGATGTGAAATTTTGGTTTAAATCCGTTGGAAAATGACAAGGTTATTCAAGATTAAAAGAAGGACACGTACACATCAAACGTCATGCGTTGTGCGTCAATATGGCATACAAAGTTATTATTTAGAGAAATCTCTATTTGTGGATGGCAAAGTTAACAAAATCCCAAAATTTATCTACTTTTCAATAAAGATATTAAAAATATCTTAATTTTTGGATAGACGTTTGACGCCTATGTGTGACCAGGAGCCAATCAAAGACAAGTCTTAGGAAGGGTCACTCTTCTTATCTTGGTACCTGTACATTGGTATGGGAATTAGGACGCATTAAACTAATCGTAACTTTTGTGAAACTGACCCAAGGCATTTTCTTATTCTTTTGTCCAAAAATACAACTGTACATGTATGTATGAACCAAAAGTGACCAGTTTATGCACAGAAAGTTATATTTTAAATAATTAAATTTGAAATACTGTACGTGTAAACACTAGCAACATGTATGTACATCCAATTCACTGTAAAGAGGCACCAGCAAAAATGCTCAATTTAATTTTCAATTTTATTTTTAATTTATTGGCAATAATACATTTTACAGCGTTCCTGACAAAAAGGCTTTGTGCATTTGTTATAAATTAAAGAATTACCATTAAAGCAATTAACTTTAAAACAGCCGTGTTAGTCTAGGACATACAAAATTAAATACAAGATACAATGTGTACATGTATAAGTGTACATGTACATGTGGTACATGTAGCACTTCAAAGACTGAAAGGGGTTTCAGACTATGCTGTTACCAGGGTTATCTCAGGGTTAACAGAAAATTTAACCCCGAGATTACCCGGGTAAGTCAGAGCCTTCACACTACACATGTAGGGGTTAGACATTCTTTGTTTTAACTGCCTCAAACACCCACTTAACCCAGGTAATTCCTAACCCTGCTCGCGAGGTGGGTTAACCCACCACTGCGGCCTTGAGACGATTTTCCGGGTTACCTTCAGTAGTGTGGGGTACCGTGGCCGAGTGGTTTGGGCCATTGACTCGCAATCATGGGTGAAAACTTGGGGTTGCGGGTTCGAATCCGGCTGCGGTACCTGTGCGCTTGGGCATGGCACTCAACCACACTTGCTCCATCCTTCGGAAGGGATGTAAAGCCGTTGGTCCAGTGTGTTAGGTAATGGTAACGCACTCTAAAGATCCCAGAGCATTCTTTCGTGAAGAGCAAGGGGATTCCCCGGTGTCTCTGGCCATTTCTAATTATAATTCTTCATGGGTTTCCTCACGCTTGCGAGTGACAGTGCATTGAGCAGTATTGAGGAATTCTTGGTATGAATACCAGAAAGAAATAATAATAATAATACTCGTTAGGTTTTCTTCAACCCGAGTACGTTACAACCACAGCCGGCTTTATGCATGCATTATGCGAACGTCAAACAATGGATTCTTTATAAAATGACGTAATTCATTATAAAGGACACCTCGTCAAAAGAAACCGCATGTTTTTCTTTTAGGTCGTTCAGACGAGGGGCTATCTCTGGAGCTCAACCCCAAACTTCCTGTCGTTAGAACGCAATTAGCTCCACCTCTGGGGCTAGCCCTCCCCAAATTTAGCCCCAAAAAGTTGTGGGGCTAGCCCCACTTTCAGCACAGCAGGGGTTTCTTTTATGACTTAGCTCCACCATTATTTACTGACTGAACGCAACTGACTTCGCTCTGTGGCATCTGGCCAATGTTAATGCTATCAAATTTGACCACATTTTAGCTCCTCTGAAACTGTAGCTCCGGAGTTATCATCATCATTTGAACGAAAGGGCATTTTGGACTAACTCACTTTAGCTTCAGTGAACCCCCGCTGAGTCCTTTAATTGGATTGGGGCTAAAAAAAAGTAGCCCTCCGTCTGAACATACCCTTTACATGTACATGTACATGTACCTACTAATCATGGAAGATGCCAATCTTTAGTGATCGGTAACTCAAGTCGCCTGGTACATGCTTTCTTTGTCGACATCGAAAATTCAGAAGTATAAGATCAAATGTTTTAGGCGCTATTTGGTTCATGCGAGTGGAAAGGTTAGCGATGCATATTCTCCGGGTTGCCGTTCATACCGTATGTACTGTAAAAGCTGAAATATTCGCGGTGGTTTTATTTTCGCGCATTTCGCGCACCAGACAGAGCCCGCGAAAATAACCCGCGAAAATATTGTTTGCAACAATTGTGGCGATCCCTGTTAAGGTGACATAATTTCCATCCGCGAAAATAACAACTCGCGAAAATGTCAGTGATGTTGAAATGCGCAAAAATATTGGCTTTTACAGTAGTCTGAATGCGAATCACAAATTACCAGGGTATGCACTAAAGCGGGTAAGCTGATTTGCGGGGTTAAATTTGTAGTGTGAAACCGATTAATTCTCCGGGTTAGTTTCTACCCGGGTATGGACTACTACCCGGGGAATTAATTACCCAGCTAAGTCAAGAGTATTGTGAAACATATAAACATGTAACTGTAGGAACAAATTATCCAAGAGCTTTCGTAGCAACAACTACATGTACATCAAATGTAAGCAATTTGCAATGACAATTTACCGTATACAGAGGCATCAATTACTGTCGAAATTAAGACCATAACGGTTTTTAAATAACCCTGTCACTAACCCCTGCAGTGTACGACAGGGGAGGGTAAAATTCCTCAGTTACCAAGTTGTTTTTTTCTCTCTGTATCTGGCAAAACACTACAGCAGCATTTAAGCATGATTTACCAATTAAATTCCTCCATGCGCACTCTGGCTAGTGAGCTAAAATCATCTGCGCGAGACGACAATCAACGTAATATCTGATAATAATCGTTGTTATTTTGTTAGCGACCTCCCTACCCCCAACTCCACCAAATCGAAAGCAATTTGCCAGCATCGATATAATTTGTTTAAAAGCATTTGGATGCTCCCCACAGACATGACAGCATTGACTGTGTACAATGTATGTACCGTACTGTACGTACAGTACATTGTACTGTACATGTGTGCAGACGTGTACAGTACCAGTAGCGCTGTATGCCTTTAAATTAATGGACAGAGATGCACAACAGTTCAATACCGACTGAGCGGAACGAAAAAGAAAAATCCATGGACGCATTTAAAGAAATTGGTCAAGGATTTGAACTGCCTGAAAGCAATTCAGAGAAGGAGAGTTTGGATTTTACAGATGAATGAATTATGGATAAGAAAGCTATCGTATTCTGGATTGGGGCTTAGAGTGGAGTAGTGGAATTTACAGGGATTTGGGGCGCTTTAGGGGTTAAAAACACGGCCGAGGAAAAGTGGTCTGTTGAGTAAATGGGAATTGGAAGTTGGATTACTGGAACTTGAATTGTATACATGTACATGTATTATAAATGTACCCAGACAAGCTTGCAGTATTGTACATGTACATGTACATGTATGTAGATGAGTCTTTCCACAGTAAAGGGGGCATTTTGGCAACACAGACCATATTTTCCAGAAAATACCTTTGTCTGGTCTCAAAATAAAAGAAATAAGTTTACAAGAAAGTTTAGTTGTTCTGAAGAGATAACTTACAGTTGTACACAAACTTGTACATGTATGTACATGTAGGCCCAAAAAGGGTTACAAATAGTGTGACAACATGCCTTTCTAAAAAACATACATTGTACAAATTTCCAATACACGTACGCTCGTTGAATTAGAAATTAGCAGTGTTATTTCTCTATTTTATCCAATGGGGCGACACTTTTTGCGTAGAGAGCCCTATTAGGGCGACACGCTCTATTAAGGCGACAATTTGGTGTAGCCCCAATATTTTGGAAGTCAAAATCAATTTTTTAAGGTCAAAATCCATCTTTTTCAAATCGAGAACCATTTTTATTAGGTCTAGAAGCATTTTTATTAGGTGTGGAAACATCTTTGGAACCTTTGGTTTACAGAAATTTGGTGTCCAATCGATGTCTTTTAGCCGAAATTTCGGTGGTAGTTTGGCAAAGTCTTACCGGCGGATCGCCCCTTTATAGCATTAAGAGATATTATTATTATTATTATTATTATTATTTATTGATTCGGCCATCAATCAAAACCAATACAAGCACATGTGAGAGTAGAATAAAAACATACATATATGTAAAATAAAGGCAGATTTAAAGGCAGAGGCCCGTCAACGCGTGCTACGAAATACGCAGCTCCATACATGTAGCAAAGGCATGGAGCTGCACACTTCGTGGCACGAACCTGGTCCCGGCGCACGCACCGACGAGCCTCTGCCTTTAAATGTATGTGAAAAGAACAAAAACAGGGTGAACAAAGAGAGGGATGGGCTGAAGGGGTATCAGAGGGATGGGAATGAGGAAGGTGGGCACTGGGTTGTCAGGGCAGGGAAAGGGGAGACGGGGACTAAACAAAAGCATTATAAGCTGGCCTGGATAAACAAAAGTACAATTAACACTGTGGTCCAAGGACTGGTCTATCCGAACTTAAAATGGCTACACAGAACATATATTTGTAAAAATTATTGAAAAAATATATGTGCATATTGCCTGTGCCCTGGGCCAAGTCACGAAGCTATACCGTCTCCGCCCACCCCCCAATTTGACATCCAATACAAAGCCAAAACCCCCGTCAGGGTGCACCCAAGTAAATAGGCAGAGATCCGTGCGCCGAGCTCATTAATATTTTGTATGCCCTCAAATTCTTCTATATTAGAGAGAATTGCGAGCTGAACAAGTGTGGTCTTGTGGGAAAATTGGCCACCATCGTGATGTGGGGTATTTTTTCTTCCAACTACAAACAGTTTGGAGAATGTAGCTCATGAAAGTTGCCCTATTTTTCCCAGTAGTGAACGTGATTTTTTCCAAAATGGCGCTAGTCTGTTTGGCAATTTTTACTCTTGCAGGGGTAATTTTGTTTCATGTGGAAATTAGGGAATGAAACAGAATTGAAAAGATGAGATTTCAATGAGTATTTTGGTTGTCGTCTCCAGACGCTGAGAGAGTTGTGAGTATTTTAAAATGATTTTTGAAAATTTGCTATTTAACATTGGTTCCTATGGGAGCCCTATTTACTGGTGTGCAACCGTCAATTCTGTCCCATCCAGTCCAAGTGAAACAAGCCCAGAGCACAGATAATATACATAAAATGTCTCTATATAATGAATATAAAATAAGTATTAAAAAAACTATGAATTGTCGGATAGGGCGACAAATCGTGTGTAAAAAAAGGTATATTAGGGCGACGTGCTCAATAGGGCGACATTTTGGTGTCGCCCTAATATTTTTGAGTTTAAAAATCATTTTTTTAGGTCAAAAACCATTTTTTTTAAATCGAGAACCATTTTTATTAGGTCTAGAACCGATTGTCTTAGGTCTGGAACCATCTCCGGAAGCTTCGGGTAAAAAAAATAAGGTGTCATTTTGAGTGACTCTTGCCAAAATGTCTGTGGTCTCCGGGGAGAGTCTTCCCGAAATGTCGCCCTATTGCGGCATTCAGGGTTATTTAAATTCTAAAAGTTCTTCAGAAAAAAAAATTGAAAAGAAAAATATGTCTAAATATTAAGACAAAAGGATAAAAAAAAAATGTATAAGTTTAACATTTAATTTCTGAACAATTGTAAATGAAATCAACACGGTACAAGTCATCAAAATAAGCCACAAAATTTTGAGTGAAACATTTAAAAGAGTCAACAGTCGCCGAGTCCTTGATAGGAAGTGGGTCTTTCTATAAATAAGGGGTCTAGCTTTGGTGTCCCCCGTTACATTTTACATCTTGTTTTTGTAAATTCAGGACACATTCTTTAAATACTTTCCATCTCAAAGAGTGAGCAGGAAAAGTACAATTCATACAAAATGGTTTAAAAGCCATTTTAATGATTTTTGTACGAAAAATAACACATATCAGGTGTAACGGGGGACACTAAATGTCACACTTTTGGACCCCTAATTTATAGAAAGACCCAAGTGGGAGATTAGTCCATTTCAGACAAAACCATTTCAGGGGAAGTTTTCTACGGTCATCATGTTTATATTGTGTAAGTTAGGCGTAAATCTGTGAACATTCTGATTTTCGAGATACATACAGTAAGTACCAATCATGTATACTGCCTTTAAGTCGAGATGACGGGGATTTACTTCTGTATTTGCACGAACTGAACAACAGTTCGTGCAAATACAGAAGTAAATCCCTGTTATTTTGATGTTTTTACCTAAGTCCGCCACCACTTTACCGGAAGGTTTAAAAATCAAGATGACGGGGATTTACTTCTGTATTTGCACGAACTGTTGTTCAGTTCGTGCAAATACAGAAGTAAATCCCCGTCATCTCGACTTAAAGGCAGTATTGGTACATGTACATGTGTATCTCGAAAATCAGAAATGTTCACAGATTTACGCCTACAGTGTAACTCTCACAATATAAACCTGATGACCGTAGAAAACTTCCCCTAAAATGGTTTTGTCTGAAGTGCTACCGGTATAATCTTTGAGAAATGAGTAAAACAATTATTTTTCATCTCATGAGACGAAAATTCAATTCGCCCCAAAACCATTTCGCCCAAGTGGCATTTCGCCCTCAAACCACTTCGCCCAAGTGCCATTTCGCCCCAAATCACTTCGTCCAAACACTACATCGCCCAAATGCCACTTCGCCCCAAAACCACTTCGTGCACAGGAGGTGGTTCAGGGCGAAATGGTTCAGGGCGAAGTGGTTTTAGGGCGAAATGACTGCAAACCCTTTTTTGACTGTTTTCTCAAAAGTAAGACGAAGTACGGAGCTGGTTTTTCTCAGGTTGGTTTTAATCATGCATACATGTATCTTCAATCACACAGGGGGATCAAACTATTTGTAACAGTTTACCAATCATGTACACGTATGTATACTATCTTTAAACAATCCTTTGCAATCTGAATTTGGAGGATTTTAACAAATTTGTGTCTGGTTTAAGAAATTCTGTTGAAAAACCACCAAATGTCACGCAGGCATAAAGTTTAGTTGACTGTTGCTCGCATATTTCGTTACAAAAATGGACGTTTTAATTTATCTCAGAAAACATGTACTATTAACTCAAGGGATTCATATGGTAAATTATGCCCAAAAGGGGGAAAAACTACCATACACATTCGCCAAGACTTCAGGCACTACCGGTACATGTACATGTACGTAAGTCTATGGAGCATGACATAAAAATCCTACGAGTTTTTTAAGAAAAACTTTCTCATTGCTAAAATCATGTTTCCTAAAAGCAAATTTACACTTTCTGGTGCATTATCATGTCATTATGAAGAATAGCCCGATCCAGTAAGCTCCGCCCATTTAGCAATTGCCTAGCAACATGGCACACATAGAAGACACGTGTGCAGGGGAGTCGCGTGGTAACATAACATTTTGTTTACTGCTTTTCGGCCGCGCCTGCACCCTGGTCAGCAAATACGGAACACGCACGCGCGCACAGAAACTGCACGCAGGAAAGCAAAATGTGCACTGTGACAAGTATCCGGTCATGTAGCTTTACGCGTAACGCACACGATCGAACAAAAACAACTCAACGACGCACAACTAGAACGCGGTGTAGGAAAGTCAATGCAAAATATGGCAAAGCGACAAGAAATTTTGGTGAGTTTTACCGATTTACACAAAAAAGTATGTATTATTAAAAGTAGGTTTGTTCAATCTTAAACAATCCGTTGAAAACAGGCTAGGGTCCTGGGCGCTGATAAAAATTATGTTTATTGTGTTTTTGCGTCACTCGTGCTGCAGTTTGCCGTATCTCTGTGCACAAAATTTTGAGGACTCCGGTCACCAAAATGAAGATCCACTTTTTGAGGCTGTACATGTGTAATTGGTCAATTCCAAAATGGGCGGAGCTTACTGGATCGGTCTATTAGTGGCAAGGGTACATGTATGTAGGTATTTATACCCAAAAGGGTCCAAATTTACTCAAACTTAACAGCAAAACCATGGAATGACAGCCATAAAGCTCCTGAAAATATAAAGCTCTATTCCCCAAGTCCAATCATTATGCACACAGCGTCTTAAAATAGCACCCGAATGAGAATTTACTGTACCGGGTACATCCTATACACATTGTCATTTCAAGTGATCACAGCAATAAAAAACCGGCAGTTTTATTGCATGAAGTTGAAAGGAATAAAATTCTCCCATGCGGCCATAAATGGATGAAATACTGCAATTTCAACTCACAGGATTTTACGGATGGGAAGTTTTATACAAACTGTCTTGGCTGGCTTTATGGCATTGTAAATCAATTCAAGTCTTGCAGTATATGGGGAAAATACATTATCACGTGTTTACACGCAAACTGGCAAAGGTGGATACAGATGCAGCATTTTTATTGCGACCGCACAACTGAACATTTGCCGCGTTTACACTACACCTCGATCCAGCTTCAACTCACAAGCAGAAACCACAAAAGTCACCCCTGCTGCAGCGAATGTGTGAGCTGTTAGGCAGGTGTTGCGACACTACCGGTAGTGCCAGATTGGTCAATTAAATCTACTACACGGCGGGCACTACCCCAAGGACACTCAAATTGCCGAATCTGTATCCGGGTAGCATTCACACTACAAGCAACCTTGACAATTGTGGGCAATTACGGGGTTCAACCCTACCCGAAAGGCGACTTGAAAAAGGCGAATCAGACCCGGGTCTGATCCGCCTTTTTTCAATTCACCTTTTGCGTTTACACTTGGCACCTACCCGGCTTCAACTCCACTTTTTGAAAATTGCGGAGTTCAATTCGGCAAAGGCGAATCAAGTGTAAACGGGCCATCTATGGTAGGCCATGTTTATAGTATTTTAGTCAGTGAGCTTTCCTTTCATACAGTGGATTGTTGTCATTTTGCCTTGAAATTAGAATCACACCCAAATATTTCCAGCTGGTTGTGTCCTGCATTGGTTTTAGATATTCTTGATTGGAAAACAAACAAAAAAGCACTACTTACATTGCCGTTTTTCAATAAAAAACGTCTATTTCCGACAATCTTCGACGAGAAAATATGTTGTTACGATGTGACCAGCTAAAATAAAGTTGGCTAGGCTTAATGCTTGGGGGCGCTCCAGCATTTTCGGAGTCGACTCCGATTCCAAAAAAGAATCTAAATTCTATTGCAGATCGATTCCATTTTTCGTATGAAAACATACGTGTACACTGCAATTTCTTATTGTGTCCAGGACAACCCATTCTAATCGATTCTAGAGTGGAGTCACGCTAAAGTTCGACGTGGTCTTTTGTTTGCGAACGTACAGTTGGTGTGCCTCTACGGAGGCCCAATGAGAGTACGGGTGGCGCTCTTGAGCTATGAGGCACAGCGCATTTATACGGCGCGGCATACAATGTACAGTTTCGTTTGACGTTCTCTTTGGGCGTCCGTCAATGCACAACTACACGTTTGCAATCGTTTTTATCGTGATAAGGAGTCCGAACAATTTCTTCGTCGAAGATTGTCGGAAATAGACGTTTTTGATTCAAAAACGGCAATGTAAGTAGTGCTTTTTTGTTTGTTTTCCAATCAAGAATATCTAAAACCACTACAGGAAACAACTAGCTGGAAATAGTTGGGTGTGATTCTAATTTCGTACCTTCTGTCCCTACGGGAAATCCCGTAGGGACAGAATCATTCTGTCTAATAGTATTGATGCCAGGTCATAAAATTAGTGCACAAATTTTGTTTAATTGAACAACTTACTCATAACCCAATGGAGTATTTGAATTCAAACATGTACTTACTTTCGTCATGCGGTCCCACGCCACTTTCCTGCGCACGTGGACATCTCGCTTCGTCGGTGCAGTCAGTGTAGTACATAATCAGCACGACGTCGAGCATAAACCACACCATGGATGTCGCGAGAACAACTTTGCAGTACATGAGTCTTCTGGCCATTTTGCGATTTTGTGTTCGTCGTTATGACGTGGCTTGAAAATTAAAACGATTTCACGAGAGCTGCAGAAATAACCGGGACATTTAATGTCTAATGTAGTATCTCGATGTTATTTTTTAAAGAACAGGATTTGTAAAAAGGTTCTGAGCAAACACAGTTGTCTCAGGACTTCCACGTTCAAACTGAGCTGATGCGCTGATGTATGTTTACTTAAAGGGATCAAAGAGCTGAGTAACGGGCATGTTCACAAATGCAGCTAAAAACAAACAAACGTCCGGATATTGACACAATTTTCAACAAACGGCGAAGCACTTCCCTGTACAAGGAAACTCTGAAATGCAACTAACGAGAACAGTTGTCGAAAAAGGAAATTGCACAAACAGTATCACGCTGCTGACGATTAAGAAAGATTTCCTAGACCGTCACACACACATGGCAATCCAAAATCGGTAGTCAAGCATTTGTATGGCACAGTAATATACACGTGTAGTTTCTTTCAGTTCATGTACACAGCACCGACACAACATGTACATGTATGGCCGTTGTTATTTTACACTGTCAATTGAAAAGGATTCTGTCGAATGGGTGCATTGTTTGACGACCGTTGATCCATAACAAGATGGGGTCAGGGTTCGAGTCTCATCATAGCTCGCTATCAATTTTAACAACTGTATCAATTTTTTTTTAAACTGCAATCCTGATGGAACAGCTGTCCTACATGCATGACATTAACAGGCCAATTTTATCTTATCGGAAATCCAGATGTGCCGATATTGTTGACTTAGGGTGCAGACGTGGCTTAGGCCATGATGAGCTGGTTGCATGCATTCGGCAGGCTTGATTTGCATCTAGGCCGTGGTTGGTAACTTTACAAATGTTCCATGCATGGTACAATGTACACGTGCTGCAGCTTATGACAAACGTTGAGATCTTGTGGTCTAAGAATAGAGAAGAAAAACAGAAATGTTAAAGGTTTGAAATTTACTATTAAGAATAGAAAATTTAAACTCTTTTGGTACACAAGTATTTTGAGATTTTTTGAAATATCGGATGAAAGAAATCAAATGGTCCTCATCAGGATACGAACCTGAGACCTCTGACACACAGGTCAGATGCTCTACCAGCTGACTTGCATTATGTAAAAATATGCCCCCCATAAGGTTTTCAATAGGTTCTTTTGGAAAAACCCGAGGAAGTACATAAATATGTAGCTCAGCCAGTAGAGCATCTGCCCAGGTCTTGGGGAGAACCTGAGGGAGTATACGGTACCACTGTGCCTCATAGTTGAGCTGGTACAGCATCTGCCCGGTGTGTCAGAGGTCTTGGAGAAAACCTGAGGCATACCACTGTGCTTCATAGCTCAGTTGTTAGAGCGTCTGCCCGGTGTGTCAGAGGTAGAAAACCTCGGAAAGTATACTGCTATGCCTTCAAGCTCAGTTGGTAGAGCATCTACCGGTCTGTCAGAGGTCTTGGGGAAACCCGAGGAAGTATACCACTGTGCCTCATAGCTCAGTTCTGGTAGAGCATCTGCTCAGTGTGTCAAAGGTCTTGGGGAAAACCCGAGGAAGTATTTACTTATTATGCCTCATAGCTCAGCTGGTAGAGCATATGCCCAGTGTGTCAGAGGTCTTGGGGGAAACCTGAGGCATACCACTGTGCTTCATAGCTCAGTTGTTAGAGCGTCTGCCCGGTGTGTCAGAGGTAGAAAACCTCGGAAAGTATACTGCTATGCCTTCAAGCTCAGTTGGTAGAGCATCTACCGGTCTGTCAGAGGTCTTGGGGAAACCCGAGGAAGTATACCACTGTGCCTCATAGCTCAGTTCTGGTAGAGCATCTGCTCAGTGTGTCAAAGGTCTTGGGGAAAACCCGAGGAAGTATTTACTTATTATGCCTCATAGCTCAGCTGGTAGAGCATCTGCCCAGTGTGTCAGAGGTCTTGGGGGAAACCTGAGGGAGTATACCACTGTGCCTCATAGCTCAGCTGGTAGAGCATCTGCCCAGTGTGTCAGAGGTCTTGGGGGAAACCTGAGGGAGTATACCACTGTGCCTCATAGCTCAGCTGGTAGAGCATCTGCCCAGTGTGTCAGAGGTCTTGGGGAGAACCCGAGGAAGTATACCACTGTGCCTCATACATGTAGCTCAGTTCTGGTAGAGCATCTGCTCAGTGTGTCAAAGGTCTTGGGGAAAACCCGAGGAAGTATACAACTTATTATGCCTCATAGCTCAGCTGGTAGAGCATCTGCCCAGTGTGTCAGATGTCTTGAAGAGAACCCGAGAGAGTATACCACTGTGCCTCATAGCTCAACTGGTAGAGCATCTGCCCGGTCTGTCGTAGCCACATGTAGGTCTCAGGTTCGAATCTCGATAAAACCATATGATTCTTCTCCCATCCCATGTTTTGTTTTCTTTTTCCTTTTCAATGGTTATTGGGCACGGAACAAAATATTGTGTTTCAGATTTTTCTCAATTAGGAGGCAATATTCGCAATTAACGTTTGAAGTTTACATAAATCTGATAACTCATTGTGAAGGAAAAAGCTTTTCGTTAAAGGAGCATGACCAGAGTTTCTGGAAAATAGTTTTCGATGTAACTTACCAATATTATCAAGTAACTCCCATACACACCTCCCATGTCCCAAAAACCCGAAAACATTCGCGATTTCCAGTAAAAAATTGAACAAAACTATCGTCGGCCTTCAGTGATAAACGTTGATACTGGAAAATTAGTTTACAAATAATCGGTGGATTTTCGACGATATCCTCGGAAATATGCGGCCTAGAAGCGCGGGAGTTTCAGTTTCGTAATCAGAAAAATATAACGGATGTTATGATATAAAAATCTCATGACCCATAAGAAAAGTCCCGGGGAGTTATGGGTAAAAAAAAGTGATCTGGTCACACTCCTTTAAGTGAAATATTAAACAAGTACCCGGTACCATACCGGTACATGTACACAATTTATTTTATTTTTTTCAATAATGCCAAATGTAGTTTCAATACATTCTCAAAATTAATCATACAGGGACAGACCACCAGTATAATGAATATTTATGCAGAAATTGTTTTCCAACATCATTCCACGATCAAGGAGCCCCTTAAGTACAAACAAAAAAACAATCATGCGGAGTCTGAACTTTGGAAGTGAATGTGTCTAGACATTGATTACGTTTAAAAAACGAAACAGCGTTATCTCCATGTACCCGGTATGATTGAGGATGTGTACATGTGTATGTATGATAAAAACCAACCTTGATAAGTCAGCTCAGTATTATATTAGGCTTGGACGATTCCAGCATTTTCGGAGTCGACTCCGTTTCCAAAAAAGAATCGCGATTACATTCGGAATCGATTCCATTTTAAGGCCCCTTATTTGGGATTTTTATTAATGAAATCTATGCTACATGTATAAAACCAATATACTCAGTTACATTCATAAAAATCCTATTTGGAGCTTGTTTTGGGAGTTAAAACAAAGGTTTTTAGTTTTTATGCTAAGGTGTTGTTATGTTAAGGTCATGATGTCACAAGAGGCAAACACAGGAAAATCACATTCAACTGTGCACAAAAGATTCCACCTTTTTTCTCAAACGTCCTGGAACTTTTGTAATCCATGACTGTTTGAGTTTGTTTTACATGTTTCCTGTTGTAAGCCATGACGAAACTGGGGAGAAAACTGCAGCAATTTGCCACAAGTCCAACTTGAAGTCTTATGTTTTTCCTTAACTTTTCCCTTCTGTCTTCCTTATGTGATGCACTCCAAACAGAGCCCCCCTGTCTGTGGTTTATTGCAATGAAATCTTCAAAGTTGAAAAATGCTACCTTTTATTTATTTTACATGTACATCTAAACGAACAATGTCTTGCTGAACAAGTAATCCATTATATGAAGTAAAGATTAGGCAAAACATTTTTTAGCAAGTCATGGGCCCTTTAAACTACATTTAGCGCCTAACATACCTAAGCACGTGTACATTGACGATACTACAAACATATATGTATTGTGCTGACGAGGACCCATTTATAGGCACCGAGCGGCACTAAACCTCCATAAGATGATGCCGGCCTGTGCTACCCATGCTCCTAATATGTGGAAATGATCAGAAGCCGAATACTCTTGTAGAAGTCAAGGGATTTGGCTTCGGAATAATGCAAGGTAATTTCTGGAACCAGCAAGTTATCACTGTAAACCTAGATGAAAGTGAATCGCCCAAGCCTATACTCAGTGGTACCTCATCTACACCATTATCTGATACCATATCATTTGTCATATTTTTCTCGTTCATTCTGAAATTCCGCACTCTCAATCCGTATATTTTCAAGGATATCGTCAAAAAACCGCTGATGTTTTGTAAACTTTTGTACCAATCTTTTTGCTTCCATTGGAATTTGCAAAATTTTGGAGATTGCAAATTTCCTGTTTTCATCCCATGGCCAGTATTTATATCAGCCGTGCGCAGCACGCTGATATATTGTGATCGTCCGATTTCTTTCTTTCTTTCTTTCTAAATTCTTTCTTTCTTTCTTTCTTTCTTTCTTTCTTTCTAAATTCTTTCTTTCTTCGGGCAAACGGTCACGTGACATCACATATCTGCTAATAACTGCCAAACGCCGTGGCCGATTTCAACCAGATTTGGACAGAGTCTTCCTTGACCGGAGTCCTATCTTGGGTGACCACCACGTGATGTCAATGGTCAACTACTGGTCACTTATACTGGTCATTTTCTTCAAAATTGTAAAATGCTTCTTCTTCCACAGTTTTGACCCAATTAATGTCAAATGTGGTCAGTAACATATTTGGACCAAGCTACATATGGGTTGTTCACAGAATTTGGCCATCGGCTACCTAATGGTCAGTACGGGTCATTTTCTTTGGAATGACCCAAATGCTATATGTGCCAATATCCTTTGTCGTTTTCAGCCAAATTTGGACAGTATCTTCGTTGATCCGAGTCCCATCTTATACAAAATGCTTCTTAAGAGTTCTATAGGTCATTGGTCAGTCCAGTGGCCGAAATTTTCAACTTGGTCGTATGGCAACATGAAGGTCATTTTCGGGGTCAGCGAGGAAGCGCAATTTTTTTGAGGTGGTGGTCAGTGGTCAGCAGTGGCCGAAATTTTAAACTTTGTCCAAAATGGACTTTGGGTGGTATTTTTGGAATCTACGTTCAATGGCAAGCTCAAAAATACCAAACATCGACAAAACTGACCACTGGTCAGTTTTGGCCGAAATTGTAAACTTTGTCATGTAGACTAAAAAAGTTACATGCGAAGAACTTACACAAATCAGAATAACAAAAAATGAATTTTTTTTTGTCCAGTCACTATTGGAACTCGCTGTTTGTTTATTTCATCAATGACAAAAAAAAATTCAAAAGTGCGAAACCCTCACCTGGTTTTAGAAATCACTATCGGGTGATTCACGATTCATGTACATGTATCGCGCGCAAATTTACGTATGAATGCAGCGCATTCATGATCCTCAGCGATCGCTACACACAGTATAGTAATACAAGTCATGCACGTACGTGTTTGTACATGTAGGACCATGTACAACATACAGCGGTGGCCTAGATGGGTATATCCAATTGCTCAATTGCGATACCCCCTAGTCTTTCTCCTGGTCGTTTTTATGCTACGCGCTCACGCGCTGTATTGCTCAGATGGTGAATTGCATGTAGCCGGAACGTATACAAGAAGGAACTTAAGGAAGTGTTTAGAAAATGGCCACACTCGCGTCTAGCTACGCATACAGCTACAGAGGCATATCGGTACATTCTTGGCAATGCTGTACGTACGTATATGCTGGTCGATCGATCATGCGTTGCGTGCACAACAAATCCGGTGCGCGCGTTGTGACACTGGAGCAGTGCCAGTTCAAAAAAACTATATATGGATCAGCATCTTGATTTCCAGTGAAATGTTTCCCCAACATTCTACATTGTTCAAAGGTCAGAAAAACCTTTCATAAAAGCTATTTCAGGCTGATATCCGTGCTTCGTGAAGCACATGAGCTCTAGTTTATGATTGTTACCGGTAGGTTAAAACGAAATTCAATTTGTATGCAATTAAATTACTCTACTTCATTTATTTATAAATTATTCTTTTTACTAGGGATAGGAATTTTCGGTTAATTCAGAAACCCGTTTTGCAATTCTTTTAAGTGTCGGTTAACCGGTTGACCGTTCGGCCGACACTAAAGATTGTTGCTGGTGTTTAACACCGTGTTTAGACTGGTCCTGAGCTCGGGATCAAGATTGGTCCCCTGATAAGAATGCGTCAGTGATAACCGCAATGATCCTGAGTACCGCGTTTACATTCTGTAGTTGATCTCGAGCGCGGTGCCAGAAGTTGCAGTCAAAGGTCATGCTCTGTGTGTGTGTACATGTATGTACTGATCAATGTGTGCATGGGTTGTGCATTTACAGTGTACAAGGCCACTTGAATTTCGCGGGCTTTTCCCCCGCTACGGCTGTGGAGCGGATGCGGCAGGTTGCGGTAAAGATTAATTGCTTATCTAACCGCAAACTAATCCCGAGCTCGGGATCGAACCCTCCGCCAACGCGAGACCAAAATCTCGGGGTCTGATCCGGGGCCAATTTGGTTCCGAGAGCGTTTACACTCAGTTGTGATCCGGGGCTGATCCAGAGCTCGGTGTTCGACCCCGAGCTCGGGATCAAGTGTAAACAGGGTGTAACAGATGCATGTTGTTTGTGCAATGTATACAATACCCCAAGGCCCCCAAAATAATCATTGAACCTTTATCTGGTCAAAATTTTACCACGACCCCAAATGAATTTATTTCAATTTCATGAAGTCTCTACAAATAACCCTCTGAAAACTACATGTAATGTAAATTCTTTAAAATTGGGTTTCGTTGAAACGTTCGGCAAAACCGGTTTTTCAATCTTTTTTCGGTAATAACCGGTTAAATGTCCCATCCCTACTTTTTACCATAGTGTCAGCGACATTTTGTGAATAGCTAAATATAGCCTAAATTTTGTGATCATTTGGGGGAAGTTTCCACACACACATACCGGTAGTAAAGCTTTCACATTTTGTTTCATTACTGCTGACGAATTACCAAGTAGTTTTGCAACCAAGTTTCATACGGAACTCTAAAGCACAAAGACATTATGACAGTCTTCCTCTGTCGGATACAAAGTGCACGAAACAGGAAATTGCAGAGTTTTGGGAATTTCGGGGAATTTTACATTTTGTTGAGCCATTGACCTGGTAATGAATTTCAAACAAATGAAACGGAGACACAAATAATTAAATGTATTGCATGTGCCAGACAAGTTGGACCTGTTAAAAATAAAGTTTGTCACACTTGCCCTTATTAGTTTTACTCCAAAGTAATTTTTTCCCAACTGACCACCCAATGGCGTTTCAAGTGGCCCGGTTCAAATTTCAATTCTGGTTGTTCATTTTACACACAGTCGACCTTTAGTGTTTGCAATAAACACATTTGAGTGAATAAACTAGGAAAATTTGATAGTCATAAGGTTCTACCCAGTACAAGTTTGAAAATGTGTGGCGAATTTTGAGCTAATATTCTTAAGTCTTACAAACTCATGGATGCATTTTTTTTGTTAAATATATTTTTAGTAACAAAATTTAAAAAAATTGGGCATAGAAAAAAGCGTAAAATATCATCTGCCACACAACGAAAAAGCGCATTAAGGAAATGAAAAATGCGGAAATTTCACATGTACGGCATGGGTGTGTTTAAAATTCAACTGGTCCACCGGACCATTTGGGGAGGCGTTCTAGCTGGCACTAGACGATTTCAACTGTCATTTGGCCAACGGACCAGTGCTAATTTGTATGCTGTAAAAATAAACACAACATGTACCGGTACAGCATGTGGTTTATATTTTGACGGTACAGCATGTAAATTATTTTGTGCCAACCATCGCATAGTGAGCCCGCAGTTTAATTCTTGAAATTTCGTTAGACAGACTAGAAACATATCTGTTGAATGCCGTCTCAACGATTCAATTCAAATTTATTTTTTGGAAGGAAAAATATATTTTGTGTACTTTGTTACTAAAAATAAACGTAGGGCAATTACAGTGCAAAGTACATCAACAATCATGACAAAGGATGATAATATTATCTTGGCCTTTTAAAGGGTATAGAAGCTGGATTTCGTTCTATTATCTGTTTTATTTAACCAGGGTAGCCTTCTCAATCGTATAAAATACATCCCCCAGAATACTAACCATGGGAAGAAAAACAAATTTGCAATCTCCAATTTGGATGTGGAAGCAAAAAGGTTGGTGCAATCAATGCACTGCTTAGTTTACAAAACATCCATGGTTTTGACGATATCCTTGAAAATACACAGATTTAATGTACCGTAGAATGTTTGTTTGCCATATTAAAAGATTTGATCTTTGTGAGGTTCTTATCCATTCTGCCAGGCAAACAACTGAGCGTGTGCCAAGACAACACAATGAAGCATTTGTGCATTTGCAAATACACACTGTATCCAAGGACAAACAACTTGAAAACGTAAAGATTAAAAGCAGAACCTTGCACGTATGCTTACATGTAATTGGACATTATGAAAGAACTACATGTACATGAATTACTGCGCACAAAGGAGCTCAGAATATTTCTGACGAGTATTAATCATAGATCAAAGTATGGAGAGTTTTCCCTGTTTTGAGCCAATGAAATGTGTGCACTGGCAAAAAAATATTAAAATCTAAAACTGATTTTCCGATTTATGTGATTTTGAGAAAAGGCTGGTCACACATACACTGTGAAATGTCAACCATCGCGTGTCAAGTTAGTCTGTCAACACCCTTTACATGTAGTGGCTGTTTCTAACACCATGTTTACACTGGTCCTGAGCTCGGGATCAAGATTGGTCCCCTGATAAGAATGCGTCAGTGTTAACCACAATAATCCAGAGTGCCGCGTTTACATTCTGTAGTTGATCTCGAGCGCGGTGCCAGAAGTTGCAGTCAAGGGTCATGCTCTGTGTGTGCATGTACTGATCAATGTGTGCATGGGTTGTGCATGTACCGGTACAGTGTACAAGGCCACTTGAATTTCGCGGGCTTTTCCCCCGCTACGGCTGTGGAGCTGATGTGGCAGGTTGCGGTAAAGATTTATTGCTTATATAACCGCAAACTGATCCCGAGCTCGGGATCGAACCCTCCGCCAACGCGAGACCAAAATCTCGGGGTCTGATCCGGGGCCAATTTGGTTCCGAGAGCGTTTACACTTATTTGTGATCCGGGGCTGATCCCGAGCTCGGTGTTCGACCCCGAGCTCGGGATCAAGTGTAAACAGGGTGTTATTTTGCCTCGAAATTGGAAAAACACACATTAATTCCCAGCTGGTTGCGGTTTTAGATGTCCATTATTGGAAAATAATTTACAATACAACACCGTTTTTGAAGCAAATATTTTCTCTCACGTGAATTTCCGACGAAGCTTTTTCTCCGCAGATTTTTCACTGTCCGTATGCAGAACGGTGGGGGCGCTATAGTCACAGCCGGAAAGTTAGCGCAACTTCGATCAAGCGACTATAGTCAACTAGAGTCCTTCGAATAACGGATAATTTCTGTTACAGTCGCTCGATCGAAGTTGTGCTAGCTTTCCGGCTGTGAAGTGTACCGGTAACGTTCTGCATACGGACAAAAAAATCTGCGGACGGGATTTTACATGAGAGAAATTCTTTGCTTCAAAAATGGTGTTGTAAGTATTCCTTTTCATTCTTTTTTAATCATGGACATATCTAAAACTACTAGAGGAGGACACAACCAGCTCGTAATTTTTGTGTGTGATTCCAATTTCGAGGCAAAATGACAACCAGCCACTACATTAAAAGGGTGTGTTCTGTCTGTCCCATTACGGTAACCCGTAATAAACCATACTGTACAAAAATATGTTAGTTTGATGATAAAAAAACACAAAATTAACAGGGAACAATGATTTTACATAGTATACAAAATTGGGACAACGGTATTTTTTCCGTATAATTATGAACCAAGCTTTGGAGAAAATTTAAACCTGCATGACCTGGAATCAACAGATCATCCAATTTGTAAGTTTCCCATTTGCACTTTTGTCGGAAATGTTGCATTTCTGAGATAAATAAATGATAAAAGTACTGCAGAGTGTAATGCACAAAATTATGGCACGAGTGTTCCATGCATACTATGTACATGTGTACGTGTAGGCACAGCAATATACATGTACGGTGCTGCGTGCATGCATGAATTGTTAATATTTTGCACTAACTGATTGCAATTTTTAAAGGAAAAAATTGTGTTTTTCTTTAGAAAAGCAACATTTGCGACAAAAGTGCAAGTGGCAAACTGTACATGTACATATCGGTATGAATTCCGTTCGCTGGTCGCCACTGAGACGCCGTGTGTTAAATCTGTTGGGCGCAATCTTCATGCACACGCAATTTTTAAAATTGCGCAAGCAGATTTAAAACCTGCGCACCCAAGTTTATAAGCTTGAGGTACTGAATAAAATTGCGCACGCAAACTGAAACTGCACTTGGGCATTCTTTCACGTCACGTGCTGACTGCGACTTGATTAGACAATAGCACGCGGGCTTGAAAATGTCACTAAAACGCAACAAGTGAAACATCATTCTGTTTGCAAATCCACATCGCGTATCAGAATAATGTGCAATTTATGTTAGCTAAGTTCTCCATGTAGAATAGGGGTGGACCACACTAAATAAATCTCCATATCCACTTAGTGCTAACTGGACCAACTTCATAAAAATAATTAAAAATATTCCAAACTTTAAAATCTGCGGGCGCAAATTTAAAAATTGCGCCGAGCATAAAGATTGCGCCTAACAAGTCTATGGAACAGGGCAGAACAAGTTTAAGTATTTTCAAGTAAATTGTTGAATGTTTTCCCCTCCTAAATTCACTTCCCTTTAAATATTAACACGTTTTGGCGGTTATCGAGTCATTATGAGAATAAGTGGCGACAAGTAAATATAATTCTTTTCAAATCAACATCCAGAAATGGACAATTTTAATGTTCCCAGTAGGCCTAGGCCTATCCCAGTTTAATTATTGGATTGAGTGAGGTTTCTATAAAGTGGCAGGGAGAGGGGGGATCTGGAGAGGGGTGGAAATCGCAATTTTCCATCCAGTATGTTCCTTAAGAATTTTCCTGCTCTAGTTAAATAATATGGTTTGCCTGCGACTACCGGTACATATGTAAATAATGTCAGTTGTTTCTGAGAGCAAGCGAGCGTCAAAAGCATTCAGCCTTCGGCATGTTCGGACAGTTTTAAGTCAACTCGGTCCCGAGTCAACTCGGTCCCGAGTCAACTCGGTCCCGAGTCAACTCGGTCCCGAGTCAACTCGGTCCCGAGTCAACTCGGTCCCGAGTCAACTCGGTCCCGAGTCAACTCGGTCCCGAGTCAACTCGGTCCCGAGTCAACTCGGTCCCGAGTCAACTCGGTCCCGAGTCAACTCGGTCCCGAGTCAACTCGGTCCCGAGTCAACTCGGTCCCGAGTCAACTCGGTCCCGAGTCAACTCGGTCCCGAGTCAACTCGGTCCCGAGTCAACTCGGTCCCGAGTCAACTCGGTCCCGAGTCAACTCGGTCCCGAGTCAACTCGGTCCCAACGAACTAAGACCCAGGACAACTCGACCGCACTTGGAAAATGTACAATATTTCCAAGAAGCGATCTTTTCCGACTACGCCGACTATGTACATGTATGATCTTCAAACTTTTCTTCACATAGCCTACATTTATTTGCCAATGGCAATGCTAGCCCTAACTTTATCATGTGGTTTTGTTATGTAGGGCTAATGAGAACAGTCAACATGAACATGATATCACAAAACAAATGTGTCATTTTCTCCCTGTGACACACTAATTCCCCCTTGGACTCACTCAAATCTTGTCAGGCATAACTACATGTACATGTACTACGCAGGTCCTTCAGGGAAATAACAAGCCACGATGAAGATTCAGCCTACAATTGCAGTAAAAAAGGAGGTATGGAATGACAGCCGATGTGTACAAATTCAAGTCTTGTGTACGATGTGTCTATCCGTTACGTGTAAAAAGGAATGGCAATGCGCGGTCGATTACCAGACTACCAGTGCACAGACTGAATTTGTGGTATCGTGTTCATGTTGACTGAACTCATTAGCCCTACATGACAAAACCACATGATACAGTACACCCTTACAGTAGGGCTAAGGTAACATTACTTTAGCTATGGCAATGACGGTCGAGTTGTCGTTGGGACCGAGTTGACTCGGGACCGAGTAGACCGGGACCGAGCTGACTCGGGACCGAGCTGACCCGGGACCGAGTTGACCGAGACCGAGTTGATTTGGGACCGAGTTGACCTGCACCCGTTCGGACTAGGTCTAGGGTCCCCCAGTGAGCATGGTGAGTGGCAGGGGGTACCGGGTGCAGTGGGTCCCCTAGCTAAGATAATCTCAGCTCTTTTTTTATCATTTTTCATTGGGATGTGGTCTTTTAGCAGTAGAGCTGAGAGAAGTTATGAACATGAACCCGCCATCGCAAAACAAATGTGTCATTTTCTCACCGTGACACACTAATTCCCCCTAAAACTCACCCAAACCTTGCCAGGCATAACCACTACGCAGGTCCTTGAGGGAAATAACCAGCCACGATGATTATTTTGCCAACAATTCCAGCAAAACAAACCGGTATGCTCACAGCCTAGCCGTTTTTGTCTTGTTCAAAAACAACCAAGTGTCTAGTCTGTGTACAAAGGAATACCAATGCGCATTGGTTACCAGACTTGACCTTAACGTCCAGACGTTAAGGTCAAGTCTGGTAACCAATGCGCATTGGTATTCCTTTGTACACAGACTAGGCAGATAGACTTTTTAAACACAACATGACAACGGTTATGCTGTGAGCATACCGGTTTGTTTTGCTGGAATTGTTGGCAAAATAATCATCGTGGCTGGTTATTTCCCTCAAGGACCTGCGTAGGGGTTTTGCCTGACAAGGTTTGGGTGAGTTTTAGGGGGAATTAGTGTGTCACGGTGAGAAAATGACACATTTGTTTTGTCCTGTTTTTGTGATGGCGTGTTCATGTTCATAACTTCTCTCAGCTCTACTGCTAAAAGTAAAAGACCACATCCCAATGAAAAATGATAAAAAAAGAGCTGAGATTATCTTAGCTATGGGTCCCCGTGCATGGTAATCTTTTTAACTTTATTAAATACAACAGTTAAAGACACAGGCTCGTCAGCAATGCGCGCGCGCCAAATTCATGCCACGAAATACGCATCTCCGTGCCTGCTTTATGCTATGGGCTGCGTATTTCGTGGCACGAATTTGGCACGCGCGCATTGCTGACGAGCCTGTGCCTTTAAGTTTAACATGAATCCCAGAAACATTGATCATCATGTTGACAAAACGTGGCACAACTTACCATTTCGATAATCCGACCTCTGAATCTCAGAGACAAACAATAAGCAAACTGTCCGATCGTGACTTCCCAAAAAGCGAAGTCACTTCCTCAACGTACACTCGACTCACTACTAGAAAAAAACAGAAAGCGGCCGCTTACCGCTGTACACCACAGACGGGTGATACTATACCGGAAAACTCACCGGAAAACACCGGAGAACACCGGAAAACATACTAAATACCGGAAAACACTAAATACCGGAAAACACCGAAAAACACCGGAAAACATACTAAATACCGGAAAAAAACACTAAATACCGGAAAACACCGGAAAACACACTAAATACCGGAAAACACCGGAAAACATACTAAATACCGGAAAACACACTAAATACCGGAAAACACCCGAAAGCACTTAATAACACCACCCCCACTACCTGCAGAAAACACCATAAAATACTGTTTTCCGGTGTTTTCCGGTATTTAGTATGTTTTCCGGTATTTAGTATGTTTTCCGGTGTTTTCTGGTGTTTTCTGGTGTTTTCCGGTAAATAGTACTACCGCCATAGACCTATAAATCTATAGACCAACGATCGTGCATTGAAAATCGTGATTTGGAAAAGAATGGGGCTGCATGATGAGCGCGAGCTAACCGCGCGGGTTCAAAGCGCTCGCGGCTATTCTAAAACGCGCGTACGCTGTGCGTATTCAACGCGCTCCTATAAAGCCCGCCGCACACCTTTGCGATTTACCGGCCCATCGGACACCGGACCATCGGATCCGGAAAAATCAAACAAGTTTGATTTGCTCCGGTCTAGCTATAGCGTACGGTCAGACCGGCCCGAATTGTTTCAGCGCACACCTTTCCGGTAAGTGGTCCGATTATCCGGTAAATCGCAAAGGTGTGCGGCGGGCTTAAAGTATGGGCAATGGACGCACGACGCGCGCAAAGCAGACTGAAAGCGCTCGCGAGGATTGAAATTTAAAATTATTTTTTGCCGGAAAATCGCTTAATGTTTCATTTTCCACACAGAAACCGAACAATTTGTAATCTACATGAAACATAATGAGATGCGCGAAAATATCTGTACGCGAAAATATTGGCTTTTACAGTAGTACATAGGTATTTTTTTGTTAAAATTGAAAAATGGCTTCATACAATTTTTTGACTGGAACAGTTTGACTGTGCGTAGAATCCCTATACCAAGAGTTGAATTTGCACATACTAGTTTTGTTTTAGTCGGGCGCCGCTCAAATCACGAAATGCCGTGTAGTTTTGAATAGGACCTGGTGATCTATAGGTTTATAAGTCTGTGGATACGCACATGTACGTTAACTCTAAACAGCGCCACCAAGCGACAAGATATAGCTGTTTTCGAAACGACTGCCTTCATCTCCGGCGCAGGCTTGGTGAATATCCGACATTCAATGCAACTAAACAATATCTGGCCCGAACACCAACTTTGACTTTCACATTGTTGGGTTTATTTAATACCACCAAACGAATTCAATCAAAATAACTAAATAACAGGGGAGACAGAAAATAGTAAAGACCGAACCTAAAGCCGAAACCAATATTTCGAAAACAATCATAAGCTGTAGACTAGTTTCCAGTCCCTTCATTACTTTCAGAGTGGAGAGAGGGCGCTGTTGAATAAAACTGGACGCGCACTGATCAAGGGTCTTCCATTCGATCGCGCGCCCATTCCAAAGTTCCCACCGTCTAAACTTGGCGCTGGTACCATTGATATATAATCACTGGATGAAGCAACGACGTCTAAAATTGAAGCCACCGTCCGCCATTGTACCCCACCAAATACAATGCCTTGCCTAGACTGGTCATACTGTCTTCACTAGTCCACATGTGTTAAGTGGAATGCAAGCAATCGCATGGACCGGGGAGCAGTCTTGGCCAAGCATTGTTCGTGGGCCGTACAATGGCGGCCGGCGCATGGCTTCAATTCTCGTATAGCCATTGCAACTGCTATTGCATACTTTATCCAGTGATTGAATAGGCCTTTGATGGCTGGTAAAAATTGCTCAATTTTTAGAATTATCTTTCCTTGCCTTGCTCTACCGGGATCTACCGTGCTCTGCCGCATACCGGCACTACCGTAGCGGCACCGTGTTCTACCGTATCTCTACCGTACTGATACCGTGCTCAAATCACGAAATGCCGTGTAGTTTTGAATAGGACCTAGTGATCTATAGGTTTATAAGTCTGTGGATACGCACATGTACGTTAACTCTAAACAGCGCCACCAAGCGACAAGATATAGCTGTTTTCGAAACGACTGCCTTCATCTCCGGCGCAGGCTTGGTGAATATCCGACATTCAATGCAACTAAACAATATCTGGCCCCAACACCAACTTGGACTTTCACATTGTTGGGTTTATTTAATACCACCAAACGAATTCAATCAAAAGAACTAAATAACAGGGGAGACAGAAAATAGTAAAGACCGAACCTAAAGCCGAAACCAATATTTCGAAAACAATCATAAACTGTAGACTAGTTTCCAGTCCCTTCATTACTTTCAGAGTGGAGAGAGGGCGCTGTTGAATAAAACTGGACGCGCACTGATCAAGGGTCTTCCATTCGCGCGCCCATTCCAAAGTTCCCACCGTCTAAACTTGGCGCTGGTACCATTGATATATAATCACTGGATGAAGCAACGACGTCTAAAATTGAAGCCACCGTCCGCCATTGTACCCCACCAAATACAATGCCTTGCCTAGACTGGTCATACGTCTTCACTAGTCCACATGTGTTAAGTGGAATGCAAGCAATCGCATGGACCGGGGAGCAGTCTAGGCCAAGCATTGTTCGTGGGCCGTACAATGGCGGCCGGCGCATGGCTTCAATTCTCGTATAGCCATTGCAACTGATATTGCATACTTTATCCAGTGATTGAATAGGCCTTTGATGGCTGGTAAAAATTGCTCAATTTTTTGAATTATCTTTCCTTGCCTTGCTCTACCGGGATCTACCGTGCTCTGCCGCATACCGGCACTACCGTAGCGGCACCGTGTTCTACCGTATCTCTACCGTACTGATACCGTGCTCTGCCGTGTTCAACCGTGTTCTACCGTGTTGCATCGTGTTGATTTCGTGTTGGCACCGGCTGTACCGTGCTCTACCGTATGTCTGCCGTGTTTCCTACCGTGTTCCTACCGGTATACCGTGTTCTACCGTGTTCCAAACACGATTTGCCGCCCAGGTATCAATAGGATGAACTGGTTTTGAATAGGTTTTGAACTGTTTACAATAGGTCTAACTGGTATTTAACTGTTTCCGAACTGGTTTTCAACTGGAATGAACTGGTTTTTAATAGGTATAACTGGTTTTCAACTGGTTCAGAACTGGCTGGCAATAGGTTTTGAACTGGGCTTAAACTGTTTTCCAACAGGTTTTCAATTGGTGTATTACTGGTCTTGAACTGGTTTTAAACAGTTTTCCAACTGGGTTTGAACTGGTCCTGAACTGTTTTAAAACTGGTTTTAAACTGTTTTCCTACTGGTCTTGAACTGGTTTTAAACTGTTTTCCAACTGAGTTGAAAACAGTTTTCCATAGCTCAGTAGCACATATTTTCTTATTTTATACGCCAGCACTTGCATTACTCTGAATGCGTTAGGCGTTTCTCCTGACTTTCGGTCGTGCAATGAAAGACAGGCAAGTACCTATTCTTTAGACTATTTGCACAACCGCCGACGTTGAGGGCTGCGTAGGAATCTACGCAGTCTCGAGTATACCAACCCGTCGGGTGGACGTGTGTGTGATCGCTCGGGATAATCAATGGTTTTGAATTATCATCCATTAGCTGATATATTTCGAGGAAAATGAAAGTGCAGCAGTGTGTTACCTAGCGTCGAGTTTGGGATGTTTTGTAAGGCGAAATCAGGTAACCAGAGTAATTTAGAGGCATTTAAACATTTGCGAGGTGTGGGCGGCGCCGCGCACCGGTGTCGTTGCGCAGCTTCAAGCAATCGCCGTTACCGCACGCATGGTTGGCACTACGTTGGGTAAAGCCTATACGTACGTACATAGTCAAATTGGCTCTTTCTCAACAATGGTAGAGCGCGCTCCAGTAATTCCTTTTGAATTTTCGCGTGCCTTAAGCAATGCACCCCTCATTGGGCTTGCGTGTGTATTATAGGCTATTGTGCCAATGCTGTGTGCGGGTTATGCTGCCTCGTCGTGTTTTATGTACCGGACAAGTTTCCAACTACATGTACTCGTTTGCTGAATGTGCTGAAGATGGACATGATTTACGCCTTAGTTGAGGTACGAATTGCTTCAATGCTTTATATGTCATAAGATATTATTCAGTTTTGGTAAAACATCTGTCAGGCCCATAAATATGGCGAATTAGGCCTAGTAGCCTCAGGCTCGTATTTTATAGGTATCACCCGTGTGGCGACGGGGGCCCAGCCATTCGACAGGTATACAGGTATACAGCCAAATATTTTGTACGTATACAAATGCATACGACTCTTTAATTAAGTTTGGGCTACTAAGCCCACCATGCACAAGTACGCATTATAACAATTAACACACGCGTCTCCGAAACAGTGCTTTTCTCCGCCTTTTCATGGAGCCAGGCGGCCAAGGTACAGCGTGGGTCGGAGAAGGCATGGGCAGGTGAAATGCTTTCGATAATTGGCGTTTACACAAACAGTTTCCGAAATTTCAATTTTCTTTGTTGCTTTTTTCGTGCTCCCTATAGGAAAAGGCGGATGCCAAGGATGGTTGGCAAGACATCGACCAATTGCAAGGTCTGGAAGACTGCTGGAGGGAGAATTTGTTCACCTTGGCGTCCTATGGATCTATATGGAGGACAACGCCGAAATCTGGAGCGAATGCTCCAACGGGTAAACAAGGCTCAGGGTGCAATGCTAGCATGTTTATAAACGGGGCACGCCCTTGAATCGTGGGAATTAAAATACCAGTTTGGCATGTTCGTTAGATGATAGAGGGCGGGCCTCTTTCAAGATTCGTAGTTCGGAAAGTGCCCTCACAATTCTTGTTTTGTTATTGCTCGAGCATGTATAGCGAGCGCAATATAACAATAAAAAAGGAGTCAGCCTAGCATTTGGGAAATCTGGTTCTGGCCTTTTGTTTCAAGGTACCTGTGTTAGCGCCCTCATAGGTAATGGAACAGGCCCTAAGTGGCAAGTGAATGGACTCTTGCTTACTAAATGTATGAAGTGGAGGACGGGCCCCCAAACGCGCAGTTTAAGCGCATCTTTTGTTAGGCAATTTACGAAGCACGGGTTGGGCTCCCGAGTATCAAGGCCTAGATCGTATTTCTATGGACCAGGACTGGTCCCTGAGTACATGTGGGCTATTTCACAGTGGGTGGTCATTTGAGTAGATTACAGTTTAACCCATCCTGGATAACTTTATCAGTGCATATACATGTTATGAGTGATTTTATATGACGGGTAATATGAAGGACAAGCTACAGAACTATTTTTACATAATTCTACGAGTTATTCGTTTTTAATTTCTCTATTTACATGCACTTTTAACACCATTTTGGAGTCTCATTTCAAGTTTTGCATTAGTTTAAGTGCAATCATTTGTTGATGATGCATTATTGTGGTGATCATTTGGTGATCAATCATGGATATATAGTGTTCAACAATATTGTGAAACTTGGGTTGGTGTAATTCGGTCAACAAAAAAACAAACAAACAAACAAACAAACAAAATATGGTAATGTCCTCTCCATCCAGGTCAAGGTATTCCACACAATGGAATAGTTTGGAGATATGTACTCACAAAGATGTTTGTATCATCACATGACACATTTGATGGAGTAAATATGACAATTTGATCGTGGAAGAGATTTGAGTAAATTTTATCAAGATCATATTCAGGGTTGTGGAAAATCCGTTAAACATTTGTCCTCTCTAGGACAGCATTCAATTGTAATATAACATGTCAACCATGATTGAAATATCTCGTTGTTAGGTTTGTAAAATTAACAGTACCATTCCTTCTAACAGGACAGTGCATGGCATTACCATTTCAACATTTAGTCTGGCCATTATATTGTGATATTCTGTGTTTAACAAAATGTCCTCTCCAGACAACCAATTACAAATTATTATTTCAGTGGAAAAAATAAACACGTTAATCATAATGCCACGCTCTGATATTTTTTGAATTATTAGTATACATCCTGAAGTTTTTAGATCAACAAACTTTTGTGAGTTGGACAAGTTTGAAATTCTACCCCGATTTGCCAGTGAGACTGAAAGTGTACACTTATTGTGAAATAGCCCATGTCTTAATTTCCAGTTCCTTCGAGGAGGCAGAGCATGGGCCTCTGAATGCTATGCTGTTGTTCGTGAGCACGTCAATTATACTGAATGATAGATATGTGTCGCCATTAGGCAGCAAGCATAGATGCACTGGGGGTTTGGCTTGACAATACTTAAAGTTTCGTCATAACCCCAGTCAGAATCTGTATAGGCCGAGGACGGGCCTCTAAAGGGCAAGTTCAAAGTACCCATAGATTACATGTGTACTTGCCGAGATCGGGCCTCTGAATACTAAGTGGTAATACATATTCCACATGTACTCGGTACTAGACAGAGGACGGACCGAGTAAATATTGCCCACGTACTCTATATACTAGATAGAGGGCGGGCCTCCCAATGCCAAGTTTAATATGCTCATAGCTTGCATGTGTACTAGGCAGAGGAGGGCCTCTAAATGCCAAGTTGAGATGCCAAGTTCTGATGTGACGCTAATTTTGGCATGGGTACCCTTTACTAGACAGCCGACCTCTGAATTAGCGTATCCTTATTAATATGCGCTCTTATTTGGTTTTGGTACATAAGGGCGTCTACATAGGCAGAGGACGGGTCTCTGAATTCAAAATTTCAATAAAAATCAATTTTATGAATGCAAAATTTTAATGTGCCCATGTTTTCTATGTGTATAGATACAGGTACTAGGCACAGACGGGTCCCTGTATGTCAAGTGTAATATACCCATAAATGGCGTGTGTGCTAGAGGACGGGCCTCGGGACACCAAGCTTAAAGTTGCATTGCCCGTGTTTCGGTGAAAGGATTAAAAATAAAAATTAATTTACACAAGCGAACGAATTTATAAAGCTTACGTGTCTCTGTAACGAAAAATATCAAAAACTTAAGTTTCCGACGTCGGGAGTTGGAGATGCAGGCCTTTTTCTTGAAACGTGCTTTTCATGTTGTGCATGTGCGCGTGCGCTCGTATGTACATGGTGTGTGTGCAATGTGCACATGTGCGCGCACATGTGCATTTGCGTCATGGCCCTGTCGATTGGGTGACCTGCCAGCCATTTGGTCGTTTTTCTTGTTTTTGATCGACTGGCGTTGGTCCTTGACGGATTTTTTACGTTCATGGTGCCAAGTGGGGGCTGATAACTTTTTCTATTCGGGAAAGTTACCTATTTTACCCTAAAAAATAAAAAAAGGGCAGTGCAACTTTGATGAGCATTTATATTGCAGGTGCGATACACAGAGGGCGGGCCTCTGTATGAATGTACCCTTGATTTGCATGTGTACTCGGTACCAGGCTGAGGGCGTGCCTCTGAATGCCAGGCTTTTGGTACATGTGCAATGTAACCATATTTTGCGTATTACAATCGGGTCATGGTCTTAGATGAGAGACATTCTATGATTTGAAGCAAAAAAGCCCCTTTTCCCCTTGTTCAATCAAAATGTTTCATATATGAGTGGGACGGGAATTTTATGTAGTTTATTCATAAGTGCGAGTTGAATCTGTGTGTCACAGAGAACGACCGTGCCGTTCAATTCAGTGAGACAACATACTGAAAAATGATCAGTAATCGTGTTGACCTCCATTGACTTTGCCGATTTTGAGGTTCAACACCCGTTCTTTGAGTGAAAAAAGCCCCTTTTCCCCGTGCATCATATATTTTATGAAATAATAACCAAACTAAAGGTAATACTCTGTACTTTGAAATGCATAGCGAGTTGGGGAGAAACATAGACGTACTTTTTTTATGTACTCACAAAAGTTCGCAGTGAGGGGCTGTTTTCCGTGTCATTTTCCTGCGCTGAGCGTAGGGTCACGGAGCTCAGCGAGCAGATGCGCGCAAGTTCATGGTGCAAATGTACTTGGCAGAGGACGGGCCTCTGAATGCTATGTTTATGGTGCAATGTACTTGCCAGAGGACGGGCCTCTGAATGCTATGTTTATGGTACAAATGTACTTGGCAGAGGACGGGCCTCTGAATGCTATGTTTATGGTGCAATGTACTTGGCAGAGGACGGGCCTCTGAGTGCTATGTTTATAGTGCAATATACTTGGCAGAGGACGGGCCTCTGAATGCTATGTTTAAGGTACAAATGTAATTGCCAGAGGACGGGCCTCTAAACGCTATGTTTATGGTGCAATGTACTTGGCAGAGGACGGGCCTCTGAATGCTATGTTTGTGGTACAAATGTACTTGGCAGAGGACGGGCCTCTGAGTGCTATGTTTATAGTGCAATGTACTTGGCAGAGGACGGGCCTCTGAATGCTATGTTTAAGGTACAAATGTACTTGCCAGAGGACGGGCCTCTGAACGCTATGTTTATGGTGCAATGTACTTGGCAGAGGACGGGCCTCTGAATGCTATGTTTGTGGTACAAATGTACTTGGCAGAGGACGGGCCTCTGAGTGCTATGTTTATAGTGCAATGTACTTGGCAGAGGACGGGCCTCTGAATGCTATGTTTAAGGTACAAATGTACTTGCCAGAGGACGGGCCTCTGAACGCTATGTTTATGGTGCAATGTACTTGGCAGAGGACGGGCCTCTGAATGCTATGTTTGTGGTACAAATGTACTTGGCAGAGGACGGGCCTCTGAATGCTATGTTTATGGTGCAATGTACTTGGCAGAGGACGGGCCTCTGAATGCTATGTTTGTGGCACAAATGTACTTGGCAGAGGACGGGCCTCTGAGTGCTATGTTTATGGTGCAATGTACTTGGCAGAGGACGGGCCTCTGAATGCTATGTTTAAAGTACAAATGTACTTGGCAGAGGACGGGCCTCTGAATGCCGTGTTTGTGGTACAATGTACTTCTATTTTGCACATATGCGCGCTATACTTGGCAGAGGACGGGCCTCTGAATGCCATGTTTGTGGTACAATGTGCTTCTATTTCGCATACTCTGTATTTGGCAGAGGACGGGCCTCTGAATGCCATGTTTGGGGTACAGTGTACTTCTATTTCGCATATATGTACTCTGTACCTGGCAGAGGGCGGGCCTCTGTATGCCATGTTGATGGGCCTTCGCTAGCACGCTGATTTTAATGTGGTCCAGGGGCACCTCTTTGTGCCATTTTGTGAATCCCAAAGTTCAAGTACCCCGTTCGCAAAGTTTTGCTAAAAAAAAAAATAAAAAAAAATAAAAAACCAACCAGTACCATTGAGTACCAGTGGTATTTGAAAATGCTGGAGAGTCATCTGTGTGAGATAGATTTTGATCAATCTTTGATCCCATCGCTACGCACGCAGCGAAGCGGAAACGAGGCACCTCCCAGTGGGTAATTTTCAATGGCAAACCAAGTGGCTTGCCAGTCCCTTTTACACCCACCCCGCCTGAAGTTCTCTCTGGTAGACTACAGGTAGATTTATAGGCGCTCGGATTCAGAGATCCAACTATTTTGTAGCCGGCACATTAAGCAATGATCCTGGTGCTTTGGGACGATATCTTAGCAGAGTCACCCAATAGGGACGAAGTTCATGGTTGGCTTCATCATGGAATTAGTCTGTATAATTTTTCCAGTCGTTTCATGGCAGATACAGGGGCAGGAATTGCTGTTTATAATTGCCCACCGAAAGGTATTTTAAATGCGCTCATTTGTCAAGATTATGTCGCCCTTTTCATAGACACAATCACCTGCAGGCGGTGGATAGAGGGCTCTATATACGTTGTGGGTAGGGTCAAGGAAGTACAGCCGCCGAAATGTGTGACTGCCTTGACAGTCTGCTTCTATATCAATGAAGGGACCTAATCTTTGGCGCAAGGACACACCCTTCAGTGTGGTACCTTTAGGCAATGTTGTCAGACCCATAACCAAAGGCGATATTTTCTCAAGTACCGACAACAGCCAGGGATACAAGCAAATCTTCTTGACCAAGGAGTCCAGAACCTTTTCCGGCTTCGAGTGGGTTTGGTTTAAAAAATAAAAAAAAACAGTGCATAAGTTTACTCATCCATTGGCTTTTGTCTTCCTGCATGGCTTAAGAACAGAGGTATACATACAGAAATATGGATAGACGACCGTTTCATTGGCAAGTGCCATCCCAGCGATGGAGGGCCAAAGTATACGAAGGTTTAAAACACTTCACTCGTGTTTGTTTTATTGCGGTGTGAACAGGACATGCATGGGGACGGTTCCTACATCAGAGCTCTAAGGGCCGTTTACGTCGTACGCTACATACAGTTAAAGCTCGGCTTGTTCAGCAACTTAAAGAAAAGTCATCGGCAGCCATCGAACAGCATGGTGCATCTCGGGTTCGGCATCTGCTCCAAACCCTATCATTTCCGATTCCTGAGCATAAAAAGGTATCATTCGCTGAGGTACGAGAGACAATTTTGCGGGAGGATAAAATGCTCTAAAAACAGATGCAACGTTTTGTGGGCAAAGGCCAAAGTTTTGCTCTGGTGTTTGTTTGTTTCTGAGGGAATGCTCCTCCTTCATATCTGCACTTGATATGATCTCGTGCCTACGCCTCTGTCACCACAAGTGCGGGAGGAGATTCTATTTTGGAGGTTTGTCGATAGCTTCTCGCAGCTGATCCCTTGAAGTCAAGGCCGCCACCTTGCTATCGCATTGCACTGTCGGCAGACGCATCTGGCTATAAATAGGGCGGTACCCTAGTCTTACCAGACGATGGAAACAGGAGCAAGGGCAGGAGGAGACTAACTTTCGTAGATCAGCTGAAGAGGGACGCAACACAACAAGAAACAACTGAGCTTAGGACGCTGATGCTGGACCGAGATGCGTGGAAGACGACCACCAGAGTTTCCCGAGAAGGCGTCGGCTGAAGACAACCTCTCGCTCAACTAAGTGTAAGTTTCTGAGATTACTGGTCCGCAGACATTTTGGGACACACGGGTATATGTCGCAAGGAGGCCCTTGATCTATATTTTGTGTGGCTCTCAGTCTTTGATTCGCTATGGAACTTGATGGTGGATGTGGTCGGAGATTCCAGAAATATGGTGGATGCTTGGACTGGCCTCCGAGCTAGGTCTAAACCGCTTTCAAAAATGTTGAAGTTTAATTTTTTGTTTTGCCCTCTCCTTGGAGGCAAATTTTTCGCTCAAGTTGACCTAGGTCTCATCTGGTAATCCCACAGGTTTTCACCTTTGATTTGATGTCACTTTCGTCAAATGTCCCGGCGCGCAGGAACGGGTCTTCACTCAAGTTCTTCCTTTCGCCTGTCAGAGGCAGGTCAAGCAGGGTTTTTTAGAATGTCCCGAATTTTTCAAGGGCTGGGGTTTGAGCTCTGGGCCTTCCAGTGCTACTTCCCACGTATTGTCACCCCCCGAATGGATATCGCTTACGTTAAGCGTCACCATGTTCTCCTTGTGTCCGACTCAATGTTCAGAGGGTTCAAAGGATTCGGCTGGCCCAAGGCATTGAGCGTGAAAATGTTAGCCAACGGAGGCACAAAAATGGCCCCGTTATGTAGACATCTGGTGGTATCTTGCAGGGCTTTTCAGCCGGAGGTGGCAGTTCTGCGCGGAGGCATAAATGATTTCAGCCGATTGACCGACCCTTCGCAGGGTGTACTTGACGTGGTAGGGGTTTTTCGCGCTGTTGCCCAACTGATCAGGGAAAAAATTCCCAATATGCATATTTGTTCTTTCCTCAAGGTGCCAAACCAAGATGGTGGACATCAATCGCTCAGTTTCCGTAGTCAACTCATTATTGAAAGAGGTCTATCATGAATGCTAGCTGGCAGTTTTTTCTCGAACGATTACATCGTGGAGCAGGATCTTGCGGACATTGTGCACCTATCGATGATGGGATATCTAAGCTCCAGCGCAGGCTGCGGCTGTTTTCAGATCCGTTTCGGGCTTGCCCTCGGGAATTCCGATACAATGCTAAATTTCTTCTTCAATCATGCCCTCCCCTTCACGAGAGCGTTTTGGTATCTTTTTGAAGATGATCAGTGCGGCAACCAGGCTGACAAAACTAGCAAACGAGTTGGATACGCAGGGATATGGAGTGCAAAAGAGCGGACTTATTTGCAGCATATAGACCGATTTCTGCGGAAGCATCAAAGCAAATGATGCTGTACTGAAGGGGAGGATCTGGAGTCAGTGACACCACTTGACATCCTATGCTTTTTGATCGATCGTGACTCAGAAGGTCGCACGCAGATTCACGGCTTAGGGTGAAAAAATTTGGGTAAGCACGGGATCTGCAGCCGATTTCACGAACCCTTACGCACTGCGTAAGTCCGCTTGCGCAACATTTTATTGCGTAGGCTGCGCAACATTCCTGTGAAAATTACACGCAAGCTATAGGGCTTGCGCCATTTTGCAAAAGTTGCGCAAGCTGCGCACTCTTTCGTGAAATCGGCTGCCGCTCTTGTGGGTGCCCGCTTATATTAGCGGCATGCACCGTGGACTCTTATGTTGGGCAGATAAGGGCATACTTTAACTCATTCGGTAAGACCGAAGTCTGGCGAGTGGGATAAAAGTTCGCAAACCCTTGCATCTCTCACCAAGTTCGTAGATACATGAATGCAATGCAGCTGGAGCAGGCTGAGTCTCACATTACTTCAAAGCAGGCAATTCCATTGTTTTCTGATAAGTTACGATGGTCGGTGAAAGAGATCACTGACCGATCCTGGAGACTTGGCAAAGGCGAAGGTCTTTTCCCCTAGCGCTACGTGGTACAACGAGACTTGGCCCTTTTCCTCTGCCTATAATGGGCCGGAGACAGAGCTGGTGACCTAGGAGGAATCAGAACCTGAAAAATAACAAGGATCGAAGGAGGCGATTTTTTATTCAGCCACACTATTGGCAAGACGGTAAGTGAGGGTGACTCATCATTGATAATGATTCCAAAGTTGCAGGACCAAGGAAAGATGGATCCAGTCGGCGCAGTTCAAAGTCTGGTTGATCTTTCGCCCCTTGGCGGCCAATCGCAGAGTCCTCGTAAACAAACCCTTCGCCTGTTAACGGACCGAATTCACGGCTGAAGATGTATTTTGCCGCAACAGACAATCCTGAAAACCAGCTTTTGAGAGCGCACAACAGCCGTGCCTGGGCAGCAACCACACTGCGGCTCCTGGATGCATCGGACGAGCAGGTGATGGACCACTGCCAATGGGCGTCGCGGAAGACGTACAAACACTATACCCAGGTTGAGAGAGTTATGAGGCGTCAGAGCACGGTCCAGGTATTACGCGACGCCGTCTTCACAGCTGAACAAAGTCCAATGGCAGATATCGTCGGACAATTCTATAGGCGTCTGAACTCGGGCCTCGGGGCGTAGCTTTCCCGCCATCTACATGCAGCTATCACCTACTAACAAAACTACCCATTTTGTTTTTAAATCAATTTTATAGGCAGCGACAGCTTGAAAAGAGAAGAAAATACAATGAAAGAAAGGCAGCAAGACAACTAGTCCAGTTTTTCTTTCCTTTCTATCTGATACAGTCTCCCGCTTTCGTTTGAGGTTTGGGTAAGGATTGGGGTGTATTTGGGCATGGCTTGGGGGTTCTCGGCGGCCTAAGAGGGCAGGTTTTGGCGAAATCCACCTAACCCATATCTAAACCCTATAGATGCCGGAGTCGGACGGAAACAAAGGCGGTTGTGCAAATAGATTACTATTTGCACAACCGCCGACGTTGAGGGCTGCGTAGGAATCTACGCAGTCTCGAGTATACCAAGGTGGCAGGTGGGGAGTATTTGGACGAGAAGGAACGAGTCGGCAGAGGACGGTATACGGTTGTATGTCTCAACGGCGGTAAGATAATAGTTTGGCCTCGGCGGCCAGCTTCTGGTGAGTATTATTATATATATACCTTTTTTTCCCGCCCACCCGACCTCCTTCCTCATTGCTGAGCTTTCCTCTGGCTTCGGTTTCTATGCTCAATCCATCTAACCCATATCTAAACCCTATAGATGCCGGAGTCGGACGGAAACAAAGGCGGTTGTGCAAATAGATTACTACTTATCCTTGGAGAAATATGAACTAAAACAGTACCCCATACAGAAAGTCTAGTCATATATACAACACAATGTTTATGGTTTGCATGCAAACGTTGAATCGAAATGAACTGGATTTAATGCTATCTGCTCACATTAAACGAGCACATGATTTTGTTTCACTTTAGTATGTAATTTACACTTTCACAATTAACACCATAACTATACAAACCTTGCATAATTACAAAATCACAAAGAAAATACAGTACAAAATCGTTTCTAATGGTTGTGTATGCAAATGAGGTGTGGACTAGTCCATTGATGGATGGGGGAGCGATTTTTGAGAAAAATATTTTCTTTGTGTTGTGGCTTTACATAATGCCAACAATTGTGATTGGTACGTCCAAGCAACTGTTGTAGACCCCTTGGCCAAGATTCAAGGAACTTCCTCTCATAGTAGGTTTTATTTAAACATTTGCACAACATTATTAAAACATCCTTCAACTGGTTTCAACTGGTCCGTGTATGTAAGAATGATCAATTAATTCAGTTGGCAGCTGGTTCTTTCAACTGGCTTTAACTGGTCCAACCAATCTAATTAGAAAAACAGCCTAACTTCGACAAAGAGAGGGCTGTTGTTACGACATGTTGCTTATGGAAGTCCAACTTGTTAATTGTTTCCCTTCCTGAACGATACACGTAATAAAATGCTTCCGTTGTAACGAGGTATAATCTGAAAATTCATAATTAAGGACCTCTTGTCAATGAGGATATTAAACGGTTCCTAATACTTATTACCAAATACATGAATAAACGTTGCAGTGTAGCTGGTTCCCATTTTGTTTTTAACCAGTTATATACTTGACCAGTTAGTAACTTGTTTAGTGGAACTGTTTTTTAGCTTCAACTGGTTCATATTGACTTTACAAACATTTCCAGTTAGTAACTGGTTCCAATAACTGGTTTAAACTGGTTCCTATTGAAAACAGTTGCGTGGCCTGTTTATTCCATTTGACTCGAACTGGCACCAGTTGAACTCCAGTTGACTCCAGTTGAGTCCAGTTACACACAGTTGACTCCAGTTAAAACCAGTTGAAAGTTTAACTTTAACGCGTGTTCTACCGTGTTGCTACCACGACATACCGTGTTCATACCGCGGTCTACCGCGGTCTACCGTATCTCTACCGTATATCTACCGTGTTGCTACAGTGTTCAAACATACCTCCCGGTATAGAACGCGGTGTCTACATGGTAGCCCCGGCGCCAACACGGTTCCAACACGGTAGCGCACGGTATAGAGGCGACGCAGCCGGTACAGTGCGGTGTCCGTGCGGTGAATTCTTATGCTACGTTTACACCATGTCCCCGGCAGTCCCGGCGCCCCGGTTTGGCCAAAACGTAGCGTGCCGTGGAACTTTTGTCGTCTTTTTATTACTCTTGCTCGACTCGGCCCTAGTTGGGCCGGTGTGTTGCGTTCTACCACGGTGCGTTACGTCCCGGTACGTAAAGCGTGGCGCGCCGTGCCGGTTCCGGGCTGCACCGCATTCCTCCCAGTTCATTTTTAAACCGGCTTTCGCGACCATAAGCACAAACATGTTTCTGACGTTATTTCTAGTTCAACCAATCAACGGCTGCGTTCGCTGATGACAAAAGGTTCTCATTGGTTGAATCCACAATACGTTTAAGCTCCAGTCACATAGAACACGGTATACCCCCGTCAGACCGGATTGGCGGTGCCACTACGGTTTTTGGTCAGTAGACAGTAGTTTTTCATAGTTTTCCCCCTACCCGTCACACATGTGTTTTTCTTCGCGGTGCTACTGTCGATCTGAACTGTTTGAAGACTTTTAGAACACTGTTGTTGTTGTATGTTTTATGGCATCTTCGGCAACTAAGGCCCTTTATGCCATCAACTATACGGTTTTAGCTTTAACTATACTATATTATCAACTTGAGATGACGAAGAAGGAGTTGCAGTTTTAGAAGTGGGAGGAAAACCCCCAGAGAAATACCCCAGGGGAAAACCCACGCGGTCAGGTAGGGACTGCAAACCCAATCCACATACACGCCCCGGATTCGAACCCGGGACCCCAGAGGTGAAAGGCGAGGAAAGAACCCGTACGCCAACCCGACCGCCACTTAGAACACTGAAATTGAAGCAGAAAACCGAAGCGGTTTATGCCGTACAATCACCGCAGTGGCACCGCGCCTCCGGTGTGACGGGGTAGTACGTACCGCGGTCTACCGTATCTCTACCGTATATCTACCGTGTTGCTACAGTGTTCAAACATACTTCCCGGTAGAACGCGGTAGAACGCGGTGTCTACATGGTAGCCCCGGCGCCAACACGGTGTCCACACGGTAGAGCCGGCGCCAGCACGGTTCCAACACGGTAGCGCACGGTATAGAGGCGACGCAGCCGGTACAGTGCGGTGTCCGTGCGGTGAATTCTTATGCTACGTTTACACCATGTCCCCGGCAGTCCCGGCGCCCCGGTTTGGCCAAAACGTAGCGTGCCTTGGAACTTTTGTCGTCTTTTTATTACTCTTGCTCGACTCGGCCCTAGTTGGGCCGGTGTGTTGCGTTCTACCACGGTGCGTTACGTCCCGGTACGTAAAGCGTGGCGCGCCGTGCCGGTTCCGGGCCGCGAGGCGGACGGCGCGCTACGTTTTAAGCGCTGTTCCACTGCGGATGGGTCCACGTCCCAGGCCGGCCTGCTAAGTTCTGATGCGGTGCCTTACGTCCGTCCCGTTCGTGTCACGTTTGTTGTCCCGGCCCAATACGTTCCCGACGGTGTGCGAGGGTCTACTGCGGCGCCCTGCGACTGAACGTGGCAGCTGTCACGTTTCACGACCCGGTGGTCTCCCGGTGAGCCCCGGTTGGTATAAATAGTGCGCTCCACACCTTCATTTTCACTTGGGGCGGTCGGGTTGGCGTACGGGTTCTTTCCTCGCCTTTCACCTCTGGGGTCCCGGGTTCGAATCCGGGGCGTGTACGTGGATTGGGTTTGCAGTCCCTACTTGACCGCGTGGGTTTTCCCCTGGGGCATTTCTCTGGGGGTTTTCCTCCTACTTCTAAAACTGCAACTCCTTCTTCGTCGTCTCAAGTTACTAATATAGTATAGTTAAAGCTAAAACCGTATAGTTGATGGCATAAAGGGCCTTAGTTGCCGAAGATGCCATAAAATATACAACAACAACAACAACTTCATTTTCACTTCGTCCTGGAGCGCGACGCAGTGAGGCGTAACTGGCCGTGAGCAACAACCGTCACACACCTTGTGTGTAAATAAAAAATATGGATAATATTTTGGGACTTCTGGATCGTTCTGATCCAAGACCATTGTGTGAACGTCTTTTGTTCTGTAATTTCAATTTATTTACAGAATAATTTCAGTGACTATGGACACATTGAGCGCAGAAGCCAGCTCCGATACGTTAACATGAGACGGCAGTGTGACGACCTTTATCACGTTCGCGAGTACGACCCGAACGCAGACTACAGGGAACTACTAGGACTCCGCCATCTTATGTTTGCAGCATATTCAAATGATGATCACAACTTCACCATCTTTACCGTGATGAAAGTGGGCTCGTGGCACTGGAACAATTTAATGGAGGACCTGTACGCGAACGCGTCCGAGCATTTCCGAAAATCTCAGCCGAAGCCTCTCGTATCACTTCGTGGGGTTGCCGAAGACGTCTACCTTAGCCGCATGAGGGCACACTACAAGATTCTCTTCGTGAGGCACCCACTGTCGCGTGCTCTTTCAGCTTGGCGGGATAAATTCGTCGAGCATCATTCCTACTGGTACCGATCGTGGGCGCAGCGAATGATCCGAATGTTCCGGAAACACCCGAAGCGTGTCGATCTTCGTCGACCGAGGCCGACGCCGCTCGAGTTCGTCCGATACATCACCGAATCGGGCGATGACGAAGTTCACTGGAAGCCGATTTGGGCGTTCTACAGACCTTGTCGGATACATTTCGACTTCATAGGTCAACTTGAAACTTTACACCAAGACGTTATATTTTTACTAGATAAACTCAACATCACAGACAAAGCAAAATATCGACCAAAAGACCCAAGAAAACGCACCATGGACCTCAGAATGGTACGGAAAATATTGGCCACTCTACCCCAGGATATCTTCCAAAATTTAGTGAGGAAATACGAAGAGGATTTTCGACTTTTCGGATATCACATTCCCGCCAACGCAAGCGACATCAAATAAGCCAGTTGTGTGTTACATTTGCTATGGCGCTCGCGTATGATCTAGAGTCAAGCACCAGACTACCTGGCAAATCAGGCTGCCGCGGATGGTGCGCGAAAGACTGTAACGGTACCTGGAATACCTCGCACATTACTCTATGCATTTTTAAGCTGTACCGTCCGAAATTGCATGGTGATTGAACATGCTGAAACATACTCTTCATTTCGTCAAAATAACGAGTTAGATACAACGTGTTTTCTGACTTGAAATGCATGTCAACTTTGAAAGCTGGAAAGTTTCCAAACTGCAATGATAAAGCTACAGTCACATAGAACACGGTACGTACGCGGTGGCGCACGGTAGAGCACGGTAGAACGCGGTGCTATACCGTGCTCTACCGGCCCGAAAATCGCGTCAAATCGCGTCGACGGTCGTCTCGAGGGTCGACGGTCACTGTCCCCCCGGTAGGGCACGGTTCCCACACGGTACAACACGGTAGAACACGGTGTCAACACGGCGCCAACACGATGCGAACACGATACAAATGCGGTAGAACGCGGTAGAGCGCGGTGGAGCACGGTAGCCTCACGGTACAGTGCGGTAGGAACACGGTACAGCACGGTAGCAACACGGCACAGCGCGGTAGAGTGCGGTAGAGCGCGGTAACACGCGGTAGCCACATACCGCGACATACAGTGTTCATACAGTGTTCATACCGTGGTCTACCGCGGTCTACTGTATATCTACCGTATATCTACCGTGTTGCTACAGTGTTTAAACGTACCTCCCGGTAGAACGCGTTAGAACGCGGTGTCTACACGGTAGCCCCGGCGCCAACACGGTGTCCACACGGTAGAGCCGGCGCCAGCACGGTTCCAACACGGTAGCGCACGGTAGAGGCGACGCAGCCGGTACAGTGCGGTGTCCGTGCGGTGAATTCGTAATTTTTAAACATTTTAAAAGTTAGAAATCCGTTTCCCGGCACAGCGCGGTAGCCCACGGTACAGCACGGTAGAGCGCGGTAGCCCACGGTACCGATACGGTTACCTCTGCGGTAGAGCACGGTAGACGCCGATCTTCAACCGTGCTGTACCGCGCTTTACTACACCTCATAAATATTCATAAGCAAATTGGAGCGCGTCATTGGCCGATTCAGCCGCGCGATTGGGAAGTAAAAATGCTACGCACCCAGGTGACGTCAGCCCGGTGAGTATCCAACTGGCTGCCGTGCGGTATTTGTTTCTGGTAGCACCAAAAATTCCCTCTGGAACCCGCCTCGTAAAAAATATATTGGAATCTTCACGGAACCATACTAATTCAACTCTATTGCCATGGTACGGACCTCTGCAGCTCATAAACAACAATGGCAACATTTCTGAGTTTGGATTTATACAAGAAAATAAATTGTTTGTTGTAATTGTATAGTGGCCTTGAATCTGTTATTTTGTCAAGGTCAGCTTGACTACCTCCCTCCGCTTCGCGTCGAGAGGTAGTCAAACTGACCTACACCTCGGGACCAGTAATTCCCACTACTTCCCCTCAAACCATGCTGTATTTGTATACTACCGTACCTCCAATGTGACTGTAGCTTTATCAATTGATCCCGGGCGATTGATCCGAACGAATTACAGCGAACATGACTTGAAATAAGATGACACGAAGCCGGTAATTCTTGCCACAATCTGATAAAATTAATACCGCCGTTGACTGAGTGTTTAATCAATGCCAGGAGGTCAGACTTGGGCAAGTCTACCCCTTTAAATATTGGCGGTCCCGCCAAGAATTTGAAATATTGACAGTAAAAAAATTGTTCGATAACTAAACGTTGGTCAATTGTTTTCGTCGATGTCTGATTTGAAATTAAGCGAATAACTTTTATGTTTCTAGAAAAATGTCAATTCAAAAACCTTCTAATTTTTGAGGTGCCACACCAAAAACGCACGGACTGTATATTCTTTTTTTTTTAAATGCTTTGAATTAGAAATATTCGTGCGATACCTTTTCATTTATAGTTTAAGTACTAATGACGTCACGTACTATTTATATACATGTATATGCATTTTCCATTAGCCTTTGTGTTTCGTCCGTGATTCGATCCCGATATATCGCACGTTGTGCAGTCGCATCACAAGGTGTACGGGTTTTGCGATGCATTCCGATGGCGATGTGGTCAGGATTTTGTGTACGTGTCCGTCGCAACGCAATCGCAGAATTTCGAGCATGCTCGAAATTTGGCGTGTCTAATGCAATCGCAACGGAGTCTGGACGCAAGGTATACGGCCGGCTTAACATTCGCACTATGACCGGTGCCCTGAATCCTTCACTTTCAAATAGAGGCGCGGTTAAGAAAGTCACATACTATGCTGTCGTTGCTACGTGCTGCACACAAATGCCCAGCAATCAACAGTTATGCTATTCCCTCCAATGGTGAACACAGTATTGATTCTGTATATTTCACACGCCGCGTGCACCACATAGCAATAAATATTTAGTCTGGTCAAGTGGGTACTAAGTGTGCATGTGAAATGGAGTACGTCAGCACACCAGACGCTATTCATATTGAAACACACACAAATGTAATTGAAGTAATGTTTACGAAGTCCACAATTTTGCGCGAAACTTGGCAATTTTTGAGTACTAGACTTTGGACTGTCCCAACCCTAGCCACATATAACTATTGTTAATTCCACTTCCCACGATTCTGGGTCATAACACAAGACTTGTGCGTACGTCACTGGACGGCAACACACGTTCCCAGTGCATGTTTATTTTGATAATCCAAATTATGTGCCGTCCGAAGCCAATAGCCAACCACGTGATTTTACTGTTTTTATTTTTGGCTAATACTGCGTAAAAAATGTGTTAGTTAGTAAACCCTAAAGTTGAACCTGTCGATAAAACGCCACCTTCAGAAAGGAAGGGTTCTATCATGTTGTCCCAATGAAAGGATTGAACTAAAGAAATCGAGCTAGCACATTATAACACGCATTATGAGCTGTAAAGTCCGCGCCAATTTGTGAGCAAAATCAAATGATTTGAACATGGAAACTTGCTTGTCAAAAACTCGCGTCTCGTTCGTGGTCGCAGTTTTCGATGTCGTTATTTTGACTCAACATTTGGTATTTGCCGGTAAGTTATCCTATTTTGTTTATAGTGACCCAAAATTTTACTTGATGAGTTAAAACTGGATAAAACTGTACCCATACAGTCTGTATAAATATCATTTTGTTTATTAGACGGAAGTTTGTTGAATACTGCAGTAAGTGTGTGAATAACAAGGCACAGCATGATCGACCAATCACTTTGGAATCGCTTTCAAGACTGTTCTGCATCAGTGATTTCGTCCAGGTCCAAGTGGACCTGTTTGATTTGAATAAACTGATTTCCACAGTGATAAAATGTGACATATATTTCTGGGAGAATCCAGGCTTAGGCCCTAGACTAGGCAAGGTTAGGCTGCGGGTTGGGCTGGGCTGTAATAAGGAAAACCATGAAGCCTACCTTATAGTAGGAGCCTGTAGCCACTTAGACTATTGATTTGCACGTTTGTAAAACAGCAAAGGGGTGTCTGTTGTGCAGCTAAATAATGATCACGAGGCACTGAAGTCTGCCGATGTGGTACTTTGCGTGCATCTTCTTATCGTTCCACAAATCCATTGGGTTGCTTTTGTCTCTTAATAATTTTCCCTTTCAAGTAGGCATAAAGCCTTGAATTTGTAGCCATAATCGACATGCAAAGTAGAACTGGAATAACCTTTGTTTGATTGAAGATTCCCACCATATTACCATGTGATAAATTACCATGTGACAAATTACCATGTGACAAATTACCATGTGACAAATTACCATGTGGTAAATTACCATGTGACAAATTACCATGTGACAAATTACCATGTGACAAATTACCATGTGACAAATTACCATGTGATAAATTACCATGTGATAAATTACCATGTGATAAATTACCATGTGATAAATTACCATGTGATAAATTACCATGTGATAAATTACCATGTGATAAATTACCATGTGATAAATTACCATGTGATAAATTACCATGTGACAAATTACCATGTGACAAATTACCATGTGACAAATTACCATGTGACAAATTACCATGTGATAATTTACCATGTGATAAATTACCATGTGATAAATTACAAATGTACCATGAACTATCTAGTTTTCAATGAACGATCTTGTGGCTCACAGCCTAACCGAACTTTAGGTCTGATTACGATCAGTCCTAAAGTTAGGAACAATTTTAGCCAAAATAGGAACTCTTTTTCCTAAGTTGCTTTATGAAGTAGAACTTTAGGAATGTACCTAAAGTTAGGAACAATTTGGATTTAGGAATGATAAATGTTCCTAAATCCAACTTCGGAATTTTCCTAATTTTTATGCAATGGGGACCAGGTCTTAGTTAAAGAATTTCACGGGAAATATACTTATTTTTAAAAATCTTCTAGATACCGCGCCAAAATTGACGTTACCTCCACCTCCTCCCCAGAATTACGGCCTGGAGCGGGTCGGGACGTTTGTTTCCCTTATTCTAGGATGCATAGTCGTACCACTTGGGATCGTTGGATTTATAATCTTACTTATCAACTTCTGGTAAGCCTTGTATAAGTACTTACTTTTATTCATTGGCTACTAGTTTACTTGCAAGTTATTATAAAAGCTATTTTAAATAAACTCCTCAAAAAAAGTTCGGAAAGTCAAGTTTGACTGACGATTTCTCTCTTGTTGCAAAATAATTTTCCTTGAATTTTATATCATTGGAAAGCCCTGTTATTTCTCTTTACGATGATGTGTCATTTGTTATTATTAAGCAATTGGGGGATGTGCAGCACAGCTGAATACGGGGGCGGTGTAAAGTGAAATGTCACAAAATTCATTGCTATTGTCAAAAAGTGCATTGACACATTCCCATCCTCCAAGCAAAAGGGGAATGCACTGCATGACAATAGCAGTGAATTTTGTGACATTTCACTTTCCACCAACCCCTGTATTCCGCTATACTGCACATCCCCCAATTGATTAATCATAACAAATGACACATCACTATAAAGAAGAATAACAGGGCTTTCCATTGATACCAAATTCAAGGAAAATGATTTAGTAATAAGAGATAAATCGTCAGTCAAACTTTACTTTCCGAACCTTACAAATCACAGCCTCTGCGTGTTTTACTTGATGTACTGACGTAATTATTTTCCCGTGCACACTTAGCACCAGATCACCAGACTAAATTTTTGTTGCTTTGTAATGTGAGCGGGTGGCGAAATTTGTATTTCCAAACGATATAGCATAGGCAGAGGATTCCGTGCCTTCTGATCGATGCACTGTAAATGAATATTCATACTTTATTTATAGCGCCCTAGCTCAAAGAGTTGTTTAAATTGCTGTTTTGGGGAATAAAGAAACGAAAATGAGTGGGTAAAACTTTGCGTACTTAATTTCTACCTTTAAAAAAATACGGTGATTTTTATTTACAGTGTCTCTTTTCTTTGTATTTTGTCCTGCACAGTTACAAGGCGTGCAAGACGCCCCAGAATACACACACGGCAGACGACGCCGGATTAAACAACGTGGATCTGAGACTGCACATTAAGGAATGCAATCAAGACACGTCATCGTACGTCGCGTACAGCCCACCAATCGCAGAGCAGAAAGAGGAAAATTGATTTATCTGAGGTTCGCGCTAGAGTGCATGGCGTATGTTTGTCATAAACAGTACAGGGGCCAATTTCATAAAGCTGTTTAGCAAAAAAATTGCTTAATCAAAACTTTGTGTGCTTTATAAAAGTGGGTTAATAGTCAAAATTGTATGTCAACTTGTGTTCTTATAGCAAGAATAGCTGATATTCTTGTGAAGAACACAAGTTGACATGCAATTCCGACTATTAACCAATTTTTATAAACCACACAAATTTTTGATTAATAAGCAAATTGTTTTTTGCTAAACAGCTTTATGAAATTGGCCCCAGGCCCGTTTATATTGGTTCACATTGTGTAAAAATGGTAATTGTTGGAAATTTGAATTTCACTTTGCGTTCAATTAAAGGGAGACACCGTCTTACTGTTTAGTAACATAATTTTTCGATGGTCATTGTGAAAATAATTATCAAAATGTCACGTAATTAACTAGAAATGTTTAAAATTAACAAAAGAGACAAATGTTGGGCTATACGCTTTACCAGCCGTCGCGATGTATTATGTATCATGTGTTTGTAGATAAAGGTGGCGTTCGATATGAGTCGACACGTGGTTAACCTCGTTTCCCTGACTCATCACACCTTGCATGATCCCTCAGGTCAGCGCTGACTCGAGGAAGCAACTCGAACGCAACATTTTTGTGTCTTTAGCGCCCTCAATAGGCCTATTCTGTTGTTTTTTCTCGGATATTATCTATCGCCGCGAAGCGAAGACGCGAAAATCTGAGAGATTCTCTCGTCCATATCAGTATCAACACCCAGAAACCCTTCTTATGAAATCTGTTGGCAGATTTGTGTACAAATTGGAAAATACGGTATGTACATAGTGTTCGACTTTACATCCCTTCGGAAGGATGGAGCAAGTGTGTTTAAGTGTCTGCCCAAGGGCACACGTACCCAGCCGGGTATCGAACCAGCAACCCCAAGTTTTCACCCGAGTATTGCGAGTCAGTGACCTTAAGCACTCGGCCACGGTACCCCAATTCGTTGTTTTCTCGGGACGGAGATGCGGTACTGAAAAACACAGGTTGGTTTTTATCATACACATCCTCAATCACACATGGAGATAACACCGTTTGCAACTGTTTCCAATCACGTGTGATCTATCGTTAAGTCGGGAACGTTTTTAGAATCTGGTGTGCATAGATAATATATATATATGTTTTTCCACCATTACGACGACACATATGCCAATTTTCGGTAAACCTTTGGTATTGGACCACCGAATTCTCGGTAAAAAGATCGTGAATTGACACTAATTTTCTCCTCAAAATCTCTATAAAAATTGTTTTTCCAAACTAGACGAAAATGGTTTGTGACCTAATAAAAAATGGTGAGGGACCTAAAAAAAAGGTTTTTTGACCTAATTAAGATGGTTTTTGAGCACTTTGCGTTATGACGACCGGTAGCCGGTCGTCATAACGACGGTGGTCGTCCTAGTACGGCTTTTGTATATACGACCGGTCGTCGTATTAGCGGATATGCGTGTGTATATATATATAGTATGTATAGACCGTATAGAATAGCCGCCATTTCGTGGGGTAGTTCCTTTGTTCCTTGAGGACATGCATGGTTGCACATACATGTATTGTGCTTCCATTGTTGAACGGTTTAAGGTGCCCTACGAAATGGCGGCTATTCGATACGGTCTATAGTCTAGGCCGATGTATAAACAAATGTTCCAACGTTGCTTAGTATCATAAGTTTCCACTGGATATGGAGTATTAAATTCCATGTATGCAAACGAACATAAATTTACCGCAGTTGTATGTAAAATTCAGCAATTTGTAATGCATCCACTGTATAAACTTTTCCATCCCCGCCAAAATAACTGGTTCACTGCCTTTTATTGTCTTGGTTCACTGCCTTTTATTGTCTTGGTTCACTGCCTTTTATTATAAGCACAATTTTGCAGAAAAAAAATACTGGTGGTTTGTCATTTGCTTTTTCCCGTTGATGAATACGTGACGGAACGTCACAGGGCATAAAACAACGTGATTGATCAAATTATGCAAATGTGTTACGGATAATGTTCCGCGAAAACGCGGTCCATTTACTCAACGGTAAACTGTCGCATCAGGCATACACAGCACGACAGGTGTGGAATGTGCGGTTGTCTCATAATTGCTATCGCACGAGACAAAGCGTACTATCAACGTGTTTTAAACCAGGAAATTTTAGGTAAGTTATTTTGCCTTGATGCCCAGCACACTAATTTTGTCTTGTATACTTTGTTCCCGATATCTTGCCAAGTAATGCGTATGCGTGTCATGTAATGCGTACACTTTTCCCTCTTTTTCGTGCAGATAGATTAAAAAGGGGATTGCTTTTATACAAAAGAAAATAAAACTCAAATTCGCATCTCGTACCCGTAGGCAGAATTGCATGAAGCTTAAATGTATTTTCCACTTAACCATCGAGGTAATTGGTTCTAGGTGGTTGGCGCCATTGGCAGCCGACGGTCAGAGACATCGGATAATCCCATACACTTCACAATATGCTCTGGGATCGTTTAAATGCATTGCATAGCACACTAGACCATGAGTTTTACATTCCTTCCGAAGGATGGAGCAATTGTGGTGAGTGCCTTGCTCAAGGGCACAGGTTTACCTCGACCTTAATATTCCCTGTTTATTGCAGTTAAGACTGATGTAAGTCATACCTAATGAGTTATGCAAAATTATGAGGAAGTACACTAGGCATGTCCACACGGAGGCCGTTCCCTCGATGGTTTGTTGGAGGTTTTAAACCCTCTGGGGAAAACTTCGGACCTCCAAGTTTCCCCCGACGATTTCCCCCCTACAAAAAACTTGGCGGGATGCGTGAATCCCCCGACGAACCTCCAAGAGAACACGGGGGTTTGCCCCGTGTGACTTCCGCTCGAGGGAATACAGAGAACTCGGGGGGGGGGGGGGGGGGTTTGCGCCGTGTGGACGGAATTCCCCTCGGGGGTATATATTATACCGTGTACCCGGCCTTTCCCTCGAGGGAAACTTAATCGGAGGTTTGTGATCGTGAGAATACGAATCGCGCGGGAAGGCGGTTATACATTTGTATAGCCAACATTCAAAAACTCAGTATATATCCCTCGAAGGGTTCTGACCGTCTGAACTGTCGTATCTCATAGCTCAGCTATAGCTGGTGGAGCATCTTCCGCGATAAGTCAGAGGTCTCGGGTTTGAATCCAGATGAAGACCATGTGATTTTTCTCTCATTCCGTGTTTTAGCTGTTTCATTTCAATGGGTCGTATTAATATAAACTAGCATTTGCTTTTACTACCATTTTTGAGCGTTTACTTATGTTTGTATGAATAAAAACTAGATAGGCCTACATGCTTTTACTGGAAAGCATTTTGCTAAACACTAAAAGTATTTAGTTTTTTATGTTTAAGCTACTGATTCGAACCGGCTATTCAACACCGGCTAGCTCGGTGGTCGAGTGGTTAAGACGACTGCCTTGTTTGCAGGAGGTCTTGGGTTCGAATCCCACCCGAGCACGCTATGAAGTTTTTCATAGTGTCTCGGGAAAGCACTGATCTTTGGTTACGTTCATTTTAATAGAAGAAAAGGGAAGATGGCCGCACCGTGATAAAAGTCTATAGTCCCCTTTATACTATACCTGTCAAAGAAAACCTGTCCTACTTTTAATCTTGAATCATTGTTATTTTCCAATGGATTTTAACGAAAATTTCACATCAATTACACAAGACCTGACAAATTTAACTGAGTGAGTTTCATCAGTTTTGTCCAAGAGGGTGAGATTTAATGGCCATACGAAACAAAAACACCTAAATTTTAGAATTTGCCACTTTCGATTTTGCATCCGCTATTTTCAAGTAAACTGTCTATGTCCAAGGTCCCTTTGCACCTCCTGATGAAATGCTCGAAGCGATCGAGATGGTTTGCAATAACGTTTAGAGTGATCCTGTCTTTCTTCAAAACCTTTCGGCTGCAGCACACATTCCACCACCGTCTCCAGTGATGTACTGACATTGAAGGAGGCGAAGTCGTAAGTGGTTAATTCTGAAATAAAAATATCACCCTCTTGGACAAAACTGATGTAACTCACTCAGTTAAATTTGTCGGGCCTTGTTTACGTGATGTGAAACTTTGGTTTAAATCCGTTGGAAAATGACAAGGTTATTCAAGATTAAAAGTACTACAGTTTTTTTTTGTACAAGCGTAAAGTGTGTAAAAAGAAGCGTCCTGAAAGTATACCTAACGTATTGTTTCCAGAAATGTAAAAACCAAAATATGGGAAATTTAGACGAAGAACACCAAATGAATGAACTGCAATCGCCGTTGAATCAAGGCGGAACGGTTGCCACCATGCCAGCCAAGAAATCGGCACGGGAAGCGATTCGCACATTCGCCCTGGACCAGACTTCGGCACACGGTCTCCCCAACATCTTTCGCGCCAAACGTCGCCCAGCTCAGCTGCTGTGGGCCGTTATTTTTCTGGCTGGTACGGTTGGGTTTTTCTACCAAGGGACTTTGCTCGTGATGATGTTTTTGGACTATCCGGTGAACGTGGAGGTGAGTTTTTGAATGTTAAATGTAGAATACAGGATTGGTATCTCGAGGAATCAGAAATGTTCACAGATTTACACATAATATAAACACTATGACGGTAGAAAACTTCCCCTGAAATGATTTTGTCTAAAGTGCTATAGTCTTTGAGAAATGAGCAAAACAATTATTTTTCGTCTCGCGAGACGTAAATTCATTTCGCCCAAAAACCACCTCGCCCTGGACCACTTCACCCTGAAGCACTAATCCCAAAGGCCATTTCGCCCCAAAACAAATTCGTCCACAGGCCGTAGTTCAGGGCTACGTGATTCAGGGCGAAGTGGTTTTGAGGCGAAGTGACTGTAAACCATTTTTTGACTGTTAGACGAAGTACGGAGCTGAATTTTTGCTTAGGTTGGTTTTAATCATGCATACCATCAGTCACACAGGGGGGTGAAACTATTTGTAACGGTTTACCAATCATGTATACAACCGTACCTTTAAAGATAGATTACAGGATTGGACAACTGTTACAAACAGCATTATCTCCATGTGTGATTGAGGATGTGTATGATAAAAACCAACCTGTGTAAAAGTCAGCTTAGTACCTCATATACATTAGATAGATTCCACGATTGGAAAACTGTTATAAATGGCGTTATCTCCATGTGTGATTGAGGATGTGTATGATAAAAACCAACCTGTGTATAAGTCAGCTCAGTACCTCATCTACATTAGATAGATTCCACGATTGGAAAACTGTTACAAACGGCGTTATATCCATGTGTGATTGAGGATGTGTATGATAAAAACCAACCTGTGTAAAAGTCAGCTCAGTACCTAATCTACATTAGATATATTCCACGATTGGAAAACTGTTATAAATGGCGTTATCTCCTTGTGTGATTGAGGATGTGTATGATAAAAACCAACCTGTGTATAAGTCAGCTCAGTACCTCATCTACATTAGATAGATTACATGATTGGAAAACTGTTACAATATCTCCATGTGTGATTGAGGATGTGTATGATAAAAACCATTAACCTGTGTATAAGTCAGCTCAGTACCTCATCTACATTATAGATTACATGATTGGAAAACTGTTACATTATCTCCATGTGTGATTGAGGATGTGTATGATAAAAACCAACCTGTGTAGGCCTATAAGTCGGCTCAGTACCTCATCTGTGGCCTACATGCATAGTTCCCCGCCCCTTAGATACTGTTGCTATGTGCTCACAAGCCATCGCAACAAATGGCGACACACAACGTACAAAGCAACGGGACTCGGCATGGAAAGCACAGATTCATTGGAGAAAACTTAAAGGTTTATATGTTTTAGGGTCGACAGTTACCGTAGCACACACTGAGAAAAGGGCTAGTACTAGTAGTGTAGGGATGTCATATAAAAATTCATAAAAATGCGCTTTCCTACCTTTGAACAGCAAATCGCCCGACAGCGAAACAAAAATTCACCCGGAGTCACTGCATACAACATGTACAAACTGTATGTCTAGAAAATCGCGTGATGTTGTTTGTGAGGCAATGCACTTTGACCTATGTGGGCGCTGTCTGCTAGCTCTGCTTGATTGGTCGGCTTGATTGACAGGTCGGAACTATGCATTGCCAGAAAACAATGAAAACTGCGTCCATGCTTTCAGGAAATTGTGTGAAGCCGTCGTCCTATTTAGGCTTGCTCCCGGGCTATAGTGCATGAAAAATTGAGCCACTACGCAATACCACGGTAATTATAAAGGAGCCTAGTTCCGTTCATATGAGGGCGTCCTTATGAAAAATATACGTGTGCACACGCAATTATATAAATTAATCTTCAACTATCGTTTTCTCATTGAAAGATATCAACACTAATTATTGCATTGTGTTATTGGAACTACTTCTATTTTCAATTTGAGTTTTGTTTTTTTGAAATGGTTGAATAATATTTTGGAACACTGCAAATATACTGCATACATGGACCAACGTTTTTGTGATAATATGTAGGACAATCATATTTCTGACGTTTGGCATAATCATTGATTGGCTTCATCCGCCAACCACACACACAAAAACATTGTTTTAAAACTATAATGAGGGTATATGATAGGATTGAATCAAGGCGGATGCCCATATAGCTCAGTTGGTAGAGCAGTTGGCCATGTATGCCAAGGACTTGGGTTCGAATCCCAGCCGGGGCATTGCAATTTTTTCTTGTTTCTAAATCCATTTCTAATTGTCAATCCTATCATATACCCTAATTATCTATATGGGTCTGTCCACAGTAATGGGGTACATTTCTGTAACATTCAAGATCTTAGGTCCCAGTTCACTTCAAATGTCTTAATTTTATCTTTAAATTATCAAGCTAAACTGAGGAAATAACTTTTTCACCAAGGAGTAAGAAAAATAGTCCTACAACATACATTTGTGAAAACCACGTGCACAAATTTTCCTATTACGCATGTAACAAAGACGGAAAAAAATGTCACAAAATTGTCTGTCCACGTTACCTACGTAATAGGAAAATTTGTACACTTGCTTTTCAAAAATGTATGTTGTGGCAGCAATTTCTTAGCTTTTTGGGCAAAAGTTATCTCTTGAGAACAAAACAAGGACATTTCTTTAATTCTGAGATAAACTTAAGACATCTGAAAGGAGTTATTGACTTATTTTTCAAATGTACCCCATTACTGTGGACAGACCCACATATATAATAAATGACCTCTATAGTGAATGGGTTAGCAGGATTTGCCACACACCTCCAACCCCCCTCCCCCCCCACCCCCCCCCCCCCCCCCCCACCCCCCCTCCCCCCCCCCTCCCCCCCCCCCCAACCCCCACCACCCCTCCCCCACCCCACCCAACCCCCACCCCCCTCCGAAGGAGGTAAGACCTCTCTTCACGATAGGCCATCAGTGTAGCTAAATTGGTCGGCATGGATTTTCCCCACTACATTGTTGGAAAAAGAGTGGCAATTACGAGATTGTTGTGGTGCTCCGGCGGTATGCCCAGATAGCTCAGTTGGTAGAGCAGTTGGCCATGTATGCCAAGGACCTGGGTTCGAATCCCAGTCGGGGCATTGCAATTTTCTCCTGGTTTTTAAATTCATCGCTATTTTTGTATGCAAATTATCTTGTTATAACAGGAACCTCGTAATATCAGGAATGAAAACAATGAAGAACAAGGGTATCTCGCATCGAATATATATATATACTGGATGAAGCAACGACGTCTAAAATTGAAGCCACCGTCCGCCATTGTACCCCACCTAATATGGTGCCTAGACTGGTCATGCTGTCCTCACTAGTCTACATCATGATCTACATGTGTTAAATGAAATGCAAGCTTCCCCGGGGAAGCCTTTTCGGGAAGAATCACTCAAATTGACACCAAATTTCTCTACCCAAAGCTTCCAAAAATTGTTACAGACCTAAGAGAGACGGTTCTAGACCTAATAAAAATGGTTCTCGATTTTTAAAAAAATTGTTGACCTAAAAAAATGGTTTTTAATCTCAAATATATTAGGGCGACACCAAATTGTCGCCCTATTGAGCGTGTCGCCCTAATATAGCTTTTTTACACACAAATTGTCGCCCTATCCTAGCAAACAGAGTTTTTGTAATGCGCACATATCCACCCTGCTGGGTGTTCAAGGCGCAGAGACCCTAAACAACAAACAAAGTAATATTGAACATGAAAGAAACAAATCAAAATGAGAGGAACAACCAAATTAGTCCTTGAAAACCTGGGACATGAGATAAGTTTTAAGAAGTGATTTGAATTTTGTTGTACAGAGACAAGATCTAAGATTAAGCGGTAGAGAGTTCCAGATGTGTGGTGCGGCTGCAGAAAAACTTCTGTCACCCCATGAGTGTCGAGACTTGGATTCCTTAAGGAGAAGCATGTTGCTGGATCGTAGGTTCCTTGACGGAGTGTAAACTTGAAGAAGTTCTGAGATGTATTGGGGAGCCTTGCCGTGGAGTGCTTTGTGGACAATTAGCATAAGCTTGAAGATAATTCGTTGAGAAATAGGGAGCCAATGAAGTTGTTTCAGGATGGGGGTGATGGAACAGGATTTTCTAGAGAGTGTAACGATGCGGGCTGCGGACAATTAGCATAAGCTTGAAGATAATTCGTTGAGAAATAGGGAGCCAATGAAGTTGTTTCAGGATGGGGGTGATGGAACAGGATTTTCTAGAGAGTGTAACGATGCGGGCTGCGGTGTTTTGGACGCGTTGGAGACGGGTAATCTGGTTATGCGGAAGACCATACAAAATGGCATTGTTCGTGGGGGTACAATGGCGGCCGGCGCGTAGCTGTAATTCTCGTATAGCCAACTGCTATTGCATAATTCATCCAGTGTATATATATCGATGGTATCGAGACATAAACTTAATCAGTGGTCTAGTTTGTTATCAAGGTTCAACAATGTTGAAATTGGTGAAAATACCTACTTAAATTTAACAGGTCAAAATCGTCACTCGACCGTCACTGGAGTTCCCGTCCGTCACCGTGTGCAACACAAACAAGCTACGGAAGTCGGCGGTCGACAAATCGAGACATCGACAAATGCTGGTTGTCGATCGAGCCACGTCCCTGCCTTACTACGGTAAGAGAACTCTGCAAAATCCTGGGCCAAGGCATATTTTGGCCGATGACGTCATGATGACGTCACATCGCGTCAACACGTGACTGCAGGTCTCAAGACAAGTCAAACTGCCTTCGAGTCTCGAAGTCAAGTCAAACTGCCTTTGAGTCTCAAGTAGAGTCAAACTGCCTTCGAGTCCCGAATCATGCCTTCGAGTCCCAAGTCAAGTCAAACTGTCTTCGAGTTTTAAGTCAAGTCAAACTGCCTTCGAGTCTCAAGTCAAGTCAAACTGCCTTCGAGCCTCAAGTCAAGTCAAATTGCTTTCGAGTCTCAAGTCGAGTCAAGCTGCCTTCGCGAGTGCCAAGTCAAAACAAATCAAGCCCAGTAAATCTGCATTTGGGTCCCAAGTCAAGTCAAACTGGCTTGCGTTTCGAGTTTCAAGTCAAACTGCCTTCGACTCCTAAGTCAAGTCCAACTGCCTTCATGATTAAGTCAAGTCAAGTCAAGTCAATCTGCCTTCGAGTGTTAAAGGCACAGGCTCGTCAGCAATGCGCGCGCGCCAAATTCGTGCCACGAAATACGCAGCTCCATATCAAAGGCATGGAGCTGCTTATTTCGTGGCACGAATTTGGCCTCACGCGCCCATTGACGAGCATGTGCCTTTAAGTCAAGTCAAACTGCCTTTGAGTATAGTACCAAGTCAAGTTAAAATGCCTTCGAGTCCCAAGTCAAGTCCAACTGCCTTTTCCAATCCCAAGTCAAACTGCTTTCGAGTTCCACTCAGCGGTGTCGCTAGAGGGGGTTGAGGTGACAAACCCCGCCCCCTTTATTCATTTTTGTCGGAAAAATCATGGTACTGTCGGCAAATTTATGGTGCTGTTGGACCAAAAAATGAAGAAATTGAAGAATTGTAGTGATATAGCAGACGCCACGGCTATATCGGCAGTGGTATTTCGGCGCTGGTAATACAATGCGCCGAAAGGCTTTTAATCCCTTTTCCCCCGAAAGGAATACCTTATTGCTATCGGGTGTTTCTTAAGTACCATGTTCGTTGTCATGACAACCACTGTCACGAGACCTCTGTCTCCCTGACTTTTGGCGCTAAAACCCAGATGTGTTCTTATTGTAATTAATACAACATGCGCAATATTGCAACGGCGCCGGCTAATGCGTGAAGAAAATCGCTTCCAGGTCACCGCTTCGACACCTTAAGCGCAGAGACATGCCACGTTTTGTTGTGATGAGGTCCCACGCGGAATGATATTGTGTGAATTGTCATGCCGCGTTTACTTTCCGGCCCCTCCCAAAGGTGTAAACGAAAGTGCATCAAATTTTGAGGCTCTCAAAGTGTATACATGTATTGAGGTGTGTAATGCGGTGCATATCATTAAAAGTAGAACACGTCATTTGCAATGACCCTAATTTATTTAACGAGTTGACAAAAAAAAACCTTACTAAAAGTGTTAATTAAAATGGTACCAAATACAACGTGATTTTATTTCAGCCCAAAATGGTATTTTGCGTGAGAAATTAACAACTGAATGTAGTTTTCTGAAAACGTCTTTTGTAAAAGACTTTTTTAGCATTCAACTTAGGCCCCTAACACAAGAACCATGCATTGATTTTTCCAAGTTTTCAGAAGTATTACTGCACCCATAGGTCCCTCTGTGGCTGAAATTTGTACAGGGCAGGGGTCCTATAGGCGCTCATAATGGCCCGCACCTTCGGCTTGGGCCATTATCAGTACCCAGGACCCTATCCGGTTTTAAACGTATGTTTAAAACTGGCCAAACCTACGTTTAATCCCTAATTACTGCGTCAATTTTTCTAACTATTGGCGGTAAGGCGTAGACTTGCCCAAGTCTAATTTTCCGTGTTTGGTCTGTAATGCGCAGCGTACAGCAAACCCTCTGGACTAGTGGCCTGTCTAATCTGTTTTCTTCTTTCCAAAAAGGGTTGCCGATGTATAAAATACAAAGTAGGCCTATGATGTTTTTTGTTCAAATAATGTAAATGTTTTGAAGATTCGGAGAAAGAAAAAAAAATCGAATTTGCTGAGAACCACGGACAATATGTCACGGTGTCACGGTCAAATCTACCCGTATCTTGTTGGTGATTTTTTGAACTCAATAAAGTATATAATCGGCCATGATTTGTGATCATTACTTTCGCAACTCACTCATCAATAAAACATTAATGAGTATAAGTGGCTTCGTCAGAGTTCAAACTTCACTGTAGACTTGAAATCAACTCGGTAATGGGTCTTTCCACAGTAAAGGGGGCATTTTGAGAACACAGACCATATTTTCGATGAAATACCTTTGTCTGGTCTCAAAATAAAAGAAATAAGTTTAAGTTGTTATGAAGAGATAACTTTGGCCCAAAAAGGGGTTACAAATAGTGTGACAACATGCCTTTCTAAAAACTCTGTGTACAAATCTCTACTATACGCTCGTAACCGGGACGGCCTAAAAGGGTGTTTAAATGAATATGCAGTAAAAACATTCTTGCAATAGATACGTATCTTTATTCAGATGAACTGCGTTTAACTTTTAGCGAAATGTAGTAGGTCTTCTTTGAGTCACGAGCATTTATGCTGCGTACATTAAGTGTACAATCAAATAATATGAATGTATAAATAAAACAATTGAGAGAATTGTCGGCTACGATTTTTGAATTGCTTTCTTAACCAAAACTTGAGCCAAAGGAAAGGTCGAATTATTACTATGATTATGTATCATTTTGAAATTCAGGAGTAATGGATATTGATAGGTCCACTACTTGAGGAAATATAATTCACAAGCACATTTTATTGCAAATGTTGCATGAATATTAATCAATCCCTGTGTCTCGACCAATCAGACCTCTACGTCCAATTCTGGTAGCAAACCCTATAGCCCGTGTACAAAGTGACACAGGTTTCTCAAGTCGGTAACTAGAGGTCGATTAGACTTGTTCCCAGTCCATTTGCAACTACGCTGCTGCGGTTTACGAACCAACTGGTCTAGTTACCGACTTGACATCAAGTCCCCTTCACCGGCGCAACAGACAAGATTGTATCTGCAATCAATTTGAAGTTCGCTCGTGTGGAAAGCGCAGAATAAACACTAACAGCATGTGTGACATTTGTTACCCGCATCGGACCTGCGACCGGATAAAATAATAATTAATGAGATATCGCTTGCGCCGTGTTGGAATTGCAAACGCCGGTAATCAGTAGTCATCATTTTTGAAATGGTGCCTGGCACTCGATGCTCCTGAGCTGAGCACTTGCACTGTAGTTTCTAAATTTTCTAGGGACTCTTTCGGCCGGGGGCCAGCAGCGTAGCAAGGATTTTTCCACTGCGGGAGGGGGTGGGGCGCACGGGGTGGGGGCGCACGGGGGAACAGGGGGGAAGGCATTAGGGACCATTAGAAATGGTACGCGTACGGGAAACGTGTGCTGCTTGCAAAATCTGGGTTGTTATATCACAATTTTGCGTGGCTGTTCAAGAAATGTGCGGATGTGTACATGGTTATATTGATGTAAAAAGTCACATTACCTATGCTGTGCAGACAAAATAACCACGCAAACTGTTGGTATAACCATCAATTTTTCCCCAGCCGCATACGTTTCCCGTACGCGTACGATTTCTAATGGTCCCTAATGTTTTTTAGTGGGGGGGGGGGGGGGGGGGGGGGGTGCGCTACCGAAAAATTGGACCGGTCAGGCCGCAGTCGCTCAGCGGGGGTGGGGGGGGGGGGGGGGGGGAGTAGGGGGGGAGGGGGTGGGGGGGGGGGGGGGGGGGGGGGGTTGGGGGGGTTTGACCTCTTCCCGTTCCACCATGTACCACGAGATAATTCCCTTTTTAATACATGAATGTATACGGGCCATACAGCACTCTTAGCAGACATCCAGTCACTTACAGCTAGGTCGTTTTCAAAAATCCCTTTTCCCCCAATTTTCCTTGCCTCGCTCCTCCACCCGGCCTCCCCAGGCCTTCCTTCGTGTACCCATCTCACCCCTCACCCAATTGTGCATACATGTAGTAGTATTAAGACACTTGCCTGCCATTTTAAATTGAATTGATGAATGTTTCTCTTTTTCAGCCCCTTGTGTTGGAGATGACTTTCTCTGCAAACGTAAGACCCGCTGTATTAAGCGGTACCTTCTGTGCGATGGTATTAGACAGTGTGGAGTGCTAGACCCCAGTGATGAACAGGACTGTGACTATAGTAAGTGGCAGGGTCACAATTTTTTGTGACTCGACTCGAGTCCGGTTCAAATGATTCAACTTGACACACCTTGAGTCTCCCTTGAAAAGACTGGACTCAAATAAGCCTTTTTGATATCTCGCGCGCGCAAGGGCTTCTGTGATTGAGAGTGGTTAAACAAACCCACACGTGGGCGGGGCGTGCTATCCCTCAGTGTACGAATGCCGTGTGTTTACAGTGGGGGCTATCATCTCGGCGACTTTTTCACGAAAACCAAAAAGAGTTCCAGAATCAACCTCTCACCACTTTTTATGTGAAACATGTCGAAATGGCTTTTTAGTATTGAGACTCCCTTCGAAAGATTTGACTCAAATTTTTCTTCAAAAGATTTGACTCAAATCGAGTCTGCCTTTAGAAGACTTGACTTGACTCAACTCAAGTCTCCCTTCAAAAGATTCGACTCGCCTTAAGTCTCCCTTTAAAAGACTTGACTAGAGTTGAGTATCCCTTTAAAAGACGACTCAATCAAGCGTCCCTGCAAAAGACTCGACTCGACTCGAGTCTCCGTTTAAAAGACTTGACTTGACTTAAGTCTCCCTTCAAAAGATTTGACTCGGCTTAAGTCTCCCTTCAAAAGATTTGACTCGGCTTAAGTCTCCCTTCAAGAGACTTGACTTGAATTAAGTATCCCTTTAAATGACTTGACTAAATTAAGTCTCCCTTCAAAAGATTTGACTCGGCTTAAGTCTCCCTTCAAAAGACTTGACTCGACTTGAGTATCCCTTCGACTTGACTCAATTTTCTCTGCAAAAGACTTGACTTGATCAACTCAAGTCTACCTTTAAAAAAAAACGACTCGGATGTGAAACCATTCCTTAACTTTATGGAATGACCCCCATCTAAGTAAAGAGAAACAAGAAAAAACAGGGAAAAAGAAGCTCACAGAAAATGCAACTTTCTACATTTTTGTAGTCGTAAAGACCTGTTTATTTTGGTTTTTGTTTATGTTCTTTATTCCATAGCCTCGCACAAATGCCCCACCAACCAGTTTCACTGCTCGGAATCCGGCAGCCCACTGGGCCTTTGCATACCAGCCAATAAGAAGTGTGACAGGCGCAAGGATTGCTATAAAGGGGAGGACGAAGATGACTGCGGTATGTCAACAGTGGCCATCTTGGAATTGACCCAGATTTCACACATTTCCGGTGGCTAGATTTTGGTAGACTTTTATCCTGCCATTCTCCACATTCAGTAGAACCAGAAACCGTTGAAAAAAACTTTTGTTATATTTTTTTGGGAGGTTAGGGTAGGCCTACTTTTTTCCATAACTATATATATATATTTTTTTACAAATAGCGGCCATTTTTTAACGTCAGATTTGATCACTTTCTCGTGCTCCGTTTCTGTCCAACTTTTTATATGTTGTTCAGCATGCTTAAAAGTACAGGCAATTACAATCAAACAATTTGTTGCAATTTTTTGAGGTTGGGGTCTTTTTGGTGCTATATTGACCCGCCTACTGTTATTGCCACGTAGTACCACGTAGTATCATGTAGAGTCGCGTATTACGTGGCCCTCACAGGGCCAGGCAGGGTAGCCCTGTGGCCACGCCATTAAGTAGGTGCCACGACAGTGGACAGGGCTGACTTTATTATGTGGTAACATTTTGAACTTTTTGAAATTCCCTCTCTACCTCGCAGTAAGCACCATGTATAGACCCTGTAACTGCCCTACGTACGTACATAGTGTGACCCGGGCATAAGAAACCCAGAGTACATTCAAGGATGACTGAGCACCATGTGTCAAAGCGTCTAGATGAAATTTCTCCAGGCTAGTTTAAAGGCAGTACACATGATTGGTATCTCGAAGAATCAGAAATGTTCACAGATTTACACATAACTTACACGAAGAAAACTTCTCCATAAATGGTTTTGTCTAAAGTGCTATAGTCTTTGAGAAATGAGCAAAACAATTATTTTTCGTCTCGCGAGACGTAAATTCAATTCGCCCCAAAACCATTTTGCCCTGGACCACTTCGTTCTGAACCACTAAGTTCGCCCAAGTGCCATTTTTCCCCCAAACCACTTCGTCCAAACACTACTTCGCCCAAAAGCCAATTCAACCCAAAATAACCTCGTGCACAGGCCGTGGTTCAGTGTGAAGTGGTTTTGGGGCGAAATGACTGCAAACCCTTTTTTGACTATTTTCTCAAAAGTTAGACGAAGTACGGATGTGGTTTTTGCTCAGGTTGGTTTTAATCATGCATATCTTCAATCACACACCAGGGGATAAAACTATTTATGAATTCGCACGTCGGGAAGAAAAACCATTTACCACACTGGAATTATGGGTTCAGAGTCCAATGATTTATTAATATAATCAAACAAATGATTACCAAAACATCGTCAACTGAATTAAATATCTTTATCAGTTGGTCCCCCTGTACTAAGATTTATATGGAACAACGAAGGACCAACTGATAACTCACGTGTAGCTAACAGTCTGATTTATCAATGAAAACCCATTATCACAAGAATGGAACACATCGGAGAAGCAAGAATCCAAACACATCAAGGGTTTTCTTAAACCTCAAAAGGCATTTGAACATAGGAATACTGCAATAACTTAATAGAGTTGTTTTTGTGGGGCCGAACCGCCACAAGACAAAATACCGTAATATAACAAACTTGATACAAGGACTATTTCGTATTTTTAAACAATGGATAACCATACAACCGTAAAATGTTCTCTTTTAATAATTTAAATACTTGTATAGACTCAAGACATATCTTTACTTTTCTGACTCGGCTCTGAACTGAAGTCACATCTCATGTACACTTTCAAAAACGACATAATTATGTTCAGCCAACATAAAAGAACCTGCCATACCCAACCCGAGAGGAAAACCAAAAAAAAAAAACCGTGACTTTATGGCAGGAGGGGTGGGAGGTGGTTACGTTTTTGTTCTATACAATACGTCAGATCAGAGGGTAGTCGGAAAAAGAGAGCGAACCACGTCGCAGCGACATTTATATAGGCTGAACCAAGAATCATTGAACCGTGAACCCATATGGTACTGCATTGCTGGGCTGCACCCATGACAAAGAACGGTTATAAAGGAGACATACCAAAGGGTGCAATCGGAAAAGGTCTCGGAATTGCAAACACACAGATTGACGCACTTTCCATAAACCTGATTAATATTCATTAATCTCGTATTTGTAACAGTTTACTAATCATGTATTCTATCTTTAACAACATTCTTCTTTATGTTAAGCCCTTATTACAGGAATTTACAAAAGGGTTTCACCTTGCAAATAATGTATTTGGTTTTGATAACGTACGTAGGGCTTACATTTTAAATGCTATCATATTGTTTGTTTTTCAGTCTGCAAAAAGACCGAGTATCATTGCAAGACGCACGGTGGCTGTATTAGGAGGGATAAGGTCTGCGACGGGCGTCGAGATTGTCGCGATGGGAGTGACGAAAGTAAAGCGACTTGTGGTGCACGTGAGTTCTGCACTACTCCCCCACCCCCCCCACCCCCTCCCCCCCTCTCCCCCCAAAAAAATGAATTTGGCACATATGCATACCGTAACACAGTATCGGGTCGGCGGGCAATTTATCATCCTCTTGCAACAGTGCCCCTTTAACGCACTCCCTAACTCCTGCGTACAGTGGCCCTGTTGAAAAAGGCCCCATTTGGCGGTGGGACTAGCGACAGAAATCTTGTCGCCTCTGCTGGACCAATCAGGACGCTTGCTGTGCCATGCAGCACGATTGCAGGCATTCAAATGTAACGCGCGCAGATTGTAAACACCGTGCATGCATGTGATACATGTACTCGGTAATGCTGGCCGTTGTCCGCGTCGGCGATTGGCTGCTATTCAAAGCATACTGGGGAATCCGTTCCATTACATTCGTCAGCATGCATCCCTGTTATTAATTTGAAAAACTGCAGAGTAAATAAGGTTCGTCGTTTGAAAGTTTGGTAGGAATGGGACAGTCATAAGGAACGGAACCCAATACAATTTCTGGAAAATATAGAAATTGTTTCTTTTCGGCATAACATGACCGAATTGATTAAATTACATCAAAATGACTCGGGCGTGAGTTGGCTCAAGACAACAGCCGGCTCACTCCACAGATTTGCGTGTATTTCCTCAGGGTATTGTCACGTCGCTTTGCAGAGTGGAAATTCCCTGAGATCTCAGGATGGCAATTTATATGCAAATAGCAGTAACCAGGGCGTAGCTACATGTATGCACTTGATACGTTTGGATGTGTTGACGTACGCGCCACATATGCCGTTTTTTAAACGCTCGGTATGTTACGGTCAGGCTCGGTATTTTGAAATTAATGTCTTCCTTTTTGTGTAGTTTACCTTCGTGAATTCTCTTGGCGTTAAAAAATATGCTTCAAATTAGCATTGGCCCAAGATGTTTCTTAATTAATATTGCTGGGATACACCAGGCCGGAGCCACAGAGGAAGACTGTCGTTTTGAAAACGGCTGATGTCGGAGCTGAACAACAGAGGGCACTGCTCATCGTACAAATATTCACATGTTTCCGTTTGTGGTTCGCATAAAATGCAAGGACGGTAAATTTACAATGAACATTTTCAACAGGTGTGGAATTTTCTTATTTTTTTTAACGGAATTTGTCTCTCTTAGTAATCGAAGATTAATACAATACCTAATTGCCCTTTAACATTGGGACGGGAGTTTTGAATTTGTTTAGCTTTTATATCAGCTCCGCCCCTTGCGCCCCCCACCCCCTCGCCCCATTTCAGAATGTTAATGAGAAAAATAATTGACACATGATAGGCCTAGGTGTCAAAATCTCAACACCCATGGAAAAAGTGAGGGGGTCAAAAATGTGATCACACTCTTTTAAAGGCACAGGCTCGTCAGCAATACGCGTACGCATGGAGCTGCGTATTTCGTGGCACGAATTTGGCGCGCGCGCATTACTGACGAACCTCTGCCTTTAACTATTAAATTAAATTTAAACTCTTTTTTTTTTGTCTGTCAACAGCTATGTTTGATTGCCGTCTGGGTGGACAACATATCCCACAAATTTTAACGTGTGATGGCGTTAAAGATTGCCTGGACAATTCGGATGAGGAAGAGTGCAATGTTATGAGTCCAAATACACCTCCCCCAGGTCAGGAGAAGTTTGCCATAATGAGACATTATATCATTTGCATTAACCCCAAAAATGACTTCATGTGTTCACAAATAAAAACTTGCTTAAAGATAGTATACATGATTGGTAAACTGTTACAAATAGTTTTATCCCCCTGTGTGATTGAGGATATGCATGATTAAAACCAATCTGAGCAAAAACCAGCTCCGTACTTCGTCTAACTTTTGAGAAAACAGTCAAAAATTGGTTTGCAGTAATTTTGCCCCAAAACCACTTCGCCCCGAACCACAGCCTGTGCACGAAGTGGTTTGGGGGCGAAGTAGCATTTACACTATGAACATCTAACAATGGAAATTGGGCACACACCATTGTTACTAACAATGGGGTGACAATGAACATGTACATGTTTTTGCTCATAGTGTTAGGCGATGTAGTGTTTGGACAAAGTGATTTGGGGCGAAATGGCACTCGGGCGAAGTGGTTTGGGGGCGAAATGGCAATTGGGCGAAATGGTTTTGGGGCGAATTTAATTTTCGTCTCATGAGACGAAATATAATTGTTTTACTCATTTCTCAAAGACAATAGCACTTCAGACAAAACCATTTTAAGGCAAGTTTTCTACGGTCATCATGTTTATATTGTGTAAGTTAGGCGTAAATCTGTGAACATTTCTGATTTTCGAGATTACCAATGATGTACATGTATACTGCCTTTAATTCTATATTCCGATTTTGCTGTACCAAACACTTATTCATACAGGTGTATAGTTGTATTTGTTGTTCTAATGTTCCACTGTGTTATTTGATCCATAATAGTCTCTGAATGTGATGCCGGTAAGTTTCACTGTGGACTCGGCGAATGCATTCCGGAGAGCTGGAAATGTGACACGGTGGTTGACTGTAAAACTGGAACGGATGAAGAGTTAGACTTATGCGGTGAGAATTAAACAAACATGTAGGCTTGTCTCTACTGAGTGCAAGTACAGTAAACCTTGCATTAAAGTCGGATACGTTTATGACGGATTTTCACTTCTCGGACAAAATCGCTTGGAACGTTTAATTTCGCATGCTATTCCTAGGTGCTATTCACAACATATTTTTATTCAGTGCCCCGCTCAATTTCGAGACTTAAGTTTAAGTGTGGTCTGACCTGTCTCAAGTCGATTTAATGGTGAGCCACTCGGCTGCCATTGCAGTGTTTTTACACCCAGTGCGTTATCGAAAAAACAAATAAATATGGTCGACCTGCTCTGCGTAAAAGGGTATTAAGTCGCGCTGGCTAGTATTCTTTTTGCGACCATAAGAAGAAATCTGTGGCATTTCTACGCTCATTAAAATACCAAAACACAAAAGAAATTCCAGGCGTAACGCAGACATTCCAGGGGGAACACAGACATTCCAGGCGGTATCTGGGCAACGCCAGGAATTTCTATTGTGTTTTGGTATTTTATTGAGCGTGGATTTCCCGCGGATTTCTTTTTGTGGTCGTAAAAATAATACTAGCCAGCGTGACTTAATACACTTTTTCGCAGAGCGGGTCACATATATGATTAATCAGAGATCCCCTAAGCATTGGAAGATGACAGATTCCGATCTTTATTAAGTTACTGACTCAGAATAAAGCCTGACCATTGCGGCTACCGCATATGAGTCTGTCCACAGTAATGGGGTACATTTGAAAAATAAGTCAATAATTCCTTTCAGATGTCTTTAGTTTATCTCAGAATTAAAGAACTGGCCTTGTTTTGTTCTCAGGAGATAACTTTTGCCCAAAAAGGTAAGAAATTACTGCCACAACATACATTTTTGAAAAGCTTGTGTACAAATTTTCATATTACATATGTAACGTGGACAGACCATTTTGTGACATTTTTTGCACGGGGTTTTCACAAATGTATGTTGTAGGACTATTTTTTGTACTCCTTGGTGAAAAAGTTATTTCCTCAGTTTAGCTTGATAATTTAAAGATAAAATTAAGACATTTTAAGTGAACTGGGACCTAAGATCTTGAATGTTACAGAAATGTACCCCATTACTGTGGAAAGACCCACATACATGTAATATCTGGCACAACCGATAGTGCAGTGATACGTACATGTACAGTCTACGTGTGTACGATATGCGCGTAATGTGCACGTACGATAAACGCGCATAGTAATCAAATGTTTTTTAAACGCCGCGCGTGGTTGCGCTGCATGATAGCAGAAACGTTAATTGTGACGTGGCAGTGTTAAGCATGCGCTAATTTAAGTGACTGATTTAATTGGACCACTAAAATAGGCGGGGTGCTCAAACCTTTTGTGAATTTTACGAAGATAAGTGCTCCACTTATCTTAGTGAGGTGCTTAATTAGATTTAAGACAGAATTGAAGGCACAGGCTCGTCAGCAATGCGCGCGCTCAAAATTCGTGCCACAAAATACGCAGCTCCATGCCTTGCTGTGGAGCTGCGTATTTCGTGGCACGAATTTTGCGCGCGCGCATTGCTGACGAGCCTGTGTCTTTTAAATACCCCGCTTAGATTTAATCTTGTGAATACCGGCCCAGCCCCTAACCAATTTTAAACGTATAGTTTAAGACCGTTAATTCAAACCCACTTTTATTCTGCATTTAAAACATGCTTAGAGTAAGTTTTAGCGATGCGTGCAACGGTACTAGTTATTTTTTCTGAATTTTATATTATTTTTTTCACCAGGCCGTCCTAATTGCAAGGAGCCTGAGGAGATGTGCCCGGTTGGAGGAGGATGTGGCATCTTGTGTGACCTCGAACCAAATTGCGTCAACGCCACCGATGAAATCAACTGCGGTATGATTTCTGCTTGCAATTAATTTTATTGGTGTCTGACATAGTGCACGTGGCGCTTTCCAACATTATTACCAGGGCTGTAGTCGAGTCCCCACTTCCCGAGTCCGAGTCCTTGGTGTCCGAGTCCGAGTCCTTGGTGTCCGAGTCCGAGTCCTTGGTGTCCGAGTCCGAGTCCTTGGTGTCCGAGTCCGAGTCCTTGGTGTCCGAGTCCGAGTCCTTGGTGTCCGAGTCCGAGTCCTTGAGTCCGAGTCCAGCAAACATCCGAGTCTTCAGCAGGCCGAGTCCGAGTCCGAGTCCCGAGTCCTTATTTCAATTTTAAGTGCAAGTGTCATTGATCGTGCCTGTGATCTTTGGCAGCTCATAAGTTTGCTTTAGGCCGAGAAAAATGTTTCTTTGGGAGGTAGATACATTTCAAGTGCTCAAAATTATTTTAAGCGGTAGAAATTATTTTACATTCTCAGAATTTTATTTCACATGTTCAAAATACTTTCGGCCCCAAAATAATTTACAATAGACACTTCAAATAATTTTCGACGCCTGTATAATGTAGTTTTTGTAAAATATTGTCTATTTATTTTTTTCGCTGGACTTGGATGAACTCGGCCCTTATCTTCGAGTCCTTACCGCCCGAGTCCGAGTCCGAGTCCTGACTTGCCAAGTCCAAGTCCGAAAATCGGGACTCGAGTCCGGACTCGAGTCCGGACTCGAGTCCCACAGCGTTGATTATTACCCCGTCATTGGGCACGACTCCCTGGGGAGCTTGCAGCCCTGGCAGCCAGACACAAGCACCCAGGGGCTGCAACCCTTGCAGGTACCCATTTACTCCTGGGTGGAGCCAACTTATGGCATAGCGCCTTGCCCAAGGGCACACGCATCACACACGGCTGGAAATCATGTTTTGAGTTCAATGGGCCCACTGTTAAAAGATTCGAACCGGCTGCTCAACACCGGCCAGCTCGGTGGTCGAGTGGTTAAGACGTCTGCCCAGTATGCGGGAGGTTGTGGGTTCGTGTCCCACCCGAGCATGCTACGAAGTTTTTCTCTAATCTTTGCATTAGACAGTTGGAACCACTTCTATCTTTCATTTGAGTAATGTTTTTCCGGTCAAATGGTTAATAAAACCCTAACACTCCTCAATCCTCCAAAATCAATATGATTTTACATACACCCTAGGGAGTTAGGGTTTTAAAAATTGGGAAATTGCAAATGTGGAAATTAAAGGCCCGTCTACACGAGCCGACATTTGTTGGCCAACAAGGACCAACATGAAGTTAGAACTTGTTGGGCTGTGCGAACCAACATGTTGACCGCAGTTGGTTGCTGCCTTCACGCGACAGGCGTTCTAATCTGCTATTGGCCCGTTTCTCCAACAAGCTCCAACAAAGTCGGCCATTAGGAACATGTTCAACATGTTCCAACTAAACTCCTCAAAAAAAGTTCCGAAAGTCAAGTTTGACTGACGATTTCTCTCTTGTTGCAAAATAAGAGTTATTCCTCTTTACGATGATGTGTCATTTGTTATGATTAAGCAATTGGGGGATGTGCAGCACAGCTGAATAATACCCCAGTCACAATTAGCTTGCGGTGGGTTTGCGAGTAGTTTGCGACGGATTTTTAGGCCTTTTCGGCCGGCGCCCTACGGGACTCCTTGCGGCTGCCGGGTCATTTTTCGGCATCGGGCGGGCATCGAGTTACTTTTAAATCGGTTTGTAAACCTGGTGCGGCGTTTCCCATCGCAAACTAATCGCCACTAAATCGGTCGATGCCTGGCCGATGTCCGGCAGGGCATCGCACACATCGGGCGGGCGCCGGGCCAATTTTTGGACTACCCAGACAATCCATATATCGGCCAGGCGCCGCCCAGACGCCGCTCATACGCCGGCCGGGCCCCTCCCGGCGTCCGGCCGACTTGGCGGCGCCCGGCCGGCGTCTGGCCGACCAGCCACTGGGGCTCGCAGGTGCCCAAAAGCGCTGTGGATGTGGCCGCAAGCGCTGTGGAGGTATTAACGGCATTTTCTTCTTTGTCTTCTTGTTTCTTCGTCTCGTAGAGTGCTCCTAGAGAAAGGTCGAAGTGAATAAAGAAGGTCAGAGGAGCGCCGCTATATATACCTCACCCCCAAATTGACAAACGGCCGCCAGATCGCGGCCGTTGATCGCTGGTCACTCGACAGACACACTACAGATGCCCGTCCGGCCGCCGTACGGCCTGTACGAATTGGCCGGCACCCTGCCGGATACCGCAGGGGTATCGCAGGGACATAGGCAGGACATCGGACGAGTGCCTGCCGAACACCGGCCGATAAACAGGCCAAGAATTCGACCCCATTTCCAGGAAAGTCGGCCGATCGCCGGCCGGCGACACCCCGGGCCCCGTCATGGCAGCGTGCGGGGTACTTTTAATTGTGACTGTGACCGCCCTATCGCGCGATCTTTCGCCTACCTCTACACGCCGACCGATGCCTATAAATCCGCCCGGCCCCCGCTTTAATTGTGACTTAGGTATTAGGTATAAGGGGGCGGATGTAAAGTGAAATGTCACAAAATGCATTGCTATTGTTAAAATGCATTGCTATTGTCAAAAAGTGCATTGACACATTCCCATCCTCCAAGCAAAAGGGGAATGCACTGCATGACAATAGCAGTGCATTTTGTGACATTTCACTTTCCACCCACCCCTGTATTCCGCTATACTGCACATACCTCAATTGATTAATCGTAACAAATGACACATCACTGTAAAGAGGAATAACAGGGCTTTCCAATGATACCAAATTCAAGGGAAATGATTTAGTAACAAGAGAGAAATCGTCAGTCAAACTTGACTTTCCGAACTTACTTTGAGGAGTTTAGTTGGATATTGTTTGGACGCTGTCTGGAGTGACGTCGATCCACACCATTCAACTTTTGGTCAGCCGACATCGTCAGACACGTGTTGGACCTTGTTGGACAACAAATGTTGGTTCGTGTAGACAGGCCTTAAGGGACATCTTCAGTCAAATGAGTTAGTTTACAGATATTTTATAAAAATCATATTGCCTACCTATTCCCACTCAAATCAGAAGATGTAATTACACCGATCCTCAAAATAGTGCGCGTAGAAGCATCTCATGGGCGCCGCCATCTCGCGCTGGCCTTTTTCGATCAACCAATTACAGCGCGCGTTAGTATTCACTTCGTGAAACTGATGATGTCACGTTGCGCAACTGCCTGAATCACCAGCTAGCAAAATACACAATATCGACCTGCCAGGCGGCATAATGAGGAATGTCCCCCACATTTGACTTTTTCTTCAGCTTTCCAATGACACCAAATTTATTTCTGTAACTTACTGCATTTTGGAAATATGACACAACAAAGATGACTCCGCGCGCTGTCGTTACCAGGGGCCAATTTCATGGCGTTGCTTAGCACGAAAATTTGCTAAGCACAGGATTTATTTGCTTTATAAAATGGATTACAAGCCAAAATTATACACCAACTTGTGCTCTTCGCAAGAGTAGGAGAATACCTTTCAATACACATCACTTACGATTTTGGCTGGCAATCCATTTTTACAAAATAAAGCAAACAAATCCTGTGCTAAGCAAATTTTTGTGCTAAGCAACGCCATGAAATTGGCCCCAGATAGAGTTTTCGAGAAAAACGGCTTTGAAAAAAACTTGTGTTACACAGCTGATGCAGACGAAAATAAGAAAATCTCCTTTTTAACGGGTTTATTTAAAATTTTGACAAAACCAACTACTCTATAGGATGAATCTAGAATACTGATCATGCAATGCAAATATGCAAAAAACCCAAAATTGATTGTGTACAAATTGTTCACGTATATTTCATTTCAGGCGCCGACTATGTGGTTTTGATATTTGGGGGACATTCCTCATTATGCCGTGGCAGGTCACAATTACTTCATTCTTTTCCTCTCAAAATAATGTCAAATTTACTTGTACATGTATATAAGGCATGCTCAATTACAGAGACAGGATGTTTAGCAATTATATGCGCCAAATGTTATGAAACAACCAGGGAATCTAAAGTCAAACTATACAGCTAAATTCCAGGAACATTTCTCATGGCCAAGTCAGTCACGTACACGGCGATTCATTCACGCCCATGCGATGCCACATGGCGCGACAGATGTCGCGGGTTCTCCATGCTGCGTGGTGCGTGGTATGGCTTGCACACGGTCCGTCGCTCACCCAGTCACACGTCACGAATGACCGGCGTTGATTTGACTTTCACTCCTGCGTTTAATAATAAAAAAAGACCATGAAGACAATCCGTAAAAACACTAGAACTCTCCAGGGAATGAATAGTTGACCAGAGCTTCAGACTCTGTGGTTTTTCTATCAAACCTGATGCTTAAAAATAAGTCATTTTATGGGAAAAATATTTATCGTAAACTACCGATTTGTGAGTGCATCTAAACAAAATTCGCCCGTGCGTGCAGACGAGGTCGTTCCCAGGGGAGTCGAGCATAAACCAAGTAGCGCATTGTGACGTCATCTCCGACTGCAAAATGGCGGCTTCCATGGTATTAAGTTGAAAACACGCACATTTTTTTTACAAAACAAAGTGCAGATGATGAAAAGGTGTTGTATATATAGATAAAGAAGTACGTCTTACGGTGGATATCTGCAAACTAACTCACTTGACTGAAGATGTCCTTTGAGGCCCACATAGCTTTTAAGGAATTGTGAAAAGATCCACTTAAAAAACCAACTGCACCTTCTATTAGGGTAATTCCCAAAATTAGGGGTCCAAAACATTTGGTGTCCCAGTTATGTACGACACCTTGTGCATCAAAAATCGCCACTCATGATCACATATTTTTAGTAATGGACTGTGGTCTATGATTACAGGCCGGGGACAGCACCAATTTCTTGAATATTTTGCTTTGTAATTACTAACAAATATTTGAAACAAAAGACCATAAAGGCTCATAATTTGTTCCATTATATTGAATACAACAAGACCTGTAGTCTTCAACTTTGAAGTTAGCACTTAATTGGAAGAAGAAGAAAGAATAGGAATTTGGTGTCCCGGGTTACCTACGCCAATGAAAATTAGCTGTAGAACGAGTTTGCATTAACCTATGATGCCTTATCCACACACAAACGTTGAATTTCAGTGGCATTTATGAAAATATAAATAAATATTTTCTACTGGAAAACCACTTTCAATCACTAAACGCACTTGAAAATCTTTAAAAGCATGTCACATGTTCCCTAATTGTGGGAATTACCTATTAAAAAAACAACTCTTTTTTGTTCTCAGATTGTAATATCTTCAAAACAGACAGTCCAGGTATGGTCCAGAAAATCACGTGTTTTGGCGTTTCTTCTGGTGAATATTATGAAGGTAAATATGTAAATATTCCTGTAAAGAGAGAGCTCTAATGTATGACCTTTATTGTAGCCATGGTCGGTTTTAAACGTACATTCATACAGTTTACGCAACATCATTCGCTGAGAACACATCACGTGGCCGGTTTTAAACGAATGATAATGCACCGAATGATAACCCCCCGAACCCCCCCCCCCCCCCCCCCCCCCCCCCCCCCGCGCTGCCCCACCCTATAGGTGGGGGTTTGGTCACATTTTTCATGCCCCAGGGTGGGGCATTTGGCCCATTTTCTGTGCATTTTTGCGCACGTTTTGCGCATGTTTTGCACCCGAGGGTGGGGATTTTTGTCACGCAAAAAGTGACAATCCCACCTCTTAGGTGGGGTAGCCCGGGGGGGGGGGGGGGGGGGGAAACAATTGATAGGTGCATAATAACCAGTGTTTAAAACTATAGCTGGCTCGTGTTTCTGCCTACGCCTTAGTAAACGTATGGAACTCGCACACGCACACAGAAACTGCATGCTCCCGACAGCAAAATTTGCACTGTGCATACGACATCTACCGGGTCGTCTGCGTGCGCGTACACAACACATCTGCATTATACGCGTAACATACAACTCGACACACAGCTAGCAGTTTGAACGTACAAACAAGATGAAGCAAAAAAGTGAATGCAACGACAAGCTATATTTTGGGGAGTTTTACCGATTTACACAAAAAAAGGTATTTATGAATGGGATTAAAAGTGGGTTTGGCCGGTCTTGAACAATCCGATAAAAACCGGATAGGGGCCTGGACGCTGATAATGGCCCGCGCCTTCGGCTTGTGCCATTATTAGCGTCCAGGCCCCTATCCGGTTTTACATTTTTAAGACCATTCAAACCCACTTTTAAGACCATTCAAACTAGCCGAATTCACTGACACTTGAAGAATTTACATTTTATTTAAAGACCGTTTTAAAGAAGCTTGTTCAGATTTTTCTAGAAAATGGATTTCGTTCTAACCTAACCTCCCTACAAATTCTATCCTTGGGAAGAAAACAGGAAATTTGCAATCTCAAATTTTGATGTGGAAGCGTGAGGGTTGGTGTAATCACTGCACTGCTTTATGGACCCGAACCGGATAATTTAGTTTACAGGGGCGGTATTCAATTCAATACTAGAGCCAAATATTTAAGAATTTTACTTTTGGCTAAAGTAAAATACTTAGCCAAATTCGGTATTTAATTCGCAAGTGGCTAAGTTTTTTACTTTAGAAAAATACTTAGAACATTTGGTATTCAAATGGTTCTTTTGGGGAAGGTATTTTACTTAAATTTGAGAAGGCAGGAAAGCACACTTAAGCAATTTTTTTACATACGCCACACGCATACTGCAACCGGTTTAGACCGGTTTTGTTTGGTGCGAGTGTTGTGCGTTTTGCGTAAGAAAAACGCTTATGAGAAGGCGCGGTTCATGGCGCGTCCCACGCTGTATTCGATTGGTTGTTTAGGGAGTTCTGCGCTCTGCGTTCATTTGTAACGTCACAATTTATCGAAGTATTTTACTTACTAAAGTAAAATTCTTAGAAGGCTTTGAATACGAGATAGAACATTTGCTTAGCCAGGCCAAATACTAAGTAAAGTTTTGACTTAATTTAAGTAGTGAATTGAATACCGCCCCAGAACATTGGTTTTTTTTTTTACGATATCCGTGAAAATATACCGGAACATGAGAGCGCGAAATTTCAGAAAAATATCACGCATGATAATGGTATCAAAATCTCAAAACCCATAGGAAAAATGTGGAGCTCAAATCGTGATCTGGGTTTGCTCCTTTAAGCACAGTAAACCTAACACACCCGATTTCCTTATCTTAAAAACTCACTTAATTTTATAGGTAAAATTATGTAGCTAATTCTTCCATTGAAAGAAACGATTTTTGAAATTGTGACTTGCCCATGTTTGATCGTGAAAGTAAAAATAGTGAAAGTGACCAGGGGCCAAATTTGTTTGCTTTATAAAAATGGGTCAATTAGTCAAAATTGCATGTCAATTTGTGTTTTTCACACGAATATCTGCTATTCTTGCTAAGAAAACAAGTTGACATAACATTTTGGCTATTAACCCATTTTTATAAACCAAACAAAGTTGTGATTAAGCAAATTGTTCTACTGAACAGCTTTATGAAATTGGCCCCAGGGCTTTGCTCGATTTTGCACCACAAATGCAGAACATTTTACTGTTTTTTTTTCTTTCAGCTTCAGAGTATACATATGAGGCACTGTGCGGTGGTGCCAATTACAAAAACAAGTTTTATCATTGCTCAGAAGCTGCCGATTGCTATAACCCTAAAACATCCCGTCCAGAGCCTTGCAAAACAAGTAAGTTTGGTTTTTTTTTTAAAGTCAATTTTTAAATAACTTGCGTCGAAATTAACTTGAATTTATGGGTGACGAATTGAGTAGTTGGCCTTATGGCCTTAATAGACTTAATAGACTGGCTGAAAATTGTGTTTTCTACATGTATATGGGCAATTCCATTATCAGGTGGACATTTCCACAAAATTTGTAATTATACACTCGACCAAAAAAGTTCTGTCACCAGCAAGACATTTATATATATTTATTTTTAAATTGGATTTAATGTAGGAAAATAATTTATCAAATTTTAGCTGAACATATCCCTCAAAGGAGTAGAGCTCAAGAGAGATCATGATGGCAAGCTTCACTGAACAGGAATGCAACAAAGGAGTGTGGGATCAGAATGAAAAACACCAAAGAACAATGCAACTTGTGATTTGGGCAATTTGTGTGTAGACAATTAGGAAATTTTTAAGTGAATTTGGATTTGTCAATATCTTGTCAAAAACATCCAAATCAAAATGGTTAAATTGTCCAATCTGAATCGTGCCATTGCATTAGGTATAGTGGAAGCAAAATACTGAACTGTAACTCCCCTTGCTTGAGTGCAATAAAGTTGACATCGTTGTTTTTTGGTGTTTTTCATTTTGACCCCACACTCCTTTGTTGCATTCCTGTTCCGTGAAGCTTGCCATCATGGACTCCGTTGAGCTCTATTCCTTTGAGTGATATGTTATCTGCTAAAATTTGATATATTATTTTCCTACATTAAATACAATTTCATAATAAATATCTACAATTGGCTTACTGGTGACGGAACTTTTTTGGTCGAGTGTATATTTTAGTATAAACTGACTTTAAATGATACATGTACCGGTAGTAGGCAGGACAATAAACAAATTAACAGTGCTCCTTTGAATCGAATTTACAATTCCCCTGAAGGACCTTGTTGAGTAGATTACAAAACACTTTGAGTACGTTCAGACGGAGGCACAAGTTGGTACCTTGAATATCGGTACAGGGGGTCCCAAGTTATGGCCAAAAAAGTTTTGAAAAAAATACCGTTTCCTAGACAACTCAAGAAATAAATGGCAAACAAAAAAATTGTGATTTCATGCCAACTTTTCTTTTATATTCATAGGCTTTAAATATCTTATTTGCTCTTTTCCTGGAAGTAAATCACCTAAATTTTACATATCAGTGTTTCTTTCCCAAGTAATAAACCTCATTATAAAAAAAAGCCTGTAAGTTCAAAAACGGGCCAACTTTTAAGCCCAAATCGCCTAAATTTCAAGAAGGTGTGTAGTTCAGATGCCTTATTCTTGGTGATCTGAGGCAATGTAATGTGTCATTTTTACATATATGAATGTCTGCTGCCTTTATTAAAAATATAAGTGTGTTACAAATAATACAAAGTCCAACTAATTACATATGCAAAAAAGTAATATCTCGTGTTCTGATCATGCTATTTAGCTGAAATTTGGTCAGTATAGGTACATGTACAGTACACAATATGACAACAGGTTCAGAGAAAAAAAACTTTTAAAACTTACAAACAAATTTTAAAAGTTGAGTTTTGGGGTAAAAAATATTCAGGAATTTGCAGCAAATAATACCAGATTTTGCGGCCTGATTTTTACTGGCAAATACTGGCAGATGTCATTCCCATTTCACCTGGAGACAGATCGTTCCTATTTTTCGTTGAAAGTTGCGCGTTTCACAAAATCGGCTGATTTTTCCATAAAAATCGACCCATTTTTCAAAGCTTCATTTCGACCCAAAACTGTCGGCCATCGCTAAAACGCGCAAGCAGAAATGGAAAGATCGTGTCATCAGCTTTCAAGTGCGCCCTAAATAGTTGAGATTGGGCAAGATTTGCCAGTGAGAAATTCTCAATTTCAACACCGGGCACCGGTAGCCTCGCACCGCGCCAGTCGGCCGAGATCGAAGAGCGTGAAGTGGGTAATTTCACTGATATTTGTGATAATTTGGAGTTTTTATTTAATATTCTTGTAAAAAGAAGGCTCTAGTTTTTCATGATACCGAAAATAAACTGTAAATTGTTGTGGAACCCTGTGAAATATCATCAACAAATTGTCCATCGTTGTCGTGTTTTTATGCGTTGTCTATTGGAACCGTTCAGTGTGTTTGACCGGCCTACATGTAGCATATGAAAAAAGTTTCTGCAAAAACGTGTTTGGTGTTGAATTGTTGTGGAAAATGTACTACAAATTTATTTTCGTGTGGGAATTTTGTAGGCATTGGACAGCTGTAACGTGACTAACCGTAACGTTACTAACCATGATTGTTCAATAGTTCTTGAAACTTATGCAAGGTAGGTGTGACTTGGCATTTACAAAAACACACGCCAGTAAACAAGCAATGAAAGAAATATACACATGTAATGGTTTGTTTCAGTTGTGTCCCATTTGAGGAAACGTTTTGTTTCAAGACATTTTTTCTCCATGTCCTTTTTTTGTAACGTTACTAACCAAGATTAAAATCTTTATTACATTTCACAAAATGGGGCCAAATTGTTTTAGTTATTACTGTCCAGTAGAACTGAAAGTATATTGCGTGTTGATATAACAGAGGATAGAAATTTGTAACGTTACTAACACTGGAATTGCAGTGTTTGAATTAGCACTAGCTGGTCCGTTGGCCAAATGACAGTTAAAATCGTCTCGGGCCAGCTAGAAAGCCTCTCCAAATGGTCCGGCTGTCCAGTTGAAATAAAACAGACCCACACCGTACATAAAGTTTCTTTCGTAAAAAGGACCACGTAGAGGACTGATGAAAAAAACTTGATCATTCTTCAAACTCCCATGGCCATAAATACTGCTTTTAATACAGCCCTCCGCCGGCGCGGCCCGCCCGGCCTGGTCCCTGTCCATTTGGAAATGTGATAATATTGAAAGTGGAATGGCTACCGGCCTTGTCCGTTAGCGATGTCGATCCTTCCAGTTCGTATACTGCAGTTCCCGGGCCGGAAAGAGCTAGGGCCTCGGCCACATGACTGAGAGCAGCCTGGTCTATAACAAAAGTTTGACCAGACCATCACAGTGGATTTGGGTTGTAAGATTGCAGCTTATCGACTCACAAAAGGTGAAAATATAATGATAAATCATCATACTAATTGCGGATAAATGTTGACAACTATTCATAGGATTTTTTTTCTTTTCTAAAAACACCAAGTCGGCCTCCATACAGTTTTTGCATAGGGTTTCAAATTGATGAATTTATCCTTCCTGCCCAATTTGTTTATTTTGTTAGCAAAAATATGCACAAATACATGCATCCGTGAGAGTTTATAACAAAAGAGCCTTTCAAGACTGGAGTCCAGAATAGCTCAGAAATTCACCACATATTTTTAAACTTGTACTGGGGAGAACCTTATGACCACCAAATCTTCCTAATTTATTCACTCGAATATGGTTATTATATACAAACATTAAAGGTCGACTGTGTGTAAAAAGAACAACCAGAATTGAAATTGGAACCGGGCCACTTGAAACGCAAACGGGCCATTGAAGACTTAAACCAACTGGTCCTGATGGCCAGTTGGGGAAAAAGTTAGGGGCAAACGCTGAATTGCCCATGCATATACAAAAAATATTAGATGTTTCCCACTCCTAAATTTAGGTTTTTCAGTCAAATATCTACTTACTGATGCTTGTTAAGTCATTTTAACATTAAGAAGAAAAATAACTAATGATAAATTTCTCAATTCTTACTAGTGCTGTAACGAAATCTGCAAGTTCGTGTTCGGTTCGGTTTGGCAAAAGTTCGAAAATTTCTTCCCGAACATTTTGTTCGGTTGGGGTTCGGCAAGTATTACCGGCGGTGTGGGTTGAAAGTGATCACGCACGTGCAGCTAGCTTTATTTATAAAGTACATGTACATGTATGTATTTTTTTTATCTTCAAACCCGCTCTTTTACACGATTTATTTGTCATAATGAACAAGATAACGACTTCGGTGGGATGAAATTGACCGGAATCCGCAGCCGGGGCCGGGCCGCTACTGTCGGAACTTGCGGTGTGTATGGATTTTGTGATTTGTACCACGTGCAAACCATTGTGAGACTGCGCGAGATGGTATTTTTTTCCTAGCCAATGGAGTTCATTTTCCGCAAGTATTGCAGAGTGTCTGTAAGACGCCTGATTGATTTCCGTCAAAATGCTTTTCACAATGTTGTGCGAATAATTATGTCCAAGAAAATCCGGTCATTTTATTACTCCCAATACGCTATTTCACAATGCAAATGTACGCCACGCCACTATATAGATGGCGTTTAATTGCAATCAAAACGTTCCAATCAATCGACAATTATCAGCACATCGTGCAGATGCGCACTGTGCAGTAACTATATGGCTTTGGCACGTTGCGGCGATGAAGCCAATACAATATTTGATAGGCACCAATCGAGCGACATCTGTGTAGATATCGATCGTAAAGTCATGGATGGAGGAAGGAAAGTACGTGTACGGTACGTGGGCGCCGGCGCCGGCACCGGGCAGAAAATGTCAGATCTGATTTGGCACAAGAATTGCTTTGTATGGTGCATATGACTTTCGACAGTTTAATGCGAAGCATTTTTGCAAGTATAAGAAGTCAATTTTGACATTCAGAAAGCCAGCTTTTTCACATTTACAGTTAAAATACGTAAGATGTGAAATCCAAAGTGAACCACTCCCGAACAGCCGAACTGAGTAAAATGTTCGGTTCGGTCCGGTTCGGAAGTGCCAAGTTCGGTAAAATCCCGTTCGGTTCGTCTGTTTATGCATTATGCCTAATATGCCCATCTACTATTCAGTATCGTAGCGTAATTACTTGAGATAGCAAAGAATCAACTTTAGATGCAGTTTTAGAAGTGGAAGGGAAACCCCAGGAAAATTTCAAAATCTCAAACAATCACAATCTCAAAATTCACAAATGTCCTTCTCTTTTTAAAAGTTTACAGCGAATGCTACATCTCACCCATTGGGCAGGACTACCGAGGCATGTTAAGCCAAGATTTCACAGACTGCGTTCCCTGGTCCGACCCCCGAGTGGCCCTGCTAAATTTCACCGGCCAAAACTACTGGGAGTTAGAGGGCCTCGAACCCGGAACCACCGTGAATCACAACTTTTGTCGGAACCCCGGCGGTGTATTGGAGACTCCATGGTGCTTCCAAGTAGATAGGACTGACAATGGAACCCAAATTCCTGACAACGAAACCTTCGTTCCTCAAAGCGAAACCATCATTCCCGTACTTTGCCCACCGACACCGTTACCGGCAATGGAAACCTGCAATTCTGGTGAGTCTGTATAGACCGTATTGAAGACTTTGTAAAAAACATTCTAACTTTGGTCTAAACGTGTGCGCAGCACACCGCAGGCAGCAAGCAAGCACACGCAACACCGGGAAATCTAATGAGCCACCGCCAGGGACTATGGGTGCACCCAAGTAAATAGGGCTCCCATAGGAACCAATGCTAAATGCCCCATTTTCAAAAATCATTTAAAAATACTCACAACTCTCTCAGCTTCTCAGGACAACAACCAAAATAATCATTGAAGTCTCATCTTTTCAATTCTGTTCAATTTTATGGGGGTAATCTATCACTTTTATTCCCTAATTTCCACTTGAAACAAAACTACCCCTGCAACAGTGAAACTTGCTAATCAGACCAGCATCGATTTTGGAACAAAGGCACATACGCTACTGGGCAAAATAGGGCCACTTTTAGGAGCTACAGTGTCTAAAATGTTTATAGTTGGAAGAAAAAATACCCCACATCGCGGCGATGGTCATATTCTACACAAGACCACACTCGTTCAGCTCGCAACTCTCCCTAATAAAGAAGAATTTGAGGGCATACAAAATATTCATGAGCTCGGCGCACGGATCTCTGACTGCCTATTTACTTGGGTGCACCCCTATGGGATGGATTACAATATGATTACGAGATTGTGTTGCTCGTGTGACCCCTCTTTATAGACAGCCGAAGTGTGACGTGCGTTGCCATGGCAATTGGATCTAAACTATCATGGCCGTCGGGAAAAGTACCATTGGAAAAGCACAGGGACACGGTTGAGTGATTTTTAGTTTGGATCCAATTGCCTAGGCAACCAACAAAAGGTGACGTACTCACTTCGGCAGTCTATACACGAATCCGGTTGCTAAGGACTCCTTCCCTGCAAGTCCGCCATAGCTGGGGGCCATCCACTGCCATGGACTGGGCGCTTTGTCTTGTTGTTAAATCGAACAGCGCACAACGCGTACGCGTACACAGGCTTCGCAAGCAAATAAACGCACAAAATTGTTCGAAGTGACAACATAATGTAACAGCATATCATCAACACAAAACCCACAGTTCATGGCACTTGATGGCCCCTAGCTATGGCGGACTTACATGGACCATGACTTTGCAGCTCGGATTGGTGTATATAGTACGATTACAATCTGGTTATAATAAGTTTGTCGTCTGACCCTGGTCGTCGTTGGAACTATTACAATCGTATTATAATCGAGTAATTACAAGACCCCGGCCTAAATGTTGAATGTTGCCCTACAAGATGGCAGCTATTCGACACGGTCTATACTTGACCATCCTCCACATATGGTCTGTAAAGTCAGCCGAAGCCATTTTTTAAAAACAGTTTCAGAAAGAACAACTTTTTAGCTTCAAATAGATTCTTGTTTCAAGTTCATACAATATTCAGAAGTGGAGTTACGGTTCACTGAATCTGTATACAAATGCGGAAAATCTGGGAGTCAATTCATGGGACCCAATTTTCAGCAGGGTAATTTGTAACTATAGTCTCCCTTTGCTCGAGTCCCAAGTCAAGTCAAACTGCCCTCGAGTCCCAAGTCAAGTCAAACTGCCTTTGAGTCCCAAGTCAAGTCAAGTCAAACTGCCTTTAAGTCCCAAGTCAAGTCAAGTCAAACTGCCCTCGAGTCCCAAGTCAAGTCGAGTCAAACTGCCTTTGAGTCTCAAGTCAAGTCAAACTGCCTTTGAGTCCCAAGTCAAGTCAAACTGCCTTTGAGTCCCAAGTCGAGTCAAACTGCCCTCGAGTCCCAAGTCGAGTCAAACTGCCCTCGAGTCCCAAGTCAAGTCAAGTCGAGTCAAACTTCGTCAGACATCGTTAACGGTAAGCAAATGAAAACCTGCCTTAACCGCAGAACCAAATTCTGCTTAAGATAGTGACGCAACAATGGTGGTTTCCAAGCGCGCGCATGCTTAAAGGCACAGGCTCGTCGGCAATGCGCGCCCGCCAAATGTGTGTCACGCAATACGCAGCTCCATAGCAAAGGCAAGGAGCTGCGTGTTTCAAGCACGAATTTGGCGGGCGCGCATTGCTGACGAGCCTGTGCCTTTAAGCACGCCGCGGCCGTGAAATAGCCTTAATGTTAGCACAACTTTTCTGCCCCAGTATATAAGCACACGTTTTCAGCTAGCGCTTAAGCAGCTATATGAAATTGGGCCCTGGTGGTCTGGCCACGAATGCTCCATGTTTTAACCACTTCGCGAAGTGTGAGTGTCTTGGGGGCGGTTATACAGAATTAGACCAGGGCAGAGCTGGTCTCTTATCTTGCTGGGTTGGGGTCAAGTCAGTTTGTGGTTTTTGACCTGTGACTTGACTCTGGAGAAAATTACTTGTGACTGGACTTGGAAAATAAGATTGATTTACGACTTGAAAAAACCCCTAGTCATCAAGTCTCCAGCCCCAGAGACATACACATGTATATATGCATAAACCAAAACTGCTAGTGCAGTCTCCCGCTCCAGGGAAATAAATTGGAAAATACCTAGCGCGAAATGGTTAAAATATAAAAGACACAGGCTCGTCAGCAATGCGCACGCGCCAAAGGTCTGCCCTGAAATATGCAGCTCCATGCCTTTGCTATGGAGCTGCGTATTTCGTGGCCCGAATTTGGTACGCGCGTATTGCTGACGAGCCTGTGCCTTTAAATGGTCAGTATGGTTTGTGGAAAATTTTTGTATTTTTTTCGTTGCTTGCTTGTTTTACAGCAACATTTGATCTGAAACTGTGGGACCGCGGAACCTCCGAGGACAACAGAAGAGGTCGCGTGGAAGTAAAATTTAAAAGAAGAGGCGTCGGCACCATTTCCGATCGCGACTGGACGGTAAAAGACGCGAATGTGGTGTGTCGACAACTTGGCTTTCCTTTTGGCGCAATAAGTACACGTTGCACCGCCACCATGAACGGCGCCGCGGACCGCATACTTCTGAAAGACGTCCAGTGCCAGGGGAACGAGTTGAAGCTCATAGATTGCTTCTATAGACTTGCTACGAGCGACGACTCGGACCATAGTCATGATGTTTGTGTCGCGTGTAACCGCACAAACGCAGGTAGGTGTTCTTTGTAGGGCCCATCGAGCGTAGAATATTTCAGGCTCCCCAGACATCCACTACAGGGGATACCAGTATATCGGACTCATTTCAAGTCTGGGATCGCTTATACTTCACAATACCCTGAGGAAATCCACGCAAATCTGTGGAGTAAGCCGGCTGTTGTGTTCGGACAACACACGCCCGAGTCATTTTGATGTAATTTAAAGGGCCTGTGACATGCTAAACAACTTCGTGCCTAAGCTTTGCTTCATAATGACGGATTACTTGTTCAGCAAGACATACTATTGTTCGTTTGGATGTAAAATCAATAAAATGTGGCCTTTTTCAACTTTGAAGATTTCATTGAAATAAATCTCAGACAGAGGGCGCTGTTTTGAGTTCATCATATAAGGAAGACAGAAGGGAAAAGTTAAGAAAAAACATAAGACTTCAAGTTGGACTTGTGGCAAATTGCTGCAGTTTCTACCCCCAGTTTTGTCATGGCTTACAGCAGGCAACATGTAAAACAAACTCAAACGGCCATGGATTACAAAAGTTTCAGGAAAATTGAGAAAAAAGTGGAATCTTTTGTGCACAGTTGAATGTGATTTTCCTGTGTTTGCCTCTTGTGACATCGTGACCTTGGTCATGAATATGCATATTCGCATTAGCATAAAAACTAAAAACCTTTGTTTTAACCCCCGAAGCAAGCTCCAAATAGGATTTTGATGACTTTAACTGAGTAGAGTGGTTTTAAAGCATAGATTTCATTGATAAACATCCTAAATAAGGGCCCTTTAATCAATTTGGTCAAGTTATTGATAAGCACAGAGTAAACATTTGGCGGTTTTAGTGTAGACCCAGTAACCTTGGCAACGCACAAAGTAATATACATTTTAAATTTAAATTCCTTCTTTTTCTACAGATGATGTAATTAATTGAAGGCCACCATTTGTTTCTTTATGTGTAAAGAGGCCTTTTCACACTACCCACTTCTGACCCGGGTAACTTTCTAGTTTCTACCCGGGTAGCTGCAAATTACCTGGGTTAAATTTAACCCGGAATTTTGTTTCACACGTCAAAATTTAACCCGGAGAAACACTTACCAGGGTCGTCTCTTACACGGGTCATGAGCTACCATTTTCCCACTTCCCGATTAGGGCTAGAAATCACCCAGGTTAAGTGGCATTTTTAGCCAGTTTACCCGGGTAATTCGTAACCCCGAAATTTGTCGTGGGATATGAGCCCTTAACCCGCGGGTAATCTTGGTATATCCAGCACGATTTGTGGCCTAAGGACTGCCCCCTAACGCCCCTATGACTCAATAACATGCACACTCTTCCCTTTTGTTAATGCACTAACACCCCTAAAAACTGAAAGGAATTCCTTGGATGTTTGAGACACAATGGGGGAACAATGGTAGGGGTGAGGTCTACCCTCGGCCCCATATCGTGCTGCATCTGTTACCCGGGTTAACTCGGGGTTAAAGTGTCGTGGGAAAAGGCCTAGGGTGAGCCACTGGCAGTACATGTAGCTTTCCGGCCGGAAGTAGACATTTCCTGAGCCGCTGTAAGTGCCGCACCGTAGTTAACAACTGAGGATGTGTGCCGTTTGTCACTGTATTAGACTTGATTTAAGCCTCTGTTTATTCTATTATCAACTTCCCTGCAGATATAAGAAGAGGAAAGCGTTCTGCAGAGTCCTTAGAGGCTGGAGAAAAGACTACTGAAGAGGCCTGTCCATTTTGCAAAATCAAACGGAATTTAAAGACATCAGAGTCGGACCACAATAATTCTTGTAAGCCTAAAATGTTTCAATTGTAAAAACGCCCAGTTGCAATAAGAGCTATAAATGTTCTGCGAACATTATTTTATTTCCAACAAAAAGATGATTTTGTTTAATGGGGTATAGGATAAGATTGACAATAGACTATGTAAGTCTCGCGGCAAAGGTCAAATTTGAGCTTCCGGGCACAACACGACTAAAACGCCTATTCCTATAACACGGGCGAGATTTTGTTTTTGTATATAAAATTTTCTGTCCAATCTTAAGTATACAACCGACCCGAAAGTGATTCGGGTAACTAAAATGTTTTTTTACAATATATAATACATGCATAATTATCTCTAAAAACGATAACAATTTATTAAAATTTCGTGACCTGAATAAATTTCTCTGCTAGCATATTCTTCATCCAATTTGGAATGAATGACCCAAGTGTGGATTCATGTGAAAATGAATGCTTCGAACTTGGGCACTCTAAAAAAAAGTCTGCAAGCTCTACTTTTGGTAGATGGCGTTTCGCCTATCGCTAGCGAGGTCTGTATGTACACTGTAGGCCTACGTACGTCGGCTGCTGTGCGTGTTGCATATCTTTTGCTGCATGTAGTTTACGATCTTCAAAGATTGACATGTCGGCTCAGAAAAGATCGTGAATTTTTACATTTCGATTGCTTATTTTTGATTATATACCCCACTTCATCAATTGGAATGCAAGATTTTATTTAGAGATACGCGTTTTGGGCCGTCTGAGTTTACAAAAACCTTCGTAAACAAAATAATACAAGAATTTCGCTCGTAAACAAAATAATCCAAGAATTTCGCTCGCGACGTGCGTTGAAGAGATAGGGTCTTGTGCCCGGAAATAACAGTGGTCTCGCGCGGTCTTGTACGTTCGCGAGGTCAACTTACATAGTCTATTAGAGATGAATTTATAAACACGAGAAAATTCAGTGTAGCATGGATTTGCCTCACTAAATTGTTGGAAAAAGAGTGGCAAGCACGAGATTGTTGTGATGCTCCGACGGGATGCTCAGATAGCTCACTTAATTGGTAGAGCAGTTGGCCATGTATGCCAAGGACCTGGGTTCGAATCCCAGTCGGGGCATTGCAATTTTCTCGTGTTTCTAAATTCATCTAAAAAAGATGATTGTTGATTTCAACAAACAAATTCTGAAAATTATACCAGAAACTATACCAAGCTACAAAAGAAACGCAAAAATGTTCTCCACTTTTTTATTAAAAAAATCAGTCAATCTGAGAATGGGAATTTACAGCACACAGAAGCTTTATGCAGTCATGCATAATGAAGCTGTTATGTGAATATTCAATATCAACTTACAGCCGTATACACTTGATCCCGAGCTCGGGGTCGAACACCGAGCTCGGGATCAGCTCCGGATCACAAATCTCGCTCAGTGGCGGCTGCCTCAGTATGAACATTTAACAATTAAGATTCATACAATCAATGTAGAAATTACTCTCAAAAGTCAGTATTTGTGGTGCTTGACCAGGGGCCAATTTCATAAAGCTGTTTAGCAGATATTTTTGCTTATTCGAAAATTTGTTTGCTTTATAAAAATGGGTCAATAGTCAAAATTGCATGTCGATTTGTGTTTTTCACAAGAATATCTGCTATTCTTGCTAAGTTGACATAAAATTTTGACTATTAACCCATTTTTATAAAGCAAACAAATGTTTGATTAAGCAAATTTTTTGCTAAACAGCTTTATGAAATTGGCCCCTGGTCGTAACATTTGGCCAGTAACATTTGCCTTTTTTTTTTAAAGTTATTTCTTCGCAAAAAAATAATCCAGCGTCATACAACTGATTGAAAGTGCTTCTATTATCGAGGTTCAAGATAGTGTGTCCTGTTCATTTTTGCTATAAAAGCTAGCTGCCCAGGTGGTTGGTTTCAGTGTAAAAGCGGCGAGTGCATACGTTATTGGAAAACTTGCAACAAATTCCCCGATTGTGCAGACGGGAGCGACGAATGGTTGGACGACTGCGAGGACATCGTAACTGGTGAGTATAACAACTTTTCTCGTAAAAATAGACCTTGTTCGCACTCCGGAAAATTGCTTCATTTTACGATGATTTGACAATGACTTGACAAAGAAATTTGAATATGTGCCCCAATACAACATTTGCAGTTACCCAAAATTTTACTTCACGAGTTGACGAGAAAAATCCGACTAAAAGAGTTGATAGCAATGGTAACAAACACCACATGATTTTTTTCCCATGTAAAATGGTACCTTTGTGGGGGAAATTGCCAACTGAAAGTTCTTGCTAACCCTCCCGGATTTTGGGGAAGACATCTGGGAAAACGGGTTCATTCTGTAACTCCTAACACATCTAAAAATCCCCAAGGTTGTTAATTGACAACACAGGAAGGTTTTTATCCATGTCAGGACTCGCAAAATTAGTCATTTTCCGAAGAATCTGTTGCAAAATCCGGGAGGGTTGGCAGCTCTGCATCTTTTTTATGTGACTGAAATTTCTACAAGGCAGTTTATCAACATTATGCTTTAATAATATACATGTATAATGCTGTTCCTGTTTTAAAAGTTCTCCAAACATGTAATCTGTTTCACAGAATGCTCTCCTCAAGAGTTTCAGTGCACAGAGAGGAGGCCCGACGGCCTGCTCAAGTGCATTCATAAACGTTTTGTCTGTGATGACTACAATGATTGCGGAAAAATGGGGCCTGTGTTGAGGGGAAAGGTCCGTGCCTCGGACGAAAGACGTTGCCCTCGGAAAGGTAATATTATAGCCTTTTGCATATTTGCAAAGACTCATGGGATAGGATAACAAACACGTGTTGGTAAATCTGGCTATGAGACAAAGGCCAACTCCGCAACTTTTTTACTAATTTTCTTGAAAACCAAGAGAGTTTAGAGGCCAATTTCATAAAGCTGTTTAGCAAAAAAATTTGCTTAATCAAAAATTTGTTTGCTTTATAAAAATGGGTTAATAGTCAAAATTGTACATGTATGTCAACATGCATTCTTAGAAAGAATAGCAGAACACCAGGCAATTCAGATTTTGACTATTAACCTATTTTTTATTAAGCAAATTTGTTTCTGCTAAACAGCTTTATGAGATTATAGCCAAGTGCGAATTTCATAAAATTATAAAACGTGTTAGCACTCGATTTTTAATTAAGCAGCGCTCTCTCCATTTCATAAAACTGTTTAAAGGGCCCCTTATTTAGGATTTTTATCAATGAAATCTATGCTTTAAAACCACTCTACTCAGTTAAAGTCATAAAAATCATATTTGGAGCTTGCTTTGGGGGTTAAAACAAAGGTTTTTAGTTTTTATGCTAATGAAAATATGCATATTCATGACCAAGGTCACTATGTCACAAGAGGCAAACACAGAAATATCACATTCAACTGAGCACAAAAGATTCCACTTTTTTCTCAATTTTCCTGAAACTTTTGTAATCCATGGCTGTTTGAGTTTGTTTTACATGTTGCCTGCTGTAAGCCATGACAAAACTGGGGGTAGAAACTGCAGTAATTTGCCACAAGTCCAACTTGAAGTCTTATGTTTTTTCTTAACTTTTCTCTTCTGTCTTCCTTATGTGATGTACTCAAAACAGCGCCCTCTGTCTGTGATTTATTGCAGTGAAATCTTCAAAGTTGAAAAAGGCCACCTTTTATTGATTTTACATCCAAACGAACAATAGTATGTCTTGCTGAACAAGTAATCCGTCATTATGAAGCAAAGCTTAGGCACAAAGTTGTTTAGCATGTCACAGGCCCTTTAAGCACTACATGTAACAAACCAAACCGCATGCTAGCCTACTGATTTTTTGCTAACACAACGCCATCTTTTTTTCTTCACTATACTCTGCAAAATTTGATACAGATACACAACCTTCAGCTGTTAATTGTTGAAATATTGCAGTAAGTTAAAGCAATGGTCTTCGATCTGTGGTAGTGATAATCATCCCAAAATGGAAACATTACCGATGATGATTGTACTTATGAAAGCAGACGATGAACGCTTGCGTAAGTGGAACGCAGCCCTACGAATATATACCTACTCATGTGTGGATGATTGGCAAAATTGAACGTAAACCGGACCTTTTTTTCTCGGCTGGCGCTGTTTACGAATTATCAAATTTATCGCAATAGAACATGCGCACATGCGTAGTTTAATGCGCAAACTCATTTATAATTCTTCATGAGTTTCCTCACGCTTGCGAGTGACAGTGCAATGGGCACTTTAGAGGAATCCTTGCTATGAATACCAGAAATAAATAATAATAATAAGAAGAAGAAGAAGGACCCTGGATGCTATAAAAGGGCGACATTACGGGAAACCTTTCCCCAGAGACCACTGACATTTCGGCAAGAATCACTCAAATTGACACCAAATTTCTCTACCCAAAGCTTCCAAAAATGGTTCTAGACCTAATAAAAATGGTTTGTGATTTACAAAAAAGTGTCGCCCTAATATAGCTTTTTTACACAAAAACTGTCGCCCCAATAGGTAAAACATAGTTTTAATTTAAACGAAGCCGACGTACTTCATTCCGCAGCTTGAGCGATTGCAGCTCAAAGCGGCGGTCAAACGGTAGCTTGATTGTATTGCGCAGCCCATTCAAGCTATTAAGCCCGCCGCACACGTGAGGTCGTTTGCTGAGCAAACGGTCATTCGTGGCCGTTTGCTCAGCACTTGACTCACGTGTGCGGTGGCTATTTTGCTGCGTTTTTTTGCCTCGCGAGGCTGTGAGCCAAAAATCTAACCTGTTTGATATTTTTTGCCTCGCGTGGCCAAAATCTCACGTGTGCGGGGGTGAAGAGCCAAGTGCTGAGCTAAAATGAATGTAGCTGGCCAATTAAAAACCATTCCCATATTCACGTGATATGAATACAGTGCGCGCGGGCACCGCTAAGGTCACCAAACTTTTGCTAAAGTGTGGTGACCTTGGCGGGGTTGGCGTGCGCGCGCTGTTTTCGTATCGCGCGCGTGGTTTTCATTGGCCAGCTACATTCATTTTAGCTCAGCACTTGGCTCATCACCCCCGCACACGGTGAGATTTTGGCCAAGCGAGGCAAAAAATATCAAACACGTTAGATTTTTGGCTCACGGCCTCGCGAGGCAAGAAATGCAGCAAAATAGCCACCGCACACGTGAGCCAAGTGCTGAGCAAACGGCCACGAATGACCGTTTGCTCAGCAAACGACCTCACGTGTGCGGCGGGCTTACGCTAAATCTAGCGAAAGTGCCCAACTGTTTACCCCTAGCAGTTACTTGGGTTTCCCCAACAGGTTGATAGTTTCCATGATATAGGTTGAAGTGACAAAGTAACACCAACATGATTCTCGACTGATTGTTCAATTATCCAGGAGAGAAAGCGCCACCTGGTTATATCCGCTGTCTAATAACGCCCAAGTTTATCCACGAGTACGATATGTGTAACACGGTAGTGGACTGCCAAAAAAGCAAAGATGATAAGAAAAATTGCATTAACAGGACATCTAGTGGTGAGTATTTCCATATAGACCATTAACACCGGCGGCCATGACAGTGGTCAGGTTTTCTTATTTAAATGATGTGACAATAGATCCACAAAAGTGCCTATTTATGATCATGCATGACGCACAGTAACAATGTGGTTGCGTCCTGTCATGGCCGCCGTGCAAAGAGTCTATTATTGAATAGTGTGTGTTATTGAATAGTTTTGGCCAGTTTGGTTCGCGAACGTATTGTGGTCGAATATAACATGCGCCATTGCCACAAACATTTAGAAATGAGGTGCCCAAAATTATACCCCACTGCATTGTTGGAGTGGCAAGCACGAGATGCCCAGATAGCTCAGTTGGTAGAGCAGTTGGCCATGTACATGTATGCCAAGGGGGGAGGAGGGGGTGGTGGAACTGCAATTTTCTCGTGTTTCTGTACATTGGAAAAGCCATTTTTACAAATGCATCAAAATAGTCACATTTTGGCTCTTGTTTATAAATGGGTCTTTCTATAAATTAGGGGTCCAAAAGTGTGACATTTGGTGTCCCCCGTTACACCTGATATGTGTTATTTTTCGTACAAAAATCATTAAAATTGCTTTTAAACCATTTTGTATGAATTGTACTTTATGTACTCACTCTTTGAGATGAAAAGTATTTAAAGAATGTGTCCTCAATTTACAAAAACAAGATGTAAAAATGTAACGGGGGACACCAACATTGGACCCCTAATTTATAGAAAGACCCAAATATGAAGAATTTTTTTTCATCTTTTTGTAGACAAATTCAGCCATGGCGAGGTCTTTAAAGACCCCGAGTGGTACCAGCCCTATTTATCAATGGTCCACCGGGGCAATGAGTACCTCTTCAACGAATTCGTCGAGCAGTATGACCCACCTCCGTTTGGTCGCATCAAGGGTGCGGACCCGCCCGACTGGAATCGTTTTCTGACGTTCAGTGCAACGCCCGACTACAGTGACCTCATCAGGGTTGCCGAGCTTAACCGAGACGAAGTCCGCAAATTGGGACACCAGCGTGAAGATTTCATATTACAGTGTACTTATGAGCAGAGACCGTGCAACAATAGGTATTATGGAAATCTTTGCTTAAAGGTAGTATACATGATTGGTAAACCGTTACAAATAGTTTCATCCCCCGGTGTGATTGAAGGTATGCATGATTAAAACCAACCCTGAGCAAAAATCAGCTCCGTACTTCGTCTAACTTTTGAGAAAACAGTCAAAAAATTGTTTACACAGTCACTTCACCCCAAAACCACTTTGCCTTGAACCACGGCCTGTGCACGAGGTTGTTTTGGGGCGAAGTGGGATTCGGGCGAAGTGGTTTTGGGGTGAAATGGCCTTTGGGTGAAGTGGTCTAGGGCGAAATGAATTTACGTCTCGCGAGACGAAAAATCATTGTTTTGCTCATTTCTCAAAGACTATAGCACTTCAGACAAAACCATTTTAGGGAATGTTTTCTATACCTTCGTTGTGTTTATATTGTGTAAGTTATGTGTAAATATGTGAACATTTCTGATTCTTGAGATACCAATCATGCTATGTATTATATCTTTAAAGGTAGAATACATGATTGGTATCAGATTTACACATACACGTACTTAAATATAAACATGATGACGGTAGAAAACTTCCCCTGAAATGGTTCTGTCTGAAGTGCTATAATCTTTGAGAAAGGAGTAAAACAATTAATTTTCATCTCATGAGACGAAAATTCACTTGGCCTCAAAACCACTTCGCCCTGGACCACTTCACCCTGGACCAATTCGCCCAAAAGCCACTTCGCCCAAATGCCACTTCGCCCAAAAACCACTTCGTGTGCAGGCCATGGTCTGGGGCGAAGTGGTTTGGGGGCGAAGTAGTTTGGGGGCAAAGTGGTAACGACACAGTTTTTGACTATTTTCTCAGAAGCTAGACGAAGTATATATGGAACTGACTTTTACTCAGGTTAGTTTTAATCATGCATATCTTCAATCACACAGGGAGATTAAACTGTTTGTAACGGTTTACCAATCATGTGTTCTACGTTTAAAACCGGCTAGGGGCCCGGACGAGTGATAATGGCCTGTGGCTTTTATTCCCTAAGTATGTCATTTGCAAGATGAAACTTTCTACAGATTGGTTATCTTAATCGGAATTAAGATAATAGAACAAACACTGTGTTAACAGGACGTGTTAGTGTTAGTGTTGAAAGCCGTGGGCAGAACCGCAAATTGGAGTGAGTGAGGGCGCAATTTTGTGTTACGTGTTAGTGTTAGTGTAACAGATCTGTTATCATATCTGTTAAATTGGCGTCTCGGGAAATGTCAAGGCGGTAGGGTTTTGCACGACTTTCAACACCGCTTTTTTGTTGAGCCACCCAGAATTTATTTTTCGCTTTTTTGTTTTTTTTACCGAGCTTAAACAGAGCGCACTCAATTGATTCATTAATTTTGTGAAGCAAACTTGCGCAAGTCTCTTCGCCAACAAGTGCCATGGCATACCGCACTTGTGTATGTAGTGTATGCTTAATGTGCAGTGGTGCTACGCGGCGACTGCAACGAATGGCTAAAGAGACTTGTACAAGTGTAACCTTAAGCAAGTGCCATCTTTGCCTGCATGCTGCATTGCAAACCGATAGCGGGCAACAAACCGATTTTACTGGCCGCTTTCGCGAGCCTGTCTTCAGCAATCGATGTTGCCTGGATTCTTTTTAATATTATCCTTACTTGTACAAGGTAACAAAACTAGTTCTTGTGATAGTTTTAAAAAAATTGACATTGCACAATGATGGTGTTAATTTATTTAAACGATCCCAAAAGTTTAGGCACTCGTAGCCACGCCCCTTCCGATTTCTTAAAAAATCTCCACTCGCACCCCTGAACATAGAAATGTGACCTCCGGTCCGTGTTACATGAGCTTATAACCAGTAGGTGTTTGAAATTTGTAGAAGTTTCACGGAGCAAAAAAAATGTCTCAGTTGTGGGTAAAATGCAAGACGAACACAAGTTGTACTGAAAACCGAAACTCAATTTATTAAAGGCAGTATACATGATTGGCATCTCGAAAATCAGAAATGTTCACAGATTTACGCCTAACTTACACAATGTAAACATGATGACCGTAGAAAACTTCCCCTGAAATGGTTTTGTCTAAAGTGCTATAGTCTTTGAGAAATGAATAAAACGATTAGTTTTCGTCTCATGAGACGAAAATTCAATTCGCCCCAAAACCATTTTGCCCAAGTACCATTTCGCCCCAAATCACTTCACCAGAGTGCCATTTCGCCCCAAATCACTTCGTCCAAATGCTACTTTGCCCCAAAACCACTTCGTGCACAGGCCGTGGTTTAGAACGAAATGGTTCAGGGCGAAGTGGTTTTGGGGCGAAATGACTGCAAACCCTTTTTTAACTGTTTTCTCAAAAGTTAGACGAAGTACGGAGCTGGTTTTTGCTCAGGTTGGTTTTAATCATGCATATCTTCAATCACACAGGGGGATAAAACTATTTGTAACAGTTTACCAATCATGTATACTATCTTTAAGAATTACGAAGTTTTAAAATAATAAAAATTAACAACACCCACTTCGTTCAAATTAACTTAACAGATCTGTTAACAGATCTGTTAACAGATCTGTTAACAGATCTGTTAACAGATCTGTTAACAGATCTCTTAACAGATCTGTTAAGAGATCTGTTAAGAGATCTGTTAACAGATCTCTTAACAGATCTCTTAACAGATCTCTTAACAGATCTCTTAACAGATCTCTTAACAGATCTCTTAACAGATCTCTTAACAGATCTCTTAACAGATCTCTTAACAGATCTGTTACAGTAACACGATCTGTAACAGGAGCTGTTGAACTAACATGAGATGTAACACTAACTAACACCATGGTCCTTAACACCATGTTAACATCGAGTTAACACGGTGTTTGTTCTAAGGTCATTCTGATTAAGTTAACAGATTACACTAACACTAACACGAAACACAAAGGTGTGACTTCGCCATGTGTACAGTGCAGATAATTAACACTGTGTTAACACCGTGTTAACAAATATGTTAACACGGTGTTAACCTGAACATTCAGTTAAATGCTGAGATTAATGCCGTGTTAACAGATCTGTTAACTGATCTGTTAAACTAACTATGGGGTACCGTGGCCGAGTGGTTTGGGTCATTGACTCGCAATCATGGGTGAAAACTTGGGGTTGCAGGTACGAATCCGGCTGCTGTACCTGTGCCTTTGGGAAAGGCACTCAACCACACTTGCTCCATCCTTCAAAAGGGATGTAAAGCCGTTGGTCCAGTGTGTTAGGTAATGGTAACGCACTATAAATATCCCAGAGCATTCTTTCGTGAAAAGCAAGGGAATTCCCCGGTGTCTCTGGCCATTTCTAACTCTTCATGTGTTTCCTCACGCTTGTGAGTGACAGTGCAATGAGTACTATTGAGGAATCCTTGGTATGAATACCAGAAAGAAATAATAATAATAATAATAATAATAATAATTACCGACAATGGTGCATTTGGGAGACATTTTCGGGAAGCGTTTTAATTAGGACCACTCAACTCTGGGTAGAAAGCTCTCTAAAAACACCAATTTTCTCAAAAAAAGCTTACAAAAGATGGTTTTCGACCTAAAAGATAGTTAAGAACCTAATAAAAATGGTTTTCGACCTAATAACAATGGTTTTGAACCTTCTTGGAATTAGGGAGACATGGCAATGTCTCCCTAATACCACGTGTCTCCCTAATACCCCGATAATAACCCTCTCGTGTCTCCCTAATACCCTATAATGTGGTTGTAACACGTAACACACACAGAATTATGACCTCGCCCAATGCTTCAGAAAATCTTTAAAATCCATGCATAGTTTTTTTGTTAAACGAATTTGTTTTATTTTATATTATTTTTGAAGCAATTTCACACCACTACAAGATGATCTCTATGGAAACTGCTACACTTTCAATGACAAAGAGAGCAGAATAAATGCGTCCAAAACAGGCTCCAGATATGGTAAGTTTAGTTTTATTCGATCAAGCTTAAATTGCACTTTTTACTCATTTTAGAGCACTATAATTTGTGGGTTATAACTGAAATGAGGTGTACAAAAAAAGTGTGATATTTGGAAAATTTGTTTTAACAGATGTTTTTTTTACTAAAATAAATTGAGATTCAGGCTATAATGTTCTCAAAACAGCACTAGTAAATAAAACTTGCTGACACAATTTGAACTCCAAACACAAGCGCTCAAAGGCTGCAACCCTTGCAGCCTTTAGGCCTGTCCGCATTGGACTTTTTGTGAAAAATTACCGTAACGATGGGTACTAGCTTTTCCCATTTTAAGTCCAATGCGGACAGCCTAGGACGTTTTCCTCCCAGTAACTTCTCCTCAGTCCAGCGGTTAATTTGCCTGGCCGACTGTAGTCCAGAAAAATTGACCAGAGAACTTTTCCAGAGACGATAAGTCCAATGCGGACACATCGAGTCGGTAAAAGAGCTCTGGAAGCGTACGTCCAGGTCGTTAAGGTCATACTGCGAAGGGACACTGCGCATGCTCTCCCACGCTCTCGGTAAAATTTTCCCTTGTCAAAAAGTCAAAATGCACAGACACTCGTCAAATTTAGCCATTTTTCATTTTACCATCGTCTTGGTAAAACCTCCCGAAAAACAAGTCCAATACGGACACGGCTTCTGAGTTGAAAATGAAGGATTAATTTTTCCTGTTTAATTTTGGATATTCAAAACCAATACTACTATTTTTCCAACGATTAGGTCTTCAGATGACGCTTTTCCTAGAGCAAAGCGAGTACATCAGTATTTACGGGCAAGAAGCGGGGGTCCGCGTATCTATCAACCCAGTCCACGTCAGAGCGAGTCCAGCGGACCGCAGCATGGCCATTACACCGGGAACCGTCACGTCCATTGGTCTTAGATATGTAAGAGACATTCGCAGTTTTTACTGGGCATGTACGTGCATTTGTCGGTTTTAGCAGTTGACCTTACAGCCCCAATACATCATGTGCAGTTACCAAAAAATTTACTTCACAAGTTCACAATAAAACTCCGACTAAAAGTGCTGATAGCAACGGTAACAAACACCACATGATTTGTTTCCGTGTAAAATGGTACCTTTGTGGGAGAAATTGCCAACTGAAGGTGATTTTATTTGGTTTTTTTTATTTATTTATAATTTATTCATACACCAAAACCATGCATGGATTTTTCAGGTTTTTTGAAGTATTGCTGCATCTATGTGGCTGAAATTTCTACAAGGCAGTTTATCAACATTATTCTTTAGTTATGTAATGTTGTTGTTCCTGTTTTTAAAAGTTTTCCAATCATGTAATCTGTCTTTAAAGGTCAAGCTAAAGTTGCAAGTTGTAAAACATGGCGGATTATGTGGAATAATTTATACACGAGTACAAAAACAACGATCAGATTGATGACACTATTAAGAGGCCATCCAAACACTATGAACAACTAACAATGGAAATTGGGCACACATCATTGTTAAACAGCTAGAATCCCCCCATCCATTTTTTTAGTTTTCCCGTTTATCGTGGAGGTTTGTTTCTACAACGCGATTACAATGTTAGCGACTTGGAAAAAAAAAATCAAAATATCTATTTTGAGTTAAAACCACTTTCAAACAACAGACCAGCTGCAACAGATTTCAAAAATACCTTTGTTGCAAAAAATCATCAAGCGGTTGCTGTTTTATGCTTGTTAAATTGCGTCCAATTTACGTGCGGAATAGTCAATGAAAATGACTAGACAGCTAGTTCAAAAATTGTGATGTGATGCATAGCCCCTATACGCGCGCACAAACGGCAGCCTAGCCGTACACATAACCCAACTCACGGCAGCCTACCCGGTACAAGTTCGCCTATTATAAGTACACCTTCGCGCGACTCATTTTTCTCATTCTTCGAAATAATAAAGAAAATGTTTTTGCTCTTTTTTTTTCATAGTGTCTGGTGAAACATACAACCACGCAACTACTGGGCAAATTATCTCTGGCTTTTTGGACCCAAACAATTAATTCTTCAAAAAACACCATCTATTAAACAGAGACGGTTTTCCAATTTTTTTGCGTGTAAACGTATAGAGCTAACAATCGTGTTGACTTCTCTTTCTCAGGATTGCGTTACGGGGTCACGCGCATATCATGAATACCTAATGAGCGTTTCAGAAATCGCGAAAATCTCATTTTTGCTTGCAATTTATCTACTTAAAACCGACAATTAAAAAAATAAATAAATACACGTCGGCAACAGGGATGTTTGGACTATCGAAAAAAGCCTAACTGCTGGATTTTCCTTCAAGGGGGATTCTAGCTCTTTAATAACAATGGTTTGTGCCCAATTTCCATTGTTAGTTGCTCATAGTGAAAGTTGTCAACATTTTCACGGAACTATAAAGCGGATAAAGGGGGAGGGTGGTCGAGGGCCGCGTACGACTTTACATGCACTGTAAAATGTTGACATTTCACAGGTAGTGGCAATTTTGTTTTTGATATATAAGTAGTATTTCGGGGGAGGGAGGGGGTCTTGAAAAATACTACGCTATGTAGAACTGTGAAATGTTGACAACTTTGGACGGCCAAGAGGGGAAAAGGGCGTAGTGCATGCATTATATTTTTTTAATCGGTTGATGTCTGTGTCAATTAACAAATTTAACGTTACCGTTGGGCCAAATCATTTTGTGTCGCTGGTTCAATTTTCTGCCATTGAGTGAAACGACAGCACTAGTGTTTTTTAAAACTTTGCATGACAACAACCTTTCAGCCTGTGAATTGGAACAATACGTCGCATTTTTCGCATAGTGGCGAATAAGCAAAATTCCATTTTCGAGTAATACGGGGTGCCGTAATACGGGGTGCCGTAATACGGGGTGCCGTAATACGGGGTGCCGTAATACGGGGTGCCGTAATACGGGGTGCCGTAATACGGGGTGCCGTAATACGGGGTGCCGTAATACGGGGTGCCGTAATACGGGGTGCCGTAATACGGGGTGCCGTAATACGGGGTACCTTGGCCGAGTGGTTAGGGCCACTGACTCGCAATCATGGGTGAAAAGTTGGGGTTGCGGGTTCGAATCCGGCTGCGGTACCTGTGCCCTTGGGCAAGGCACTCAACCACACTTGCTCCATCCTTCGGAAGGGATGTAAAGCCGTTGGTCCAGTGTGTTAGGTAATGGTAACGCACTCTAAAGATCCCAGAGCATTCTTTCGTGAAGAGCAAGGGGATTTCCTCATGCTTGCGAGTGACAGTGCAATGAGCACTATTGAGGAATCCTTGGTATGAATACCAGGAAGAAATAATAATAATAATAATATTCTGGTTCTTGGATTTCGTTTTCTTTTCGTAAAAAAACACACACAAAAAACACGTACGTCTATTATTCACCACTCGTAACACTATGGACTTTTTCACGATTCGTCACTATGCGAGCAATGCAAGCCGGCTGTGCTACTTATTCACCGCGCCTATTCCTTTGCATGTGTCTGTGAAAATATGACCGGTCGTCTTCAGTTTCGTCATTGATATTATCCCATCTGGATTTTAGACAAGGCCCGTACTTACACAGATGGACACGTGGTTATTGGATTCATCAATTAATTAATTCCTTCTTAATAACACTGCAAATTCCACAATGTGTTGATTCACGCAATGTTTGTTAATTGGTTTCCAGCAGGAGGTGTTGCCTTGTAATACGCAAGGCGCCATCGGTCACCAGCGCAATGTCGGTATTCATCACTATGCCAAAAACGTTGAGCGAATCATTAACTTATTCGCCATTCTGCGCTTTTTAATAACTCAAAAACCACTCAAAATTTGGATTTAAAACCTTCAGAAATGAAAATTGGCATTTCCAGAACCCTAAATATGACAAAATTTCAATTTTGAAAAAAATGCTTATTCGTCACTATGCGAAAAATGTGACGAATAGTGTGTGCAAAAAGCGCTTTTTCTCAAAACTCGACTGAAAATCAGTGACCGATTTTTCTTTCTCTGTTATGCTACGTTTACACCATGTCCCCGGCAGTCCCGGCGCCCCGGTTTGGCCAAAACGTAGCGTGCCGTGGAACTTTTGTCGTCTTTTTATTACTTTGGCTCGACTCGGCCCTAGTTGGGCCGGTGTGTTGCGTTCTACCACGGTGCGTTACGTCCCGGTACGTAAAGCGTGGCGCGCCGTGCCGGTTCCGGGCCGCGAGGCGGACGGCGCGCTACGTTTTAAGCGCCGTTCCACTACGGATGGGTCCACGTCCCAGGCCGGCCTGCTAAGTTCTGATGCGGTGCCTCACGTCCGTCCCGTTCGTGTCACGTTTGTTGTCCCGGCCCAATACGTTCCCGACGGTGTGCGAGGGTCTGCTGCGGCGCCCTGCGACTGAACGTGGCAGCTGTCACGTTTCACGCCCCGGTGGTCACCCGGTGGTCACCCGGTGGTCTCCCGGTGGGTATAAATAGTGCGCCTCCACATCTTCATTTTCACTTCGTCCTGGAGCGCGACGCAGTGAGGCGTATCTGGCCGTGAGCAACAACCGTCACACACCTTGGCGCACCGCAGTTTACCAGGCCGCATTCACACCATGCTGTGGCCGCTACCGTGTCGGGCCCTGGCAGACCGTGGGGTGCCGGGCTTCCAAACGCGGCGGAGCGCGAGGTACCGGCCGCGATCAGAGTTCCCCGGCACCCCAAGGTGCCACACCCCGGTGAGTCAAGGCACACTGCGGTCCGTCACGCCCTGTGACGGAAGCCCCGTCCCACTGCGGCCCAGGACGATTCTCATTAGTGCCGGGACTACCGGGGTAAAATTTTTGACAGAGCTGCTCACCGGCCGGTGGCAAGGGTGAGCTACGGTCATTCACGTTTCGCCACCCCGGTCCCCTACGCTCCCCGACGTCCATCCCGGTGCCTCCACGGTGCTCCTCTACCGGGGCGCCGGGACTGCCGGGGACATGGTGTAAACGTAGCATTAGAACTTGACTTTTTTATGAAACATCTATAAAGTTGCACTGCTTAAAGGGGCTATGTCACCGTTTGCGCATGCGCAGCAAAACTTGAAAAAGTTGGGCTAACTTTTTCAAATTTTTTTGCCGGGTTTTGCATATCCTATTTAATCTTTGCCATCCCTTATAATTCTTTAGTAATTTTGGCAGTGGTGTACTTGTCAACGTCCAGGATGTCCTGATGCATTACTTTTTACTTGAAATCGCACTTTTTGCCGTATTTTTAAGCCGCCAAACATCGACATCACCGGGTTTGCGGCCGTCGTTAAAAAGAGAGTTTTTTCATCCCATCAAAAAACTCGACAAAACATGACAGAAACGGCATTGGATGACATGGTTGGATACAGCAATTTGTTTAACCTTGTTTTCCATCAAACTGACATGCTTATTTGGTCCTGACAGCAATTTTACAGCATATCTTCTGTCCTTGGAAAGACACCGTGGCCGCCACCGCTGTAAGATTTTGTTTTTCCAGACATTCATCGCGCGATCGCGCGCGCGCGATGCCAAATCGACAAATACGAGCACACGATGTACAATGTAGTTGAATTCTGCGTATTGTAAACACTCATGAACGAACTGACTGCCATGCGGCACGTGCTAAGTACACGATGTACACAACTAGCCGCGCACATGCACCAATAGTCCAGTCAATCTAAGCATTTTTTTGGCTCAACCCACCACTAATTGCAACAGAATTTGTTTAACTGGTATGCATTTCAGTAAAGTCTCCTGAACACCATACTAAAAGTCTACCAAAATATATTTGGTGGAAAGGTGTCAAATTTGCATAATATGCAAATTACCTGCTGCCATTATGAAAAATTATATGTTTCACTATAACTATATATGTAGGTACCCAATCAAAGCACATAAAGTGTCTAAACCTATGTTAGCATTGTCACAGTACACGATAAACATGTTTCTGAATTGATAGTGTGAACACAAATATGCAAATTATGCAAATTACCTGCCGTCATTAGGAAAAATTACAATTTTCACTGTAACTTTATATGTAGGTACCCAATCAAAGCACATGAAGCGTCTAAACCTATGTTCGCATGGTCACAGTACACGATAAACATGTTTATGAATTGATAGTGTGAACACAAATATGCAAATTATGCAAATTAGCGGCCACCATTAGGGAAAACAAATTTACACTGTATTTTCGTACGCAAGTATCTACTCAAAACGATTTAGTACATGTATTTGTGTAATGTACCCATGATTTTATGGCCAGAGAACATAAACACGTTTCTCAATTCATATTGTTAAAATAAATATGCAAATTAGGGACCGAAATTGTTAAAAAAGTGTTTTTCACCAAAAAATATCTTTACCCCGCTTTTCCTGGTCATAAAAATTAGGATAAGCACACTTCTACAATAACCCATTGGATGACTGGTGGGTAAAATACATAATTCACAGTCGTACGCTTTGGTAGCGACCTGAACCATTCCCACAGCGCATGAAAAGGTAACTTTCAACCAATGAAAAGCCAAGAGGGGACAAATGTATCTGTCTGGCGCAACAGTTTTGTCAACCCACCGCCCACCCTCACCCCTTCTCCGCCTTTGATAATAATTTATGTAAATATTCTCGTGTGGTTTTTAATTCAATTTGATTGGTAATGTATGGCAGAAATTTGCATAAACGAGACGGACAGTGCCTAAATTATTATAGTCTTTTTGTGAAACGTTCAAGCAGTGGAAAGGTAGACTGTGAACGAGAGTTTACTGTAAATGTCTGATTTAAGTAACTGAGTCATTACTCAATGTTAAATTTAATGTTTTGCAAACACAATCTGATAAGAGCTAGCATTCCAACCGTATGTGCCAGCGGTGTATAGACCGTATCGAATAGCCGCCATCTTGTAGGGCATTTTTTGTGTTCATTGAGGACATGCGTGGTTGCACGTATTATGCTTAAATTGTTGAACAGTTTAAATAACACGAGGTGCCCCACAAGATGGTAGCTATTCGTTACGGTCTACACCCAGCACGATATGTGGCAAAGGGACTTCCCCCAACGCCCCTATACCTAAACACTCTTCCCTTTTGTTAACGCACCACCCCAACCTCCCCCTTGAAATTCCCTGGATGTTTGAGACACAATGGGGGAACAATGGAAGAGGAAGTGAGGGGACCCAATGCCAAATATTGTGCTGGATAGGTGGAAAACATCCCCAGCACTGTTGGCAGGCGTGCTGGAAGACAACTTCTGGGGCGTTTTCTTGACGCCAGCATGTCCTTTTTTGTGAAAATATGCACGCTTGTACCAAGCGTGCCAAGCACTTGAGGCAAGCCACAGTACGATATGTGACGGCAGAGGACAAGTCCCCCTTCCATTTTCCCCATTAAGTCTCAAACATCAAAATGAAGGGAGTTTAAATACATTTCAGGTTTTAAACGGGGTGTTGGTGGGTGTCTGTACGCTAACCAAATGGAAAAGTGTGTTGAGGTATAGGGGCGGAAGGGGGAGGGGGAGGGGGGCGGGGGGAGGGGGGGGGGGGGGGGGGGGTTGGGGGTTGGGGGTTGGGGGTGGTCTCTTTGTTACATATCGTGCTGGGTGTAAAGCTATTTTTTCTGTGGCAAGGATGCCAAGGGCTTTGCTTGTGGCAAGCGTCCAAGTACCTTTTGGGGCAAGCGTGCCCTCTTTTGTGACAAATATGCAAGGACCTTTGTGGCAGGAATACCGAACAATTTTTGACAAGCTGCTTCTGTGGCAAATAAGCAAAGGGCTTTGTTTGTGGACAGATTACCATTTACTCTTGGGGCAAGCGTGCCCTCAGTGTGGCAAGCGTGCCAAGTACTTTTGAAGCAAGCATGCATGCCTCCTTTTGTGGCAAATATGTCAAGGACTTTGTGGCAAGTGTCCCAATTACTTTGTGGCAAGTGTGCCAGGTACTTTGTGGCAAGTGTGCCAGGTACTTTGCGGCAAGTGTGCCAGGTACTTTGTGGCAAGTGTGCCAGGTACTTTGCGGCAAGTGTGCCAAGTACTTTGTGGCAAGTGTGCCCTCTCCTTCTGTGGCAAGTGTGCCAACGACACTGCGGGCATGCGTGCCCGTTTAACACTTTGCGGACATGTTTTCTCTTGCCGAAAATTAGTCCAACAACCAACACATGGTATTTAGGCAAGCTTCGGTGCAAGGCCGAGGCTAGAGCTGTCGGCTGACTTCAAGGGGTTGACTGGAGTAAATTTCTATTTAATAGACTTATAAAATGACCTCTTGTTTAATTCTTATTTTTCTATTAGCAATTTGTATGTATTTTATATTCATATTTAAATATTTGTTATTCAGGTAAATGTTATACTGTATTTTTATTTTAAAAAATATAATTTGACCCTAAAACCACGAAATGAATTTCATAAATTTGGAATCCGACGTATACGAGTCACTCCATGAACATTGGGTTTAATCACTCAATTTTTCGTTTCATTTTTTTGTTACAGTGACGGCAGCTAATTTTCATAATTTGCATATTTGTCAGCTAATTTGCATAATTTAAAAAGATGTTACACTTAATTTTAAAAAGATGTTTATCATGTTCTCTGGCCATGGCCATAAAAACGTAATTTACACATGTACATCGCTTTGAACAGATACCTACGTACAAAGTTGTATTGTTAAAACGGTTTTCCTAATGGTGGCCGCTAATTTGCATAATTTGCATATTTGTGTTTACACTATTAATTCAGAAACATGTTTATCATGTAGAGTGACCATGCAAACACAGGTTTAGACACTTTATGCGCTTTGATTGGGCACCTAAATATAAAGTTACATTAAAAAGTATAATTTTCCTAATGGCGGCAGGTAATTTGCATATTATGCAAATTTGACACCTTTCCACCAAATATATTTAGGTAGACTTTTAGTATGATGTTCAGGAGACTTTACTGAAATGCATAGCAATTAAAACAATTCTGTTGCAATTAGTGGTGGGTGTAACCCTAATTTGACTGGACTACAATGGCGTTGTGTAACGAAATTGCACTACATTCATCTGAGCCCGCACGTATGTCAAAATATGAAAGGATTTGGCGCATGCACACCCCGTGACAAAGCCCCTTTAATACTTCATTTTTCATTGATTTCATTTTATTCAGAATTACGTGAAACGCCAGGGACCACCGTATGGAAATTGCAACAAAAAAGTTCAGAGCACCAAGATAATTGTTGATGGAGACATCAGATATACCTCCCCCACTGAGCAGTATGACCTAGCTGTAAGTAGATTTTCTCCATAAAAGGAGTGTATTCGGATTTATTTTCAGAAAATGGATTTTGAGTTGGCTTCATAGCTTAATTGGTAGGGCATCTGCATGTTAAGCAAAAGGTCCGCGGTTTGAATCCCATTGGAACCAAGTTGCTTTTCACTGCATCCAGATTTCCCAAACTCATAGACATTTGTCCACATCTGTATCGAATTTATTCACCCCGGCGCACAGTGGGCCAGAATGAAACGAAAGTGTGCCAAAATTAAATATTTGTCTGTTTTAGTGGAGTCCTGAGGGTTTTGAAACCCGTAGAGTACAATGGTGAAAATTTTAAATCTTTGTGACGTCACTACAATGGTAAACTTAACCAAAACAAACTACGGAGGTTTGTTTTAAAAACGTATAGTTCATGCAATAAAAAGATGCGCCAAAATATGGCCACGTGGTTTGCACATCTTTTTTGCACGAACTATACGTTTTTAAAACAAATGTCTGTAGTTGGCCTTGGTATTTCTTAATTTAGATAATGCTCTACATCATGTTTTTTTTTTTAATTTCACTTCATAAAAAAACTGACGCAATTGATAATAATGTCCAGGAATGTTTTCCTGATAAGACAGAGGAAACGAATAGAAGCCTTAAAGGGACCATAACCGGTCAAACATACCCATAGCCAAGTTTATCAAATGGGGGATTCACAAAAAACAAAACAACTTCAAGGGTAGCAAATTGTAGCAGTCCAATTTGGTTTTAAAATATTTTTGAGGGTCTTGGCTTCTGGGAAAAATATAACTTGAGGCGGGAATCGGCCGGAATATTTACTTCCGGAGTTAATTAATAAAGCATTCTACCTTTTTTACACTATTTGTCTGTGTTTTTCTGTGTTTGTCCGTGTTTTTTCAGATGAAATACAAAAGTAAATTCGCCATCGATTTAATTGTCTTTAAATATGGAATGTTCTCTAATTTCAAGCCAAATTTCATAACTTCATGTTTTGCACAGCGGTCGTAATGGCCGTTTAAAATATTATAGAATAACGTGGTTGTTCCCGTGATTTGTCTGTTCTCGTCCATCCTCTTGCAACAGTCCCCCATTAACGCACTCCCTAACTCCTGCGTACAGTGGCCCTGTTGAAAAAGGCCCCATTTGGCGGTGGGACTAGCGACAGAAATCTTGTCGCCTCTGCTGGACCAATCAGGACGCTTGCAGTGCATTGCGGCACGATTGCAGGCATTCAAATGTAACGCGCGCAGATTGTAAACACCGTGCATGCATGTGATACATGTACTCGGTAATGCTGGCCGTTGTCCGCGTCGGCGATTGGCTGCTATTTAAAGCATACTGGGGAATCCGTTCCATTACATTCGTCAGCATGCATCCCCGTTATTAATTTGAAAAACTGCGAAGTAAATAAGGTTCGTCGTTTGAAAGTTTGGTAGGAATGGGACAGTCATAAGGAACGGAACCCAATACAATTTCTGGAAAGTATAGAAATTGTTTCTTTTCGGCATAACATGACCGAATTGATTAAATTACAACAAAATGACTCGGGCGTGAGTTGGCTCAAGACAACAGCCGGCTCGCCCCACAGATTTGCGTGTATTTCCTCAGGGTATTGTCACGTCGCTTCGCAGAGTGGAAATTCCCTGAGATCTCAGGATGGTTCTCGTCGGGTTTAAGACGGTATTACTCGAAGTTAAAAATGTTATTGAGATTACCTCTAGTTGTATAGACCCACACAAACCTAACAAATGTAAAAATTATAATTTTTTGAAAAACCACTATTTGCCTATTTTGGCACAGTTGCATTCCCACCTGGCCCATTGTGCAGCGGTCCCTGGGTCTTAATCCCTAAAAAATAATCACTTATTTATACGTAATAATTGGGGCAAGCCGGGCAGCGGTTTGGGGCGTATCTTAAATGATCTCTGTGAGGGGTGGTTATCTCATTGAAGGGTTTATCCCTCTGTAGGGCTTCCTAAGCTCACGTGATATAGGCAATCCCAATCAGTGAGGAACAACTGCACTACCGTGATTTGAGACCACCAGTTGGCTTCATAGCTTGATTGGTAGGGCGTCTGCAGGTTAAGCAGAAGGTCTGCGGCTCGAATCCCAGTGCAGCCAAGTTGCTTTTCAGTGCCTCCATATTTCCCACACTCATGGACATTTTGTTCTTACCTAATAGAATCCTATAAAATACTTCCCCAAAATACTATCTATGGGAAGAAAAAGAGAAAATTTGCAACCTCCAATTTTTTGGAAGCAAAAAGGTTGGTATAATACTGCACTGCTTTATGGAACCGGATAAATTAGCAGCAGCCGATTTTACAAAACCTTACGCACTGCGTAAGCCCACTCGCGCAACTTTTTATTGCGTAAGCTGTGCAACATTCCTGTGATAATTACACGCAAGCCTATGGGGCTTATGCCATTTTCAAAAATTGCGCAAGCTACGCAATTCTTCGTGAAATTGGCTGCAGATAAAGGTTTTTGAACGACATCCTTGAAAATACCGGTAAACGGATTAATTGAGAACGCGAAATTTTAGAATGGTAATGAGAAAAATATGACAAATGCTATGATATCAAAATCTTAACACCCATGGGGAAAAATGGAGGGTTCAATAATGTGATCTGGCCACGCTCCTTCAAAGATTGTTTTATTTGTAATGACACCAAGTTTTACTCAAAGTGTTGTTAGCAATGATAACGAACATCACATGAATTTATCTCTGTCCAAAATGGTACTGTCTGTAAGAAATGACAACTGAAATTCTCATTCAAAAAAGTGTGCGCACAAATGAATTTTTCAGGAATTACACTTCCATCGAGGATATTTGAAGAACATGTGTTTACAATCAAGCAACTTGAATACGTGAAGCATTACAAGCTCTGAAATGTATATCTGAACTTTAAAAATTATCTCTTTGCAGCTCTGTCGGAAAACTTGCATTCATGAGCAAATTCGCCAGCAGTGCGGGTGCTCTGACACACTAGAACTGGACGGTCCGCGTTGCAAACTAATGAACCAAACACAAGGTAGGCGCAACATTGTTGATAAACATCTTCCCTGTTCAACGAAGGGAAAACAATCAAAGAAAGTTGTTAAATTCTCCAAGACCACCAGGGGTCGATTTAACTAACGTTTACGATCCTTCGTAACTCGAGATGCGATGGGTTACCGCTACGTAACTCATTTTGCGTCCTAAGCACAATTTCAAGAAACTTACGATGAGTTTACCGATGCATATATGCCATGGAAATGCACCGTAAGCTATGATGAGGCAATGGGTCATCGTAACGTACATTTTGACCAACGATGGTCGTGGTTTTTGCCGTTTTTGGAAGACAAAACTAACTCTAGCTCCCCAAAAAACGGATTGCCACTTTTGATAGATTATATGCTAAGCGATATTTATAAACAAGATACAATTTAAACATTTTGTACATACGATTTTAGCTGGTGACAAAGTGTCGCTTCAAAAATTTTCAGTGTCAATGGCTTTGCTGCATGAAAAAAACATGGAAGCTACGCTGCAGTTGGCCATCCATTGTCTACTTCGCGGCCACAACTACGTTGCAGTACTTTTTGCAGAGTTTATCATCAAAATCATGCTGCTTATATTTTTTAAAAACCATACTAAAGGTGGCATTGTTTTTTTTTAATTAATTGTTTTATTAAAATATTTTTATTTTGTTTTGTGTTCCTGTGAGCAGAAATGTGTCGTCAGTTGGTCTACTTCATGAGTCGACACAACAATTTGACTTGCTTTGACTCCTGTCCAGAACAGTGCAAGTATGTTTAGTCTCTGGCATTGCAGTAAAGTCCTCACATGCAAGTCCCCACAAGTCCCCACAGGTAGTCCTCAAGTCTCTGCATGTCCCTACAAGTCCTCACGTACGTACAAGACCCTGCAAGTCCCCACAAGTTCCCGCAAGTCCTCATCACAAGTCCCTGCAAGTCCTCATCACAAGTCCCTGCAAGTCCTCATGAGTCCCTGCAAGTCTTCACAAGTTCTCACAAGTCCCCGCAAGTCCCCGCAAGTCCCCACAAGTTCTATTAGTCCCCACACGTCCCCACAAGTCCCCGCAAGTCCTACTAGTCCCCACAAGTCCCCGCAAGTCCCCGCAAGTCCCCGCAAGTCCCCGCAAGTCCCCGCAAGTCCCCGCAAGTCCCCGCAAGTCCCCGCAAGTCCCCGCAAGTCCCCGAAAGTCTCCGCAAGTCTCCGCAAGTCTCCGCAAGTCTCCGCAAGTCTCCGCAAGTCTCCGCAAGTCTCCGCAAGTCTCCGCAAGTCTCCGCAAGTCTCCGCAAGTCCTCGCAAGTTTTCAAAAGTCCCCACAAGTATACTCACAAATCCTCAAAAGTCCTCATAAGCCCCTGCAAGCCCTCTCAAGCCCCTGCAAGCCCTCACAAGTCCATGCAAGCACCCAACTCCCCACAAGTCCCCACAGGTCCCTAAGGCCTCACAAGTGCCTGTAAGTCCTGACAAGTTTCCACAAGTCCTCACAAGTCCTCATAAGCCTCTACACGTCCCTACAAGTCCCTGCAAGATCCACAAATCTTTACAAGTCCTCACAAATTCGTACAAGTTTTCAAAGGTCCCCACAAGTATACTCACAAATCTTCAAAAGTCCTCATAAGCCCCTAGCTGCAAGCCCTCACAAGTCCATTCAAGGCCGCCCCCAACCCCCCCCCCCCCCCCCTACAAGTCCCTACAGGTCCCTAAGGCCTCACGTGTCCCTGTAAGTCCTAACAAGTCATCATAAGCCCCTACAAGTCCATGTAAGTCCTCACAAGTTCCCGTAAGTCCTCAAGTCTCCATAAATCCTAGCAAGTCACCGTAAGTCCCCACAAATCTCTGCAAGTCCCTGCAAGTCCCCACAAATCTCTGCAAGTCCTCATAAGTCTCTGCAAGCCCTCACAAATCCATGAAAGCCCCCAAAAGTCCTTAAAAGTCTTTGAAAGTCTTTGAAAGTCTCCACAATTAAGTCCTCATGAGTCCCCGCAAGTCCTCAGCCTCAGAAGTCCTAGCCCTTGCAAGTCCTCACAATGCACAAGTCCTCATAAGTTATCATAAACCCCCACGAGTCTCCACATGTCTCACAAGTCCTTTGCAAGTTCTCATAAGTCCCTTGCAGGTTCTCTGAAGTCCCTTAAGTCCTCACAAGTTTATGCAAGTCTTCACAATTAGATTCCCCACTGTTCTTGGGCATAATGCCTGACATTTAGTCCATTGCAAGGATATTTCTTTTGTCTATTTCAGCGAGGGTTACTACACAAGAACGACGTCGATGTCTCTGTGGCCATCTCTGAAATTTGGGGCAAGTTAAACATTTTATTTCAAATTGATTATAAAATAATGTTTTTTATTATGATTGATAGATAGTCTGGATCATTGTACGAAATCACAGCGGAAAATAACATTTATGTATCAATAATTTTTTAGTAACTTTTTGCGATTTACTACAGCTTTCAACATATTTCCAGTGAGGGGTTCAAGTGCATATAATATTTGTAACCCTCCAACGTGCTATGGGGTGCTTTTAAAAAGTCAGCTTGAATGTTGAGTTGCCAACCCTGAAAAATTTGGGCCTCCAGCCAAGCCCCATTCATTTGTATATATAAACCCTTGCCGCCCTGGATAATTTGAGCTATCAATCATCATACTTCTGGCCTTAGTGACAATGTATAAACAACACTAGCCTAGGCTTGTCCAAGTCTGAGCTTGTCTTATGATGTTTGCTGCCAAAATCCAGGCCCGTAACTCACTTCTACAGCTGTGACTAAATCCCAGCGCGGTAGCATTATTAACAACCTCACACGGTCAACTGTAGCCAGGGAATAGTCTGGTTACCGGAATATCTTGGTCTGAAGACCTGACTTCACGCGCGAGGCTAAATCACAGCCTTGTTCTTTCTGTACACGATGTGTTATGTGTTTCTTTATATCTACGTTGGAAATCCCACGCAATTACGTATGCCAAACCCGAGTAGTTATAAATATTAATATCGTGCATAACATCCAATCATATAGCTCACTGACCGTGTGGCCAATCGAACATCGAACGTACGTATGCCACAGTGATATAAGTCCGTTTTCAATACTGGAGAGACTTTTTCACCAGGATCATAACTCTGTGCAAAGCCAATTATCTTCTCTCAAAACAAAAGAAATATCTTAAGACAGATCTAAGGAGATAACTTGAGCAACAAATAGTGCGACAACATACCTTTCTGAAAATCTTGTGTACAAATTTCCTATTTAACGTATGTAACATAGGACACATACTTTGTGACATTTTTTGGTGTCCTTGTTACATACGGTATATTGGAAATTTGCACACAGGGCTTTCAGGAAGGTATGTTGTGACATTATTTGTTGCAGTTCTTTAGCTGAAGTTATCTACTTAGATCTATCTTAAGATATTTCTTTTGTTTTGAGAGAAGATGAATGACATTGTGTAGAGATTTAATCCTGGAGGAAGAGGTCTCTCTAGTATTGAAAACAAACACATATGTAACATGCTTGTCGTTGCTTTTGCAATGTACTTGCGTGTTGCATGTTGAGTGCGTACAAAATGCATGACACTATTACAATCGAGGAAATATATCGGTGGTTTGAATTATATAATCGACAAATTGCAAATTGATGACTTTCTCGAAGACCAGAAGATAGCCCGCACATACTTTCTGTAAAGGTATGATGTGTTTGTGAACTTACCAACTGTGTATACGTACGGAAAGTCTGCTATTTTTCAAACAGCACCGTATTGTTCTGTCAAAACAACCAATGAGGTTACGTATCTCGGTGCTCTCATTTTGAAAAATTAGCATAAAGGGTCTCCGCCCATAAAACACAGCATGGACAAAAAGAAGGCTGTGATTCAGCCTCGCGCGTGTAGTATATAGTGCGAGCACGTCACTGCATGCAACCGCGCCAGGTGATCGGGCCTAAATCTGTCCATGGCACGGTAAGAAAAACAACCTTGGACAAGGCTTAAACAACACGTGTTATGCAACGAATTACTGTATAGTCAGTCCCATTTACATAAAGTTTTAGCATGCCTGCTCAATATACATTTAAATTAAATGTTTGTGTTTGACTTTTCAGGGTCATCTTTTGCGCAATATCCACTCCATCAACCAAAAAACCAGACAACTAAACAATGAATCTATTCGGTGAGTAGAATAAACCTTTTGCGCATTCGCAGATGCATCATGGGATTGGATGACTCCAAGTTTTTACCCAAGTATTGCCAGTGACCCAAACCACTCGGCCACGGTACCCCCACCATAACGCTACTTGTCCATTTAAGTTTTAAGAACTCGATCCTTGCTGTTACCAGAAGAATCCCAATGTATTTTTCAGGGCTGTAGTCGAGTCCACACTTTCAGAGTCCGAGTCCAGCATACACCTGTCCTTTAGGCCATGGAAAATATTTCTTTGGCAGGTGAAAATCATTTCAAGCGTTTGAAATTTCACATTTTAAAAATTTCATTTCACATATTTTTCGGCTCAATTTGTAACAAGCACTTGAAATAATATCCCGGCACTCGTAATGATGTACTTTTCGTAAAATGTATCTTAAAGGCAGTATACATGATTGGTATCTCGAAAATCAGAAATGTTCACAGATTTACGCCTAACTTGCACAGTATAAACATGATGACCGTAGAAAACTTTTCCTGAAATTGTTTTGTCTGAAGTGCTATAGTCTTTGAGAAATTAGTAAAACAATTAGTTTTCGTCTCATGAGACGAAAATTCAATTCGCCCCAAAACCATTTCGCCCAAGTGCCATTTCGCCCCTAAACCACTTCGCCCGAGTTCCATTTCGCCCCAAATCACTTCCTCCAAACACACCATCGCCAAAATGCCACTTCGCCCCAAAACCACTTCGTGCAAATGCTGTGGTTCAGGGCGAAATGGTTCAGGGCGAAGTGGTTTTGGGGCGAAATGACTGCAAACCCTTTTGACTGTTTTCTTAAAAGTTAGACGAAGTACGGAGCTGGTTTTTGTTCAGGTTGGTTTTAGTCATGCATATCTTCAATCACACAGGGGGATAAAACTATTTGTAACAGTTTACCAATCATGTATACTATCTTTAATGCATGTGGGTTTTTGTTTTCACTAGACTCGGAAAGACTCGGCCCAAATCTCGGAGTCCTTACCACCTGAGTCCGGGTCCTGACTGGTTGAGTCCTAGTCCGAGTCCTTAAAAATTGGGACTCGTGTCTGTACTTTGAAGTATTCTCATTTGTTTTTTGGTAAAACTATACCACAGTTAATTAAAGGGACATACCGGCTTTGTTGGGATATTTGGGCGCGAAATAGACCCATACATGATTCTGAAAGTCTTTCCGAAATAGACTGAAGAGAACCCGAAAAGAAACAACAAAATTTGGCCGTTTTTTAGCATTTTTCAAAAAATCAAGGTCACGTGATTTATCCGAACCAGATTTCTGGTTCGGATAAATCACGTGCTCTTGGAGTTAGTTTTATTTCCAGCCATATGGTTTATGATAGTTTATTCTGGGAGTTTATTACTGCAGTACTGCATCACATTCAGCTCTGATTTTTTTATTTGACAAAGGAGACCATTTATTCAGGTTATGAAACAAAGTCAAACATAACTCTAAAAAATCGAACATAACATTTTGACACAAAGTCCGAGGAACCGAAGCGAGTTCCACCGGACAATGTGACATTTAGCCACAGTGCTTGTGGTTCGTGCAGCCAGATCACCATCGGATGTTTTAGTCTGTACACCTACTCCATCCTGAGATATCAGGGAATTTCCACTCTGCAAAGCGACGTAACAATACCCTGAGGAAATACACGCAAATCTGTGGAGCGAGCCGGCTGTTGTCTTGAGCCAACTCACGCCCGAGTCATTTTGATGTAATTTAATCAATTTGGTCATGTTATGCCGAAAAGAAACAATTTCTATACTTTTCAGAAATTGTATTGGGTTCCGTTCCTTATGACTGTCCCATTTCTACCAAACTTTCAAACGACGAACCTTATTTACTCCGCAGTTTTTCACATTAATAACAGGGATGCATGCTGACGAATGTAATGGAACGGATTCCCCAGTATGCTTTAAATAGCAGCCAATCGCCGACGCGGACAACGGCCAGCATTACCGAGTACATGTATCACATGCATGCACGGTGTTTACAATCTGCGCGCGTTACATTTGAATGCCTGCAATCGTGCTGCAATGCACTGTAAGCGTCCTGATTGGTCCAGCAGAGGCGACAAGATTTCTGTCGCTAGTCCCACCGCCAAATGGGGCCTTTTTCAACAGGGCCACTGTACGCAGGAGTTAGAGAGTGCGTTAAAGGGGCACTGTTGCAAGAGGATGTACCTACTCTGACTCCACGCGGAACTACAGCTGTACGTTCGTGAAGACAAATCTTCAAAACGAACAAACCCATTCGGTGGTCCGAGCTGTCCAGTGAAATCTTCATCAGAAAATGAGTGATATCCAAAGCAAAAGCTGCCAAGTGAAGAGCGAATCGTTTCGGACAAAGTCGTGAGTCTCGCCCGATAGTGAACGGCTGGTAAAGCGTATAACTGGACTATATTGACAATTTATGTTAATTTTAAGCTTTTGTAGATAATTACAGGACATTTTGATGATCTTTTTTCACAAGGACCATCAAAAAATTATTGTCAAGCATGCTACATCACTAAATAAACCTTATCGACGTTCTCAAAGCATCATGGGATTGGATGACAAGTGAAGCTGGCAATTTTCACACAAACCTATGGGGCTCTGGGGACATGTCAATGTTCATCGATTTTATTTTCGTTTCTGTGAAGCGATTGACATGTGATCTTCCCACACGTTCTTCATCAAGGAAAAATGCAATTTTTGACAAAATCATTTTTATTCTAACTCAGTGTAGTAAAATGAAATAAAATGAGAAAATTAAAAATAATGCACAGCACCAGTTTGTACCTGATTGGCTCTAACGTGGTAGCTCAACCCTGGCTCAACCAATCGTGACAGCCCTTTTATAATGGTACAAACTGGCGCCGTTCAAAAAGTCGAGTTTTCTTGGTTTATTTCATCTAAGCTCAATTAAAATAAAAATTATATTTGTCAAAAATTGCATCTTTCCTTGATCAAAAGCGTGTGAAAAGATCACATGTTAATCGCTTCACAGAAATGAGAATGAAATCGATGAACGTTGTCATGTCCCCAGAGCCCCATAGATTTGTGTGGAAATTCCCTGCTTCATCTGTCATCCAATCCCATGATGCCTTGAGAACGTCGATAAGGTTTATTATGTAAACAGTAGGCCGGTATGTACCTTTAATTGGGGAGGGGGAAGATTGACGAAAATAAGTCCAATTTACCATCACTTCTTTTTTTTAGTGATAATATTGTGCGGCTTGAGGTTTTCTATGAGCAACTCAATTATGAAACTACAAGAGAAGTGCCAGCATATCAGGTAAGTTCAAATTTGCACGGAGTCTTTGAGATTTCTGATAATTTAAGGCAATTATTAATTCTTTCTGGTATTGAAACCAAGGATTCCTCACAAGTGCCCGAGGCACTGTAGCTTGTAAGCCTGAAGAAACCTATGAAGAGAAGACGATGAAGAATATGCTCAGTTTTAGAGGTGGGAGGAAACCCCTACACAATTTGTATAGGAAAAAACCCACGGAATCAAGCAGGGACTGAGAACCCAATCCACATAATGACCCGGACGGGATTCGAACCAGGGCCAAAGACCACTAAGCTACCCTGATTCATCAGTTTTGGTCAAGAGGGTGAGATTTAAAATCCATACGAAAAAAACCATAAATTCCAGAATTTGCCACTTTCGACTTGGCATCCTCCATTGTCAAGGAAATTGTCTATGTCCGAGATCCCTTTGCACCTCTTGATGTTGCGCGAAACGATCAAAATGGTTTTCAATAACATTTAGGGTGATCCAGCATTCCTTCAGAATCTGAAATCTGAAATTTTTGTTTAAATCCATTGGAAAATGACAGTTATTTAAAGGAACACACCGGCTTTGTTGGGCTATTTTGGGCTCGAAATAGACCCATACATTATTCTGAAACGCCTTCGAGAGTAAATTCGATATATCCTGAAAAGACGCCGTCAGATTTGGCCGTTTTTGAGCACTTTTGAAAAATTCAAGGTCACGTGACTTTTCGGAACCAAATTCTGGTTCCGAAAAGTCACGTGGTCTTGTGAGTTAGTTGTATTTCCAGCCGTATAAAAGTTTGTTACTGCAGAACTGCACTAAATTCAACTCTGATTTTCCCCCAATATTTATAAGTAATTGACAAAAGAGAGACTATTTATACAGGTATGATAACCTGAGCAGGAGAAGAGCGAATCGTTTGTGACAAAGTCTTGAGGCTCGCGCGTAGTTGCAACGGCTGGTAAAGCGTATTACCCGTCTTTTGACCGTTTTTGTTAATTTTGCACTTCTTTAGTAAATTACGGGATATGTTGATGATCAAAAAAGTATTGTCAATGCTGCTACATCACTAAATCATGTAAACAGTAGGCCGGTGTGTACCTTTAAGATCAAAAGTGGGATTTTTTTTTTTTGACACGTAGTACAATACAGGGTGTCCCAGAAAAAAACGAAACCGAGATTTATCGATGTTTAATCATACTTTAATCTCAATCTTGAATAATAAATGACACATATTTGGAAAGCTTAGTTCCTCATCTTTCATTTGATACCACTCATATGATACATACTTCACGCATGAATGAATAAAGACAATATGAAGCAGGGCTACCAAAACGTCGTTTGCACAACGATACCTGAATTTCAGGGGTTTCAACACGCACGTTTTTAATGCACCGTACGTTACCATCTCCGAATCCATTCATGCGAAAAATCGGTCAGGTGTGAAAAAACGAATGATTTTAAAAAAACATGGAAATTCAATCTATATTTAAATGCAGGATATCTCTGTCATCCCTGGCTCATTTTTCCTGACTGAGGTATCATACGAAAGGGCAGGAAATTAACTTTTTAGAAATGTGATTATTTCTTTGAAATTCAGGTATCGTTGTGCAAACGACTTTTTGGTAGCCCTGCTTCATATTGTCTTTATTCATTCATGCGTAAATTATGTATCATATGATTTGTATCAAATGAAAGATGAGGAACTAAGCTTTCCAAATATGTGTCATTTATTATTCAAGATTGAGATTAAAGTATGATTAAACATCGATAAATCTCGGTCTCGTTTTTTCTTGGACACCCTGTATATGAAAAGATTATCCTCATGCAACATCATTCTACAAATGACGACTCACTTTTTTTTTCTTTTTAGGCAAGCGCCCTCTTTGGCGACATCGGTGGCATTGCCGGTCTTTACATCGGTTGCTCTATCATTACTTTTTGCGAGTTCATCATGTTCGGCTTCAAGCTGGTCAAACGCATGACCATAAATAAAATCCATTAACCATATTATGAATAATAGGTCAAGTTTGGGCGGTCTGTTCTTGACACGGGTAACTTGTTCTTGATGGATAGGTGGTGTGTGATTCTGTTCCGAGTGCAGGGTTCAAGTATTTTATTATGCACATTACAAATTATGCACATTAAAAAAAAATTGTTTTTATCATGTTTTGTAAGTAAATCACATCAAAACTAGCAACTGCTAATAAGAAGCATTGAGCAAAAGCATACGTTCATCAAGCAGAAGAAAACGCAAAAGCAATTGCTTAAAAACATATTCATAAACCTTTGCTTTGGCTAACAGCTCTTTCTTAAGCTTCCTTAGCAATGCATAGTTCCGAGTTTGCCTAGTTAGCCCCGCCCCCTTGGATATTGTTGCTGTAGCTCACACGCTATCGTCAAAATGGCGACACACAACGCACAGAGCAATGGGACTTTCAACGAAAAGCATAGATTCATTGGAGAAAACTCAAAGGTATTCATGTTTCAGGGTCGACAGTTATCTTAGAACACACCGAGTAAAGGCCAGTAATACAGGGATGTCATATATCATGACATACGTGCTTTCGTACCTCTGAACAACGAAACGACCGGCCTTGAAACCACAAATTCACTCGGATCGTCGCATACAACACTGTACAAATTGTATGTGGCTGGCAGGACATATCGCGTGATCATGTTGTTGTTAGACAGTGCACTTTGACATATGTGGGTGACATCTGCTAGCTCTGTTGTGATTGGTCGGCAAGTTCGGTTGATTGACAGGTCGGAACTATATGCATTGCGTGGGGTTCTGAACAATAGCACTATTCACCAAGGGCTAGGGACACGCGTATTATATAATAGCTTTGTATAGACGCATGGGTTCGCTTTAAGTCCTCATCCGGGGTATACTACCATTCTCAGGCATAGATTTTTCGCCATGTAGCCGTTCAACAGGCATGTTGTTTGTCGAAACAAAACAGTTAGTGGTAGCTTTCTTGTGAGATATCGTAGCGAATAATCCTGCTTCTGTATATTTTAGACCTATACTAACCGTTCTAAAGGTAGATAACGATTTATAAGAGTTAATAACAGTAAGTATTGTGTGATAAGCAAGAGCTCAAGCTCCTATTTGGGGATCTTGAAACACTAGAAGCAAATGCTTAGTGGCAAAAGCAAAAGCTTGTTTTTATGTATAATATACGTTTTTTTAAGACAGTATACATGATTGGTGTTTAGAAAATCAGAAATGTTCACAGATTTACGCCTAACTTACACAATTTAAACATGATGACCGTAAAAAACTTCCCCTGAAATTGTTTTGTCTGAAGTGGTATAGTCTTTGAGAAATAAGTAAAACAATTAGTTTTCGTCTCATGAGACGAAAATTCAATTCGCCCCTAAACCGTTTCACCCAAGTGCCATTTCGCCCAAAAATACTTCGTCCAAACACTACATCGCCCAAATGCCACTTTGTCCCAAAACCACTTCGTGCACTGGCCGTGGTTCAGGGCGAAATGGTTTAGGGGCGAAATGACTGCAAACCCTTTTTCTACGGAGCTGGTTTTTGCTCAGGTTGGTTTTAATCATGCACACCTTCAATTACACTCTTCCTCCATGATCACACAGGGGGATAAAACTATTTGTAACCAATCATGTATACTATCTTTAAGCAATCGCTAATCTGTGAAGCTTTTGCTTCAAAGTAGAAGCTTCTGCTTGAGAGCACATTGCTTATTTTTATAAGTAAAAGCCTAGAAAAAGCAATTGCTAGTTTTTTATGTATTCGGACCAGTATATACCATCAGAGCCAATGAATTTCCGTTTCTCTGAAAAAGACACGGTCACCTTTTTACAGATTTTGTCCCGCTTTGGGCTTAAAGTTTTGATGCAGTACCATTGACCATGAGTATTTGTAGCAGGGTTGTACACTATGAGCAACTAACAATGAAAGCTGGGCACAAACCATTGTTATTAACAGTGGTGTGTGCCCAATTTCCATTGTTAGTTGCTCACAGTGGTAGTCGAGTTCATCATTACATGTAGCCTATATCACAGGTACATGTACATGTATATCACATGTCCGTCACAAGTCCAGTAGCAAGAAGCAAAGGATAAACACGCACAAAAGAATGCCTTTGTTGGAGTCATTTGTGAAGACGTGTGATGGACTAGACTACAACCGTGATCTGTAATATGCAGAGAGAATTTGTGTGATTTTTAACACAAAATGGAAAATCATAGGCTCTGTAATTTTCTCATTTTAGGAGATAAAATTGTGTAATGTAATTAATTGGTGATTGTTTAAAACTTATTTGCGAAGTTTCTCAATTAAGTAATTTATAATGAAACTATAAATGTAGAACATTCATAATTTCGAGTGTAGGGTTTCGAGTGAAAATCCGCAACTTAACTGATAAAGACAAGTACACCGAAAAAAGAAAATTTGAGTAAGTGGTATATATAGACAAATTAATTAATAAAGGCACAGGTTCGTCAGCAATGCGCGCGCGCCAAATTCGTGCCACGAAATACGCAAAGGCATGGAGCTGCGTATTTCGTGGCACGAATTTGGCGGACGCGCATTGCTGACGAGCCTGTGCCTTTTAACGTTATTTAATCAAAACCAATCAATAATCAGAAAAGAATTGAGTGATCACAACAATACCTTATATCACAATCTTGCCAAATTAAATAGATGTGAGCCGCTCCACCAAAAAGAGGCGCTTGTCGCACAGGCCAGAACTGAGATAATGGCTCATTTATGCATGTACATTTATGTCAAGTATATAGGGCATTTGTTTTATCGATACCAGGATTTCTGCATGAGACCACCTATTAAGTATCCATCTATCACCTAAAGAAATTTAAGTGAATAAATACTACCAGAAAACAGTTCTTTCAGTGTTTTTCTAAAGCATATATACTTTTATGAAACTCGGCTAATTTAGCTGAAACAATGGGAAAATCACTGATAATCCATGCTTATTTTCATCGTCTTCGGCAGGGGTTGGCACCATCGAGATATATACACTGGATGAAGCAACGACGTCTAAAATTGAAGCCACCGTCCGCCATTGTACCCAATAAAATACAATGCCTTGCCTAGACATGGTCATGATTATTTCCTATTGGGCTATAGCCATATTGCATAATATGCAAATAGTGGCGCGATGTTCAAGATCCATCGGGGTGTGGCAACTCATAGATCATTGACCGTTTTCACCTCGGCACTGCAGCACGAGCCTGTTCATTTATCCGGTCCTGTACGTGTTCGCCAATCTTTGTTGTTGAATCACAGCAAAACTTTCGGTATGTTAGAACAGGACTTACACGTCGATTTTAGCCAGGATTCAATCAATCCAGCAGCAAGCCAGAACACAAATTCACAGGGCCTTACATTAGACAGCATATCGGCCATAATAAAGGACGCAGTTGGCGGGGTCAAAGAATACATTAACGACGCACTGTCCAGTACAAAAACACAGGTGTTGGAAAACGCAAAAGTGCAGTGGAAATTCAAAGGTAGAGAAAAGGTAGAGAAAGCGCTGGCAAAGATTCAGAAAGGGGACATTCGATCCGCTACGACAGAATTAAACTCCGTAATTTCTGAATTGAACACGAGAAGTAAGCACATTAAGTTAGCAGACAAAAGCGAGCACGACCGGAAAGTTGTAGACGAATATCAGGCAGAAGAGCTGGCAGACAACAGCGATGACGAAAAGAGAATTAAGTCGGCCATTAAATCGGCAGCAGCAAAACAAAAGGCGAAGCCAACCAAAGCACAGGCTAAACGAGCTGCACCTTACCCAAGACGCTCCGAGACGTACCCTATCGTGAAGGCAAAATGGCTGGCCACAGTGGTAATTTTCGCCGCTATTTTCAGTTCAATCGATTCCCAATTGCAAGCACAAGTGGGCCACACTCAACATATTTCTGTTTTGCCTGCGGAAAGACCGGACAGTGGCGTCGAAACTGCCCCGGGTTTGCTGCATTTTCCAAGTCAAGAGAAAAGCAAGGAGGGCACCAGTAGGCCAGCTCACAGCAGTGGTGCAGGTGAGCTCGGGGTGCTACAGAATTTTGATTTTCATTTTTGTGCACTGGCAAAGATAATTTATTACAGATTGTTTTACGGGAAAACACAGAATTACGTACAAAATGTATGACGTACTAGAGCATTGTCCATTATAGGAAGTTACTGTGGAATGGACAGTATTTGTCACCCATTTGTTTTACTGATAGCATGTTTTAAAGGCATTTCTTTGGCTTTCAGAATACAATACAAGGAATGTAAATGTCAGACATGTTTCACAAGACAGGACGGAGCAAGAACACGTGCAACAACATTGTTTCACAGCAGGTTTCGCGGGACAGAATACCGTTGATCAAGGGTACGACTCTGAATTTTATTTGTCAAACTTCTTTGAATACGAACAAGGAAATTCCGAACCCATTGTGCGTGGTCGAATGAAAGCGAGCATTCAATTCCGGTTACAAAATACCCTTGAGCAAATCGGCTCTGAATAATTATCAGTTTGTATCAGACGCCATAAATGATCTGATTTCCTAACAACTGAATGTTAAAGCATTTGATCCACCCGAGATCGTTAACCCCCTATCAGTGTTTATTCAGAGTTCAGGAAAGAAACGCCTGATTTTAGACCTCAGGTATATGCAACCAGCACAATTCGAGGACTGGTCTGTTGCTCTACAGTACTTCACAAAAGGTGATTTTATTTTAAGTCCGGATACCATCATATTGACATTTTCCAGCACACCGTAGATTCCTCAGCTTTGCGTGGGATGCAATACTAGATATTTTTCTTTCCATGTACTACCATTCGGGCTATCTTCAGCACCTATAGCATTTTTACCAAATGCATAAGACCACTCGTAAAACACTGGAGAGAGAAAGGTTTTCTCATTATCGTTTATCTAGATGACGGGTGGTGTACATCACCTTCTCAATGTGATAGTAAACGGATCGCCAGTTCTGTTAAAAATGATTTATTGAGTGCAGGTTTTGTGCCAAATGCTGATAAATCTGTTTGGACACTGGTTCAAATCATTGACTGGCTCGGGATTACCTGGGACACAGAGCTTACTTTCATGCATCGATGATTTGATGAAAACATTACCGTATATAACAGCTAGAAGATTAGCTGTGTTTGTAGGTAAAGTAATTTCATTAATGCCAGTCACAGGACATGTAGCTCAATTGAAAACCAGGTTTTCTTCAATGGCTATTAGTGAACAGAAACATTGGGACAAAGTGTCTTGCCTTCCCAGTGACAGTACAATTATTGAAGATTTTTTTTTCTGGAAAAACAACGTAAGGAATCTTAACATGAGAAATGTTTTCCGCTATTCTGTTCCACAGGTGTTGGTATACTCAGACGCTATCATCGGATGTGGGGCATGGGCAGACGGTGAGGGCATGAGATTAAATTATGCGTGGTCGCAGGTAGAAGTTCTACTTGGAGAGAACTGAAAGCAGTTGCACTGGCATTGCAAGCATTTGGCCCAGGGCTGAAGGGTAAATGTGTGAAAGTATATTCGGATAACAAGGGAGTAGAAGCTGTGGTTAAGAAAGGGAATATGAAAATGGACCTACATAACCTAAGTATTCAAATAGCTTCATTTTGCAGAATCATGGACATTAATTTGCAAGTCCATTGGGTACCTGGGTCATTCCGTGTCAATTCAACGAGCTTTTGGACCTGACCATCACGGATTGAAATGAAATTTGGTGTGCTGATTGGACTCCTTGAGAAACCCCGAGAACTGAAATTATATGTAATTCGGTAAATTAATTTTTGAGATACGGGTCAACGAACTTTGGACTAATTAGCATAACCTGCTATGCTTAGACAATTATATCTCTAAAAGTAATGGACCTACAGAGATAAACTTTACATCATTTTAAAGCTCTTGAAATGGCCTTCATTTTATAAAATAACATCAAAATTGTATCTCGTACCACAAAAAAGTTATGTGATTTTATAACCTTTGACCTTGATTTGCAAAAATGCGTATTTGTCAAAATGCGTAATTTCCAGAAAGATTTGGGATGGGCACTCTTACAGTTTTTGAGTTACGATAATTTAAACATGTAAATGCCATGTAAATACCATGTAAATAACATGTAACTGTGTATGTACATGTGCTGTAAGAGTGCCCATCCCAAATCTTTCTGGAAATGTTCCTTACATCTTTAGCTAACAAATAAAAAAATATTACGCATTTTGACAAATACGCATTTTTGCAAATCAAGGTCAAAGGTTATAAATTCACATAACTTTTTTGTGGTACGAGATACAATTTTGATGTAATATTATAAAATAAAGGCCATTTCAAGAGCTTTAAAATGATGTAAAGTTTATCTCTGTAGGTCCATTACTTTTAGAGATATAATTGTCCAAACATAGCAGGTTATGCTAATTAGTCCAAAGTTCGTTGATCCGTATCTCAAAAATTAATTGACCGATTACATAAAATTTCAGTTCTCGGGGTTTCTCAAGGAGTCCAATCAACACACCAAATTTCAATCCGTGATGGTCAGGTCCAAAAGCTCGTTGAATTGACACGGAATGACCCACCTAGAGAAGAGAACATACAAGCTGATAAACTGAGCAGGGAAGTAGATCTTGACGATTGGGGTGTGTCCTGTCATTTCTTTGATTTCATGGACAAACTGTGGGGGCCGCATACAGTAGACCGTTTTGCTGACAATTTGAATGCAAAATTGAGCATGTTCAATTCCAAATATTGGTGTCCAAACACTAGCCAGGTTGATGCCTTTTCAGTTTCGTGGGAAACTGAAAATAACTGGCTTGTTCCCCCTGTTTGCCTGATAGGGCAAGCAATAAAACACGTGAAAGTATGTAGAGCAAAAGCTACACTGGTAGCCCCGGCATGGCCTTCATCCCCCTTTTGGCCTCTGTTATTCTCAGAACAGAGTCCATTTGCCAGCACTGTTGCTGAAATATTAAGGTTTTCGGATCCGACCAACATATTTATCCAAGGTAGAAACTGTAAAACTATGTTTGGCACCAGTCATTTCAGAAATGAAGTAATATGTGTGAGATTAGACGGGAGTCGGTGAGCTCGGCCTTTTCAGACAAATACAGAAATAGTTAACACACATTTTGTTCACTGGAACCATTAAATTCTTACATTTCACTGGAACTGCTTAAGTTATCTGTTACATTAAATTATAACGAAGGTGATTAACTTTTCAGAAAAACAGATTTTTTTTAACTCACTGGAGCTACTACATTCAAAATGCTCACCGGAGCAATTGCTTATTAGTCTGTCACATAAACTCGGGTTTAACGGATTTTGTTTTGCTCACTGGAGCTACTATAGATTACAGAAGCTCACTGGAGCTCCTTGAGTAATCTATATGAGATTAGACGTACATGTATGGCCATATATGAGATCAGCCATAAGATTATATAGGCCAACTATAGCTGCTATAGATTAGAGCTTACTGGAGCCATGGATATGAGCTTACCTCATAGCCATGCATGTATAACGATAACGCACCGTATAGCCGAATTGAATCGGCATTTTTCGCTATACGTTGGGGTTTAGACTGTTCACCTAACTCGTGCTCCTCAAATCCGTTTAATTCGAGATTTCTTCATTTGTTGTTAGACGGTTTGAAAAGACTCTTAGCTAAACCTGTTAACAGAAAAGAGCCAATTACAGCAGACATATTGTGCACGTTAGTTGGACATTTCAATACGGGTGAATTAAAAGGACTCGGACTATGCTCCACGATGCTCCATGATGCGGGGTCTTCAGTTCCCCCTCCTCCAGACTGACCAGGCTCCTAGTTTTCCAAGACGCCAAGTCCATTCATGAAACTTTCAAAGTGACCGGAAGTGGCCATCACTGACTTCCGGTGCAGAAGTGTCGTATACCATTATACCATCATCATCCACATCATGTTTAAGGTCAATTTCACACAACCCTTTGAAGATTTTGCTAACATGGAACTATATTGCTGAAACCTAAGACACTACATTTACAGGTCAAGCTTGAAGATGGATGCTGTAATGACGTAATAGCCATTAAAACACTTGAAACATTTAAAACTGGTTCGGTGGATACTACCTGCCTGTCATCGTAAATTAACCCACGACTCTTTGTACCTATGTCTGCTTCATGTAAGCATCAACCCTGTTCGTATTGTGATAGTGTGGCGAAATAGGGAAGACTGGCAAACTACGATGGAGAGAAATCCCACCGCCACCACCATTGTGGCGAACACGGAAAGGATGTGATTAACAACCATAAGAAATCTCACCGCTGCCACTATTGTGGCCAATGAAGTGAGGCCAACCGATTCCCCGGGATCGGTCGGCCGATACGGTAGGCCCTATCCGACGATACTCTACAGTAGTGCTTCCACCAGACGAAATAGTTCGAAGCCTAAACTTACAGAGTTTAACCTCTCTGGTTGAGCTTTCAAAGGCATGTGGGCTCCAAGGCGACCACGAAAAAGAAGATCGAGTTCACACTCACCAGTTTGTTCAGAACCTCACATCTACAAAACAGATAATTCAGGGGTGCAACCGCAGACCGTTTACACACTGATTTCCACTATGCGTAGTATCAACTCTGGTACAGGAAGCATGGTCACGACACAGTCAAGATCCTCGAACGAACCTCCATATGATGCTCAAAGCTAGTTAACAGTTTGGCTTTCTGCAAACTATGCTGAGACTCGAACATCATTCCTAATTGTCTTCGACTATGGGATCTCATTTGGAACCACAAGTCGGACCATATCCTGCAAGCTTCCATCCCGGCCCTTCTACGAATCCATATCTCAAGTAAAAAGAGCCCACGCACGGAAGACCTTTTGCAATGTAAATGTGATACTGCTCAAGAACTTCTCCAAGACAGAATCATCAAGCACCCACCCCTACAGGACCACGTGTTGCAAGCAGATCTGGAAATTTTATCAGCTTTGTCATGCTCGCCCTTCCACTCAACGTCGGGCAACTGACGATCTTTTATATCCTCTCGTAAGCACTGAACTTTGCGTCCCAGTTTGACAATTCAGTCCTGGCCGTCCAGATTCCCCGACAACCAGACTGTCGGGCACAACGTCCATGCAGCCAATTCATTTCATCATCCTAGAGTCAACTCATCGGTCAACTGCACCCAAGTGTAGCTTACAGCATCTACAGCCAAGAATGATTACTAGAGACAATTAAGGAGCCAAGACCCAAGATGTGAAGACTGTGGCTGTCGGATCCCTTGTACCCAAACTCGGCCAATCACCAGTACGACCACAGTCTTCATTACATAAGCAGTATCTCTCACAAGATTCAATGCATTCTTAAACACGCCAACATCAGGGTATACCACTCATCAACCATAATTATTGCTGGGCGACTAGTGGATTTTGGTACTCGCGAGTAATAGATTATTCGCGAGTACTTGGCAAAGTATCAAAAATTAAGAAGAACAAAAATACACGTTTGTGTGTATATAATATAAGTAACTAACTGTACATCGTAAATTTGCCGCCCTATTTTTGTTTCAAAAAATGCATAGATGGTGAACTTCAGCATGGATTATTTCGTATTTGCCTCCTAAAAAACGTCCTCGATTTATGAAAATCAAACGGTCTTGTTTCGCGATTAGACGGCATAAGTTTGTTATAATTCTCCTTCAACCCGTGCATGTAGATAATGTAACAGCATGTATTAATCGCGAGTAATCGCGAATTACGAGTAGCGCAATGAAACAGTTCATTGAACCGGGCATACGCACGCGGCAGATGACATGTGGAGATCTGCAGTCGTTGTACTCGATCGTTGTGGTTCAAAACATGTTTGTCGGACTTTCGGCTAGCACAAAGGACATAATGAATTGAAATAGTCGGCATACACAACAAATAAGTAACCTGCACACAGGTCGCCTTTTAAGTGTGCTGGGAAACAGGCATGTTACAGTGTTACAATATTGCGACTAATCGCAATATGTAACAGAACAGTACTCGTGGCGCCACGATTAATCGAGTAGTTTAAAAATGATAGTCACGAGTACGAATACCGTTTACTACTCGCGATTAATCGAATAATCGAGCTATTCGTCCAGCAGTAATCAGAATCACCATAAAGACCAAATCACCACAAAGACACTCAAGGACAAGCAAGACAAGTTATAGCGTACATGATCCCCTGCGATATGGAAAGGTGAGTATCGGCAAGAATAATTAGTGCATGGCGAGGGTGTACGGTATTTATATCCTCACTTGATTAAGTTGCGTACGTTGATGCATTTCTCGTGATTTTATTTGGGCTTCGGAAGGTGTATTTAAAATATGCCGGTCATGTACGCAAAACGAGAGTCGCTCGCTGTTATGTTGAACGCGCGTTCTGGAACAGTAAAACTCGCCAATTTCTGACGATGTTCCGTCGAATGGATAAACAATCAACGGCGATATTCATTTTATCACTTTGTGGCAAGATTTAGCAGCTGCATATCATCTTATTTCAAGTCAAGTTTGCTGTATAGTTATAGTACGTCTCCCTTCGTTCGGGTTCGACGTTCACTCGACAACTTTAAACCAGTCTCATAACCCAAAATCGTTACTCTATTCATGAATTTATCATGCACAGAATGGGAACGATCCAGCTTTCAAAGTTAACGTCCATTTCAAGTCAAACAAGACGTTCTAACTCGTTATTTTGACGAAATTTCATGGCGAGTACATTTCAACATGCTCGTTTCAACATGTAATTTCGGATGGTCCAGCTTCAAAATGCTCAGAGTAATGTGCGAGGTATTCCAGGTAGGTTGACCTGGAGAACGTGCGGGACTTTGTGAGTCTTGTCGAGTTCCGGAGATCTCGTATAGCAGCTTAACCACGTGCAGCGGCCGTTTGTTTTTTCGGTACCATTTTGACACCACGTCAAAATTAGCAGTTTCACCCACCGATTCGGGGTCAACTGTGAACATTCTTAAAATGTATTACTTGTGAGAAAGGTTAATTAAACAGTTCATACAATTTTAAATCTGACCTTTATTTCCGTCTCTGAGATAAACTGGTAACCCTACACGTTATGTAAAAACCACACAGCCGTGACCGCGTGTCGCTGGTAGTCCGCAAGTGGCGTTTTTTGTTGGCGCAGTGTAGTTGGCGCGAACACGGTACTAATATATGGCCGTTTTCTAAAGTTCTTGATTCGGCTTCAGACGGTCTTTGCGATTTCCGTCCTGACCATGTGTGCTTTACTTGTTTGGGTTTTTGGTGGTAGTTTTATCTACTCAACAGAAGTGAACGTTCAAGGTGTCGTTTAAACCAGGTATTTGTTTAGCCACGTTAATATGTCGTGGCCACGACATAATTATGTCGTTCCCCCGAGATAATAAGTCGTTCCCACGACTTATTATCTCGTGGCCACGACATAATTATGTCGTTCCCCCCCCCCCCCCCCCAGATAATAAGTGGTGGCCACGAGATAATAATTTTTTTTCTCAACCCGTCCAGCCTGTCGCTTCCCGCGCAATACAGTGCCCGGGAAGGGACTAGGTGAGAAACAAATATTATCTCGTTCCCCCGAGATAATAAGTCGTGGCCACGACATAATTATGTCGTTCCCACGAGATAATAAGTCGTTCCCACGACTTATTATCTCGTGGCCACGACATAACTATGTCGTTCCCCGAGATAATAAGTCGTGGCCACAACATAATTATCTCGAGGGAACGAGATAATTTTGTATTTCTCACCCCGTCCACCGTCCCTTCCCGTGCAATACAAGGCCCGGGAAGGGACATGGTGAGAAAAACAATTTATCTCGTTGCCACGACATAATACTTCGTGTGCTAGCATACGTATACCGGCGGAAATAGTAGTAATACGCAATGAAGCCAACAGGCATGTTATTAATCGAAAAACTCAACAGACGGTGTTGTCCAAGTAAAAAGGGTTGATAGTGACGCTCGATAACGATTTTTTTTTGTGCAGAAAACAGAAGTGTTGACGCGCAGGGTTGAAAGTTCTTTTTTATGGCCTTATATGGAACGAGGTCTTAAAAGTAAAACTAATGCCGTAAATTCAAAAATTCTAAAATCTAACTTCGAACTTGACCATTATTTTGAACTCGGCGTAAATCACGAAGAGCAGTCCCAGCATTCGACAAGTGTTTACGCAGCAACAAGAATTTGGAGCGGGTCTGTGGATGATAACATAGCGGGGGAAGGGAGGGGTTGGGGAAACGATTGATAGGTGCATAACGGCTATTTTGGGTGCAAGGTACGAAGAAATTGGACGCTTTGAAACTATTGGTGGCAGAAGACTCCTTTTGCAGTGTTTCCACTGTTTATGGCCCGGTCACACATAGACGACGCACGGCCCGCGCACTGAAAATTCAGCTAAAAATGGAAAATAGGATCAGTGCGTCGTTGTGCGCCCAACTTTTGTCAGGATTTGGGAGAGGCTAGCGAGCTGACACCGAATGCATAGCGTATTGCTGACGCGGTGCGCGTATACTGGGCGCATACAAAGCGCATACAGACCGTATACAGAGCGCACATGTCAAAAACCCCAACGAATGCATCACGTGTTGCTAGCGTGTGGGACGAATGGCCAGCGCATGCACCGCGCGCTCAACGCACAGCCCGCGAACGGCAGCGTTCACGTGACTGTGTCTATAAAAAGCGTCGGCTCGTAGATCGTATTTCATCTTCTGAGGTGGTTCTTCTAGACACGATCAGTAGGAACCTCTGTCATCACCCATGAGGGTCGGAGGAGAAGTGATGAGGAGGTGGTGCGGGACCCGCTTATTTACCCTATGACTATACGCTACGTATACACGCTACGTACACGCTAGGAACACGCAAGAAGAACGTTGGGTGCGTTAAGCCCGCCGCACACCTTTGCGATTTACCGGCCCATCGGACACCGGACCATCGGATCCGGAAAAATCAAACAAGTTTGATTTGCTCCGGTCTATGGTGTGCGGTCAAACCGGCCCGAATTGTTTCAGCGCACACCTTTCCGGTAAGTGGTCCGATGATCCGATTATCCGGTAAATCGCTAAGGTGTGCGGCGGGCTTTAGAGACCCGTTCAGCACGCTCATATTCGCCGCATGTTCGCTGGGCATGCGTTTGAAGCACGCTAGGTGTGCACTAGGCGTTCGCTAGACCTCAGCCGCCGAACTTACAACGAATACACAGCGTGCGCTCCGCGTATGTCTGGCGTTTGTCTAGCGCGCTCTGCGCGTGTCTGGCGTCCTTTTGACGTGTACATTTTTGTGCATGCACAAAAAATCCCGACGCACACAGCGAATGACGTCGAATGCATAACGTTGGTCCAACGCGCTCGACGAACGAGTAACGCATATTGACGCACACCTAGCGAACGACAACGCACTGGCCAAAATTGCAAATTTTCAATGCGCGGGCCGTGCGTCCCCCGTGCGTCGTCTATGTGTGACTATTTTGGGAATGTGGGTTATGCAGGGTAAGCGAAGCGTGCTAGCAGACTGCGGGTTATAAAAGGGCCTATTCGATGGGTGCACGGTAGAGTACCGCCTGTCATCGTGGTGTGTGTGTGCGAGGTTTGCACATGGACGGCATTCACTACGCTGAGGGCTACAGCAAGACGTCTGCCAATCTTGTGATGGCTTTGAGACGGCTGATGAACTCGCTATACGTTGAATTGGGGTCGTCGCAACTTATGCAGCACCACTGTGACAGTATGCCCTCCGTGTCACCTGTCGTGCAACTGGAGTCGGTCTGAGGCCTGTTTTAGCCAGCGGAAGTACGACTTGGTACTCTCACTTCTGTCTGTGAGTGTTATTGTTTCATTTAAATTCCCCTACATGATATTTATTTGAAAGGGATACGGAATATGTATTTCCCTTTGTTTTGCATGTGCTTGTTTGCATGGCTTTTGGAGCCAGGGGTTTCCGTTTTTGCCGCTATGACTGTGATGCCGTGCATGCTAGCTTCGCTTTCCCCTACTAATTTGCATGTTTAGGTTTGATTGAAATGCATGTAGTTACTTATACAGTTCGCATGCATATTGATAATATTTTTGCTTTATTGCTTGGACTTTGTTGCTATTAATTTGCCAGAGATTGCTATAATTGAGTTGCAAGTTGCTTATGCCAGTTTGGCTATTAATTTTGCTTTGTTTATACGGTACTGCCGTTTTGCCGTATAAAAGGTTGCTTAGTCGTAATTTAATTGGTTATTGATTTGCCCAATATTGTTTATGCCAGTTTGGCTATTTTTAAATAAAATATTGGTGATGGTATAAATTTATTGCGTTATGGTTCCTTTCGACTCTTGACCGTTGGCATTTTTAACGGGGGTCCCGGGATTTGTGACCTACATTGTGATGTAAAATTGTCATCCATCATTTTTGTTACCAAGATCGTCATTTTTGTTTTCAATACGAATAAGTACGAAAAAGAACTGCTGACGAACTTGACAATTTTTTTGTAAACGGATAACTGCTATACATTTAATATACTTTGTATGCATACATTTTCTAAAATAGTTAATAAGATTATACGTTTGTGGATGTTCATGTTTTCAGTGGGTCTGGTAAATACTGCCCTCCTGAATACACTGAGCAGTCGAAGTGACGACAGCCTGACAGTCACTGGGCAGATTTTGGCAAATGGGTACGAGTTTGACACTTCACTGGGAAGGATCTCGGCCTACGTCCACCAGAATGATTTCTTCTTGGATTAGGTAAAGGTCAAAGAGCACCTGCTATTCCAGGTAAGACAATTTGTTTAAATGTACATGTACTTAATATAATAATAAGATATGCTCCGTGACGTCACTTGTTTACATCAAGCACGCCCTATGTTTAACGGCAGGCAAAATAATATGTAATGTAAAATGTAATGGTGGACACTTGTATAGCGCACATGTCTACCCTAGGGTACTCCTGGGGCCGTTGCCATTAACATTATCGCTGCCATCAGGAAATCACCAGAACCATTTCGCTTCAACTAGGTGGCTACCTGGCCAAGGCGCACAATCCTAAATGGCTCGAACCCCCAATCCTTCGATCACGAGCACAGCTGAATACCCACTAGACCACACGTGCTCCCACCTTGGTCTATGAAACGTCATAAAATCTTCAAATTATATCGACTTGTAAAACACAAGCCGTCTTTATTTGGCTAAATCATGTAGCTAATGACACCTGTAAGCAAGTTTAGTGATAAATTTAGAAATATTTGCTTTGAAACCAAGGATACGTAGAAATACACGGACTTTTTGCCTGTCGACTTTAGTCTCAAATCAACAGAGGGCGCCCCAAATGTAAACATGCCACATCATCTCTACCTGATAACACCAAGTTTCTACCCATAACCACATACATTTATATCCCCTTCAGTCACAGAAACGTGGACAGAAAGATAAATCCTTTTCAACAAATGTACACATTGTGATCTAAGGGATTATACTGAACAAAGAAAACTGTTTATACTGGGTATAAATTCACATTAATTACACTTATTTTGCCCAACAATGGACAGGTTTTTTCGCTCGAATTCATCAGAAATGAATTCAAATTCATGTTTGAAATTTAAAGTGCATGTTCGTGTATTTTTGATCAGGTCGCTATTTCTCTGGTTCTTATTCATTTTTACGCTATTCAATTTCGTTTAAAGCTTTTTAAATTTATTGTGCGCAAAGCTATCCATTTTAGAACTTGCGTCATTCAAATTAAAACCATCAAATCGTCGCTCAATTTGGCACACGCTGAGTTCACACGTTTTTGGCGTTCTATTTTTACTTTCCCTTTCGTTTATATCCAACCAAATAAGTAAAAGAAAACCACTGAACAGAGTTAAATTAACAATCAGCAAACCTTTGCTTTTAAGTGGCAAGCTCCATTTTCGATCACTTTTATATTGATCAAAAGGTCTTTAATCAACCCACCTTTACGTCTACACTTCAGATTCCCATACCGCGTACTAAAGCTGCCATTTTATACAATAACTCAGCGATCAAGTATTATGCCCCACTGACGATTTTAACCGAAATCGTCATTTTCGTTTTTATCTAAGAGCAACCAACTTCACAAAATGGGAATCGAAATAAGTACGGAAAAAACTGCTCACAAAATTGACAATTTGGAAAAGACAACCGATTGTGTTGTGCATCTTCGCTTTATTTAATTCATTTGTTTTCACTCATTAACACGTCTCCTGTGTGTCTCTTCGTTAGTTTTTAGTTTCCTGTCCAAAAAGGTAGCAAAATTAATCTCGCCGTGGACCTTTTGAAACCCAGATTATCTGCAAGCTCGAGGTAATCCACGCCATTCCCCTCAAACGCATCGATCAACCGCTGCCCATCAATCAGTAATTGATATTATCTCATAGCGACCCACAGCAGCCATTTTTACGTATTGACCCTCTTCGAACACGTGCAATTACGCCATTTTGGGAGTCAAATAATGCTGAGTCATTGTGGAAGCGATGTGCGTGCGCGCTGTCTGTGTCTCTGGTGGGCGTAACGCGGTTTAATTCACCAATGGGAGTCTTAGCATTGCGCGTTACGCACGCTATTTGACTCCCAAAATGACGTAATTGGCACGAGCTTAATATTTCTTCTCGTCATCGCATACACCTTAATAATAATAGTCAATTCTTATACAGCGCATTCCATGTCTACTGACGTCCCAATGCGCTTGACAATAATTAAAAAGCAGATCTATAAAACATTGCACATACCTATCTAATCTAAATTACACAATAAAAAGGTAAGTCTTTATAAGTGATGTAAAACTCTGTACAGAACCAGCACACTTGATTGACATAGGAAGTTCATTCCACAACCTGGGTGCAGCCGCAATGAAAAGACATACAATGTAGGTGCACTATTATGTACAAAATGCGTTTGGAATGTCTGAGGTATATACTCGGTTTTATTTGCTTCATGCTTATGGATTAGTGCAATTTAAGTGTACTAATTCCACAAATGTCTGCCCATAGATGAATACGAATGATGCAGTGTGTGGTTTAAACATTTCCCTCGAATTTAAATGGTGACCGATGCAGTTGTTAAATCGGACTTTTATTTTTATTAAATCGTTTGACGCAAGAGTGGAATTGCGTTTAGTTCTAATTTTTAAAAAAATGTAAAATGCCGATTTCTTGCAGCATTCGATTTCGCGCCAAAGAGAATGACGCCGTGATCAAATTGCCCGCTTCTTTGCTGAAATTGGCCGGGAAAACCTTTATTTTGGGGAAGTATTTTATATGATTGTTATAGGTTACAACAAAATCAATTTTTGGACAAATATCTTGGTCACGCGTCCTGAATGCGTGGAATTCGTCTCGTTATATACGGTAATCGGCGTTGTATTGAAACAAGTGAATTCGTCTTTTTTCTGGGACGAAATTAAAAGATCGTTCCAGGTAATTTGCTTGATATAAGTATAGGTATTCTCGCTAAGTTTTAACAAAGTACCACCCATATTCGTTTCAGATGTATTTGTTTTAGCGCAAATTTGAATACAGTTTGGGATCATCCTTCCAATTTGTTTTTTCGAGCACGCAATCGGGAAAAGTCCGCACTCAAATTTAAAACTACGGGCATTCAATTTTTAAATACATGTACCAGCGAAAATCATTAATATTTGCCCAAGCCCCGAGCTTGTGCCAAATTGAATGAAGATTCGATGCTTTGTATTTTACGCAAATTCTAATCTGGATGTCTTAGCGAACAAAATGTGAATGTCTTTTAAACGAAATTGAATAACGTGAAAATGAATAAGAACCATGTCCTGATCAAAATCAACAGAATACGTATACTGATGAAATCGAGCGAGAAAACCTATATAACCGGGACATCTCATAATAGTTTGGAGATACTGTTGTTTTCTCAGTGCATCGACTTTTTACAATTTGATGAGGTAAAAGGAAAAACTGCACTATTTGCAAATGTTCCCACTCGTTACATTGTTTTTTGCAATACTGTATAGTCTTCCATTGTAGGGCAACATTTATGCTGCATTACCGTTATCCCGTAACCCTATTTGTAAGTATATATCCGTACATCGCTCGGGATTGGAAGGCTTTAATCACAACCAATGAATCCGGGTATAGACTCGATGGTATCGTACAGCGCGTTGACTTTGTTGCGGCCACTGATGTCACGATCTGAGCAAAGTCGAATAAACTTGAAATGACGAAATGCCCTTCCAACACGGGTCAATTTAAGGAAAACATCCACCATGCCGTCCGGAGGCTGAGGAGAACAAAACAATTGCAAAGATACGCTGAATATCAACTTTTATAAAGAAAGATTTCTCGATCTTATCTTATTCACGAGGGGGCCATTTTGTGCATGACTGTCCCTTCTGACAAAACGAGTAGGATGCTGTGCAACCAGCGGCTGGACCAGGATCAGGAAAATACGAAACTACAATAAAATTCCTTGCAATACTCGAAAATTCTAGGCGTTATATATCCTGTTACTGCCAACATTTCCATTGTTATATTTTGTGCAATTCAATGGCCCCGGATCCACCACAGTGATTTATAGTTATAGTCACGAAAACTCGGCCCATACTAGTAATGCGCGACATCCGGCTCGTGTCACAAGAACCGGTCACATTTACATTTGTGTTTCCTACAAGTGTTATCAAATTTAAATTACTGCTTGGGATATTGCGCATGCCTTAAAGGAACACACCGGCTTTGTTGGGCTATTTTGGGCTCGAAATAGACCCATACATTATTCTGAAGCGCCTTCTAGAGTAAATTAGATATATCCTGAAAAGACGCCGTCAAATTCGGCCGTTTTTGAGCACTTTTGAAAAATTCAAGGTCACGTGACTTTTCGGAACCAAATTCTGGCTCCGAAAAGTCACGTGGTCTTGTGAGTTAGTTGTATTTCCAGCCGTATAAAAGTTTGTTACTGCAGAACTGCACCAAATTCAACTCTGATTTCTCCCAATATTTATTAAGTAATTGACAAAAGAGAGACTATTTATACAGGTATGAAACAAAGTTAAACATAAGTATGAAAATTCGAACATAATTGTTTGTTTCGAGAGTCCGGAGAACAGGAGAGAGCGCGTGCTACGGCAGGCTACCGTGGAGTGTAGAATATTTGCCCCGCGCGCGCAGCACGGCAATTAGCCTGAGTGCACACACACACGGTGTTGCTCCGGTGTACGTTCGTAAAGAAAAAAACACCTCAAAAGAAAACGGAAATTCCTATTGAGAAGAGCGAATCGTTTGTGACATATATATATGGAGTTCAATGTGCGTAACCATTTAATTGATCACGTTCAAAATACAGCTTGGCTCAACTCGATGCAGCAAGGGTTTTGGGAAACGCGATGTGCAGCGAATACCCTTGCGGAAGATGTGGTTACCATAACTATAGTCACTGCGTAGTTTCAAATACGTGGCATTACCATAAATACACAAGCAGCGGCACGCGTGCACGCGGCGTCAACTTAAATTCTCGAAACACTGACGAATCATTCGGGTAAGTTCGGGAACCTTCAGAATTCCTCCTGTTTCAATATGGCGGACAAACATGTATACTGGCGGTTGCCGGACCTTAAAATCAGTCTAGTGACCGAATTGTTTGGTCCGGGAACCATAAAGGCGGATACACACTATCGCGGAAAAATCACACTTTTGCGCTGCGCTCACTGCATTGCATGAGCTCCCAATCGCCGATTATTCCAAAATAGAAAATTCCACTCTGGTAACCTGGGGCTTCTCTGATACCTCATTGGCTGCGCGTTGGAAAGGTCAGCGCACCGCTTTGACCCAACGTCACAAGCGGCAAACCAATGGAACAGTGTGATTTTTCCGCGATAGTGTGAACGCGCGTATCAAGTTTCGGGAGCGCGCGTTAAGACTGAACGCGCCTGTGATTCCCTGCTAGCGTTCCTGACTGGTCACTAGTCTCAAAAACTAGTGACCGGTTACTGCGCCCTCTTGAGGTTGCTCGTTAATGTATTAAATTGAATTCCATCTGTACATGTGTGTATTTTTGCCTGAGGCGTGTTATAAAACACATGGACTGGCATAATTCGGTCTCTAGTACACGTCTATGTGCCCCTCGTGACTGTGAGTGACCACAAAAGGGTCCTATTTGTGGTCACTCACATTCCTTGGGGCCCATATACGTGCATTTGTGACCTCCATACGTGTATACTATAGTCATCAATCGAACTTGCCCAATGACTCGGCATTATTTGACCCATTATTTGAGGTGCGGTAGGGGAAGTCCCTTGGTCTCAATGGCATGTCGTGCAGAGTAATGAAACAAGATGCAAAAAAAATATATAATGAATGTTACCGGGGTGTCCTTGTAGGTTCCGATGAAACCGACGAAAATTGTGAATGGATTAAGTCTTGACAGGTCGCTTACAAAACGAGCCGCGTCCACGTCCCATCCAGTCCCATCATATACTTTATTGTCCCCTCCAATCAGAAAGTTGTAACCGATATCATTCCGACCTGCATGCAGTGAATTCAAGAATGGAAACACTATCCATGCCACAGTCTCAACAATGGGAGACTTTTGAGCCACTTAGTGGCAGCAAACATAACAATCCCAAGCGATCAGTCCACTTTTGACTTTTGTTGCCCGCTTGGGTTTGGGGCCTACAATACTGGTCCTGTACCATGAGCTCAATTTTCTAATTTTCCTTTAACACATTAAACGCTCAGAGCAAAGACTACCATTTTTTTTCTGGCTCTTTCAAGCTTCTAACTACTTTATCTTTTAAAACAAAGTAACAAATATTGCACAAAATCTGTCACAAATGGGGACATTCATAACAGAAATGTATCACTCTAACCGCTCCACCAAACGAGCTCGCTGTAAGCTCATCACTTTTTAATGAATTCAACCGTAACCGTAACCCTAAACCCTTTACCCCCTACCATAGCCTCTCCTTAAGACGTTCAATTAAATTATCATATGGTCTGTAATAACGACAATTAATGGTCCAGGACCTTTATTGTAGGCCAGAATCTCATACATGCACTTTTGTTTGTGATATTTTGAGCGTGCGCACTGTATATGTAGCGCAAGAGTTTGCTGCCACCAAGCGTCTCAAAGTCTCCCATTCCTGATGACCAAATATGGCAATGTACATCCTGGGCCAATTTTATGGCGCTGTTTAGCACAAAATGTCTTTCTTTTGCAAAAATTGGTTACCGGCCAAAATTGTATGTCTAATTGTGTTTTTAAAAACAGTAGCAAAATATTATTAACATCACACACGATTTTGGATGGCAACCCATTTTTGCAATATAAAGCAAAGAAAATCTGTGTTAAGCAAATGTTTGTGCTAAACAGCGCCATGAAATTGGGCCCCGCTCAAAACGCAAGCAACCCACTGCGCAACGTGGCATGATGTCATAATTGTTAGGTATAGGGCTAACATCATCAGGTAATTACACAACCCATGCTTTGGGGTGTGAGTTAGGTTTCCTTGTACAGTGGGCCTATACGGAGTATCCATTACGCCAGAATCTAATAATCATGTTAATAATTTCTGCTTCCGTAACCGAGTTTTTGTAGCCGATAATTCGTAAATTCGTGTAGGGGAGATTATCACTACATACATGTATAGCATAAATGCTTGTGACTCTAAAAGACATTCCGCATTTTACTAAAGGCTTAACATAGTTTCTCTAAATAAATATATTTTTATTTTAATAAAGTCACTAACTGATTCATTAAAAAAAAAAAAAATCTTCGTCACTACCACGCCACGTGTGGGCGGGTTGCCATGGCCCTCTTTCTGGTTTATTCACTTCACGCGGTGAATTCGCGAATATTGTTTTTCAAGTCGGTAGACATGTCGAAACTTAATATAAAAACGGCTGCCGCACGCAGGCTGGGAATCATAAGACGCCATACGGAAAAATATACGACCGTCTACCGACTTGATACCAAGTCTAAAAACTATGAATTGTAGGTTAGGGCGACAAATCGTGTGTAAAAAAGGTATATTAGGGCGACCTGCTCAATAGGGCGACATTTTGGTGTCGCCCTAATATTTTTGAGTTTAAAATTAATTTGTTTAGGTCAAAAACCATTTTTGTTTAGGTCGAGAACCATTTTTATTGGGACTGGAGTCGTTTCTCTTCGGTCTGTGACCATCTCCGGAAGCTTTGGGTAAAAAAATAAGGTGTCATTTTGAGTGACTCTTGCCGAAATTTCGGTGGTCTCCGGTGAGAGTCTTGCCGAAATGTCGCCCTATTGCGGCATTCAGCGTTCTTTAAATTATTATTATTATTATTATTTATTCGGCCAATACATCAACAACAAAAAACAAGAGCACACAAATTACATGCTGTGAACAATAAACAAAAGTTACATAAGAAAGCGCAATTTACGATGTAATACTGAATAATGCAGAGCAAAATAGACAGGAGTGAACTAGGACAAAACAGTCCAAGCCGGCCAGGGTAAGCAAAAGTGAACCTAAACACTGTAGCCCTAAAGCCTGCTTACCCAAGCTTGATCTGTTCACATAAAGAGACAAATATAAATATTTTGTAAATTAATAAAACATTATAGGAAAAAAAATATATATTTATATAACGGCAGATTAACTTGTGGATAAAAAAAGGTGTTACAGAAAAATGCAATTAAAATGATATTTAGTACGAAAAAAAAAATCAAAGTGATAATATGTGTGTGGTCAGGCAAATACATTTAAATGTAACGAATGAAATTAGAATAACAAATTGGCAAGAATGTGGAATAACATATTAAACACTCATTGTTTTTTTTTTTGTTTTTTTTTTTAAATACCACAGGAAATAGAGTACTAAATAGTGACGTCAGTTGCCATGGCAATTGGGTCTAAACACGTCCACCGGTATAGGGCAGGAAAACAGTTCACTGGATTCAGTGTAGACCCAACAACCATGGCAACACACGAAGGGTGACGCTTTCACTTTAGTAGTCTATTGGCAAAAACACAAAACACAAAACACAAACACTTCGAGTAAACAAGTAAACATTCAGAAAGGACCAAGGAAAGTTCGAACAAACAAACACAAACACCAACAAGTCAAAGTCGAAAACAATTCACTTCCCCTACCCCTATCCCTCCCCCTTCGCACCACTCCCTCTCGCACCTCCCCCTACCCCCACTACACCCCTCGCCCACCATTCCCCTTCCCCTCCCACCACCCAAACCCCACTCCCCCCACAGAGCCGCTCCCCCCCCCCCTCCCCCCAAAGACCCATGCTGCACGGGTATTTCTTTTTACACCACTGCGAAGGGAAAATGATAGGTTTTGTACATTTATAGCGTCTTGAGAGGAAACTATATAATAGGTTAGCATCCAGCTTCGTTGTCTGGTTAGAAGATGTGAAATATACGCTTGCAAAAAAAGACGATGAAACACACACCAAAAATCGGCAAATATTTCCCACTGCTAATACTCAAAACAGTCCATGTTTCCCTTCTACACAAATAATATGTAATATTCTACCCATAAATAATGAAAATTCTACGTACATTTGTCTAGTCCAGTCGGGATCCAACGAAATCTAACGGCATTCCGAAAAAAACAGAAATTCAAAATTACCGCCGTGGCGGTAATTTTCCAGATTAGACTGCTTTACAGTCCACCTATTTTGCGTTGGTTAAGTTGTACGCAAAGAGCTTTATTGAATCGCCCCGAATTCAAGTACACATACCTTATTTTTTTTAAATATCTATATTTCTCTTCTTTGAACAGTATTATTAAGCCCCGCTAAATCAAAATCAATAAGCTATTAAAACTCAAAGCATAGCCAATAAGCCAGGCGTGTATTTAATCAAGTTTTGATAAGTTTTTACTTAAAATCACTTAGCAAGGATTTGCAAGTTCAAATTTAAATCTGAAGATTTTACTTTGTTGTACACAAGATTTAAGTAAAGATTTCCCAATCTTTCGTTTCCTTGCTCTATGTTTACATCTGCCCAAATAAATTTAAATAAACAGCCAAACTCATTTTGGGAAAATATATATTATGGTCTTGTTTTTGTGAAACACATCATGACATAAAATGATAGACTGTTAACGGTTTTCTTTATTTATTCACTGTCACACAACTTTACACAGTCACTACACAACTGATAAATATGACATGGTGGATTTCAAAAACGTAAATATTGCCAAAAATGTAACCCATAATACACTGTACATGCAAAACCATCTGCTGAATAAATAGTCACATCAATTAAAAGGTTTTGCTGTTGCAGAGAGTACATCATGATGAAATATTAATATTTAAACTCCTTAACAGCATTGTTCAATTCCAACTTTTTGAATAGATACTGAAAATAAAGAATACTCTCTGACGATATTTATTTTTAAAACAATTTTGTTAAAATATTTAAATTGGAACACAGCAAGATGTTTGTTTGACGGTGAGATTTCTGGTCCAAACAGGGTAGTTTGTGTTGCGAAACAGACTTGTGAAACCAGCGACAATTTGGGGAGATTGTTGTCTGTGTTTGTGCCAAATTTCAGTGTAAAAAACATGCCCTTTGTTTGTTTGTTTTAGCACACAAAAATGATTATCAGTTCCTCTTCGTGAGCTTCGTCGAGTGCGTAGTTTTCATTCCAGGCGTAAATGTGTGCTATTACATTGACAACGACGTTGCGTGCCCCCACGTGTGCTACGTACTCCTGTTGCATTTAGGCTTTCGTGACAAAGCTTATAGTTTAGCAGAAAACGAGACAGCGTGTTGAACTAAGACTGATCAGACTTGAAGTTGAGGAATTATTCGCTGGCTTGGCGCAATATATCTCTGTGGGGGCGCTTTATACTGCACCGCATTCTTCGGTATTTTTTTCGTATACATTGAACAAAGATTTTGGGGAAATTAGGCCCCTCCTGAAATCAACACAGAATGTAATTTTAAGATATACTTCCCACTTGCACTTTTGTCGCAAATGTTGCTTTTCTGTAGAAAAATCACGTTTTCTTCCTCAAAAATTTCCCTCAGTTAGTGCACAAGATAACCATTCGCGCGCGCGCAGCGCCCTCTGTTGTCGCGCTTACGCACAGACCGCTCGCACGTCATTTTGTGCATTACTTTATGCGGTAATTTTATCATTTATTTATCTCAGAAATGCAACATTTGCGACGAAAGTGTCAGTGGGAAGTATATCTTAGAATTGAATAAGCTATCGATTCCAACATATAAATTTACCCAAATCCGTGTTCAATGTATATGAAAAATACCCATTCTTCATCTCCAGCTCTACCCTAATCAGTTTACACACATGATTTTGCGGTAAAAGAAGAGCTTGAAAAATGTGATTTCCCCACCTTTCTATAGGGATGTACAGTGATCACGGTGAAGGATTAGTAATGTCCGTGAAACAAATACTTACTGTGTAAAACCACACTAACAACCAGGACGAAATGACAAAAAAAGTCGACGCGACAGTGGGCAAAGCAACGTTAGTGTTGACGTACCTACCTGGGCGCAGCCATCTTTACTGTGTCAGATGCAGGTCATGTGACAGAACCAACGTCAGGTGACAGAATCTAGCCAATCATGGCAAGTGTCATCCAGGCTCGGTGTTGGGTGACGTCACACCCACGCGCTTCGCAGGATTTGCGGCGAAGTTTAGCAGTGGTTGGAGCGGGCAAACTAAAGTGGCGCGCGCAAAGCACTGCTAAAGGAGTGTAGTTAGAAGAGAGTTCGACTTGCAATCGAACGTCCCTGGTTCAAATCTCAGTGTTGTTTGGGATTTTGCGAAATTTCTCGGTTTCTTCTTTTTCTCTAATAGTGAGAGTAAGAGTTCTGGCTATTTCTAAGATTGTCACTTAAGAAGGATCAGTCATTGAAAACTTAGTAGACTCTATTCGGGTTGAAAAAGTAGGGTGTACCCCACACGCTGTGGTGTAAAAAAAATAAACACGCATGCTGCACGATATGAGACTGCCGCCCCTATACCTTAACACACTCTTCTTATTTGTTAACGCACGACTCAACCCCCCAAAAAACTGAAAGGAAAACCTTGGATGTTTGACACACAATGGGAGAAGAATGGAAGAGGGAGTCACCCGGTCTCATATCGTGCACCAAATGTTCGCAACGAACACTTCTTACTTTCAGTATCCATGTGTTTCTTCTGTAAATCGCTGACGAAAGTTGCACAAGTCTCGGTGTCGTTGCATCGTGGCCCGGTAGTTTCAAATACTGTGACATATTGCAATATATTCTCTAAGGGCGTGGTACCATTTGGAGACCGAGCAGACCAACCCTCTCTCGTGACGAACGTAATTTTTTCTCCTACGCTGCACCCTAAAAAGGGATTGGAATTAAAATAAACAATGTGTTGGCTGATTTTGTAATATATGTGTCATTTCAGCACGATGCACATAAAAATTGCACGCATCGGGTGTGATACAGGATCAATACCGTGGTCACGGTAGGAAAGAGGGTGATAAAGCAACCAGACTATCTGTTTCTAGACAATGGCGTGCACCACGTAGCAACAGTAGCATAGTATGCAGACTTTATAAACTGCACCTTGATCCATTTAATAGCGCCAGCCATAGTGTAAACTGTACACGCAAAAGGCTAATTGACCAAGTCAATCTTTGTTATATTTTGTAGAAATTTCACCACATAGGTGCAGTAATACTTCTGAAAACTTGGAAAATCCATGCATGGTTTTTGTGTTAAGTTGAATGGTAAAAAAAAGTCTTTTGCGAAAGGTTTTTCTTTAGAAAACCACCTTCAGTTGTTAATTTCTCACACAAAATACAATTTTGGACTAAAATAAAATCATGTGGTGTTTGGTACCATATTGTTATTAAGGTTTTTCTTGTCAACTCTTGAAGAAAAATTGGGGTCACCGCAAATGATGTACTCTACCTTTAAAGGAGCGTGTCTAGATCACATTTTTGAGCACGCCCTCTTCCCCAGTTTTTCCATGGGTGTTGATATTTTGATACCATATCGTTTGTAATATTTTCTCATTACCATTGTAACATTTTGCGCTCTTAATCCGTATATTTTCAAGGATATCGTCGAAAAACCACCGATGTTTTGTAAACTAATTATCCATTAATAAAGCAGTGTATGGATAGTATTTTGAGGAGGTATTTTATGCATATGATTGTTTGGTGGGCTAGAAGGAAATATATTTTCTGAAAAAATCTGATCTCTTTCCTTTCAATCCCCTTTTAGTCAACGATTTACAGAGGCCATGTACAATTCAGAACCACTCAATCGTACAGTTTAACACACCCACATATTATATCTATTTTGTACCAGACACGATACATCATAACACATGATAAACACCTTTACAAGGACAAATCCGAAACAGTACTACTCCCACACACACACAAAAAGCGCATAACCAATCAGAAGATTGTGATAACCTCCCCATGATGTGGCCCGCCTATTATGTCAAAGGTTTTAAAACATGACCGTCATTGGATCAAAACGGATCAAAACTTGAAAATTCATTTTGCGTGGTCTAGCTTTCCGGAAAAACCGAGAAAGTTGTCTAATTTGCAAAAATTCGAAAATGTCACGCAATCCATTGGTCTAAGATCATGTTTCACACTACCTATAGGGTTTCTAGGCTTCGGGGTTCTGGTTTTGTTTTGTTTTGTTTTTAACATCATTTCAGTGACAATACGTTGCGGTTGATCGGGTATAAGGGTGCATCAAGTCTAAATGGCTTATCTACTTGCGGTATTAATTACGGCAGATGCTGTTGGATCTTTTGTCCCAAGTGATGAGTGATCATGGTAAATTTGACTTTAAATGTTGCCATAGGAATCGGGTCGCCAGGGTCTACCTGACAGGCTTTCAGGGAAACATTTTAACCATTGAATACACTTAGGCAGGTGGGTAATCACCTCGGCGTGGTAACTTGTTAAATCGACTAAACTCACGTGAGATCACATCTAACAGGCTGCAGGCTGGCTTTCTTCATTGTTTAAAGTTGTGGGAATCGGGGTCATCCAGATGATGGATGAAATCTCAGAAAATGATAATGACCGCCGCGTGTGAAAAATAATGTTTTAGGTGTTTCTTCTCACGCGGAATTACATATAAGTATGGCGAGAAAAAGTGACATTTAAATAAATTATTCAACAGAAGGAAAAACTATACAGACCTCTGGAAGTGATATCCATCTTGTTGAAATCCTAAAATAATTTATCGCAGGATGGCAACATAATTATTTGGTGCAAAAATAATGTCGTCATCTTACATTCTGGATGTCGTCTTCCTGATATAATTATCACGGGACGACGGCATTTTGCTCTTAATATGTCGTCATCGTGCCATAAATTATCTCAGGATCTCAACAAGTCAGATGGCATTTCTAGAGTTCTGTGGTATTGCTATCGGAGTACTGTAATGAAGATAGTAAATGGAAATTGTATATGGATTTTTGGATTTCTAAATGTACGTTTGATAAAATTGGTTGGTATGTTCTTGACAATAGCGTCAAACGTATTCAAACTACAAATTTTATAATCAATATAGGGTATTAAAAATCATGCATTTATTCCAATCGAGGAATCAAAACTAACACCCACGGTGTTAAATGTTAACACCAGACTTGGTATCTATATAAGACAATTTAACACCACAGTTTTTGCAGTGTATACTTGCCAACGATGAGATTTTACCATCAGAATGATTTGACATATACGTCAAATCGTCAACACGAGTTCAAAATCTTGTTTTCTGATCAGCTATAGCTTGAGATACCAAAAGTCAAAATCGATTTAGATTATACATGTTACATCTAACTGTACTCCATGCACTAATAACGTGAATTTTGGGGGACATTTCTGCATTGACAGGTCCCGTAATATATATATATATAAGGTTTAGAAACTAAAGACTCTAAATAACGCATTTAGCTACACTGCAAAAAATGCGGTGTTAAATTTCTAACACCAAGGTTTTGTAATTCTTTGGGTGTTATATTTGTGTCAAACGAACACCCGTGTAATAGATTAACAGCAGAAAAAGTGGTGTAGAATTTGCATAGTGCGTTAAACTTGATAAACTGCGAATGATCACAATGCTCATAGTATTCTAATCCCATTGGTTGATCTCAAGAAAATTGTGGGATGTCGGTCACGTGTTCACTGCCAAAAAAATGTTTTGGTGTTAAAAAATAATGCTAAGAGAGCATGCGCGGAAATCCAGCTATCCGCGTTTGAGCATACAAACCCGTAATCATCACGTTAGACTATCTGAATTGTTTTTCTCTATGATATCAAGGGCGATCGGGTTGGCGTACGGGTTCTTTCCTCGCCTTTCACCTCTGGCGTCTCGGGTTCGAATCCGGGGCGTGTATGTGGATTGGGTTTACAGTCCCTACTTAACCGCGTGGGTTTTCCCCTGGGGATTTATCTGGGGGTTTTCCTCCCACTTCTAAAACTGCAACTCCTTCTTCGTCATCTCAAGTTGATAATATAGTATAGTTAAAGCTAAAACCGTACAGTTGATGGCATAAAGGGCCTTAGTTGCCGAAGATGCCATAAAATATATACAACAACAACAACTATGATATCGTCATTACTCCTTAGGGTAATGTGAAGAAAACATTTTAGAAACCAATGATGAAAATAATGGTATTTAGCCTATTTTATTACTGTTCCACCACGAACAGATCAGTGTTAAAATATGTTAAAACCAAATGGTGGTGTTAAATTACACCATAAGTGTTAAACTTAACACCAGAGGTTTTGCAGTGGGTGTCTTATTTTAAAGTGGTTTTCCCCATTATACACCAATTGGTGTCGGCTTCTAATTCTGTAAGAATAAATCAACTGTAGGTGTTACAATTTAATTACACATTTAGGTGTCAATTAACACAAATTCTTGCCCAAGATAAACATTAAGAAGAATACGTTGACACCAGATGGGGTGTTAAAGTTTAACACTCTTCTTGGTGTTAAAAAATATTAATTCCCAAATTGGTGTTACTTAACACCCAAATCCTTGCCCAAAATGGATACCAACGAAGAATCAAATTTTACTCCAGTGGTGTAGATTTTAACACCCCATTTTTTGCAGTGTATTTGCTTTTTTACTTTTGGGTATTGGGTTTTTGCGCTTGGGCTATTTGGACCCCAGGTCGTGAGCATTTGCTGTGCCCATTTCTAGCATTTCAGGGAGTCACGAATTTATAGGTACATATTTTGTTCAGCATATAAAGCTAGATGTATTCGGACCATGGCAGTTAAATAAAGAACACGTTTCCTGCATACAATTTATGTCCCTGCGTCTCCAAGCTTATTAAATCTTCCATGATTTTGTATTCGCTATACCAGTCACCCCGCCCGACTCCCCGCACCAATGCCTATGATATGCACAAAACGTAGGGTACGTAAGGTTTGCCAAAGTGCGAGTTGGGTATGGCATATAATTGTCTAAAGCCTAAAAACATAACAATTTATAAACAGGAACCAGAAGACTGCTCAACTTACCGCTGATTAGGTTGGCTGCAGCGATCAGGCACAGTAGGCCGATGATGTTCACTCCGATTTGGCCGAGCATTTTCATTTTGCAACAGACTAGATCTTTGACTTCAGCTTTAGCAAAGAAGACCTGAAGTTTGTGAGGTTTCAAGTTGTACTGATTCGTTCAATCCCCGTGCAGACAGATAACTGATACTATTCTGTATTAACAAGCATTTTTATCATGTTTTTTTTTAATTTATTTTAGTGTGCAGTGAACTTGAACCATGTACTTTTCGTGCCAAGGCTACATCTGTATGGGGGGGGGGGGGGGACAGGCTCTACTCCCACACACACAAAAACGCACAATCATCCAGAGGATTGTGATAACCTCCCACATAGCTCTTCAAACGTCACTTGATCTGACGAGGCAATTGAGATTAAGCGCATTGCCCAGGGACACAGACACGTTGACCACAGTGGGGCTCGAACCCACAACCACAGCGTTATGTGGTTTGAGCTTTACATCCACTATACCGCACTATAGACCCAAGTGGGACGAAAACCAGTTCTGGCTAAAAAAAAAAACATGACGATATACATTATCGACTCTGATATTTGGTATCTTATGACTCCGAAGTGCCGAATTTTAGGATTTCTGGATGTCTTTGAGTAGAAATACGCCATCTAATACCTAAGTCACAATTAAAGCGGAGGCCGGGCGGCGTGTGCGATTTATAGGCATCGGTCGGCGTGTAGAGGTCGGCGAAAGATCGCGCGATTGGGCGGTCACAGTCACAATTAAAAGTGCCACGCACGCTGCCATGACGGCCGGAATGGGGTCGATTTCTTGGCCCGTTTATCGGCCGGTGTCCGGCAGGCACTCGTCCGATGTTCTGCCGATGTCCTACCTATATCTGCTTTCCTGGTATACGTCATATTTTACAATTGACAAAAGTCAATGTCACACCAACCGACATGGTAACGACGCGATGGAGTCATTGTTCATGCTAGGAAAGCCTCGCTGTTTTGCAAATATGGCGGTTCCGTGCAAGTGGTAAATTTAACAGTATAGGGAGGTTTCGGTGTGCACGGTTAGTGATTACGACTACGATTAGCCAAACCTCAAAATCGTTACCTTTCGTTGTCCGTTTTTCACTAAGGTGTAGAGGCGTTGCTATCAGTGTAAACAACAAAACTACACTTGGGATATTTGTGTAAACGCCACAAGTACGCACAAATACGCACAATCGATGACGTAAAATTCACTAATATAGTCGTCGTTTTGCCTAACCGTATGCGACCGAAACCTCACTACTGACAAAAAAATTACTCAAAAAAGATTCGAACCGCAACCTCTCGATTGATAGTCCTATGTCTTCACCACTAGACTACTTTTATTTAATAACTCCTGGGTGCGTCATATGGAGAGTATGAATATTCTTTTACAATACACCAATCAGAAACCTCGATGAAGCCCATAGCAAATATCTGGTACGAGAGGAAGGAGAGCGCAGGGGGCAGGGCCAAAGCACCAAATGTATTTTCTTAAGTAAGGAATTCTCAATCAGTGTAGGTTGGCCTTACGATCCGTGCTAAATTGGGTTTACACTCTCAATTATGATTAAACCGAATTTTGGGGTGAATTTAAGGGGCTACCCCCTCCCAACGCACCACCAGGGACACTTAACAAAGCCCGTTTGGAAGATGTCCCAGACACTTCTACCAATCCCAAACCTTTTGAGCTCGAAATTATGATTAAATCCTGCTGGGCTCCCAGACTAATTATTCAGAGGGGTGCATCCACAACAAAAGCACTAACATATCGTTGTTCCAATGGACAAGTAAACATATTTTAAAGTGATAACTCACCGTGACAGGTTGACAATAAAGAACCTTGCAGTAGCCAAATCCAGTGCGTTACGCTCGTGTGAATGGTTGTATTGTGATCGTATCCTTGCATTAACGGCCTTTTGAAATTGTCGACTCGAAAGTGCAAGTCACTTAACCGTGAAGTCACGCAAACCAAAGTTATCCAGAAAATAACCCTTGATGTAAATTTATTTTCATGACTCGTCATGACTCGTCATAAAAATACCAAACTCGCCTTCGGCTCGTGCGGTATTTTCATTACTCATTTCACCCTTAAAGCCATCCAATATTATACAAAATGTCGTCCTGATGTCACAGGAACGTCAGGATTCTGACTCTAAGACCTAAGACTGTACCAAGTTTCAAGTTCATAACGTTTTCCGTTTTCGGCCCCTGGATTATAATCCCTAAAAATAATCACTTATTCAAGTTAAGACGAAGCTCAACATTTCTAGGCCTCTTACAAATTTTGGCTCATCGCCTATATATATACGGTTGCAGTCACAGAATCATCATTCATTGCTAATCGGGCTACTAGGCCTACTGACTGCAAAATAATGTGTTCCCTTTTCATTCTTAATCGAATAATGCCAAAACACGTTGGCACGGCCAGGGCACTGAGCTTTATTGGGCCAGGGTGGATCGGGAACCAGTCTATTGTAATCCTAACTCGTGTCCAGATTTAGCAAAGAAGACCTGAAGTTTGTGAGGTTTCAAGTTGTACTGATTCGTTCAATCCCCGTGCAGACAGATAACTGATACTATTCTGTATTCACGAGCATGTTTATAATGGTTTTTTTTATTTTAGTGTGCAGTGAACTTGAACCATGTACTTTTGGTGCCATGGCTACATCTCCATGGGGGGACAGGCTCTACTCCCACACACACAAAAACGCACAATCAATCAGAGGATTGTGATAACCTCCCACATAGCTCTTCAAACGTCACTTGATCTGACGAGGCAATTGAGATTAAGCGCATTGCCCAGGGACACAGACACGTTGACCACAGTGGGGCTCGAACCCACAACCACAGCGTTATGTGGTTTGAGCTTTACATCCACTATACCGCACTATAGACCCAAGTGGGACGAAAAACAGTTCTGAAGAAAAAAGAAACCATGACGATATATATTATCGACTCTGATATTTGGTATCTTATGACTCCGAAGTGCCGAATTTTAGGATTTCTGAATGTCTTTGAGTGGAAAGACGCCATCTAATATAAGTCACATTTAAAGCGGAGGCCGGGCGGCGTGTGCGATTTATAGGCATCGGTCGGCGTGTAAAGGTCGGCGAAAGATCGCGCGATTGGGCGGTCACAGTCACAATTAAAAGTGCCCCGCACGCTGCCATGACGGAAAGGGGTCGATTTCTTGGCCCGTTTATCGGCCGGTGTCCGGCAGACACTCGTCCGATGTTCTGCCGATGTCCTGCCTATATCACTGCGATACCCCGGCCGATGTCTGGCCGATTTCCGGCCGGGCGCCGCCAGAGGACGACCGATGAAAGCCACTTAACGAATAAACGTATATACTTAACGGGCCAGGAATTCGACCCCATTCCGTCATGGCAGCGTGCGGGCACTTTAATTTGTGACTGTGACCGCCCTATCGCGCGATCGTTCGCCGACCTCTACACGCCGATCGATGCCTAGAAATCGCACACGCCGCCCGGCCTCCGCTTTATTTGTGACTTAAGTTGGATACACACTATCGCGGAAAAATCACACTTTCGCGCTGCGCTCACCGCATTGCATGAGCTCCGGGCCGCGATATTTTTTTCCGTACCACTGTTTAGCGAACATTGCTTCTGATTGGTTTAACCCCTATGCATATGTTGCATACTGATGTGTTTTGTCGATAACTACCTCAACATAACCCCACACCATACCACACTCTTTCCTCAATTAATAGTAAAAAAAAATTTAATACGACTCTGAGGAGATTCGATCCTGCCATCTCTCGATTGATAGCACTACGTCTTAACCACTAGACTACCGAACGTCTCGACAATCTCCTGAATTTTCTTTCTTATATCCTTTTATTTAATAACTCTTGGAGGCGCTATATAGAAAATATGAATATTCATTTACAATGCACCAATCGATGAAGCCCCATAGCGAATATGTGGTACGGAAAAAAAAATCGCCTCCGGGCCATGCTATTGCCGATTATTCAAAAATAGAAAATACCACTCTGGTAACTTGGGGCTTCTCTGATGGCTGCGCGTTGGAAAGGTCAGCGCACCGCGGTCAAAGTTCAACAAATTTGAACTTTGACCCAGCTCAAAGGTTTTGCGCGTCGCGATAGGCCGCGCACAAGCGGCGAACCAGTTTGTGTACAAACCAATGGAACAGTGTGATTTTTCCGCGATAGTGTGAACTCCCCTTTAGGCATTAAGCAAACACTGCCTCTGATTGGTCTAATCCCATGCATATGTTGCATACTAATTTATTTTGTCGATAACTTTACCTCAACATAACCCCACACCACACTCTTCAATTGACCCTTTGCACGGTCGCGTTCAGAACGAGGCTTTCCTGGTATACGTCATATTTTACAATTGACAAAAGTCAATGTCACAGCAACCGACATGGTAACGACGCGAGGGAGTCATTGTTCATGCAAGGAAAGCCTCGCTGTTTTGCAAATATGGCGGTTCCGTGCAAGTGGTGAATTTAACAGTAGGGAGGTTTCGGTGTGCACGGTAAAGCGACGGTCACAACCCGCCGTGCGTGTTTTAGTCCGTACGTTTTTTGGGGAGGCCACGGCCGCCGCGTTTTTCTGAAAACGTGTGGAGGGAGTGGCAAGAGCAGGGAGGTAGTACGTCAACGCACGTCACCCGCACGGTTGCGCAAGGTGTAAGTACGTGGCCCGCACGCCACGCCTGGCCGTGAGCGGTTGCGTGCATCGTACGTTGCGCAAGTGGTAAGTTAGTTGTACGTGCTTACAACGTGCTTACAACGTACGATCTCCGTGCGATTGCCATGTTATCGTACGCAGACCGTACTTACACGTGCTGCTCACGTACGGTGTCCTTACTCACTCGCATGTTGTAAGTGCGTGCAAGTGCGATGAACGTGACTTTTCCGCCCCATGTCGGGGGGAGGGGGGTATATATAATAATAATAATAATAACTAGAGGTATGACGTTTGTTGTTACAAACGCCAGGTGATCGGGCTAAATGAACATTTTGTGATGAATTTCAGACGTTGTTATCACCTATGGAATGGCAAAAATGGAAGTTCAGCAGCCGATTTCACGAAACTTTACGCAATTGCGCAAGTCCACTTACGCCATTACTTGCGCAATAGCTTATGGCGTAAGTGGACTTGCGCAATTGCGTAAAGTTTCGTGAAATCGGCTGCTGTATACACTAATCCGGTAACTAATATCTCCTCCCTGCATATCCGCCATAGCTGGGGGTTGATAGCTTGCACCGTTTTGAGATATGAATTGTTGAAATAATAACCTTTTAAATTTTGTAATGCGACACCTGTGACGACATCATGACGTCACAATTTTGTGCACAAATTGTTGAACAATATGTTGAACATCAAGTTCTTAAATGTGGCGAAGGAATCATACCAATATCTGTTGTAGTTTTCAAGATACAGCATTTTAAAACATCTCAGCTCCAAATTTGCGTAATTTGACGTACATTACGTAACCACCGTCCATGTAATGACGTCACCAATGGTATAGTCAAAAGGTCCACATGTGTGAAAACATTTCGTTCCGTAGAACTATGGTCAAATTCCCTACCACTTTGGCTCTATTTGCATTCAAAGTGCTAAACAAGTGTACATTTTCGAACCTCTTCCGGTTTGGACCGGAAGTAGGCGTCACACAGGGGTCATGACATCGTATGATTTGTTCAGTTCATTTAGAGTGATAATTAGACTTATCATGTTGTGAAAGAATTGTTCAAGTATCTATTACGGTTCTTGAGATATGAATTTTAAAAATAATAACCTTTGAATTTGTGTAATTTGACACCTGTGACGATATCATGACGTCACAATGTTGTGCACAAATTGTTCAACAATTTGATAAACATCAAGTTCTTAAATGTGGCGAAAGAATCATGCAAATATCTGCTGTAGTTCTCAAGATACAGCATTTTAAAACAATTCAGCTCCAAATTTGCGTATTTTGACGCCACATTACGTAACCACCGTCCATGTGATGACGTCACAAATGGTATAGTCAAAAAGTCTACATGTGTGGAAACATTTCGTTCCGTAGAAATATGGTCAAATTCACTACCACTTTGAATCTATTTGCATTCAAAACGCTTACAAAATGCACATTTTCGAACAACTTCCGGTTTGGACCGGAAGTAGGCGTCACACAGGGGTCATGACATCGTATGATTTGTTCAGTTCATTTAGACTTATCATGTTGTGAAAGAATTGTTCAAGTATCTATTACGGTTCTTGAGATATGAATTTTGGAAATAATAACCTTTGAATTTTTGTAATTTGACACCTGATGACGTCATGATTACGTCACACTTGATGCCATCGTGATACTATACATTCTGGTGAAAGTCTGTCGTAGGGCCTATGTCTGTATCTAATTTACTAACGATTCAGCTTGGTTTGATAGGCATTGTTGCTGGTAAGTGTAAAAACTGAGATTCTCAGTTTCGTTGAACTTTGACCTCCAATTGACCCCAGAAGGAAGGGTCAGATGAAAATGCCCACACAAAGAAAGTTGTAGCACAGAATGTCATCTGTAAACCTGCCAAATACGAAGATCCTGGGTCACGTGGTTTTCAAGACGGAAGCATTTTAAAATATGCATATTTTGTTTTTTTGGGGGTGTAATTTGATACTTGATGACGTCACGATGACGTCACGCTTGATGCCATCATAATATTATACACGCTGGTGAAAGTCTGCCATAGGACCTATGCCTGTACTTAGTTACTTAAAGATTCAGCTTGGTTTGATGGGCATTGTTGCTCAATCAGTGCAAAAATTGCGATTTTCGTTTTCGTTGAACTTTGACCTCAGATTGACCCCAGAAGGAAGGGTCAGATGAAAATGCCCACACGAAGAAAATCGTAGGCCATGATCTTATCTATAAGCCTGTCAAATACGAAAATCATGGGTCACGTGGTTTTCCAGACGGAAGCATTTTAAAACATGCATATTTTGGTCATTTTTGGGTTGTAATTTGATACCTAATGACGTCACAATGACGTCACACTTGTATGCACATCTTCACATTGGGGTTGATGTTCCTACCAAGTTTTAAGTTGATAGCTTGAACCGTTTTGAAGAAAAGCTCTGGAAACGTTTGAGTGGAAAAAGAAGAAAAAAAAACTAGAGGTATGACGTTTGTTGTTACAAACGCCAGGTGATCGGGTTAAATGAACATTTTGTGATGAATTTCAGACGTTGTTATCACCTGTGGAATGGCAAAAATGGAAGTTCAGCAGCCGATTTCACAAAACTTTACGCAATTGCGCAAGTCCACTTACGCCATTACTTGCGCAATAACTTATGGCGTAAGTGGACTTGCGCAATTGCGTAAAGTTTCGTGAAATCGGCTGCTGTATACACTAATCCGGTAACTAATATCTCCTCCCTGCATATCCGCCATAGCTGGGGGTTGATAGCTTGCATCGTTTTGAGATATGAATTGTTGAAATAATAACCTTTGAAATCTTGTAATGTGACACCTGTGACGACATCATGACGTCACAATTTTGTGCACAAATTGTTGAACAATATGTTGAACATCAAGTTCTTAAATGTGGCGAAGGAATCATACCAATATCTGTTGTAGTTTTCAAGATACAGCATTTTAAAACATCTCAGCTCCAAATTTGCGTGATTTGACACCACATTACGTAACCACCGTCCATGTAATGACGTCACCAATGGTATAGTCAAAAGGTCCACATGTGTGAAAACATTTCGTTCCGTAGAACTATGGTCAAATTCCCTACCACTTTGGCTCTATTTGCATTCAAAGTGCTAAACAAGTGTACATTTTTGAACCTCTTCCGGTTTGGACCGGAAGTAGGCGTCACACAGGGGTAATGACATCGTATGATTTGTTCAGTTCATTTAGACTTATCATGTTGAGAAAGAATTGTTCAAGTATCTATTACGGTTCTTGAGATATGAATTTTAAAAATAATAACCTTTGAATTTGTGTAATTTGACACCTGTGACGATATCATGACGTCACAATGTTGTGCACAAATTGTTCAACAATTTGATAAACATCAAGTTCTTAAATGTGGCGAAAGAATCATGCAAATATCTGCTGTAGTTCTCAAGATACAGCATTTTAAAACAATTCAGCTCCAAATTTGCGTATTTTGACGCCACATTACGTAACCACCGTCCATGTGATGACGTCACAAATGGTATAGTCAAAAAGTCTACATGTGTGGAAACATTTCGTTCCGTAGAAATATGGTCAAATTCACTACCACTTTGAATCTATTTGCATTCAAAACGCTTACAAAATGCACATTTTCGAACAACTTCCGGTTTGGACCGGAAGTAGGCGTCACACAGGGGTCATGACATCGTATGATTTGTTCAGTTCATTTAGACTTATCATGTTGTGAAAGAATTGTTCAAGTATCTATTACGGTTCTTGAGATATGAATTTTGGAAATAATAACCTTTGAATTTTTGTAATTTGACACCTGATGACGTCATGATTACGTCACACTTGATGCCATCGTGATACTATACATTCTGGTGAAAGTCTGCCGTAGGGCCTATGTCTGTATCTAATTTACTAACGATTCAGCTTGGTTTGATAGGCATTGTTGCTGGTAAGTGTAAAAACTGAGATTCTCAGTTTCGTTGAACTTTGACCTCCAATTGACCCCAGAAGGAAGGGTCAGATGAAAATGCCCACACAAAGAAAGTTGTAGCACAGAATGTCATCTTGTAAACCTGCCAAATACGAAGATCCTGGGTCACGTGGTTTTCAAGACGGAAGCATTTTAAAATATGCATATTTTGTTTTTTTGGGGGGTGTAATTTGATACTTGATGACGTCACGATGACGTCACGCTTGATGCCATCATAATATTATACACGCTGGTGAAAGTCTGCCATAGGACCTATGCCTGTACTTAGTTACTTAAAGATTCAGCTTGGTTTGATGGGCATTGTTGCTCAATAAGTGCAAAAATTGCGATTTTCGTTTTCGTTGAACTTTGACCTCAGATTGACCCCAGAAGGAAGGGTCAGATGAAAATGCCCACACGAAGAAAATCGTAGGCCATGATGTTATCTATAAGCCTGCTAAATACGAAAATCATGGGTCACGTGGTTTTCCAGACGGAAGCATTTTAAAACATGCATATTTTAGTCATTTTTGGGTTGTAATTTGATACCCAATGACGTCACAATGACGTCACCCTTGTATGCACACCTTCACATTGGGGTTGATGTTCCTACAAAGTTTCAAGTTGATAGCTTTAACCGTTTTGAAGAAAAGCTCTGGAAACGTTTGAGTGGAAAAAGAAAAAGAAAAAAAAAAAAAAAAAACTAGAGGTATGACGTTTGTTGTTACAAACGCCAGGTGATCGGGTTAAATGAACATTTTCGGGTTAAATGAACATTTTGTGATGAATTTCAGACGTTATTATCACCTGTGGAATGGCAAAAATGGAAGTTCAGCAGCCGATTTCACGAAACTTTACGCAATTGCGCAAGTCCACTTACGCCATATACTTGCGCAATAACTTATGGTGGACTTGCGCAATTGCGTAAAGTTTCGTGAAATCGGCTGCTGTATACACTAATCCGGTAACTAATATCTCCTCCCTGCATATCCGCCATAGCTGGGGGTTGATAGCTTGCACCGTTTTGAGATATGAATTGTTGAAATAATAACCTTTGAAATCTTGTAATGTGACACCTGTGACGACATCATGACGTCACAATTTTGTGCACAAATTGTTGAACAATATGTTGAACATCAAGTTCTTAAATGTGGCGAAGGAATCATACCAATATCTGTTGTAGTTTTCAAGATACAGCATTTTAAAACATCTCAGCTCCAAATTTGCGTGATTTGACACCACATTACGTAACCACCGTCCATGTAATGACGTCACCAATGGTATAGTCAAAAGGTCCACATGTGTGGAAACATTTCGTTCCGTAGAAATATGGTCAAATTCACTACCACTTTGAATCTATTTGCATTCAAAATGCAAAAAAATAGCACATTTTCGAACAACTTCCGGTTTGGACCGGAAGTAGGCGTCACACAGGGGTCATGACATCGTATGATTTGTTCAGTTCATTTAGACTTATCATGTTGTGAAAGAATTGTTCAAGTATCTATTACGGTTCTTGAGATATGAATTTTGAAAATAATAACCTTTGAATTTTTGTAATTTGACACCTGATGACGTCATTATTACGTCACACTTGATGCCATCATGATACTATACATGCTGGTGAAAGTCTGCCGTAGGGCCTATGTCTGTATCTAATTTACTAACGATTCAGCTTGGTTTGATGGGCAAAAACTGAGATTTCCGTTTTCGTTGAACTTTGACCTCCAATTGACCCCAGAAGGAAGGGTCAGATGAAAATGCCCACACAAAGAAAGTTGTAGAACAGAATGTCATCTATAAACCTGCCAAATACGAAGATCCTGGGTCACGTGGTTTTCGAGACGGAAGCATTTTAAAATATGCATATTTTGGTTTTTTGGGAGGTGTAATTTGATACTTGATGACGTCACGATGACGTCACGCTTGATGCCATCATAATATTAAACACGCTGGTGAAAGTCTGCCATAGGACCTATGCCTGTACTTAGTTTCTTAAAGATTCAACTTGGTTTGATGGGCATTGTTGCTCAATAAGTGCAAAAATTGAGATTTTCGTTTTCGTTGAACTTTGACCTCAGATTGACCCCAGAAGGAAGGGTCAGATGAAAATGCCCACACGAAGAAAATTGTAGGCCATGATCTGATATATAAGCCTGTCAAATACGAAGATCATGGGTCACGTGGTTTTCCAGACGGAAGCATTTTAAAACATGCATATTTTGGTCATTTTTGGTTTGTAATTTGATACCTAATGACGTCACAATGACGTCACACTTGTATGCACATCTTCACATTGGGGTTGATGTTCCTACCAAGTTTTAAGTTGATAGCTTGAACCGTTTTGAAGAAAAGCTCTGGAAACGTTTGAGTGGAAGAAGAAAAAGAAAAAGAAAAAAAACTAGAGCTACGTCTGTTCTATGAACAGATCGTAGGGCTTTTTCGAATTTTTAAAACTTTGTTTAAGCATGCTTAGCTTGCAAAATTAGATGTTATTTAATTTAAAAAATGTTTACCTTTAATGTGTTACCTTTAAAGGATTGATGACGTAATCAATGTTTTAACAACACAGACATGTTTGGTGGTCGACGCACTCTATAATCACCACTACTGGGCTAATTTGCGCAAACACTGCTTTTAAAGAGCATTTTATGACTTTTAATTTCGCCGCTAGAGGGCGCCCTTTTATGGAATGACGTAGAAACTTACATTTTTGGAAACCCTATTTACCTTAGACACTAACACCCGCATCTCGGCAGCTTTCCCCACTTTCACAAAATAGGTTCATTTAAATGCACTTCCGGTTTCTACCGGAAGTGAGCAAGTTCACAGGTTATGGCGATATTTTTTGGATACCCCACCCTAGTCGAACTCAAACACCTTTGACCCCATCCAAATACCTCTTACCAGTTTCAAATGGCGAGGCAAAGTCTGTTTGACCAATAGGGAATGAGGTCAAATGTGAAGGCATGTGGGAATCTGAAAGACCTTTATTAATTATCGTATATGCCTAAAGAATCAAGATCGTAGGTCAAACGGTTGATTTTTTATGAAATTTTGCATATGGAAACATTAAATTTCATCCCCTTTAAACTTAACCTGATGACGTCATTATGACGCCATTGTTGGGTGCACACTTCTTATACTATGTCTTTGATGTTACCAGGTTTGTTTAAGAACAACCTCAAGTTTGGGAACAACCTCAAAAAGTGCCGACAACGCCCATGCGTTATGTCAATGGGGGAAAAATCAAAAGAAGAAATAAACGGAAAAGCCAAAAGTTAACGACCTTTGCTAGTGATCGTATATGGGAAGGAATCAAGGTTGTAGCTCGCATTTGTTAATATTTTATATTTATAATATTTGTATCACCTTTAATCTGACACGTGATGACGTCATTATGGGATCATCAGTTAAATACCTTTGTTAATGACAGTATATGGCGCAGGAATCACGATCATAGGTGAATCAGCTGATTTGTTACGAATGTTTGAATATGGAAAACATTAAATTGTATGTTCATTTAATCTTATAACTGATGATGAACAGTTTTTGAGTTGTGTCAGTTTGCCTGGGTGGGGAAGTACTGCTATACAGATCTACCACTTCAAGGTGTTTGATGAACTGTGAGATACCAAGTCATGGTGCAGGTAAAAACTTTTGATTACTTAATTAGCTCCTTGAGGAGTATCATAACATGTAGGTTCAGGATTTATACTAAGAGAGTCTTGAGCTAAATTTCATATAAAACAAAATAACATGTATATTATGTAAATAGTACAGAAGCCTTCATCGATTGAGAAAAAATTTGTTTAGATTTGAAAATATGGCAATTTTCAGTTTTTGCACTTTTAAAAACATCAATTAAGTTACTGTAAAATTAGTACTATTTGTAATAATGTCACATGGCGTTATAAATTAAATATTTAAAAAGTTTATCCTGAAAACTCAGTTTAGAGGCAATTTTGATTTCCCTTTGCGAATTATAAACTGTTCATTTTTAGTTTGTTTTGTTCACATTTGGGATGGAAAATGCGATGTTTACTCGAAATACTAATATACATATATTAGTCATCAAAGGCAGAAATCAGAGCACATAATTTGTTAAGATTAAAAAGAGTTTGGCCAAGGAGGACAATTTCGTAATCAGATAAGTACATGTACTATATGTTTACACGTATTGCGCATTCTCTCTTTAGCTATACGTGTATCACTATGAGGGCGCTATATCACTTTCACGGTAGCAAAATGCGAGTGCATGGCCTGGCATGGTTTTACGCAAATTGTGACTTGGCTTAACTTTGGCTCTCAATTGACCCAGGAAGGAAGGGTCGGATGAAAATGACTACACAAAGCAAATTGTAGCGCAGGATCCGATCTATAATGTCTGCTAATTATGAAGACCCTGGGTCATGTGGTTTTATAGAGGGAAACATTTTACGAAATGCATTTTTTGCTAATTTTTATGAAGAAAATCCACTTTTTTTGCCATTTTTAAATAATTATAATTACGTAATCATTGACGTCATGGTGATGTTGTACATGGTGGTGGAAGTTTGTGATGAGGCCCATGCCTGTACCTAGTTTTATGAAAATCAAGCGTACTTTAATAGCTAAAATTGCTTCATAAGTACACAAAAACACAACAAATGTGAATTTTGAAATGGCTGAACTTTGACCTTCGATTGACCCAGGAAGGAAGGGTCAGATGAAAATGCCTACACGAAGAACATTGTAGCCCATGATCTGATATATATGTATGCAAAATATGAAGACCCTGGGTCATGTGGGTTCATACAGGGAAGCGCTTTACGAAATGCATATTTTGGTACTTTTCATGATAAAAATCCACTTTTGTGCCATTTTAAAATTATTATAATTACGTAATCCTTGACGTCATGGTGACGTTTTACATGGTGGTGGACGTTTGTGATGGGGCCCATGCCTGTACCTAGTTTTATGAAAATCAAGCATGGTTGAATAGCTAATATTGCTTCATAAGTACAAACAAATACAAAAAATGTGATTTTTGAATTGGCTGAACTTTGACCTTCGATTGACCCAGGAAGGAAGGGTCAGATGAAAATGCCTACACTAAGAACATTAAAGCTCATGATCTGATCTAAATGTTTGCCAAATATGAAAACCCTGGGTCATGTGGTTTGGGCAAGGGAACCATTTTCCGCTTTTTAGGCATTTTTAAATCGTTATAATGACGTAACGGATGACGTCACAATGAAGCCATTCTTGGGTGCACACCTCTTATACTATGTCTTTGATGTGACCAAGTTTGGTTAAGATCAATGTTTGGGAACAACCTTAAAAAGCGCCGACAACGCCTATGCGCTTTGTTTATGGGAAAAAAATCAGAAGAGGAAAAAAAAAAAAAAAAAAATCAGAACGAAAACAAAGGCTTTTTCGTTCTAAACGAAAAAGCCAATAAAGAAATCGTACGAGAGTAATAGGTGATCGGGCTGTTGGCCCGATCACCTAATAAAGAAATCGTACGAGAGTAATAGGTGATCGGGCTGTTGGCCCGATCACCTAAAAAAAAAGAAATCGTACGAGAGTAATAGGTGATCGGGCTGTTGGCCCGATCACCTTAATCGTACGAGAGTAATAGGTGATCGGGCTGTTGGCCCGATCACCTAAAAAAAAAAAAAATAAAGAAATCGTACGAGAGTAATAGGTGATCGGGCTGTTGGCCCGATCACCTAATAATAATAATTTAAATTTGTAATGCGCCGGTATCCATCAAAAAGATGCTCAGGGCGCAGAATATGCTCAGGACCTTCCGAGGTTCTCCAGAAGTCCCAGCTGCTGCTGCTGCCTCAAATCAGTGCACACAACGTGCGTTGTAAGTTGGGAGCACGTGCTTACTCGGCACGGTCCACGTGAGTTCTGCGTGCTCATTTGACAGTTGAACTGGGGAAGTGCCGAGTAAGCAAGGACCACGCACTTATCACGTGCGCAGCACGCACGTGCTAAGTGCGCCGTCCGTAGAGCAACTGACCGTGAGAAAAATTTAAATTTAAACTTTAAACCTTTAAAGGACTCACGGAGTCAGTGCGTTGTGCGCTTATTGGCTGTAGAGGGCACGCGCGTCACCCGTACTGGGGGTGAATCCGTAGCCCGAACGCAGCGAAAGTTCCTCGTGCACTAAAAGTGCTGCGGCGTGTCTGCGTGCTCCCAAATCCGTACTGAGGCGGTACTCACCACGTACGGATCTCTACGTTTTCGCAAGTAGACAGCACGCACTTGCAAGTACGGTGGGTTGGGACCGTCGCTTTAGTGATTACGACTACGATTAGCCAAACCTCAAAATCGTTACCTTTCGTTGTCCGTTTTTCACTAAGGTGTAGAGGCGTTGCTATCAGTGTATAAACAACAAAACTACACTTGGGATATTTGTGTAAACGCCACAAGTACGCACAAATCGATGACGTAAAATTCACTAATAGTCGTCGTTTTGCCTAACCGTATGCGACCGAAACCTCACTACTGACAAAACAATTACTCAAAAGAGATTCGAACCGCAACCTCTCGATTGATAGTCCTGTGTCTTCACCACTAGACTACTTTTATTTAATAACTCCTGAGTGCGTCATATGGAGAGTATGAATATTCGTTTACAATACACCAATCAGAAACCTCGATGAAGCCCCATAGCAAATATCTGGTACGGGAGGAAGGGGGAGCGCAGGGGGCGGGGATAAAGCACCAAATGTATTTTCTTAAGTAAGGAATTCTCAATCAGTGTAGGTTGGCCTTACGATCCGTGCTAAATTGGGTTTACACTCTCAATTATGATTAAACCGAATTTTGGGGTGAATTTAAGGGGCTACCCCCTCCCAACGCACCACCAGGGACACTTTAACAAACGCCCGTTGGGAAGATGTCCCAGACACTTCTACCAATCACAAACCTTTTGCGCTCGAAATTATGATTAAATCCTGCTGGGCTCCCAGACTAATTATTCAGAGGGGTGCATCCACAACAAAGGCACTAACATATCGTTGTTCCAATGGACAAGTAAATATATTTTAAAGTGATAACTCACCGTGACAGGTTGACAATAAAGAACCTTGCATTAGCCAAACTATTTCGTTCCGCTCATGTGAATGGTTGTATTGTGATCGTATCCTTGCATTGCCGGTCTTTTGAAATTGTCGACTCCAAAGTGCAAGTCACTTAACCGTGAAGTCACGCAAACCAAAGTTATCCAGAAAATAACCCTTGATCCAAATTTATTTTCATGACTCGTCATGAAAATACAGTAGCCAAATCCAGTGCGTTCCGCTCGTGTGAATGGTTGTATTGTGATCGTAACCTTTTGAAATTGAAGACTCCAAAGCGTAAGTCACTTAAAGTTGCACTGCCCGTGTTTGGGCCGATTTGGGCGTACAATTTTTTTTTTTTAAGTTAAATAGGTATTTTTCTAGAATAGAAAAAGTTATCAGCTTTTCATTTGGTACCAAGAACGTAAAAATCCGTCAAGGATTAATGCCAGTCGATTAAAAACAAGAAATGATTAAAAGGCTGGCAGGTCATTTAATCGACAGGGTTATGACGTAAATGTACATGTGCGCGTACATGTGTACACATACTATGTACATATGAGCGTACGCGCACATGTACAACATGTGAAGCACGTTTCAAGAAAAAGGCTTGTATCTCCAATTCCCGACGTCGGAAATTTAAGTTTTTGATACTTTTCGTTACAGAGACACGTAAGCTTTCTAAATTCGTTCGCTTGTGTAAATTAATTTTTAAAATCCTTTCACCGAAACACGGGCAATGCAACTTTAACTAGAAAATAACCCTTGTGTAAATTTACTTTCACGACTCGTCATGACTTGTCATGAAAATGCCAAACTCGCCTTCGGCTCGTGCGGTATTTTCATCACTCATTTCACCCTTAAAGCCATCCAATATTATACAACATGTTGTCCTGATGTCACAGAAACGTCAGGATTCTGACTCAAAGACCTAAGACTGTACCAAGTTTCAAGTTCATAACGTGTTCCGTTTTCAAGTTAGGGTGCCGCCCCAACCCCCCACTCCACCCCCCCCCCCCCCCCTTGTAATAATAATATTAATAAATCACTGTACCAAGTTTCAAGTTCATACCTAGTCGCATTCTTCAGTTAAGTTGCATTTGTTAAAAACTTGCCAGATTTTGTGATTTTAAATATATAATTAGCTACGCCGTGACGTCATTGTGATGTTTATATACGTATAAAGTGTGTATAAATTGATGTTTTAAGACAATAAAACATTGGCATGTCAGTATAGACGTTCAATCTTACAACACGGCATTCATATTTTAGTTACCACGGCAACAAATGTTGTCCATAGTGTGGGAGATATTTTGTCCAGTTGTCGAGCATGTCAGCCATTTTTTAACCAAAAATAACGGTTATCCACAAAATGTCCAACAAAATAACACATGACATTACCCAACTGTTGAGCTTTGCTACATGCCCAAATGTTGGTAGAGCTAGAGGACAGTTCGACCAATTGTTGGGTATTTTATTTGCCCAATGTTGGTGGGCAATGTTTTGCCCAGACGTCGGATGAGTTAACTGTTCGACCGATGTCGAAGGGTTGGGTATTTTTGGCCAACTAGCGTGTCTTGTTGCATGAGACCAGGGGAGTTTTTATTGATGGTTCTTTGTCTTAATTGTATATTTATGTCTTTCTTCCACAAAACTGATGAGTTGTTCTTGATCAACACCTTTACAAAAACGACAAATCCCAAACAGCTCCTAAAAAAAAAAACACACACTCCCTATAGCTCTCCATACGTCACTTAATCTGACGAGGCATTTGAGATTAAATGTCTTGCCCAGGGACACAGACACGATGACCACAGTGGGGCTCGAACCCACAACCACATCGTTATATGGTTTGAGCTTTACATCCACTATACCGCACTAGACCCAAGTGGGACGAAAACCAGTTCTGGCTAAAACAAATGGACTGTATACATTATCGACTCTGATGATATTTGGTATCTTATTACCCCGAAATGCCGAATTTCAGGGTTTCTGGATGTCTTTGAGTGGAAAGACGCTATCTAATATTCAAGCATTTCCAATTTTTCCTTTAAGCCATCTTAAAACAGCTTGCATACTTGCCAACGATGAGATTTCACCATTAGAATGATTTGATATACGTCAAAATATTTTTCTGGTCAGCTATAGCTTGAGATACCAAAAGTCAAAATCGATTTAGATTATACGTGTTACATCTAACTGTACTCCAGGCACTAATTACGTGAATTTTCCATTTGGGGGACATTTCTGCATTGACAGGTCCCATAATATATAGGGTTTATTAACTAAAGACTCTAAATAACACATTTAGCTGTTTGCTTTTTACGTATGGGTATTGAGTTTTTGCGCTTATGGGCTTTGCAACCCCCAGGCCTTGGGTCCATTGGGCATTTGCTGTGCCCATTTATGGCTTTTCAGGAAGCCAAGAATTTAGGTACATATTTTGTTCGGCATATAAAGCCAACTGTATTTGGGACTAGTTAATTAAAAGAACACGTTTTCTGCTAAATGTCCCTGCGTTTTCAAGGAAAACAAATCTTCTATGATTTTGTATTCGCTATACTAGTCATCCCGCGGCCCCGACTTCCCCCCCCCCCCCCCCTCCCTTCCCCCAAAACGGTACTGCACAAAAACGGTACGACGCAAAGTAAATGTTTGTTTGTTTGTTGGGTTGTTTGTTTGTTTTTGGTTTTTTAGTGTGCAGTGAACTTGAACCATGTACTTTTTGTGCCAAAGCTACATCTGCCTGTCGGCTCGTACCCACCGCAACCATCCTTATGACAAAATTATGACATTTGGGCCCCAAAAAGCGACTTGTGAAGGAAGAACCTTGCCTTAAAGACGGAGGCCCGTCGGATCAGATGCGTTCAAATATTGGAAGGACATCGTGACCAACTCAGCCGAGCAAGTGGTCATTGGCCTTGGTTAATGTCAAGGCCTGGGATAGGGCATATATTATAGCCAAGCCGGCCTCAGAAAGTGTATATCCGTAAATCGAAGGATCGCTGGGCGTAAACACCTATTTACTTTTCTTAATTTAAAATTCAGGTTTAGATCGGTTTTTCTTTAATTATTCTTGGCACCTTTTAGGTTGGACTTGACGGGCTGCAGTTCTGAAACCATCATTGGTCTTAACCCTTCGCCATTTGGTGCAAGCTATGAGACCGAGTGACTGATCTCCCCCTATTGTGTGTAAAACGTCCAAGGAATTTCCACTCAGGTTTTAGGGGGGAGTCGTACGTTAACAAAAGGGAAGTGTGTGTTGTGGTATAGGGGCGGTAGGGGGAGGTGGTCACTCGGTGTCAAATGTGGCAGCATGTAATGAATAATGTAGCAGTAGCCAGTTCGTAAAAGGCTTTATGGCAATTAAGACAGAAGGCATAATTAACGTTCGCCCAGCCTTTATAATTATAATCCACTCAAGACGCTCAATTATTCCACATTTTACCAAACAATATAACCCCAAAGCCATCAAGCCTTGCCAAAAGGGTACCCTGCCCCCTCTCAGTGACGGATCACTGCTGTAGTCAAACTATATTCGGGGGGTGGTGGGGGGGGGGGGGGGGGGGGGTGGGGGTGGGGGTGGGGGTGGGGTGGGGGGGGGGGGGGGGGGGGAAGAGGGGGGAAGAGGGCACCCACCCAAACCATAAAATCCATGCAACTTATAGTCCATAGAAACTTTACATGACAGCAATTTCCACTGGAAAACAAAATTTCTCGCATTTTCATAGCATGTTGCAATAGCATTGAACAATGTATAATAGACCTGAAACATAATGACGTAAAGGTTTGTTTACACGCGTGCAAATCTGTGGGGGAGTTTTAGGGTACAAGATGATTATGGTCATAGGAAAGCACATGTGTAACAAACCGTGACGTGATTATGTTTCATGTCCTTTAAAGGGACACACCGGCTTTGTTGGGCTATTTTGGGCTCGAAATGGACCCATACATGATTCTGAAAGTCTTTCCGAAATAGACCGAAGAGAGCCTGAAAAGAAACCCCAAAATTTGGCCGTTTTTGAGCATTTTAAAAAAAATCAAGGTCACATGATTTATCGGAACCAGATTCTGGTTCCGATAAATCACGTGGTCTTGGTGTTAGTTTTATTTCCAGCCGTAGAAACCAGCGCGAAGTGCGAGTTGCTTTTGTCCTTCGAGGTTGGTTTCTCTTCTTGTTGGAAAATAATGTCCTACGAACACTATGTACATAGTACCGTATTTTCCAATTTGTACACAAATCTGCCAACAGATTTCATAAGAAGGGTTTCTGGGTGTTAATACGGACGTGAGAATCTCTCAGATTTTCGCGTCTTCGCATCGCGGCGATAAATAATATCCGAAGAAAAAAACAGCACAGGCATATTGAGGGCGCTAAAGACACCAAAACGTTGCGTTCGAGTTGCTTCCTCGAGTCAGCGCTGACCTTAGGGATCATGCAATGTGTGATGAGTCAGGGGAAACGATGTTAAACACGTGTCGAACCCATATCGAACGCCACTTTTATTTACGAGCAGCATGATACATAATACATCGCGACGGCTGGTAAAGCGTATAGCCCAACATTTGTCTCTTTTGTTAATTTTAAACATTTCTAGTTAATTACGGGACATTTTGAATTTTTTTTCACAACGACCATCGAAAAATGATTGTCAAGGATGCTTGCTACATTATGTAAACAGTAAGCCGATGTTCCCTTTAACGAATTGGCGCCAACGTTCTGCTCAATGTGGAACGGATTGTTTGCCAAAATGGCCAAAATACATTGTCAAGATGGCAGCGCCCACATTCCGAGCGGTCGTAGTGACGTTGTAATGTGGATCTTCTCTGCTTACCAAATTTTTGAGGAAATTTGACATGTTGCCATTGATTGTGTATCGCCAGCGATAAGGGAGAAAACCACGAACGGTGCGATTTATTTGTTTTATTTTCTAAACTGCAAACCATCGTCTGTCATCTTTCATGTCGCGCACGCCATTTTGAAATGACTCGCAAACAATCCAAAAGTTTGTTGGCCATTGCAACGTTGGCGAACGTTGGTGGCGCACAATTCGTTTCACTCAAAATTGTTGGCCAACGTTCTGAATGGTAATGAGAAAAATATGACACATGATAATTATGGTATCAAAATCTCAACACCCATGGGAAAAATCTAGGGGTCAAAAATGTGATCTGGGTCACGCTTCTTTAAAAGTTTATAACAATACATTGGTTCGCTTATTGCGAAAATATATGGATCGGTAAAGGGCAGCCTAGACTGGTTCCCGTCCACATATTCCACACATGAGAATATAAGGACAGGTGAAGTGCGCTTTATGAATGGTTGAATGGTTGAATGGTTTATTGATCTCTACGACCCCAACTGGAGTATGAGAGCCAGTACAGGTTACAAAGTAATTAATATATAGGTTATGTAGGTTAAGAAAATAAACTACAAGTTAGCTTTATATAATACATTATCAATATGCAAGAATTAGTATAACCAAATGACTTACGGAAATTTAGATAGTATTATCTTAATAAATTTAGCTAGATTAAACAATTGAAGGGAACCTTTTACATTAAACAATAACTCCAATTTAACAGTGTTTGGGTTAGTCCAATAAAACGTCTTTATATAAGTGCGTCTGTCTTCGTTAAGTGCATTACAAACAAGAGTATAGTGGAATTCATCACAATTGGCTTCAATATTACATAACGGGCATACTGTGATGTTAACAGGTGATTGGGAAGGTAAATAGCGGACTTCGGATGATGGGAGGTGGTGGTTTCCACAACGAAAGCGAGCTAATGCTGATCTACTAGAATTATTTAATTTGACAAGGTACTTCTCAGAATCTAAGTTAGTTTTAATCAGTTTATAAAAGGTACATAGTCTGTTATTTGAAATGTCACATTCCAAGTGCTGTTTAGCAATATCCTGCAGTCTACGATCAAAATCTTTAGAGAGTCTATTTTTAGAAAAAACACTTATTTCAGTTTGATTCCATAGAACAGAAAATCCAGTATCATCTAACATTGATTTAACACACCCGATCCATTTAGAATGTACAATATTTTGGTCAAAAAGAGCTCTCATAAGACGATACACAGTGTTAGAAAGACTATTAGGACGGGTATTTAAATGAAGCCAAAAATTAAACATACGTAAATACACAGTATATTTAAGTTCTATTCTACCCAATTCACCATAAGCAATACAATTAGCAGTCCGGTAGTTGACCCGTAATAAGCTTTTCAAAAACTTTTTATGAAAACTCTCAATTTGGGCAATATTAGAAAATCCCCAAATGTCACATCCATACAAAAGGACTGAGAAACAATTTGGTCAAATAGTTGACACTGGATATCGATAGGTAAATCTAGTTTGGTAGCTTTAGTCTTTAGGCTAAACAACGCTCTTCTGGCTTGATCGACCTGCTTGTTGATGGCTTTATTAAACAAGCCGTTATAGTTCAACTGTATACCCAAGTAAATATAATCATGAACTACTTCTAGCTTATCCTCTCCAAATACAAAATCCGGGAAAGATCGAACTTTACCTTTAGAAAAAATTACAATCTTTGTTTTACTTGGGTTAACACTTAGATGCCAAAGTTTACAATAATCGTAAACAGCATTTAAAGCACATTGTAATTCATGGGGAGATTCTGAAAGTACAACAGTATCATCTGCATAGAGTAAGGTGTACAATTTCAAAAATACTTCTACATCATCATCACTCAGAAGATTACTAATGTCACCAGCTACAGTGGAAAGACCATTATAACATTTGCTAATAAACTTTTCAAAGTCATTTAAATATATACTAAATAATAATGGCGAAAGGTTTTCACCTTGTCTAACACCTAGCTCACAGGGGAACCCTATTGAGACTTTGTTACCAACTTTCACACAGGATTTTGCATGAGCATACATGTTGTAAACCACAGTAATTACCTTCCCATTGATACCAGTGGAGATAAGCTTAGACCACAGTGAGGGTCTATGTACCAGGTCAAATGCCTTTTTGTAATCAATAAATGCACAATAAACTCTGGTATGTCTGCTGAGATAGATTTCAATGAGTGAATGCAACACAAAGATGTGGTCAAGAGTACTTAATCCTTCCCGGAAACCAGCTTGTTCATCCCCTAGGATGCCAGAGCCTTCAATAAACCATGTAAGCCTAGTGTTAATAATACTAGTGAATAATTTACCTAAACAGCTAAGTAAAGTGATTCCCCTGTAGTTGTCAGGGTCAACACTAGACCCCTTATTCTTGTAGATAGGTTTTATAATCCCAGTACACCAGTCGCTAGGGACTATTCCGGTATGCAAAACAATATTAAATAATTTAACAATTAATGACACAACACTTTCAGGGCAGTTTTTTAGGTGTTCATTTAAGACAGCGTCAATTCCTGCTGCTTTATTATTCTTAAGTTTTTTAATAGCTGAAACGACTTCTTCCGTAGTAAAGGATTCATTAATAAACTCATTTGTAGAATGAGTTATATTTCTCGGATCGAAATTATCAGAGTCAGAAGTGTTGTTACTGGAGCTTAACTGTTTGAAATGCTGGTAGAAGGATGATAGAGATATGTTGTCAGCAGAATTATTTTTAGTATTAGTGGCTTCGTTAAGGATGTTCCAGTACTCTTTAGGATTAGTGCTTCTAAGATTTCTTAATTGTTTGTGTAACTGCTTAGAGTATTGCTGCTGTTTTAATTTAATAAATTTCTTAATTTGTTTAGCATTAGATTTAATTTCTGAACGTGCCTCTGGTGCATCTAACCTTTTTAGACTGTTTTTAACACGCAGATAATTGGCTCGTTCGGATCTACATTCTTGGTCAAACCAAGGTTTGTTTAGCTTCTTATTAACTGGTTTAGGTTTATTGTTACATGCGGTATTTTTACACATTCCGATAGATTTGGAAGGATCGAGGCATAATGTAACTAATTGTTTAGTAAAGTTATCAATATTAGTCTGCGACGTTAGATCAAGATTTAAATTATTCAATTGTGAATGAAGGTCATTACTATCATCCTCGTTAAACTTTATCTTATATTCACCGGCAAGTTGCCGTTTCCGTGATCTGTAATTGGTCGTCTTTGCGCGTGCGCATTGTGTTTTTTAGATTTAAAAATTGGCCAAGCCCTTTGTTTTAGGCAATGTACTTTATTTACATAATTGGATATGTTCGACACGCACGGCCAAGTTACAAATTTCAATGCAAAATCTGCGCACTTACTAAAAATATAAAAATAATAATAACCACGTGACGGGCAGAATTCTGCCCGTCATGGCTGCCCTTTACCGATCCCTATATTTTCGCAATAAGCGAACCAATCTATAGGGACCGGGAACCAATCTAAGGGCAGCCATGACGGGCAGAATTCTGCCCGTCACGTGGTTATTATTATTTTTATTGTTTTAGTAAGTGCGCAGATTTTGCATTGACATTTGTAACTTGGCCGTGCGTGTCGAACATATCCAATTATGTAAATAAAGTACATTGCCTAAAGCAAACGGCTTGGCCAATTTTTAAATATAAAAAAACACAATGCGCACGCGCAAAGACGACCAATTACAGATCAAGATGATGCGCCTTTTACCTGTCCTTATATTCTCCTGTGTGGAATATGTGGACGGGAACCAGTCTAAACAATACAGATGAAAAATAAAAATGTTGTTTTGCTTCTTTGGTCCGATGTGTTCTTTGTGTTTAGAGATGCAAATTTTCACTTTACGTTTATCCAATCCGATTCCTCAATTCAGTGTGCCACGCCCATTTGGTGAAAACCACGTGGGCAGCAGTCATATGCTGTCCACGTGACGTGATCAGACGATTGAGCGAAAAGTTGGCAAAATGCAACCCATCATAGCAGGTAGGTCGTGATTTGCATAAAAGCCACGCCCACTGGCGTATATTCTGTTCACAAAGTTGATTATGTTTATTCATATTTTGTGACGTATGTTTTCTGTTGGTGTGCACAGATATATCAGTACTGGCATTTATGTAGCAAAATAGCATGCTGCATGCAGCTTTTGCATGCAGTTGATACTGATAGCTGCTACTCCTGCTTTTTAAAACAGATTTTTATGTCAGAATTTTCTTAAATTTAAGGATGGAACCGATAAAGCTAATTGCAGTGCTGTCTTTGGTGTTTCTGAGTAAAATGAAGGTACAGGAAATAATCTAGAACATTTGACAGAATACTCATTTACTTTAGTTTTAATCTAATTATAGGCCTACTTTATAAATTATACTAAAATTAATAGGGCTAGATAGGACTATTATTTAAGGTATTTTTTTCGTATACATTGAACAAAGATTTTAAGGAAATTACCTCCTGGAATCAACACATAATGTAATTTTAAGATATACTTCCCACTTGCACTTTTGTCGCAAATGTTGCTTTTCTGTAGAAAAATCACGTTTTCTTCTTCAAAAATTGCCTTCAGTTAGTGCACAAGATAACCATTCACGCGCGCAGCGCCCTCTGTTGTCGCGCTTACGCACAGACCGCTCGCCGCGTCATTTTGTGCATTACTTTATGCAGTGATTTTATCATTTATTTATCTCAGAAATGCAACATTTGCGACGGAAGTGTCAGTGGGAAGTACATCTTAAAATTGAATAAGCTATCGATTCCAATATAAAAATTTACCCAAATCCGTGTTCAATGTATATGAAAAAAATACCTTATTTAATTATAATTATCATACTAGTGAGAATCGCGTGGCACAATATAACAATGAACTATCAACAGGCGTGATCGGTGCTGCGCAGTTTCATCAGTGAGTATTTAAATACAGGCAGTCTGTGAAAGTCGGACCCTCCGGATCTTTGTTAAAAATTGATATTTAACGAACAGAAAGTACCTAGTTTGACTTCTAAATACGCTTACATACCTTTTATTACCATGTATTGCACTAATTTGTAATCATACACCACATCGACTATCCACAAAGTGAAATTTTCTTAGAAATAGGCGTACGTAGGAAGTGCAGGACACTAAGAAAAAAGAAATTGGTTTTTTTTCCACGCCGGATCTTTAAAAATAAGGCCTGTACATGGCGGTAAAAGGTATGGAAACGTATTAAGAAGTCAAACTAAGCACTTTCTGTTCATTAAATAGCCATTTTTGAAAAAGATCCGGAAGATCCGGAAGGATCCGGAGGGTCCGTTTTTCACCCACACCCAGTAATGGGTGTGGGTGAAAAACGGACCCTCCGGATCCTTCCGGATCTTTTTCAAAAATGGCTATTTAATTAACAGAAAGTGCCTAGTTTGACTTCTTAATACGCTTCCATACCTTTTACCGCCATGTACAGGCCTTATTTTTAAAGATCCAGCGTGGAAAAAAAACAATTTCTTTTTTCTTAGTGTCCTGCGCTTCCTACGCCTATCTCTTCGAAAATTTGTGGATAGTCAATGTGGTGTATGATTACAAATTAGTGCAATACATGGTGGTAACTAGTATGTAAGCGTATTTAGAAGTCAAACTAGGTACTTTTTCTTCGTTAAATATCAATTTTTAACAAAGATCCGGAGGGTCCTTTTACAAACTGCCTCCATCGTCATTCTACTGAAAATATAATTTTAATCCGAAGTTAATAACTACAGAAAAATTATCTCCAAAAATGCATGCCACCATGGCCACGGGACTTATATTTCACAAGGAGGTTTTGCATGAGAAGAGTTTTTTTTTCAACTGAAACTAGTTTTTTTACTTTGCATTTCATCTTTGCATTTCATTATTGTGGAAAATCGCACGTTTTAAAGACGGGGAAAACTTAGCAACAAGGTTTAATTCCATTTGAAATATTCATGCATTGTATACCGGTATATGGAAGTCACAGGAACAGAAAGACTAATAATCATTGGCTGGAAGTTGGTGTCTGGACCTATGCTGTTGAACTGCTGTACGTTGTTCAACTCTGCGACACTGTCCATATTAACGGTAAACAATGTAGATCCTAAAACCCAATTAGCACACGCGTGTCACTTGTGACCATTTTTTTGTACCGATTTTGCAACTTGAAACGCTTATAATTTCAGAAATATTGCACATATTAAGATGTTTCTAGCGCTATATTTTTGTGCTCTTGCAATTCATATATCGTTAAATATTGAACTTGGGTGATTTTAAAGTGATTTGGATTTTTTTTAAACATAGGCCTTTATTGTACCTATTTATAGATCTATCATAAAAAGGCAAATCCTGGGTGTCTGTGCATGGTAATGAACCCCTGTTTTGTTTCAAAAATTAGCCTGTTGACCAATGTGTTAAAGGTACACACCGGCCTACTGTTTACATGATTTAGAGATGTAGCAGCATTGACAATACTTGTTTGATGGTCGTTGTGAAAAAATATCATCAAAATATCCCGTAATTTACTAAAGAAGTGCAAAATTAACAAAAACGGTCAAAAGACTGGGTTATACGCTTTACCAGCCGTTGCAACTATGCGTGAGCCTCAAGACTTTGTCACAAACGATTCGCTCTTCTCCTACTCAGGATATCTCCAATTTTCTGCTCACGATTTCACTGGACAGCCCAGACGACCGAATAGGAATTTCCGTTTTCTTTTGCCGGGAGTTGGCATCATGTTTTGTCTTCACAAACGTACACCGGAGCAACACACCCGGCCGTGTGTGGACTCAGGCTATTTGCCGTGCTGCGCGGGGCAAATATCCACGGTAGCTACTTTTAGAAGGCTAAAAGTGTTGTTTTGGACGTTTTATATTGGGACGTTATCATTTTCTACTAACACTTTTAGCCCCTTAACATTTTAACCACCTTCGATTGCTTCCTGTTATCCTTTTTTGATGTTTGAGTCATCATGGACAATGAACGACAAGGGTACAGAATTCTTGAGATTACAAGGACCTTCATGGTGTGCTTTTAAATGTCTGATTTGGAATTTACGGTAAGGATTTACACATGTGTATCTGGCCTCTTGAGGGCGTGTAAGAACGGTCCACACGATCGAAGGTGGTTAAAATGTTAAGGGGCTAAAAGTGTTACTAGAAAATGATAACGTCCCAATATAAAACGTCCAAAACAACACTTTTAGCCTTCTAAAAGTACACGGTAGCCTGCCGTACCACGCGCTCGCTCCTGTTCTCTGGACTCTCGAAACAAACATTTATGTTCGAATTTTCATACATATGTTCAACTTTGTTTCATACCTGTATAAATAGTCTCTCTTTTGTCAATATCTTATAAATATTGGGGGTAAATCAGAGTTGAATTTGGTGCAGTTCTGCAGTAGAAAACATTCATACGGCTGGACACAAAACTAACTCCCAAGACTATGTGACTTTTTGGAACCAGAATCTGGTTCCGAAAAGTCAAAAACGGCCAAATTTGACGGCGTCTTTTCAAGATATATCTAATTTACTCTGGAAAGCGCTTAAGAACAATGTATGGGTCTATTTCGAGCCCAAAATAGCCCAACAAAGCCGGTGTGTCCCTTTAAGAAAAGTGAATGGCTGTTAAATACTGCACTCTTCTTTCAATTTCCAGTTTGTCCACAAATTTGCATCTAATTATTTCACCCCGGCGGTCCCTGGGTCATAATCCCTAAACATAATCTCTTAATCATTACTTAATAATTAGGGCAAGCCGGGCAGGGGTTTGGGGTGTATCCTAATTGATCTCTGCTCTGGGAGAGGTAATTATCTCTCTGTACACACTGCTGTAGGGCTTGTTAAGCTCACGTGATAGCCAATCCCAATCAGTGAGAAGCAACTGCACTACTGTGATTCGAGACCACCAGTTGGCTGCATAGCTCAATAAACCCTTTCACGGTTATCGACGCCATCTTGTTCACGAGGCACTTCGAACACGCGTTGCCGTGTGCGTGTGCGGATCGTAACTAATGCACAGTGACCTAACAATGTATTCGATTACGATCCGCGCACGCAGACAGCAACGCGTGTTCGAACTGCCCCGTGAACAAGATGGCGTCGATAACCGTGAAAGGGTTTATTGGTAGGGCATCTGCACATTAAGCAGAAGGTCTGCGGTTCGAATCCCGGTGGAGCCAAGTTGCTTTTCACTGCATCCAGATTTCCCAAACTCATCAGGGACATTTGTCCACATTTGCATTGAATTAATTCACCCCGGCGGTCCCTGGGTCATAATCCCTAAAAATAATCACTTAATCATTACTTAATTTCCAGTTGTTGGAATGTTCAACACGTTCCTTCACAATTGACTATGAGAGAAACACATTTGTCAAAGATGGCCGACCATTCCGTTACATCTCCGGCAGTATGCACTATGCGAGGGTCCACCCGTTGTATTGGCAAGATCGACTCAGAAAAATGTACATGGCTGGACTTGATGCTGTGCAGACGTGAGTACTTTAGGGGCGTTCGAGATGCTGACACCAGGTAACACCAACTTACACTGGAGCGTTCTTTTAGCCATCACGTGCTACACGAGTCTGCCCCGGTGGCAGCCACCACTACCCGAGCTCGCGGGCGGGTCTGTGATGTAAAGCAAGGTGTAATGACATCACCTAGTAACTGCGAGTAGTAAAACATGGCGGACAGTTTGGAATCGCGACGTGAGTACGAAGAAAAACACTTATTTATGACACAAAATAGGAGGGAATAGGGCTGTAAGTGTAAATACATTTTGCTGAATCAGTAGATGTCTGTTGGCATTGACGAAGTTTATTTCGGTACTTTAGAGCTACTATTTTTTTTGCGTGGCGCCGGCTTTACTTTTCATCCTGCGTCAAACGATAACGGCATTTATAAAGACCCACCCATCAACAACCTTTGACCACGTGTTCCCAGAATTCAAAGCGAGACGTCACCCTGTGTTGTTCGTTTTGCATCTTCTGGGGGCTTCCCCCGGTGTAAACCCCCCGTTTCCCGGTGTAAGCATCTCGAACGCCCCTATAGCTTGGATAAAACTACAATAAATCTTGGCATTTTTTCATTTTAAATCTGTTTTTTATCTCCAAACTGGCTGGAACTTTTACAAAGTTTGTACGTCATAACAACATAACTTCTAATTGTGGCAACATATGGAATTCAACCGTACTTTACAAATAAAACCTGTACAGATATGTACCCTGGAATCTACACGAACCGCAACCAGGAATTTACAACTTCGACGATGGTGCGAATCTCGAGTTGTTTCTAAAAACGGCACAAGCCAATGGACTACTTGTTATTCTACGAGCAGGACCGTACATCTGTGGGGAATGGGACATGGTACGTTTATGCATGCCACCATCTTGACAATTGCAAGATTTATCTTTGCATTTGCAGCAGGTACAACATTTTAGGGAGGCCAGAGGGCAATACATAGTTCCGACCTGTCAATCAAGCCGAACCCGCGACCAATCACAACGGAGCTAGCAGACGGCGCCCACATAGGTCAAAGTGATGCAATCATCACACAATCTTCTGCCCGTACAGTTTGTATGTTGTATGCGCCAGTGACCGGGTGAATTTTTTTTTCAATGTCGGGCGATTCGCTGTTCAAAGGTAGGAAAGCGCATTTTTATGAATATATGTCATCCCTGCATTACTAGCCCTTCGCTCAGTGTGTGCTACGGTAACTGTCGACGCTAAAACATAAATACCTTTGAGTTTTCTCCAATGAATCCGTGCTTTCCATGCCGAGTCCCGTTGCTTTGTACGTTGTGTGTCGCCATTTTTTGCGATGGCTTGTGAGCACATAGCAACAATATCTAAGGGGCGGGGTTAACTGGGCAATCTCGGAACTATGCATTGCCCCTGGTCTTGGCCTTGCTGCCCTTTTGCAGTCTCCCCATAGACTTTTGGATTTTAGGGAGGCCAGAAGGCAATTGCCTCCATTGCCCCTGGTCTTGGCCTTGCTGCCCTTTTGCAGTCTCCCCATAGACTTTTGGATTTTAGGGAGGCCAGAAGGCAATTGCCTCCATTGCCCCTGGTCTTGGCCTTGCTGCCCTTTTGCAGTCTCCCCATAGACTTTTGGATTTTAGGGAGGCCAGAAGGCAATTGCCTCCATTGCCCCTGGTCTTGGCCTTGCTGCCCTTTTGCAGTCTTCCCAAAGACTTTTGGATTTTAGGGAGGCCAGAAGGCAATTGCCTCCATTGCCCCTGGTCTTGGCCTTGCTGCCCTTTTGCAGTCTTCCCATAGACGTTTGGATTTTAGGGATGCCAGAAGGCAATTGCCTCCATTGCCCCTGGTCTTGGCCTTGCTGCCCTTTCGCAGTCTTCCCATAGACGTTTGGATTTTAGGGATGCCAGAAGGCAATTGCCTCCATTGCCCCTGGTCTTGGCCTTGCTGCCTGTTCGCAGTCTTCCCTTTTGCAGTCTTCCCATAGACCTTTGGATTTTAGGGAGGCCAGAAGGCAATTGCTTCCATTGCCCCTGGTCTTGGCCTTGCTGCCCTTTCGCAGTCTTCCCATAGACGTTTGGATTTTAGGGATGCCAGAAGGCAATTGCCTCCATTGCCCCTGGTCTTGGCCTTGCTGCCTGTTCGCAGTCTTCCCTTTTGCAGTCTTCCCATAGACCTTTGGATTTTAGGGAGGCCAGAAGGCAATTGCTTCCATTGCCCCTGGTCTTGGCCTTGCTGCCCTTTTGCAGTCTTCCCATAGACCTTTGGATTTTAGGGATGCCAGAAGGCAATTGCTTCCATTGCCCCTGGTCTTGGCCTTGCTTCCTGTTCGCAGTCTTCCCATAGACTTTTGGACTTTTGGTCTTTTAATTTTGTATTTTTATCATCAAAGTAACATTTGGACATAGTTTATGTCATAACAAGGAAAACCCTCGGTGTCCATGCATGGTAATCTACCAGAAAAAAAGTTTCAGTTAAATGTTTGGGCAATTAAAGAATGTTCTTTCTGTTTTGTCAAAGGGAGGACTACCTGCTTGGTTGCTGAAAAATCACTCTATTCAACTCCGCACATCGGACGAAGGTAAGAATAGAGAAATTAAAAAAAAAATTTAGGAGCCATCCTGCTGTTCCCTTATTGATCAATCAGAGGCTGCCACAAAGACCCCCACAACGTGCCCGCCTGAAGTCACGACAGCCCTTCGCGGAGCATGCCCACCAGCTCCTGCGCTCCACACCGGCTGACGTCTCCAAAAGACTGTGGCTCACACGCAGGTGGATGGAAGAGTGGCAGGCAGCAGACCACTCTAGGCTGCACAGATTTGTGGATGAGCCAGACAAGCTGATGGGCAAAGACCTCCCACGCAGACAGTGGACAACGCTCAACCGCCTCCGAACCGGTGTTGGCCGTTTCGCCGCTACCATGAAGGGCTGGGAACTTAAAGACTCTGCCGCATGCGACTGCGGCCACCCAGAACAAACCGTGGACCACATCATCGAGTCTTTCCCACTACACCGGCCACCCAACGGTGAACAAGGCATCATTATCCTGGACGACGACACGAGGGCATGGCTTGCCGCTACTGAGCTGCAGGTGTGACGAAGAGTTACTGCAGAGCATACGCAAGAAGAAGAGGCTATGACATTACACCTGAAACTTTTCTCAGCCAATCAAGAATGACCTTTCTTGCAATATTCGACGTCCAATGTTAAATTGAATTTATTTTAAATTAACCTGTTCTTATCCAACACTTTCCCTCTAATTTCCCACAAAATTAAGCTCATATTTATTCAAAAAGATATTGGTAGCAGCTTGGTGAATCACAAAAAACCAGTTTTATTTTCTTAATATGTGGTATTGTCTCCTGAAACTAACTATTTAACAGGGCTGTAGTCGAGTTCCCACTTCCCGAGTCCGAGTTCTTGGTGTCCGAGTCTAGCATACATCCGGGTCCTCAGCAGGTCGAGTCCGAGTTCAAGTGCATTGATTTATTTTACACTCTCAAAATTTAATTTCACGTGTTCAAAATGTTTTTGGGCGCTAACAATTTATAATAGACGCTTGAAATAATTGTAAGAATATGTTGAATACATTTTATTGTACTACGTGTAAAAAAAAAACTTGAAAAACCTTGTCATTTTCCAACGGATTTAAACCAAAATTTCACATGTAAACAAGACCTGACAAATTGAACTGAGTGAGTCCGGACTGAATTGTCCTACAGCACTGCAGCCGATTTCACGACAAAGTGCGGAGCTTGCGCAACTTTTGAAAATGGCACAAGCCTCATAGCGTGCGTGTAATTATCGCAGGAATGTTGTGCAACTTATGCAATAAAAGGTTGCGCATGTGGGCTTACGCAGTGCGTAAGGTTATTTAAATGGCATAAACAGTTAAAGCATTTTCTCTCCACAGCAAGCTTAAGGTTTATACAAAGCCAAAGGCCTCTATGTATTATTTTCTTACAGCATACTTGAGGTACGTCGACCAGTGGATGGGTGTGTTGTTGCCAAAAGTCAAACCCTATCTATATGCCAATGGTGGACCCATTATAACAGTACAGGTACGTCTAGCCTCAACCTGTACTGTGTAGTTCAGTTGCTTCGATAAAATTACTGGCGTAGATTATCAGTCAACAACCTAACCGAAAAAAGTGTAATTAGGGGGTGTTTTGCCTTACCCGACATAACTTGATTTGCACTGTATGCTCGGGTCTTCCCCAAGACACTATGAGGACATCTTTATAGTGTGCTTGGGTGGGACTTGAACCCACGACTTCCTGCATACTAGGCAGACATCTTAACCACTCGACCACTGAGCTGGCCGGTGTTGAGCAGCCGGTTCGATTCATTTAGCAGAGGGACTGACGAAAGAATGCAATTTGGCTTACGTCGGGGAGGGAATGAATATTAATAAGGGTTTGTTTGCACTACCTGACGTTACTTGATCATGTGGTGGGTTTGAGTCCTACCCGAGCATGCTATAAAGTTTTTCTCATATTATCTTGTTACGTCGGGTAGGGCAAAACAAATACTAAATAATATTCATCATCCCTAACGGAAGCTAAATTGCATTCTCTTGTCCAAGATCAGGGTTGTAGTCGAGTCCATCACAAGTCCTCACAATCCTTCACAAGTCCACCACAAGTCCCTGGGTCTTAATTCAAGTCACAAGCTATTCAAATGAACTCCAACTAAGGCATTCTTTTGTGTGTGTTCATCCTTTGCTTCTTGTTACTGGACTTGTGATAGACTTGTGATGGACTCGACTACAACCCTATCAGAGATTGATAACATTGACACTATTGTTAAAAATGCTACCAAACAGTGCTGCAAATATTTTACATTTGTTTTCTATGCATAGATTGAAAATGAATACGGGAGCTACGCTGCCTGTGATCACAACTACATGAGCCACTTGATACAACTTTTTAAGTCGCATCTCGGTAATGACGTCGTTTTCTTCACAACGGACGGAGCAAGCGCAAACGACCTCAAGTGTGGGACTGTATCGGGGGCATACGCTACGGTTGACTTTGGCCCAGGTACATGTTAGCTTAAAGGCACAGGCCTTGTCAGCAATGCGCGAGCGCCAAATTCGTGCCACGAAAATACACAGCTCCATGCCTTTGCTATAGAGCTGCGTATTTCGTAGCACGAGTTTGGCAAGCTCGCATTGCTGACAAGCGTGTGCCTTTAATACAGGGCTCGAATCAACATCTGTGGAAAATGTAGCAAAGCAAAACAAAGTAAAAATAGTCCCCTCACGTTCTGACACTAGCAGAAATTTTATTTAACCGGCACTTCGCGACGGGGAACTGCATATGCAGTTGTGAGTGTCTTGGGGGCGGTTATACAGAATTGGCCCATGAATTAGACCAGGGCAGAGCTGGTCACTATTTTGTTATAGCTTGGGGTCAAGTAAGTTTTTGGTTTTTGACCTGTGACTTGACTCTGGAGAAAATGACTTGTGACTGGACTTGGGAAATAAGATTGATTTATGACTTGAAATAAAAAACTAGTCATTAAGTCTTCAGCCCCAGAGACATACATGTATATACTGCATATTAAACCAAAACTGCAAGTGCAGTCTCCCGCTCCAGGGGAATGAATTGGAAAATGCCTAGCCGCCGCGGAGTGGTTAAAGGCAAAATGACTACACTGTAGCAGCTGATGTCACGAATCCTTGCGCACTGCATAAGCTCGCTTGCGCAACTTTTTATTGTGTAAGCTGCGCAACATTCCGGCGATAACTACACGCAGGCCTATGGGGCTTAAGCCATTTTCAAAAGTTGCGCAAGCTATGAAATTTGTTGTTAAATCAGCTGTATGACATGCAAAACACAGCACATTAAAACATGATGTTGGGAGAAAACACAAAGAGAAGCAGTCGGGCAGAAAGATGGGTTGGGATGGAAAGCCACGAGTTGCAACAAACTCGTGCAACTCTTAGCAAACTCATACAACTCGTGCTAGCTAGCCACTATTACAACTCTTAGCATACCCATACTCATACAGCACTGTATCACGTGAGTTTGAATAAATTTGATTTGAGTTGGTCTGCGAGTTGGTCTGCGAGTTGGTCTGCGAGTTGGTCTGCGAGTTGGTCTGCGAGTTGGTCTGCGAGTTGGTCTGCGAGTTGGTCTGCGAGTTGGTCTGCGATCGAGTTGGTCTGCGAGTTGGTCTGCGAGTTGGTCTGCGAGTTGGTCTGCGAGTTGGTCTGCGAGTTGGTCTGCGAGTTTGTCTGCGAGTTTGTCTGCGAGTTTGTCTGCGAGTTTGTCTGCGAGTTTGTCTGCGAGTTTGTCTGCGAGTTTGTCCGCGAGTTGGTCCGCGAGTTGGTCCGCGAGTTGGTCCGCGAGTTGGTCTGCGAGTTGGTCTGCGAGTTTGTCTGCGAGTTTGTCTGCGAGTTTGTCTGCGAGTTTGTCTGCGAGTTGGTCTGCGAGTTGGTCTGCGAGTTGGTCTGCCAGTTGGTCTGCCAGTTGGTCTGCCAGTTGGTCTGCCAGTTGGTCTGCCAGTTGCAAGACTCGGTGAAATTCCTCGTAGTTTGGCCCCAATCCCCACGTAAAATGCTGAAGTCGGGTAACTCGTACCAAACTCGTGCCACACACATAATTCATAGTTCCGAGATTGCCCAGTTAACCCCGCCCCTTAGATATTGTTGCTATGTGCTCACAAGCCATCGCAAAAATGCCTACGTACAAAGCAACGGGACTCGGCATGGAAAGCACAGATTCATTGGAGAAAACTCAATAGTATTTATATGTTTTAGGGTCGACAGTTACCGTAGCACACACTGAGCTTAGGGCTAGTAATGCAGGGATGACATATATTTCATAAAAATGCGCTTTCCTATCTTTGAACAGCGAATCGTCCGACATTAAAACCAAAATTCACCCGGTCACTGGCGCATACAACATACAAACTGTATGGGCAGAAAATCGTGTGATGATTGCATCACTTTGACCTATGTGGGCGCCGTCTGCTAGCTCTGTTGTGATTGGTCGCGGGTTCGGCTTGATTGACAGGTCGGAACTATGCATTGACTCGCAGTAAGCTTAGAAAGCTCATACAGAACTTGTGACTTACTTGGGAAACTCCTGCGTAATTCGTAATAACTCGTAGTTAACTCATACCAGGGACAACTCGTACCAGGCTCGTAACTAACCCGTAGTAAGCTCGCAGTATACTCGCAGACACTGTGACACACAGGCTGCGTTCGGGCGTGTACTCGTGTTAACACGAGTAAATACTCCTGCGCGTGCGAACGGCAAGATTAACGACACTTGGGTCAGTGAGAGTATGCTCTCGGTACAAGCCAACAAATGGGGAGAGTGCTATTAATCCTGACAAGTGTCATGTGATTTGTACGAAGATGACAGAATATGGGTGGGATTTTTGGTGAATTTGCTCAACGTGTCAACTCGATAACTGAAACAACAACTCACTAAGGTTTGTTTTAGACGGCATCAAAGGTTCTCACGACTTATGTATTTTTTTCAGTTTCTTGTGAGCAGTGAAACAGCGTTTTTTGTGCAGACATGGCAAGAGACGGCCATCTTGCCGTTCGCGTAATGTGACCCGAGTGCAATGCGCACGCATTACTCCGGAATAGCCAGAACTGCACGCCCGAACGCAGCCCAAAGGTTTTTAATACCAAGAGTTTTCCGAAATCGCGAACTCTTGAAGCTCGCGCCCGAGATGTTTCCGTGTGTGAGAGAGCCTAAACAAGGAGTGGAGTTGGGGTTGAGGAAGAAACACTGGTGTGAGATAAGAACACAGGAGGGGAAGAAATGGGAGGACAGAAAGGGATGGAGAATATGTGACCCGCTCTGCAAAAAAGGGTCTTAAGTCGCGCTGGCTAGTATTCTTTTTGCGACCATAAAAAGAAATCTGTGGCATTTCTACGCTCATTAAAATACCTAAACACAAAAGAAATTCCAGGCGTAACGCAGACATTCCAGGGGGAACACAGACATTCCAGGCGGTATCTGGGCACCGCCAGGAATTTCCATTGTGTTTTGGTATTTTATTGAGCTTGGATTTGCCGCGGATTTCTTTTTATGGTCGCAAAAAGAATACTAGCCAGCGCGACTTAAGACCCTTTTTTGCAGAGCGGATCACATATAAAAGGTTGAAAACATGCAGGCAGGAAACGGAAAAGATCAGTATATTTCGGGTTGTTCTAAAACCCCCTCGACCCCCTCGACCCCCACGACCCCCTCGACTTGCCTTCACGTGCGACTTTTTCACAAGCCCGAACCTGTGTTCACAGCCCGATTACGAATGCGGGCCATAGCCACGCGCCAGCGCCAGCCCGGCCTAGTTCGAATGAGCCGCGTCGCCGTGTGCGAACGCGACGTCAGTGTTGCTTCCAATACGTTCTTAAAAATGACTAAATTTCCTACCTTCTAAAACCCGATCTTACACTAGTTAAGCTCATTAGCTCCCCTATCGAAATATATATAGCGTTATTTTGTGTCGGGGCTTAATTGATCGCGACACAAGCCGTGCAAAGAAAATTCAGGATTTGACCTCATTAACGCGTGTGCTGCGGACTGACTGACAAGCTGTACCGCTTTCGGGGCCATCCATAAACTACGTACGCACGGAGGGGGAGAGGGAGGGTTGGAGCCAATGCCTACACCCAACGTTAAAGTATGTGGGTGACGTCACGAAATTTGCGTACGGGGAGCGTAGTCTAAAAAGTCGGCATTCCGTGCTTACGTACTTTATGGATGGCCCCTTCGGTAATACACACATTAAAAACGTATTGGAAGCAATGACACGGCGACGCGCGGCTCATTCGAACTAGGCCGCGCTGGCCCGCATTCGTAATCGGGCTGTGAACACAGGTTCGGGCACGTGAAAAAATCGCACGTGAAGGCAAGTCGAGGGGGTCGTGGGTCGTGGGTCGAGGGGGTCGTGGGGGTTTTAGAACCACCCGTATATTTCTGTGTTTTGCAAAATCATTTTCTTGGCAAAAATTGAATTATAACATGGTATATGACTGTAAATATTGTTTCTTTTGTTGACACGTCCAGGGGGGGATCCAAGTAGTTACTTTAAGACGCAAAGACAATTTGAACCAAAGGGACCCCTGGTAAGTTTTTATTATTGGCTACAGAATCCCGATTTGAAAGAAGTAGTTTAATTATAATTTGTTAGCAGTATTTTAGGTATTTTATGAAATGCACAGTACATTAGAACATATTTTAAGCAGAAATTGCGCTCTAGAAATGAATGACTTTATAAAGACCTTCCAGCATATAACGTGATCCAAAACTGGTAAACACTGGATCAAAATTTCCTAAGTTAATGAAAATAATCCCTCGAACAGTAAAGAAATATCCATATTTTACAATCATATTACAAGAATGAACAGAATAATTTTGGCTGGGCACACTGTGTCATCACATTCAGGGAGGCACTTCGGGCAGAGTGGCACACCCTGCCTCAGTGGCTCTTACAGCGCCTTGCCACAAGAGATGTTCATACACGTTACTCACCGATAAAGTCTCCCTTGATCTGTCTCTTTAACCATATCATCAAACTGTATGAATTGGTTTTGTGCACACATTTATTGTTCAGGTTAACTCGGAGTATTACACAGGCTGGCTAGATCACTGGGGATTTAAGCATGCGACAATAAACGCAGCAAAAGTTGTCAGGTTTCTGGATGAAATCTTAAAACTTGGAGCTAACGTCAATATGTAAGTTGGAACCTTTTAGCTAGAATGTTTTCCTAAAATTTCTGTTTCCACTATCAAACTAGGGATGAGAGAAAAATTGTAAGGACCTTATTGGGACTCGAACCCGAGACCTCTGACTCACCGGGCAGATGATCTGCTAGCTGAGCTATAAGGCACAGTTGGTATACTCCCTCTGGTTTTCCCTATGGACCCAATTTTTCTCTTGGTGTTGCAAAATTGGGTCCATAGGGAAAACCTGAGGGAGTATATACTAACTGTGCCTTATAGGTCAGCTGGTAGAGAATCTGCCCGGTGAGTCAGAGGTCTCAGGTTCAAATCCCAATAAGGCCCTTACGATTTTTCTCTCATCCCAAGTTTTCTTGAGGAGTTTGTGTTTGCACGGCTCTTCTTTCAAAGAGCACGGCTCTTTTTTTTTTAAATTGCGTCATTCTTATAAACAAAATTAAAAATGTACACACACCATCTTATTTCTATTCTCATTAGCAGTTGGCTGATGCGAACGATGCCTATTTTTGTTTCAATCTTCGAGAAGTGAAACTAATTTGAAATTTGTTTGATTGCTTGAATAACCAGCGAAGAGTAATTAAACTTTACGGAACAAAGTAATTCATTCAAAGGCACGTTACCAGATCAAATTTTTAGCCTCCCATTTTTTCCATGGGTGTTGAGATTTTGATGACCTATTTTTCTCATTACCATTCTGAAATTTCATACCCCCAATCCTTATGTTTCCACGGATATGGTCAAAAATTCACCCATGTTTTGTAAACTAATTTATCTAGTTGCATAAAGCAGTGCAGTGATTACTCTAAACTGTCTGCTTCCACATCCAAATTTGAGATTGCAAATTTCCTGTTTTCTCCCCGTGAATAGTATTTTGGAGATATATTTTATATGATTGTTAGGTTAGAACATAATCCATTTACTGTAAAAATCTAAACACGCTGTTTTAATGTCAAAATCCGTCATGAATTTATTTTTTTTTAAAAGTGTTCTAATGTGAACCCTCATAAACCACATAAAAAAATACATGGTTCCTGTTAAAGGTACATGTTTGAGGGCGGAACAAGCTTTGCTTTTTGGAACGGAGCCAACGGTAACACTTTGCTGTACATGCCACAACCGACTAGTTACGATTACGAAGCACCATTGTCCGAAGCCGGTGACCCGCGAGAGAAGTACCACCTCATTAGACAACTCATCGGCAAAGTAAGCTGAGATTTTGAAAATTTTTGGTCCAGTCTAAAATAAGGCTTTTATCTATTAAAAACAATTTCAGTGGAACTGTTGGTACAATCAAGGCATACCGGTAGAGTGGGGTACCGTGGCCGAGCGGTTTAGGTCGTTGACTCGCAGTCATAGGTGAAAACTTGGGGTTGCAGGTTCGAACCTCCCCACGGCTACGGTACCTGTGCCCTTGGGCAAGGCACTCAACCACACTTGCTCCATCCTTCGGAAGGGATTTAAAGCCGTTGGTCCAGTGTGTTAGGTAATGGAAACGCAGTCTAAAGATCCCAGAGCATTCTTTCGTGAAGAGCAAGGGGGATCATCCCCGGTGTCTCTGGCCATGCATTTCTAATTCTCCATGGGTTTCCTCACGCTTGCGAGTGACAGTGCAATGAGCACTATTGAGGAATCCTTGGTATGAATACCAGAAAGAAATAATAATAAATAATAATAATAATAATACTGTAGAAAACTGAAGTGGAAACTGTGTGCTGATATGGATGACGCCATCTTTGTAGTAACCCAAAATTTGACCTCGTGAGTTGTCTAAAAGTGTTGATAGCAATGGTAACAAACACCACAATATTTTCCTGAGAAATTACCAACTGAAGGTGCTTTTAAAAAGGTGCTTTTAAAAAAAAAATCATTTGCAAATGCTTTTTTATCCTTTATTCAACACAAAAACAATGTGTGATTTTTACGGTTTTTGGAAGTATTACTGCATCTATGTGGCTGAAATTTCTACAAGGCAGTTTATCAACATTATTCTTTAGTTATGTAAAAGCTGTTGTTCCTGAAATTCGCCCAAAAAATGTCATGTGCAAATAATATATTGGGTCTTTAAATCCCAACACTAATTAAAAAGGTTTGCCTCAATTAAAAATGATGTAGTTCTTAATTGCAAGTCCCATGGCACAGATATGTTTATAACTTTAATCTTCCCCTTTTTTTTTCAAAATGTTCATGGTCAGTACAAAAAGCTTCCCCCGGGCCCAATTCCACCGGCAACACCGAAAATCGCTTACGGCAAAACGACAATGAAACTCGCAGGGACTATTTATGAAATACTCGAGAAAATTACCCCGGTCAAAACGGACTACCCAAATACTATGGAAGATGGGGGCCAGGTTAGTGGTATCATAGTATACAAATATTGACTGTTCATGAGGGTAATAGTATACACATATGGACCGGCAATGAGGTCACTAATGCCACGTCTATGGGCCCCGAGGGACTGTGAGTGACCGCAAGAGCTAGGGTCCTATTTGGCCACTCACAGGCCCGAGGGGCACATAGACGGGCACTTGTGACCGAATTATGCCACTCCATATGTGTTTTATAACACGTCTCTGGCCAAAATATAAATGCACTGAAATTTGCTAAGAAGTATTCATAAATACCTTAGACAGTTTACACATCCTATTGGCTGAGAGCATGTCACGTGGGCAGTTTTAAACATTTGATAAAGGCCCAGTCAGTCTTAAACACTTTTGGGCCTATGGCTCGCGGCCACACCCACGCTCTCGAGATATAAGCAATGGGAGCGTAGCACTAATAAGCTCTGGTCCGCGCGTATGGAACACGCACACAGAAACTGCACGCTCCCGAAAGCACTGTAACAACTAGCGTAACGTGCGCGATCAAACAAAAACAACTCGCGCACAGCTAGCAGTTCATACGAATGCGGTGTAGGGAAAGTGAATGCAAAACATGGTAAAACGACAAGCTAATTTTTTTGAGTTTTACCGATTTACACAAAAAAGCTATTTATGAATGGGTTTAAAAGTGGGTTTGGCCGGTCTTAAACAATCCGTTTAAAACCGGATAGGGGCCTGGACGCTGATAATGTCCGGCGCCTTTAACTTGGGCCATTATCAGCGTCCAGGCCCCTATCCAGTTTAAAACGTATATTTAAGACCATTCAAACCCACTTTTAATCCCTAAATCCAACAATACCGGTAGGCATTTGAACAACAGGATTTTGAACTTAGAACACTTCAATAAAAAGCAGCTCAATTAACAAGAGCAATGCTGTTAAACTTTAAGGAAACTTTTGGCCAATTCTTAGCTTCAGTTTCTGAGTTGCTGTTCACTGACACAGTTGGCAACCTCCAGAGGGCTCAGTAACTAGTCAGGAACACTAGCAGGGAATCATGCGTGCGTGAAGTCTTGACGTGCGCGCTCAAAGTTTTTTCTGCGCGTCTAGTTCACGCTAGCGCAAATTTCATGCGCTAGCCTATATTAGTGAACCTTGCGTGACTGCGTTTCAGCCAGTCAGGATTGAGAATCAGAAAGAGTCGTGTTATAATGCAAACTATTGTCCCGAGGTGATCTTGAGACGGTAGGCCTACTAATATTTATAGTTTGCACCATCATTCAAATAAAGAGCAGACAATATTTGTTTTATATACCTCGTACATTAGTTTTACCCATGATTGGTTTCGCAAAGAGCAAAAGTACAATTACCGTTAATCTTAAAATATCAATAATTGATCAGAACAAAAGTTTGTTGGAACTTGTGGATAACAAGGCACTGATCGACCAATCACTTTGGAATCACTTTCAAGGCTGTTCTGCTTCAGTGATTTTGTTATTTCTGGGAGAATCCTGTAGTTAAAGGTAATATACATGATTGGTAAACTGTCGCAAATAGTTGTATCCCCCTGTGTGATTGAAGATATGCATGATTAAAACCAACCTGAGCAAAAACCAGCTCCGTACTTCGTCTAACTTTTGAGAAAACGGTCAAAAAAGGGTTTGCAGTCATTTCGCCCCAAAACCACTTCGCCCTGAACCATTTCACCCTGAACCACGGCTTGTGCACGAAATGGTTTTGGAGCGAAGTGGCATTTGGGCGATGTAGTGTTTGGACGAAGTAATTTGGGGAGAAATGGCACTCGGGCGAAGTGGTTTGGGGCGAAATGGCACTTGGGCGAAATGGTTTTGGGGCGAAATGAATTTTCGTCTCATGAGACGAAAACTAATTGTTTTACTCATTTCTCAAAGACTATAGCATTTCAGACAAAACTTTTTCAGGGGAAGTTTTCTACGGTCATCATGTTTATATTGTGTAAGTTAGGCGTAAATCTGTGAACATTTTTGATTTTCGAGATTACCAATGATGTATACTGCCTTTAAGGGGGCTCTGAGTATACCCATTTTGTTGGGTTTTTAACCTGATTGAACCAGCGTGGGATGAGCTGACCTGTGTGTCTCCAAACAGCCCTGCAAGAGCTCACGAAGGCAGAGTGGCACACCCTACCTCAGTGGCTCTTACGGAGGCTGGTGCAGTCATCCTTGCCACAAGAGGTGGTCACACACGTTACTGACGAATAAAATGTTAAATCTCTCGGCCTCCTCAATATTTTGGCCAGAGTAAATTTTGCATTACTTTTCTAAGAATATTTAATTAATATTTTGCTTTGAGTGACGACAGTGGCTGTGAAATTACCAGAAATTTGTAAAATTGAAGAAAGAAAAAAACAAAATTGTGTCCTGTACAAATTTGTACTAATTTTAATCTTTTTATTTTTTACAGAATTTTGGTTTCATGCTGTATTCTACAGTGTTAAGGAATGAACACACAAAACCAGCCAACCTTCATATAGAAGGGATCCGTGACCGTGGATATGTGCTAGTTGACAAGGTGTAGACCAAATCGGCAACTAAGGTCTCCTTCCCTGTATATCCACCATAGCTGGGGGGCGTCCAGTGAATGGACTGTGCGTTTCGTGTTGCTGTTAGAACGAAAGGCACTCATCCATTACATGCCCTCGAACGCGTCCTTAGCGTGCACGCGACATGCTCCCTACACACAATCCTACAAAGACACGCAACTTCAGCAACAGCCAAAAACAGTTCATTCAGTTCAAAGGTTGTTGCCGGGTGGGGCTTTATAATTGCTCTCATCGTTTGACTCATGATAAAAAATAAAGCTAACGCCACGCAAAATTAGTTGCCCTAAAAGTACCGCAATAAACTTTGTCAATGCCCACAGTCATCTACTGAAGCAAAATGTATTTACAGCCCTATTCCCTCCTATTTTCTTGGTACTCGGGTTGCGATTCCAAACTGTCTGCCATGTTTTCCTACTCGCGGTTACTAGGTGACGTCATAACACCAAGCTTTACACCACAGACTCGCCAGCGAGCTCGGGTAGTTATGGCTGCCACCGGGGCAGACTCGTGTATCACGTGATGGCTAAAAGAACACTCTGGTGTAAGTTGGTGTTACACGGTGTTAGCATCTCGAATGCCTCTATTGCTGAGCAGCCTGTTACAGTGTATGAGTTTGAAATTTCAAGTTATTTTTTAAAACTCCAGGTGTAGATTTTTCAACTGATGGCAAAATTTGTTTCAAGTAGCATGACCAGAATTTTTCAAGAAATTGATTTCGTTCTAACCTAAGATCCCCAAAATACAACTCAAGGGAAGAAAAACAGGAAATTTGCAATCTCCGGAAGCAAAAAGGTTGGTGTAATCATTGCACTGCTTTGTGTGACCAGAAAAATTAGTTTATTTACTGAATTAGTAAATTAAAGATAGGCCTGAAAATATACGTGAAATTCCAGAATGGTAATGAACAAAATATTACGCATGATATGGTGTCAAAAATCTTACCCGTGGGAAAAAATGGGGTTATCAAAAATGTGATCTGGTTACCTCCTTTAACTGAAACTTTTTCTTTTGACCAGAAACCGGTGGGTATTCTTCAGCGCTACACCAATGAATTGATTGAAATCACAAATCGCGGGAATTCAACGCTGGACGTACTCGTGGAAAATATGGGACGTTTGAACTACGGATGCTGTATAAATGATAGCAAGGTTGGTGTTTGAGTGAGATTCAAACCTATCATAGACTTGTGTGGGGAGTCGAACCTCCCACTAATCTGTTAGCATGTCAAACCTCCCACTTGCTTGGGTGAGATTCGAACCTATCACCAACTTTTGTGGAGTCAAACCTTCCACTATCCTGTACCGTATGCAAGTTAAACCTAGCTTGGGTGAGATTCGAACCTATCACTAACTTGTGTGGGGGTCGAACCTCCCACTAATCTGTATGCAAGTCGAACCTTTCACTAGCTTGGGTGAGATTCGAACCTATCACTGACATGTGTGGAGTCGAACCTCCCACTAATCTTTATGCAAGTCGAACCTAGCTTGGGTGAGATTCGAACCTATCACTGATATGTGTGGAGTCGAACCTCCCACTAATCTTTATGCAAGTCAAACCTAGCTTGGGTGAGATTCGAACCTATCACTGACTTGTGTGAGGTCAAACCTCCCACTAATCTGTATGCAAGTCAAACCTAGCTTGGGTGAGAATCGAACCTATCACTGACATATGTGGAGTCGAACCTCCCACTAATCTGTATGCAAGTCAAACCTAGCTTGGGTGAGATTCGAACCTATCACTGACATGTGTGGAGTCGAACCTCCCACTAATCTGTATGAAAGTCAAACCTAGCTTGGGTAAGATTCGAACTTATCACTGACTTGTGTGGAGTCGAACCTCCCACTAATCTGTATGCAAGTCAAACCTAGCTTGGGTGAGATTTGAACCTACATGTATCACTGACTTGTGTGGAGTCGAACCTCCCACTATCCTGTATGCAAGTTAAACCTAGCTTGGGTAAGATTCGAACCTATCACTGACTTGTGTGGGGTCGAACCTCCCACTAATCTGTATGCAAGTCAAACCTAGCTTGGGTGAGATTTGAACCTATCACTGACTTGTGTGGAGTCGAACCTCCCACTATCCTGTATGCAAGTTAAACCTAGCTTGGGTAAGATTCGAACCTATCACTGACTTGTGTGGGGTCGAACTTCCCACTAATCTGTATGCAAGTCGAACCTGTCACTAGCTTGGGTGAGATTCGAACCTGTCACTGACTTGTGTGAAGTCGAACCTCCCACTAATCTGTATGCAAGTCGAACCTTTCACTAGCTTGGGTGAGATTCGAACCTATCACTGACTTGTGTGGGGTCGAACTTCCCACTAATCTGTATGCAAGTCGAACCTGTCACTAGCTTGGGTGAGATTCGAACCTGTCACTGACTTGTGTGAAGTCGAACCTCCCACTAATCTGTATGCAAGTCAAACCTTTCACTAGCTTGGGTGAGATTCGAACCTATCACTGACTTGTGTGGAGTCGAACTTCCCACTAATCTGTATGCAAGTCAAACCTTTCACTAGCTTGGGTGAGATTCGAACCTGTCACTGACTTGTGTGAAGTCGAACCTCCCACTAATCTGTATGCAAGTCGAACCTTTCACTAGCTTGGGTGAGATTCGAACCTGTCACTGACTTGTGAGAAGTCGAACCTCCCACTAATCTGTATGCAAGTCAAACCTTTCACTAGCTTGGGTGGGATTCGAACCTATCACTGACTTGTGTGGGGTCGAACTTCCCACTAATCTGTATGCAAGTCAAACCTTCCACTAGCTTGGGTGAGATTCGAACCTGTCACTGACTTGTGTGAAGTCGAACCTCCCACTAATCTGTATGCAAGTCAAACCTTTCACTAGCTTGGGTGAGATTCGAACCTGTCACTGACTTGTGTGGAGTCGAACCTCCCACTAATCTGTATGCAAGTCAAACCTTTCACTAGCTTGGGTGAGATTCGAACCTGTCACTGACTTGTGTGGAGTCGAACCTCCCACTAATCTGTATGCAAGTCGAACCTTTCACTAGCTTGGGTGAGATTCGAACCTGTCACTGACTTGTGTGGAGTCGAACCTCCCACTAATCTGTATGAAAGTCAAACCTAGCTTGGGTAAGATTCGAACTTATCACTGACTTGTGTGGAGTCGAACCTCCCACTAATCTGTATGCAAGTCAAACCTAGCTTGGGTGAGATTTGAACCTATCACTGACTTGTGTGGAGTCGAACCTCCCACTATCCTGTATGCAAGTTAAACCTAGCTTGGGTGAGATTCAAACCTGTCACTGACTTGTGTGGAGTCAAACTTCCCACTAATCTGTATGCAAGTCGAACCTTTCACTAGCTTGGGTGAGATTCGAACCTGTCACTGACTTGTGTGAAGTCGAACCTCCCACTAATCTGTATGAAAGTCAAACCTAGCTTGGGTAAGATTCGAACTTATCACTGACTTGTGTGGAGGCGAACCTCCCACTAATCTGTATGAAAGTCAAACCTAGCTTGGGTGAGATTCGAACCTGTCACTGACTTTTGTGGTGGTCGAACCTTCCACTAATCTGTATGCAAGTCAAACCTAGCTTGGGTGAGATTTGTCCATTTTCCAATGGGCTCATTTTCTGCTGAGTTGGCCCTGATGCCCCATCAAGATATACACTTTCTAAGGCCAACTTGGCCAGCATGCCCTATCCCAGGCCTTGACATTAACCAAGGCCACCAAGTCTAATGGCCTCATGCCCTGCTGAGTTGGCCCTGATGCCCCATCAAGATATACATGTACACTTTCTAAGGCCAACTTGGCCAGCATGCCCCATTCTAGGCCTTGACATTAAGCAAGGCCACCAAGTCTAATGGCCTCATGCCCTGCTGAGTTGGCCCCAATGCCCATTCAAGTTGTATTTGTATAATAAAGCACTCTTTGCACTAAAGCTTGTACTGAAATATTTATTTATTTTTATTGCAGGGCATCATCAGTAATGTTACTCTCGGTGGAACCGTCTTAAAATCATGGCGGATTTACTACATTAAAAACACGACCGAGGTCTTGCTCAGAGAAGTTCAAAAATTCATCCCCTCCCGTGGCTCTGCTGTTAAGTTTCGAGGCACCCCTTCTGGACCATTGCAAGTCCCGTCGTTGTTTGTTAGCACTGTGCCAACAGGCAAACGCAGAGGAGACACTTTCTTGAAGATGATTGGTTGGTCAAAGGTGAGAGGTCAATGCTTAACATTTTCTTTTCTGTTAACAGAGCGTTAATCCATTTTGTAGTGTTATCCATTTAACAGACATGGATAACGTTAAACAATTTATAATGTGCCTTAATGAAGATGCACAGTCCGAATATTTAAAGCATTTACTTTATTTTAACAAAAGAACATAAAACTTTGAACTTCAGACATCAGCAACCCTGTGAAAAATGTTGTTTTGTAAGGCCGTTTTTGCGCCTTGTCTATAGACTTGCCCAAGTCTCACTTGGTATTTAGTCTGTGACCCGCAGCGCGCGCCCTCTGGACTAGTAGTGGCCTGTCAAATCTGTTTTCGTCTGTCTCGGAAGACTTTCTGAGACGGAAGAAACAAGATTGGACAGGCCACCGGTACGGAAGGCGTGCTGTGTGCGGCCCGCTGCAGACCAGACATGGGACAGACTTGGGCAAATCTATGCCTTGAACTATTGGCGTTCCAAATTTTTTTTAAATATTGACAGTAATTGTTTGATAACTAAACGATGGTCGATTTTTGTCGTTGATGTCTCATTTGAAAGCGAAGAACTTTTATGTTTCTGGAAAACTATCAATTAAAAAAACATTATATTTTTCGAGGTGCCACACCCAAAACGCACGGACTGTATATCTTTAACTGTCAAACTTTGCTTATGAAATTGGGCCCTGTTCCGGAAAAGTGACATAAAATTTCAAAGTGAATTCATGATATATGTCCTGTGATTAACGTAATCAGTCCAAAATAGGCCAGTAGCAGCGATACTGGTATTTTGAATTTTGTTTGCCAAAATGCATGTTTTTAGTGTCAAAAAATCTATTACAACTCGTCCCACGTTTTTTTAATTCAAGGTTTCGAGATATGAACCAATTATTTTTATTGTATTAAGACGAAAGGATAACAACATGAAATTTGCCAGCATCTTTTTTTTTTCGTCTCCATCTTGCAAAAAAAAAACCAAAAATTGATAAACTCAGGCGCGGATCCAGTGGGGGGTGGTTTTCGTGGTCGACCTCCCACGCCCCTGCTTTTACTAAAAAAAACAATATATAAGAATGCAATGCATTTGTGTCTGCCTGTCCACAACAAGCCGGTTGAACTCGGAGGTGAGTCACTCCGGGGATTGTTGTTCTAGTGGGAAAACTACTGGTTTTGGAAGCACTGATAATACGGAATCAAGTTACTTTTTATGAAATTTTGACAAGTCAAACTTGAATATCTAAACACAAAATCAATTAACTTTGAAACTATAACAGTAGAATCGACCATGTTTAAAGGGCCTGTGACATCCTAAACAACTTTGTGCCTAAGCTTTGCTTCAAAATGACGGATTAGTTGTTCAGCAAGACATACTATTGTTCGTTTGGATGTAAAATCAATAAAAGGTGGACTTTTCCAACTTTGAAGATTTCATTGCAAGAGGGCGCTGTTTTGAGTGCATAACATAAGGAAGACAGAAGGGAAAAGTTAAGAAAAAACATATTACTTCAAGTTGGACTTGTGGCAAATTGCTGCAGTTTCTACACCCAGTTTTGTCATGGCTTACAGCAGGCAACATGTAAAACAAACTCAAACAGCCATGGATTACAAAAGTTTCAGGAAAATTGAGAAAAAAGTGGAATCTTTTGTGCACAGTTGAGTGTGATTTTCCAGTGTTTGCCTCTTGTGACATCGTGACCTTGGTCATGAATATGCATATTTTCATTAGCATAAAAACTAAAAACCTTTGTTTTAACCCCCAAAGCAAGCTCCAAATAGGATTTGTATGACTTTAACTGAGTAAAGTGGTTTTAAAGCATAGATTTCATTGATAAAAATCCTAAATAAGGGGCCCTTTAATTAAAATTGTTCACTTATTCCCATGAAGTTTGAGTTGGAGATTTCCCTCTGTACAACGAATCAGATTAAAATGGAGTTTCCGATACAAAGTCAAAGAATGACTTTTTGAGATTTAAAGGCAGTATACATCATTGGTAATCTCGAAAATCAAAAATATTCACAGATTTACGCCTAACTTACACAATATGAACATGATGACCGTAGAAAACTTCCCCTGAAATGGTTTTGTCTGAAGTGATAGTCTTTGAGAAATGAGTAAAACAATTAGTTTTCATCTCATGAGACTGTTTTTGCCCTTACCCGACGTAATTATTAACACTGTATACTCAGTGATGAAGTTTTTCATGGTGTCTCGGGAAATCACTGAGTATACAGTGTTAATAATTACGTCGGGTAAGGGCAAAAACAACCTTACTTAACATTCAATTTCCCCGACGCAAGTCTAAATCAACTTCTGATCTCATGAGACGAAAACTCAATTCGCCCCAAAACCATTTCGCCCCAAACCACTTCGCCCGAGTGTTATTTCGCCCCAAGTTACTTCGTCCAAACGCTACATCGCCCAAATGCCACTTCGCCCCAAAACCACTTCGTGCACAGGCCGTGGTTCAGGGCGAAGTGGTTTTGGGGCGAAATGACTGCAAACCCTTTTTTGACTGTTTTCTCAAAAGTTAGATGAAGTACGGACCTGGTTTTTGCTCGGGTTGGTTTTAATCATGCATATTTTCAATCACACAGGGGGATAAAACTATTTGTAACAGTTTACCAATCGTGTATACTATCTTTAATGGCTAAAATTTTATATTTGAACCCACATTTTCAGGGTCAAGCTTTCATCAATGGATTCAACTTGGGTCGTTATTGGCCAACAAAGGGTCCACAAATAACACTCTATGTGCCTGTTCACTACCTGCACTCAAAAGTCAATATCGTCGCCCTGTTCGAGACTGAGCATGCTCCGTGCGACGCATCCAAGCCATCGGATACGTGCACGGTCGAGTTCGTCAGCAAGCCAATTCTCAACGCGACCATTCCGCCCATTGCAGAATCCTTCCGTCAATTGACACAAATGGATTTGGACAGTGTAGAGATGAAGTTAACGAAACAAGACTGTGCAAGATGTTTATGAGTACGTGCATGTAGTTGGTAAGAAAAAAATTACGTTGGTAATATTTTATGTAATTGTTTATGAATATCATAAAATGTCTGGTAAACATAGGTGTGCGTTTATTTTGTCGAGTATACACGTAGTTATTTGAAAACTTTCCGAGACATTTAAACAAAAATCGCTTTTCCACTTAAAAATGCAGTCTAACATCCATGCCGTATTAATGCATTTAGCATTTTCAGAGTTTGAACAATAAAACATATGCTAAATTGAGGCCAGTTAAAAGCCTTGACATTAACCAAGGCCACCAGGGCCAATGGCCTCATGCCCTGCTGAGTTGCCCCCGATGCCCCTTCAAGATATACAGTCTGAGGCCAACTTGGCCAGTATGCCCTATCCTGGGCCTTGACATTAACCAAGGCCAATGGCATCATGCCCTGCTGAGTTGGCCCCAATGCCCCTTTAAAGCCCCTTTAAAGCCCCAGTCACACCAAGGTCCCGAACCATCCCGGACTGAAATATTGCCGATCCGGGGTCCTATCCGTGTTAGTTCCTGGGTGGTTCGTGTTGGGTCCGGGGTAGTTCTGGATGGTACTGGATGAATCGGGATAGTCCTGGACGGTTCGGGAGGTCACCCCGACTTTTTTAAACTGTTTAAAAAAGTCGGGGTGGTTCCGGACGGTTCGGGATGGAAGCCCAATCCGGGATGGTTCGTGTTGGGTTCGGGACAGTACGTAGTGAATCCGTAGTGGCAACGTTATGATGCTTGGCGATACTTGGCGATACGGCATAATTTTCCCAACACGTTGTCGCCACGTACCACCCCGGACCACCCCGAAAAGTGGAAACAAATGAAATATGCACCTGTATTTATAGTCTCCGTGACGGTTCGTGTTGGGTCCGTGTTGGGTCCGGGATGGTTCAGGGTGCATCCGTAGCTCTTCCAGGACAGTTCGTGGTGAAACGTGTTGGGTCCGTGGTAGTACGGGGTGGTTCGTGTTGGGTCTGTGTTGGGTCCGTAGTCAATCCTTGGTAAAACGTACTGTTTCCGTGTTGGGTCTTTCATGGTACGGGACAGTACGGGGGTGGGGTTTTTCCACCGTCGAGGGGACTGTCTGGACGATTTCATCCCGGAAGAGGGTCATTCTGGGTCCGTGGCTATCCGGGATAATCCTTGTTGTATCCGGCGTTGGTGTGACTGGGGCTTAAGATATACACTTTCTAAAGCCAACTTGGCCAGCATGCCCTATCCTCTTCAATTTCACGAGGCTTGTTATGTGTACACTATTAAGGGCACATCCAAGTCCACGAACAACCCCCACTCCCCCAAACCCCACCAACTATTACAAGTCCTGCAGCGATGGGCATGGGAAAGGGGCGAAAACGGTAGGTGAAAGATGTCACTGGCAGCCGTAGTCTCAATCCTGCATGCAGGCGGTTCAGGATATTGGTCGCCTGATGTTGACCCGGAGACGACAGCATCGCTCGGCAGCACCCTGAACGACCAAGCAGCCTTTTCTAGGGACAGCACTGCTTGCTCCACATGGAGAGGGGCCTAGAAAAGGTGGCCTAACCAAAGCTCGTTTCCATTCACCCAGTTGGCTAACCGCGGTCAACGGGCATCTTCTCACGCGGTCGAAACACAAAGAAAGAAAGGTACTCACCCACCTGTAAGGGTGAGAAAGGACTCAAAATCGCATGCTGGAACATCAGAACCATGCATGATAAAGTTGACAGCGGCCGCCCAGAGCGTCGTTCTGCTCTAATAGCACACGAACTAGCAAGACTAAATGTCGACATTGCTGCTCTCAGCGAAATCCGCTTTCCGGAGGAAGGCATCCTCCAAGAACATGGCGCCGGTTACACCCTCTACTGGTCAGGAAAACCAGAGACGGAAAGGCGCCTTTCAGGCGTTGGATTTATGGTTAGAAACTCCATCGCCTCCAAGCTTGAAACCCTACCAACGGGTCATTCTGACCGCATCATCTCCATGCGCCTCCCCCTCAGAAACGAGAAATACGCTACAATCTTCAGTGTGTACTCCCCAACTCTCCAAGCGGAACCTGCAGATAAAGACAAGTTCTACTCTGAACTGCGCAGTCTCGTTCAAAGCACCCCAGCAGAAGACAAGGTTATAATCCTTGGTGATTTCAACGCCAGAGTCGGCCAAGATTCAGAAGAGTACTTGGGAAACATGGTGTTGGAAACTGTAACGACAACAGACGATTACTGCTGGAGTTTTGTGCGGAGCAGCAGCTCACCATCACAAACACCATTTTCCAGCAAAAAAACAAACTAAAGACGACCTGGATGCATCCGCGGTCCAAACATTGGCACCTCATCGACTACATTCTGGTTCGACAACAAGACATAAAAGACGTCTTACACACCAGAGTAATGCCTAGCGCCGAATGCCACACCGACCATCGTCTCGTCCGCTGCAAACTCAGGCTTCACTTCAAACCAAAAAGGAAAAAAGGCGGGGCGCCCAGGAAACAGCTCAAGCTAAACAGATTGCAGTTAACTGAAGTGAATTCTGACTTCCAGGCAGGCCATGCAGTCGAGGCTTGAAGAGCCAAGCAGCCCCACAGATTCCTCGCCTGAAACGCTTTGGGAACACATGAAAACTGCCATCCTGCAGACGTCTGAGGAAGTGCTTGGGTTTTCCACAAAAAAGAACAGAGACTGGTTCGACGAGAATAATCAGGAAATACAGGAGTTGCTGGCAAAGAAAAGATCTGCCCACCTCACTCAGCCGTCTTGTCCTGAGAAGAAATCTGCCTTCCGACTTGTGTGCAGCAGTGTCCAGCGCAAGCTTCGAGAGATCCAGAGCGAGGGGTGGACAAATCTCGCAGAGAGAACTCAGCTTTGCGCTGACTCTGGTGACTACAGGGATTTTTATGAATCCATAAAGGCGGTGTACGGCCCCACCTACCAGGTCCAGAGCCCATTGCGCAGTGCTGACGGCCAAGAGCTTCTTACAGACAAGGCATCTATCCTGAGCCGTTGGACCGAGTACTTTCAGGCTCTCTTCGGCGCAAACCGCATTGTTCAAGACGCAGCATTCCTCCACATTCCTCAACAACTAATAAAAGCGGAACTGTACGAGATACCCACCATCACAGAGACTACAAAAGCCATTGACCAGCTGAAAAGTGGCAAGGCTGCAGGAGTCGATGGAATTCCACCAGAGATCTGGAAACACGGGGGTCCAGCCCTGCACAACAAACTCCATGAGCTCTTCGTCTGTTGCTGGGAGCAGGGCAAACTTCCGCAAGACCTTCGCGATGCGATTATCATCACCCTGTACAAAAACAAAGGGGAAAAGTCTGACTGCTCGAACTATCGTGGGATAACCCTGCTCTCCGTTGCGGGCAAAATCCTCGCAAGGGTACTTCTCAACAGATTGGCAACTACCATCGCTGAAGACCACCTCCCCGAGAGCCAGTGTGGCTTCAGAGCCAACGGGAGCACCACGGATATGGTGTTTGTCCTCAGGCAGCTCCAAGAGAAATGCCGCGAGCAGAACAAAGCTCTGTACATAACATTCGTTGACCTAACCAAAGCATTCGACACCGTGAGTAGGAAAGGAATGTGGCAGATCATGGAACTGCTCGGTTGCCCCCCGAAGTTTCTCAACATGGTCATCCAGCTGCATGAAGACCAGCGGGGTCAAATCAGACACACCAACGACCTCTCCGAGCCTTTCCCAATCATCAACGGGGTGAAGCAGGGCTGCGTCCTCGCACCGACCCTCTTCACCATCTTCTTCAGCATGATGCTCAAGCAGGCCACTGAAGACCTTGATGAGGAGGACGCCGTATACATTCGTTATCGCCTCGATGGCAGCCTTTTCAACCTGAGGCGTCTACAGGCCCACACGAAGACCCAGGAGCAATTGATCCGGGATCTCCTCTTCGCCGACGATGCTGCCCTACTAGCGCACACCGAGAGAGCCTTGCAGCGCGTAACAATCTGCTTCGCAGAAGCCGCCCAGCTCTTTGGATTAGAAGTCAGCCTGAAAAAGACAGAGGTTCTTCACCAGCCTGCACCTCGGGAAGAGTATCAACAGCCCCACATCAACATCGGTGAGACTGAACTGAAAGCAGTCCATCAGTTCACCTACCTGGGGTCCACCATTACATCAGACGCTAAGATCGACAGGGAAGTCGACAACAGACTGGCAAAGGCGAACAGTGCATTTGGTAGATTGTATAAACGAGTCTGGACCAACCAACACCTGAAAAAGAGCACCAAGATAAGTGTGTATAAAGCCGTCGTACTAACCACCCTTCTGTACGGCTCGGAATCGTGGGCCACCTATCGGCGCCACCTACGACTCCTCGAGCGCTTCCATCAGCGCTGCCTTCGCACCATCCTCAACGTCCATTGGAGTGACTTTGTCACCAACGTTGAGGTCCTGGAACAGGCGAAGACCACCAGTATTGAGGCCATGCTGTTAAAGATACAGCTGCGCTGGGCAGGGCACGTCTCCAGAATGGAGGATCATCGCTTGCCCAAGATCGCCCTGTACGGTGAACTGGCCACTGGCCATCGTGACAGAGGCGCACCAAAGAAAAGATACAAGGACTGCCTCAAGAAGTCCCTCGGTGCCTGCCACATTGACCATCGCCAGTGGTCCGCCCTGGCTTCTGATCGAGCCTCCTGGCGGCACATCATCCACAAGTCCGTCTCCTCCTTTGAAGACACCCGCAGAGACAACCTCAAAGACAAGAGACGAAGGAGGAAGGAAAAAGCAGTCTCTGCACCAAAACCGGACCAGACCTTCGTGCGGGTCTCGTATAGGCCTCGTCAGCCATGAGCGCGCCTGCTTTCGACGTGGACAGCTACCCCCTTCCTAATCTTCGTTCGCGAAGCCAAGCCATGATGATGATTAACAGTACACATTTGGAAAAAGTTAAGAAGTTTAATTATTTTTTCTTTAAAATTACTTATCTAGCATTGGAATGTGCAGATTTGATGGGAAAACCCAAAATTTCAAGTGGGAAAAATTTATGATTTTGTGAAGAAACACTTAGAAATGTGTCAGCCTGTCTCATGTTTTGCACACCAGGTCTAAAGCCATGATCAACTTCTCAATTCTTTCCATTAAATTTTTTTTTTTTAAATGTCTCGGGGAAAAATCTCAACTACAACACTAATTGAAATATATCCAAGAAACGAAGGACGTGTTAAACAAGTGCAGTCAATACATTGTTATCGAAAGAACAAGAAATATTATCCACTGAAAAGCGGATACAAAATTTGCGAAGAATGTTGATTGTGGCAGTGCCTTGTATGGGTGCAGAAATTTTGTCTGAAAAATTGGCGAAGAATTATTTTTTGCATTCCTGTGGCAACAGGTTAAAAAAATATTCTTTTTTAACACTGTTCTGTTTCTTGGGTATATGGTGAAATTTCAATAAGTCAAAAACTTGTTTAAAGTCCAGTTTTTTTGTTGATGAAATATCTCAAATTTGTTGAAATGTAAAACCTTTAAAGTAGAAAATCACTTTTCACAAAAAGTATTGCTAAATTCATGGAATGCTCTGCACTTTTCCTTTGTTTTGACTTATGATATTTCATTCTTTTTTGATACACTCATGGAAAAAAGAAACGCACCACTTACTACAGTTTCAATGTTTAATTAATATTGATCCCATGTTCTATTTTTGGTCAACAATAACTTTTGTAAAGGTGTTCTCGGTATCAAAAATTAAAAAAACTCATGTTATAAATGCACTGACATTGAAACAACGAACAAAATAACAAGGTACCTTGAAACTTCAGTTTTCATCAAATGCATTGAATCACACAATGCGTAATCATGATCGCAGACATTCGTATACTCTCCAACAAAAGAAACTGTGCATGGTAAAAATTGCTGTATTTTTTCAAGTAGGTGGAAAATAAACACCAAATTCACAGACAATATTCTCTGACATTGATAGAAAAAGGTTATGCACTCAAAACCTGCTCATGGCATAGTGCAGGACTTAGGCATGCCTGGGTGTTGATTTCACAATAGGGGTCCTACAGGTTGTTATGTAACATAATTCCATAAAGTTCAGGTCTCGTTAGCAAGCCGTATAAAAGGACTACCCAAAAGTCAGAAGAGCATTTTGCAAGATTGTGTCCAGTACTCAAAACGTCATGCCGCGTCTGTCCTTAGCTGACCGTCATCAGGCCATTGGAATGTTGCGGGCCGGAATGAGTCAAGGCGAGGTTGCAGCACACTTTCAATGTCACCGAAACACCATTTCATCAGCACTTGTGAGAAGGCAGAGAGAGCGAAATGATGTACTGCCATGGCCAGCAAACTCACCAGATCTCAATCCGATTGAGATGGAGATGGTGAGATGGAGCGCCGATTACGTCATCTTCCTCAGCAGCCAACAAACCTGCAACAGCTTGGTAGAGATCTCGTCCAGGTGTGGAATGACATCCCACAAGATTTTCATGCGCGTGTTTATTGGCTCCATGAGGCGAAGATGCACTCGATACTGACTTTGTGACTTCAATATTGGCAAGTCAGTTTTCAGCAACCTCTGAGAACACGAAGAACACATTTTGTACATTTCAAGTTCGGTTAACCATTTGAAAGATTTCAGGGACTTTCATTAACAGTTTATTCCAGCGAGTTACCTGCCATGGCTGAAAAAATACAGCAATTTTTATCATGCACAGTTTCTTTTGTTGGAGAGTATATATGTTTCTGCATGGTTTCTGAACAAGTTGTAGATTCGTACTGTCGTCATAAGGAATTGTAACGAATCGCAGACATTGGTATACTGAAAATGCATATCGTCACAACCCGCAGGTGTCGTCATTGTAAGAAATAGTAAGGTATTGTAACAAAATTCCTTTTTTTATTATTTAAATAAGTGGTTTCTTGGCCCAAGGCAGTGTTGTGGCTTTTTTGTTGTTGTTAAATGATGGCCATCCAACCTTTTGAGATGGTCTTGAAATTCCATGCTTGCCTGGGCTTTCTATTGTTGTGCATGAAGCATTGGAAATCCAAGCTGTCCAAGCTTAAAACCCTTTTCTGTTGTTCAAGTCATTTATGCATGTTATTGACTGGTATATAAGTGGGGTAGATTGGGCTGCACAGGCACTTGTGTGCTGGGTATACAGACTAGGTGCTTATACTTGTCCTTGTGTAGTCATTTTATGTACTGTACTACATTTTGTTGATCCTTGTGGGATGAATCTGTTCGTTGGACACCGAGTACATTAGAGTTATTTTCCATCTGTGTATGCCTCTATGCCCCTTGCTTATGTGCCAGTCATGTCCTGCATTTAGTTTGCTTTAGTTTTTAACATGCTTACGCTTTTTAATTGCTTGCTTGTGCTCTTAAAAACATTTATTTTGCATGCTTGGTTATCTTGTTGTGCATGTACTAGCATTAATTTTTGCATTATCTTTAACAATTAAAAGACATAGAGATAGATAAATAGTTGACCAGAGCCTGACTTTGTGTGTTTTGATAAATCGGTTTTTATAACCCGGCCTCGTTAATTACATTTTGGTGGCAGCGGTGGGATATGTAAAAGAGGTGATAAAACACACCCTTGTGGGACACCGGTACTAATGTAAATTCTGTCAGACATAGTATTTCCACACCTGACTCTCTGTGATCGCTGTACTAAAAAATCCTTTATCCAAAGTAACACATATGGATTAATGTTGCATAATTTATTCATGAGTAGGTATGGATTGAATTGTATTAAAGGCCGATGAGAAATCAAAAAATAAGGTTCGAACATAATTTCCTGGTTTATCAAGGTTATGCAAAAATGTAATCATGGCATCCGTCACACTTCGTTTAGCCTTATACACTGCAAAAAATGCGGTGTTAAATTTCTAACACCAAGGTTTTTTAATTCTTTGGGTGTTACATGTGTGTCAAACGAACACCGGTGTAATAGATTAGCAGCAGAAAAAGTGGTGTAGAATTTGCATGGTGTTAAACTTGATAAACTGCGCATGACCACCATGCATGACGCTTAGTATTGGTTGATCTGGAGAAAATTATGGGATGTCGGTCACGTGTTCACTGCAAACAAAAATTGTTGGTGTTAAAAAATAATGCTAAGAGAGCATGCGCGGAAATCCAGCTATTTGATTGGCTACAGGCGTTTCTGATCATTTTTCCGCGTTTGAGCATAACCCGTAATCACCACGTTGTACTTATGGCTAGACTATCTGAATTTTTTCCCTATGATATCATCATTACTCCTTAAGAGGATGTGAAGAATTCAAGAAAAAACATGATGAAAACAATGGTATTTTGCCAATTTCATTACTGTTCCACCACGAACAGATCAGTGTTAAAATATTTTAACACCAAATGCTGGTGTTAATTTACACCATGGGTGTTAAATTTAACAGTAGGTTTTGTAGTGCTTGTTTGATTTTAAAGTGGTTCCCCCATCTTATACCAATTGGTGTCGGCTTTTAGTTATGTAAGAATAAATCAACTGTAGGTGTTACAGTTTAATTCCACATTCAGGTGTCAATTAACACCAAAATTCTTGCCCAAAATAAACACCAAGAAGAATACGTTGACACCGGATGGGGGTGTTAAAGTTTAACACTCTTCCTGGTGTTAAAAAATATTGATTCCCAAATTGGTGTTACTTAACACCCAAATCCTTGCCCAATATGGATACCAACGAAGAATCAAATTTGACACCAGTGGTGTAGATTTTAACACCGCATTTTTTGCAGAGTAAGCAAAATGGAAAGGGTCCACGAAATTCTGAGTTTCCACAATCAACATGTCTCTAACAATTTTCTCAAAACACTTCATGGCAATAGCAGTTAAGGCTACTGGTCTGTAGTCATTAAGGACAGACGGAGTTGGTTTCTTTGGAATCGGTACAATCGTCGACGATTTCCAGAGATTTGGAACCACTCCGCTGTCCAATGACCACTGGTACAGTTGCATAAAAACCTCCAGCCAGTTCCTTGTAACACGACTTTAGGACTTTTCCAGATATCCCATCCGGACCTGCTGATTTGCATATTTTAATGGCCTTAAACTGTTTTTCAACTGCTGCAACTGATAAATGTAACTTATTATCATCACTCAAACGAGAATTCAAGTCTTTACACAACTCCTCTAAATCGTGTTGTGAACTGTCCTTGTCAAACCGTCCAAAAAAAAAATTCAATTCATCTGAAAAAGTCTTAGGGTCATTGAGAAATAGTTCACATCTACACCTCCATGATAAACAGAAAAACTCAAAATGTGAAAGGGGGATTCTAGCTGTTTAAGTTTGACAGTACAGAAATGTTATTGCATTGTGGAAATTATAAACTAACGTGCTGTAGAATATCAGTTGCCGAAACGGTAACCATTCCAGCAGGACATGAAGTTGTCGTGAATGGTGAATTGCATAATCGTAAGGGATCTGTCTTTGTAGGACTCGCTGAACCCTCCGGAAGATTTGCACAAAAAGACAACGGGATGTTGGTAGGAAAAACGTTGGCTTCCTCTAGACAAAACAAGGTTCCGTTACGGATACTCAATTTGCAACCAGAAACATCTATTTTGTACAGAGGAACTCAGGTTGCCCTCTTGCATCCCGTTGAAGTTAATGAAGACATAGACATGGACTCTGAACAAAACTGTAAAGAACATGAACTCGGTTCTACATGCTTATGCTTTTTTTTAATTGCTTGCTTGTGCTCTTAAAAACATTTATTTTGCATGCTTGGTTATCTTTTTGTGCATGTACTAGCATTAATTTTGGCATTATCTTTAACAATTAAAAGAGTAGAGAAATATAGTTGACCAGGAGCCTGACTTTGTGTGTTTTGATAAATCGGTTTGTATTAACCCGGCCTCGTTACAGTATCGTAATGAATCGCACAATGTGTGATCATGGTCACAGACATTTGTATGTGTCTGAATGTCATCGTAACGAATTGCAGACATTGGTATACTGAAAATGCATATCGTAACAATACAATAAGCACTAAAGCGGGCCTCCCACTGTGCAATTTTTGTCACGAATTGGTACAATTATCGGAGACTGCCTATAGACTCTGTACCCAATCGTAGCTAATTGTACCTAATTCGTGGCCAAAATCGCACAGTGGGAGGCCCGCTTAAGCGTTACAATTTTCTAAGATTTGTAACAACCCGCAGATGTCATCACAGTAGATCTGTACTGTCATCGTAAGGTATCGTAATGAATCGCACAAAGTGTGATCATGATCGCAGACATTTGTATGTGTCTGAACAAGTCGCAGATGTCGTATTAGTACTGTCATCGTAAGGAATCGTAAAGAATCACAGACATTCGTATGTATTTATTTTTAAAATCCATATGGCAACAATACAATAAGCACTTAGCATTACGATTTTCTAAGATTTGTTACAGTGCAATCGTGTCTAGTTGTAGAGTTTCGTAAGTTGTGGCTTGTATACCTCAACATCTGAAATGTTCAAAATTTCATATTTCTTTTCCTGGATGAGCAGTCAAGGTCAAATTCAAGGTCAAAATCAAATCTATAGGTTCTAAACAACATTTCCTGCAATTTTTACAAAAATCTAAATTATAAAATTTTTGGCAAAATTGGATTTTTTTCTGAAATTGGCCAAAAATTGACTTTTTGGAAAATGTCTTAAAAATGGCTCCTATAACAAAAATTTAGCATGTTTTTTAGGCTAATTTCCAAGAAAAATCTGAAATTTTAAAAATTTCATATTTTATAACCAGGGTGAGCAGTCAATTGAATGTCTGTCAAATTCAATTCAATTTTTTGCAAAATTGGAATTTTTTCTGAAATTGGCCAAAAATTGACTTTTTGGAAAATGTCTTAAAAATGGCTCCTATAACAAAAATTTAGCATGTTTTCTAGGCTAATTTCCAAGAAAAATCTGAAATTTTTAAAATTTCATATTTTATAACCAGGGTGAGCAGTCAATTGAATGTCTGTCAAATTCAAGGAGTATTATCATGGGTTCTAAGCAACATTCCCTGCAATTTTGACAAAATTCTGAAAATTAAAAAAATCATAAGCGATTTTTCTAAATTTGCCAAAAATTTACTTGTTAAAAAAATGCCGCGGAAATGATTCCCAACAAAATTTTACCATGTTTGGAACCTATTTCGGATGTTTGTTTTCGAAGCTAATTTCTAAAAAAAATGGAAATGTTGGCCAAATATTTGAAATTTTTCCTAAGAATCTGACATTTTCAAAATTTCATATTTTATAACTAATATGAGCAGTAATGTCTAATTTAAGGAATATCACTTATTGGTTCTATTAGCAATTTTAAAGAAAATCCGGATCAAAATTTTTGGTCAAAAAATATTTCTTAGCTTTCCCTCACGCTCCCCTTTCACCTTAAGCGGGCCTCCCACTGTGCGATTTTTTGCCACGAATTAGCTACGATTGGGTACGATCATGGAGGTAGGAAAGACGATTGTGTGTACAGTCTATAGGCAGTCTCCGATAATCGTACCAATTCGTAGGAAATTCGTGGCAAAAATTGCACAGTGGGAGGCCCGCTTAAGGAAAAGTAATCTTTAAAATTCATGACAATGCTGCATTGTGTTTATACTCTTTGCATTGGGTTTAGGACCGTACCGATACTGTACGTGCATGTGTGCATAGTCGTAGCGCGGCGCGTTGTGAGCCTATACGTGCAACAGATTCCGTAACTTGTAAGCGCTTTGTTCAGTTTTATTATCTTCAGCGGGCCGTCTTGATCAATGCTATAGTTATTCCATTCCTATTATATCTTTACGTAATGGGCAACAGAGGTAGAGCATTCAAACGACGTTTTGAATTGAACCCACACCTTTGTTTGCGACCTGCGGGCCCGCTAAAAAAAATCCTAAGATGCTGGGAGGTCCTGGGATGCAGGTGCATCTTAGAAGCCAACGTGTCCATTATTCGGTTCAGTAACCACCGCATTCCGGACGAAGCAGTGAGGCGTGGAAGCAGCAGGCAGATTTTGCAACTGTCGACGGCCGGTCAAGATGCGTGCGATACGGGACGTACGTCCTCGACAATAATCTATACTGCTGGGATTTTTTAGGTACGTAAACTGACTTTATCATAATCGACGATTGTTTTCCCATGTTTTCATGCTCACAGAATGGGTCTTTTACCTACTTCTGTGGGGTTCGGGATTTAGGATACGTGGGTTTGGGTAAAATTGGTGAATTTGAAGGGGAAAAGTAAACTTGTTTTGTAATTCCTTCCAGCATGAACTCGGTGGGTGGGGACCTTATGGGAACAACTTCAAAGAATCAAGTAACCATCTTTCTAATGCAACTGTTGTTTTCCCTTTCAGACTGGAGTCGTGTCCTGGACAACTGCCTCAATCTATAGTCCAGGCATGCAACCTCCACATGTTTAAACTTGTTACTGATCCTGTTATGACTGACTAGTTTCTTTGTTAAACGACATCCACGATTTGCGCAACCCAACATGTGCTGTAGTCTTCAAGTTGTTGAAGTTTGCACATAACTGGAAGAAGAAGAAGAAGAACGACGGCTTCTTGGAACAGGTAAATTGTGGATATCCATTAATACATTGAACAAAGATTTAAAGGAAATTAACTCCTGGAATCAACACATAATGTAATTTTAAGATATACTTCCCACTTGCACTTTTGTCGCAAATGTTGCTTTTCTGTAGAAAAATCACGTTTTCTTCTTCAAAAATTGCCTTCAGTTAGTGCACAAGATAACCATTCACACGCGCGCAGCGCCCTCTGTTGTCGCGCTTACGCACAGACCGCTCACCACGTCATTTTGTGCATTACTTCATGCAGTAATTTTATCATTTATTTATCTCAGAAATGCAACATTTGCGACGGAAGTGTCAGTGGGAAGTATATCTTCGAATTGAATTATAAGCTATCCATTCCAATATATAAATTTACCCAAATCCGTGTTCAATGTATATGAGAAAAACAATCTGTTAATTTTGATTAATTTTGAACTTTCGTGATTCTCAATAAATTGAGTTTCATTTTTCAACACAACTTATAAATGTGTTGGATCTTGTATTCTACCCAAAATTGAGACTTTTTTTGGGGCTCCGTGAAGATTTCAAAAATTTCAATCACTAGTGCATGGTTAAGCTCGTGTAACACGGACCGGAGGTCACAATGCTGTGTTAGTGTTCGTGTTGAAAGTCGTACAGAACCGACTTGACATTTTCCAAGATGCTAGTCAACAGATCCGTAACACTAACACCGAGCACAGAATTGCGCCCTCACTCACTGCAATTTGCGGTTCTGCGCACGATTTTCAACACACACTAACACGCCGTGTTAACTTTCCGTTTGTTCCGAGGTCACAATTCTGATTGAGATAACAGATCTGTTAACAGATCTGTAACACTAACACGTAACACACATAGAATTGTGACCTCACCCAATGTATAGAATTCTCTCATTTTAATCCACTTTACAAAGAAGTGAATTACCACAATAAAATATTTCAACAAAATTTTGAACAATCATGGTAAGGGTTTCAGGAACCTTTTATTTATTTCATTAACAGCAATACTTTGTCTTTTCTCCTTAGATTTTGATCACCAGCCAAGGGTCCAGTTTAAATAATGTAAGTATCGTCTCTATTGTAACTTTAAAGGTGATTGTTTGTGCTCAGAGCCAATTTTACCATGAAAATCTGGGCAATTCTCAATTTTATGTAAATTATAACAATACATGTAGTACTGGAGTTTTATACATTCACTACCAAAGTAGGTACCTATTTTTTGTCTGTGTGGAGAGAGCCAATTTATGGTAAAATGCCTTGCCCAAAGGCACATCTACAACCTTTTTGAATAAACCAAGGTATTAAGTACATGGCACTTGACTGTTTGGATATCAACTTTTCATACTAAAATTGGCTCTGTGCATGTATATTTTTAAGGAAAGAACTGACCTCCAAATTTTAATATTGTGTCAAAAAGTAAAACTAAAACAAAATTGGAATACGTGGCCGGTGAAATTAAATAAACTCAATTGGCTTGAGAGATGAACTGAATTTTCTGGAAACCATTATTTTTGATAATTTTAAAGCCAATTAAGTTTTTAAAAATAACCAAAATATTGGCCTTTTCGCAATTTCATTGCTTGAGAAGTCGGTGGCAAAATCAGTGTACACAAATTTACCGCCAAATGATATGTCCTTTAATATCGCATTTCATGTCTCTTGACATCTAAAAGGCAGTATACATCATTGGTAATCTCGAAAATCCGAAATGTTCACAGATTTACAACTAACGTACACGATATAAACATGATGACCGTAGAAAACTTCCCCTGAAATTGTTTTGTCTGAAGTGCTATAGTCTTTGAGAAATGAGTAAAACAATTAGTTTTCGTCTCATGAGACGAAAATTCAATTCGCCCCAAAACCATTTCGCCCCAAATTACTTCGTTGAAACACTACATCGCCCAAATGCCACTTCGCCCCAAAAATGACTGCAAACCCTTTTTTGACTTAAATTTTCTCAAAAGTTAGACAAAGTACGGAGCTGGTTTTTGCTCAGGTTGGTTATAATCATGCATATCAATTTGTAACAGTTTACCAATCATGTATACTATCTTTAATGCGTTTTACAACTATCAGGAACCACCTCGATATTGATGTATAGGTTGGTGGCTAAGCCAGAGACATTGGGAAAATTCCCCTTCTCTTCCAAAAGCTGGTTCTAGGATCTTTAAGGTGCAATTACACAACGCTGGACCTAGAGCTTTACATCCCATCCACAGGATGGAGCAATTGGGGTCAAGTGCATTGCTCAAGGGCACAAGTACCTCAAGTAGTCTGAAAACCACAACCTTCGGGTGTTTCCACCTGAAGTTTGTGAGTGAATGACCCAAAGCCAAACTGCTCAGCCACGATAAGACAGTATACATGATTGGTAAACTGCTACAAATAGTTTTATCCCCCTGTGTGATTGAAGATATGCATGATTATAAAACCAACCTGAGCAAAAACCAGCTCCGTACTTCATCGAACTTTTGAGAAAACAGTCAAAAAAGGGTTTGCAGTCATTTCGCCCCGAAACCACTTCGCCCTGAACCACGGCCTGTGCACGAGTGGTTTTGGGGCGAATTGAATTTGTATCATGAGACGAAAACTAATTGTTTTACTAATTTCTCAAAGACTATAGCCTTCAGACAAAACCATTTCAGGGGAAGTTTTCTACAGTCATCATGTTTATATTGTGTAAGTTAGGCGTAAATCTGTAAACATTTCTGATTTGAGATTACCAATGATGTACACTGCCTTTAACTTATTTTGCATTTACCTGCAGACAAAAATTGCATTGTATTTTTATATCATCATGAAGACTAAATCTGTGCATATCAAGCTGAATTTGCGAAAAGGCTAACATGAATACGTACATCGTACAGACTTGACCTATACTCATCTGTAAATAATTAAAAGGTTCAATGTTGTGACTGGCCGCAATTTTCATCCATACATACTGGTAAATGTACAGCACAAAAACCCATCATTTTTGACATGAAAGATTAGAACAAACTTAAAATTTTAACTTGTGCTACAGACATTCCATTATGCTCTTTCCTGCTGAGTACAAGCTGCATGTTATAATATGAACTTGTGTAGGCCATTATTCCAGCAAACGCATCAACATTCACTGTCCTTATAGGTACCGGTACCTATTAAATTTACTCCTGGGTGGAGAGAAGCTAAGTGCATTGCTCAAGAGCACATGTTTAAAGGAGCGTGTCTAGATCCCATTTTTAATACCATATAATTTGCCATATTTTTCCCATTACCGTTCTGAAATTTCACATTTTCAAGGATGCACGTCAAAAAAACACTGATGTTTTGTAAACTAATTTATCCGGTTCCATACAGATGTGCAGTAATTACACCAACCTTTTTGCTTCCACATCCAAATTGGAGATTGCAAATTTTTGGAAAAGTATTTTATCTGATTGTTAGGTTAGAACAAAATTAATTTTCTCGTAAAATCTGAATACGCTCCTTTAACCCACGTTTAGAACTAATCGATGTCTCAAATGCAATCCACATGAGACCTTTTCGTAAAAAATAAAATGTGTAACATGCAGTTTGTGCTCTTGCATTTATAACGAGAAAAAACGTACTGAAATGACCAGAGAAAGAATTGAGTACAAAACATACAAATGGCTAAAAAAAACCACTAAATTTTAACCACTCCTAAATTAGTTTTTTTTTTGTCAAATCTGCACTCACGTGCTTAAGTCGTTTTATGAGAAAAATCAACTTAATTCTTACCTATAAATTGATAATCATCTTAAAATATAAATAAGTTTGTGTGTATTTTCAATTTTACTAATGGGTCATTCAACAAGCTTTTGGACCTGATTGAAATTTGGTGTGCTGAGTGGACTCCTTGAGAACTAAAATTTTATATCATTTGGTCAATTAATTTGAGATACGGGTTAACAAACTTTGACTAATTAGCATGATTTGCTATGTTTGGACAATTATATCTCTAAAAGTAATGGACCTAGAGAGATAAACTTTACATCATTTTAAAGCTCTTGAAATGGCCTTCATTTTATAAAATAACATCAAAATTGTATCTCTTACCACAAAAAAGTTATGTAAATTTATAACCTTTGCCAAAATGCGTAATTTTTTTATATTTGTTAGCTTAAGATGTAAGGAACATTTCCAAAAAATTTGGGATTGGCACTCTTACAGGTTTTTGAGTTATGATATGTTTTACATTGGCTAACATGTAAATACCCAGTTACATGTTAGCCAATGTTAAAATTATCATAACTCAAAAACTGTAAGAGTGCCAATCCCAAATCTTTTTGGAAATGTTCCTTACATCTTAAGCTAACAAATAAAAAAAATGTACGCATTTTGACAGATATGCATTTTTGCAAAGGTTATAAATTTACGTAACTTTTTTGTGGTACGAGATACAATTTTGATGTTATTTTATAAAATGAAGGCCATTTCTAGAGCTTTAAAATGATGTAAAGTTTATCTCTCTAGGTCCATTACTTTTAGAGATAACTGTCCAAACATAGCAAATCAGTCAGTTTGTTGACCCGTATCTCAAATTAATTGACCAAATGACATAAAATTTTAGTTCTCGTGGAGTCCAATCAGCACACCAAATTTCATTTCAATCTATGAGGTCCAAATAAAACTAAAATTATGTTGACATTTTCCCGTCAACGAAAACTTGACAGTGCATTTTAGCCAGGAAATCATTTATATGTGCTATTCCAATGTGAAATTTAACAATGTATTTTGGTGTTAAATGTAAATTATGTTCATCTGAAATTAATTGTTTATTTTGATTTATTTTTCAGAAATGGCAGCTCCAGAGGCCGCAAGCAGTTTGGTTCCCGACGGAATATGCGTTAGGTTTTAAATCTTTTCGTGAGTGATGTCTTAGTGCGTCGTGATCGCTGCTGCTTTTTTTTTGTTAATTGGGTATGTTGTGTTTTTAAAGATTAATATCTTGAGATTGCAGTTAATCGTTTATTTTGTAATTATATTTTCTTGTTTAATAAATCATTTGAATTGTACAGGATTTTTATTAATGTTTTCTTTAACAGGTAGAGGAGGGAAACCTCCAGTTCAATACATCAGAAAATCGGACAGGGGGCAACCCCTGTTCGATTTTCAAATTATAATTTTGGTCCACCGTGCCCTGGACTATCTGTAAAGACAATAGCAATTAGGACCTTGCATAAATTAAGTTAATGAACATTTTGCTTGCATATATTACTTGGTGTATTGAGAGTACAGAATAAAATGAGACTTGTTTACAATTGAAACCTTTGTTGTCACTGACTTTTATTGTATATACTTTATATAGAACACTTTAAATAAGATTGTTTACAAACAAGCTACTACATTTGTTAAAGTACATTTATAACAATGCTACAAGATAAATAAATACAATTGGTCGTTGCTAAATGAAGACAATAATATTAAGTACAAGTCAATGTTTACAAACTGTTAGTCAATTTTTTTTTGAGAGAATAATTTGAGCAAATTTTGGTTTGTTTACAAACTGTTAGTCATTTTTGAGACACTGAAGGAAGGATAGAAGGATCAGTTGAGTTGATTCTAATCATTCAATGTTTACAAACTGTTAGTCATTTTTGGGAGAGAGACTTCAACAAAGTTAGGACAGCTTCTAGTTTGTTTACAAACTGATAGTTATTTTGGGAGTTGATTCAATGTCTACAAACTATTGGGTTTTTTTGAGGTAGAGAAAATACATGAAGACTGCTGAAAAGTTACTTTGGGTTTCTTTACAAACTGTTAGTCTTTTTTGAGACACTGAAGGATGAGTCGAGTTGATTCTAATCATTCAATGTTAGCAGAAGGTTGAGCAGCCTTGATTCTTTTAACATTTGTCTGCGGGGAAAAAAGTAACACATTTTTAAACAATATAGCTACTACAAATGTAACTTTGTGAAAATAATTCCATTTTTATTCAAAAGATTGTTTAATAATTACACATGATAAAACAAGTGGTCAGATATAGAGTTCTACCAAACTGATTGATAAAAACAGGGCAGTTTTTCTGGGGAGGTGAATGATTTCCATGCTGTTAACTGCAAGGCCTAATGCATCATTAGTCAATTTTTTTCAGAGACTGGAGATACCTTATATGGCAAATGTGAGTGTATTGATCACGTTCACAGACGCCATCTTCGTAGGAAGAAATGCTACTGCGTATTTAACGCTATCAAGTATGCACACGATGTAATGTGTTCGAAATACGGCGCAGCCGATGCGAGTCACAAAAAAATACGCTCAAAATGTTGATGCATGTGGCGATTTGTAGGAAGTGACGTCATTTGAACGTGATCAATTGGGACTTACTGTGGGCCACTCTGAAGACGATGCAGTGTGGTCTGCCAAAGCACAAACAGATCTTGTAAATATTCAGCTCCTGGTCAACATCACTTGGCACACACGTGTTCGTCACCTGTCGCAAATAAAGAAAATATAATGTTACAAAATATTGCAAGTTTAGAGGAAATTAAAAGGTGGATAGTTGCTGAATTCATAAATAAATTGACAATTTTTCAGTTTGGCTGGAAATATGAAGACACGTTAGGTTGCTGACAAATAAAGATTCACATCTGATTTTGTTGGAGTCCCAAGCACAGGTTTTGAATGATTCAAACTGACACTCCGACAACAGCACACTGAGTGGGGTGAATGGTTAAGACAACTGCTCTAGAATGCAGAAGGTTGTGGGTTCAGGTCCACCCAAGCACAGGTTTTAACAGAGTTCTTGAAAAGGCACTGAGCATAGAGTTCTGATAAATTACATCGGAAAATGGCAAGAGATTAGTCCATGATTCAAACAGGCCCTTTGACACAAATGCACTTGAGTGATTGAATGGTTAAGACAACTGCTCTAGGTTCGAGTCCCACCTAAACACAGGTTTTTGGGAAAGCTCCGAGCATAAAGTGTTGATAAATTGCATCGGAAAAGGGCAAGGGATTAGTTGAGACCAGCACACTGAGTGGTCAAGTCAACTGTTGTAGAATGTAGAAGGATGAAGATATGGGTTCGAGTCCCACCCAAGCACGTTTTTATGTTTTTAATTGTTCTTATCAATTGTCGGAAAAGGGCAAGGGATAAGTTTCGATACTAAATGTTGCAAGAATCAAACAGGCCCTTTGACACCAGCACACTGAGAGGTCGAGTAGTTAAGGCAACTGCTCTAGAATGTAGAAGGTTGTAGGTTTGAGTCCCACCCAAGCTCAAATTGCTGACACAAAAGTGCCAATAGATTGTTTTGGGAAAGAGCAAGCTATTCCTAATGTAGAGAAGTAGTAACAAGCTGATCATTACAATACCTGAAAGCTGCTCATGATGACAAATGAATTCCAACAGGAGAGAGACATGTACGTGGAGTCCAATAGTCCCGGTGAGGCCAAGCATGGGCAGCAACACAAGGGGATTCACAAACTGGTCCTGTTAAAAGGAAATCAAATGAAATGCATAAGTATGTAAAGTTTACTCTTTAAAAGTTTGGAAATTTGTTTTCAATCACCTATATCTCAATTATTTGTGATCTCTTCATATCATGTAGCATATCAACAGAAAGCTCATTCATTGCCTTTCACAATGACATCACAATTGTAACAGTCACTTGTGGGTCATTCCATGTCAATTCAACTCGCTTTTGGACCTGACCATCAAAATTGTATCTCGTACCACAAAAAAGTTATGTAAATTTATAACCTTTTACCTTGATTGCAAAAATGCGTATTTGTCAAAATACGTAATTGTTTTATTTATTTGTTAGCTTAAGATGTAAGGAACATTTCCAGAAAGATTTGGGATGGGCATACAGTTTTTGAGCTATGATAATTTTAACATTGGCTAACATGTAAATATATATAAATACCATGTAAATATATACCTGTGGCTGCTTATGTCCAAAGCCACTTTTAAGCATACCATTTGAAACTGTCCAACATTAAATTATCGAAGGCTTTCCTGTGTGATAAGTAATGATTTCAATTTTTTTCCCCAGTTAAAATTTATTACGGTTGTTTTGTTTAAAAAATGATGTCTAAACACTATGCAGTGTTTGTATTATAATTTTTTTATTTAAAAAAAAAAAAAAAAATCAATTTTAAATTGAAAGTAGGTATTTAAAAAGAATATTTCAAGTGCATATGCATTTAAAAATGTTAAAGCTTGATATTAAAGATGCATGTATGAAATGCACAAAAGAGGTCATCAAGACTTTGCAGATTACCTTGTTATAACAGACACCTTGTATTATCAGGAATGGGGAAAAATGAACAAAGGATTGGAATCTAAACTTTTCCTTATTTTATATGCAAGTGCAAAAGAGGGAACATTAGCATACATGCTAATTTAGTAAAGTTATGTAAATGATCAATTTTGTTTTATTAAGATTTTTATTAAGGTAAGGATAATACACCCAGATGTCAGTATTAACTCATTTCATTCAATGTGTTGGGGCATTCTGGGTAACATCATGATGAAACCATGGCCATTATGTGACTTCTAAAAAACCAAACTGGAACTCAGCTTCAGGGGGACACCATGCATGAATAAACATGAGCAAACTGAGGGAAGACATGTGTATGGAGCAAAAGGTGTATTGGGGCATTCTGGGTAGCATCATGATGAAACCATGGCCATGATGTGACTTCTAAAAAACCAAACTGGAACTCAGCTTCAGGGGGACACCATCATGAATAAACATGAGCAAACTGAGGGAAGACATGTGTTTGGAGCAAAAAGTGTATTGGGGCATTCTGGGTAACATCATGATGAAACCATGGCCATGATGTGACTTGTAAAAAACCAAACTGGAACTCGGCTTCAGGGGGACACCATTCATGAATAAACATGAGCAAACTGAGGGAAGACATATGTGTTTGGAGCAAAAAGTGTATTGGGGCATTCTGGGTAACATCATGATGAAACCATGGCCATTATGTGACTTCTAAAAAACCAAACTGGGCTTCATGGAAACACCATTCGTGAATAAACATGGCATGGGCAATAGAGCACATTTAGAATGCTGCAGTGACAAGTAAATATAAGGAGCAGATTTGCATAATTAATGCAAGAATAGTACATCAAGATGTCAGTATTAATTAATGATGCAGTAACATGTAAATGACAATTATTTGCATATATTTAAATACGACATATTTAAATTCCCTCATTGCTTTTTCATCAAAATTAGGTGCGTAAAAGCAGTGTGAATTTTAAACCCAAAGATATAGCACCGTAGGGGCAAAATAGACTACTCTACCCTGACCTCCGTAGAAATTCAAGGCGCCATTTTAGTAAGCAAACTAGATGCGCCGCATGTCTGTTCGACCTCTCGCGGATGCTTATTTTTCCTCTCATAGTCATCCCAAGTTTGGTTGTTTCATTTCAATGGTGATTAGGCACCGTACATTTACAAATATTACACCAAGAAAAGAATTTGGGTTCATAGGGAAAACTTGAGGGAGTATACCAACTGTGCCTTATAGCTCAGCTGGTATTCTGCCTGGTGAGTCAGAGGTCTGGGGGCGAAAACCTGAGGGAGTATACCACTGTGCCTCATAGCTCAGCTGGTAGAGCATCTGCCCTGTGTGTCAGAAGTCTTGGGGAAAACCTGAGGGAGTATATACCACTGTGCCTCATAGCTCAGCTGGTAGAGCATCTGCCCTGTGTGTCAGAAGTCTTGGGGAAAACCTGAGGGAGTATACCACTGTGCCTTATAGCTCAGCTGGCAGAGCATCTGCCTTGTGTGTCAGAGGTCTTGGGGAAACCTGAGAGAGTATACCACTGTGCCTTATAGCTCAGCTGGCAGAGCATCTGCCTGGTGTGTCAGAGGTCTTCGGGAAACCCGAGAGAGTATACCACTGTGCCTTAAGCTCAGCTGGTAGAGCATCTGCCTGGTGTGTCAGAGGTCTTGGGGAAACCTGAGAGAGTATACCACTGTGCTTATTAGCTCAGCTGGTGGAGCATCTGCCCGGTGTGTCAGAGGTCTTGAGGAAACCTGAGGGAGTATACCACTGTGCCTTATAGCTCAGCTGGTAGAGCATCTGCCTGGTGTGTCAGAGGTCTTGGGGAAACCTGATAGAGTATACCACTGTGCCTTATAGCTCAGCTGGCAGAGCATCTGCCTGGTGTGTCAGAGGTCTTGGGGAAACCTGAGAAAGTATACCACTGTGCCTTAAGCTCAGCTGGTAGAGCATCTGGCAGAGCATCTGCCTGGTGTGTCAGAGGTCTTGGGGAAACCTGAGAGAGTATACCACTGTGCCTTAAGCTCAGCTGGTAGAGCATCTGCCTGGTGTGTCAGAGGTCTTGGGGGAAACCTGAGGGAGTATACCACTGTGCCTTATAGCTCAGCTGGTAGAGCATCTGTCGAGTCAGAGGTCTTGGGGAAACTTGAGAGAGTATACCACTGTGCTTATTAGCTCAGCTGGTGGAGCATCTGCCCGGTGTGTCAGAGGTCTTGGGGAACCTGAGGGAGTATACCACTGTGCCTTATAGCTCAGCTGGTAGAGCATCTGCCTGGTGTGTCAGAGGTCTTGGGGAAACCTGAGAGAGTATACCACTGTGCCTTATAGCTCAGCTGGTAGAGCATCTGCCTGGTGTGTCAGAGGTCTTGGGGAAACCTGAGAGAGTATACCACTGTGCCTTATAGCTCAGCTGGTAGAGCATCTGCCCGGTGTGTCAGAAGTCTTGGGGAAAACCTGAGGGAGTATACCACTGTGCCTTTATAGCTCAGCTGGCAGAGCATCTGCCTGGTGTGTCAGAGGTTTTGGGGAAACCTGAGAGAGTATACCACTGTGCCTTATAGCTCAGCTGGTAGAGCATCTGCCTGGTGTGTCAGAGGTCTTGGGGAAACCTGAGAGAGTATACCACTGTGCCTTATAGCTCAGCTGGTAGAGCATCTGCCCTGTGTGTCAGAGGTCTTGGGGAAACCTGAGAGAGTATACCACTGTGCCTTATAGCTCAGCTGGTAGAGCATCTGCCTGCATGGTGTGTCAGAGGTCTTGGGGAAACCTGAAAGAGTATACCACTGTGCCTTATAGCTCAGCTGGTAGAGCATCTGCCGGTGTGTCAGAGGTCTTGGGTTCGAATCCTCGTTCGTGCATGTAATGGATGAGCGCTTTTCGTTCTAACAGCAACACAAAACGCACAGCCCATGCACTGGACGCCACCCAGCTATGGCGGATATGCAGGGAGGAGAATATAGTTAACGAATTGGTGTATAGGCTATTTTGCACTTTTGCTGCTATATCATCTTTGATGAAGCCCTACCCATGCATGCCTAGAAGCGGAAGCTAGACAAGTTTTACTACAGTGGAAAGTCACCATAAACGAGCATTGTATCTGAACCATTAAGAAGTGTTTGTTTTGGTGGCGTTTGATGCGAACAAATGGATATACTAAAATGGGAGCTATGAGCGATGTTCATTGTAGCAGATTGTTCTTTATGGTGTTCATTATAACGAATTTCCACTAATAAATTGGAATGATGGCCAAAAACTCACCTCTCCTGTGTTTTCAGTATCCATGGCAACACGTCCATTTTTGTAGTGTGTAATATCAAGCTCCACAGTCTGTGGGCCCAATCTCCAATCTGTGAATACATAAGAAACAAAAATTAGCAACTGTGACAGAAATGCAACCAATCCAGGCCTTGACATTAACCAAGGCCACTGGGGCCAATGGCCTATATTGCCCTGATGAGTGGTCCCTGATGCCCCTTCAAGATACACACTTTCTGAGGCCAACTTGGCCAACATGCCAAATCCTTAAATTTCATGAGGCTTGCATACACCAATAACCAGTGCACATTTGAATGATGTTGGCCTTGGTGCCCCTCCAGTTGAAATTTTGTAAAAATCAAGGCCGTAGTGACCTGATCCATTTTCATAACATCGAAGAGTATAAAGAAATGCAAAGCTGATCATTACTATTTTTACCTTAAAATGAAATATCAAGCACTTTTTATTCCGTTTAGCATGTTTAGAAGCCATCTAAAATTAGGTGTCAACATTTTCACAGAGAGTAGTATTTTTCAAGACAGAAAGAATTGGGAAGTTGATCATGGCTTCAGACCTTGTGTGCAAAACATATGAGATAGGCTGAAAATTTTCTAAGCATTTTCTCACAAAAACTTTTTAATTCCCACTCGAAATTTCGTTTCTTTTCCATCAAATCTGCACAATCCAATGCTAGATAAGTAATTTTAAAGAAAAAAATTAATTGCACATTGTAACCATATCGTCATCGTAAGCGTCAGAATTTGCAAATTATAAGATATGTCGTGCATGCAGTGGCTGAGAATCCTTACGAAACCATACAATACTACAATACTTCATTACCATGGAGCTATAAAAGCTTTTACAGCGACATTTGCAAACGTATTTTTAGCACGAAAATTCGTGCAATTCTGCGTCTCCTTGGCGGGAAATGAGCTGTGGCTGGGACCGGTAGTACTATTTACCGGAAAACACCAGAAAACACCGGAAAACATACTAAATACCGGAAAACATACTAAATACCGGAAAACACCGGAAAACAGTATTTTTATGGTGTTTTCTGTAGGTTGTGGGGGTGGTGTTTTAAGTGCTTTCGGGTGTTTTCCGGTATTTAGTGTGTTTTCCGGTATTTAGTGTGTTTTCCGGTGTTTTCCGGTATTTAGTGTTTTCCGGTATTTAGTATGTTTTCCGGTGAGTTTTCCGATCCGGTATATAGTATCACCCGCTAGCGCTGGGACCGTTATGTTTGGCGCCCTCTATTGATACTGCTCTTCCAAAGTCTCCCAACGGAAGGGAACATTAATTCCAAGAAATTTAGTTTTGAGATTGTTCACAGAAAAAGAGGTTTGATTGGTACAATTAGAAAACTGTCAAACAACAATTGAGATTTATGCTCTTCGAAATACACTTTTTTTTGTGTCATTGAGTAAAAACTGCTTCAAAATTCATCATTTTTGAAGCAGCTACAAAGAGAACTACGTCATCTGCACATTCTGGCGTTTTATTTCTCACGCGTTGTGTTTAATGCGCACAATCTTATAGCGTAGGCAAATGCACGTACAAGCATAGACAGAATGATTCTGTCCCTACGGGATTTCCCGTAGGGACAGAAGGTACCCCTTTCATACAGTGGATTGTTGTCATTTTGCCTCGAAATTAGAATCACACCCAACTATTTCCAGCTAGTTGTTTCCTGTAGTGGTTTTAGATATTCTTGATTAGAAGACAAATAAAAAGCACTACTTACATTGCCGTTTTTGAATCAAAAACGTCTATTTCCGACAATCTTCGACGAAGAAATTGTTCGGACTCCTTATCACGATAAAAACGATTGCAAACGTGTAGTTATGCATTGACGGACGCCAGAGAACGTCAAACGAAACTGTACATTGTATGCCGCGTCGTATAAATGCGCGTGACATAAGAGCGCCACCCGTACTCTCATGGGCCTCCATAGAGGCACACCAACTGTACGTTCGCAAACAAAAGACCACGTCGAACTTTAGCGCGACTCCACACTAGAATCGATTATAATGGGTTGTCCTGGACACAATAAGAAATCGCAGTGTACACGTATGTTTTCATACGAAAAATAGAATCGATCTGGAATAGAATTTAGATTCTTTTTTGGAATCGGAGTCGACTCCGAAAATGCTGGAGCGCCCCCAAGCGTTAAGCCTAGCCAACTTTATTTTAGCTGGTCACATCGTAACAACATATTTTCTCGTCGAAGATTGTCGTTTGTTTGTTTTCCAATCAAGAATATCTAAAACCAATGCAGGACACAACCAGCTGGAAATATTTGGGTGTGATTCTAATTTTGAGGCAAAATGACAACAATCCACTGTATGAAAGGAAAGCTCACTGACTAGTACAAGCATTGAGCTAGCTCCATATGCGTACAAGTGCATTGTACGCCTGCATCAGTGTTCATTTCCCTATGTGCTATGTACGGGAATTGCGCGCGGCGCGCGTACGTATACGTGCACGCGACGTCAATTCAAATTCTCGAAACAATAGGGAGGTTTCGGTCGCATACGGTAAGGCAAAACGACGACTATTAGTGAATTTTACGTCTTCGATTTGTGCGTACTTGTGGCGTTTACACAAATATCCCAAGTGTTGTTTTGTTGTTTACACTGATAGCAACGCCTCTACACCTTAGTGAAAAACGGACAGCGAAAGGTAACGATTTTGAGGTTTGGCTAATCGATAGTCGTAATGACTAACCGTACACACCGAAACCTCACTAATGACGAATTGTACCCGACGATTAACGGTAACGTCCGGACGACCGGACGTGCATTCGGGAACCTTCGGAGAAAGAAGGAATTCCTCCTGTTTCAAAATGGCGGAATTGGCGGCTGCCGGACCTTAAATTCAGTCTAGTCAAAGAATTTCTGGTCCAGGTACCAGACTAACTAGAGTACAAGTAGGGCGTGTTTGTTTCGGACGAATCCGCCGACCCCGATCTGCGCAGATGGTTCAGCGCTATGCATAGTTGGATCTAGCTGAACCATCTGCGCAGATCTCGGGATCGGCGGATTCGTCCGAAACAAACACGCCCGTAGTCTCGGGAATCTCTCCTGGAAGTTCAGCATTGGGGGGCGGTACCGTTTTATGTATAGCTGCACAGGGGTTTTATGATGGCACACAAGGGACATGGCATACCACGGATATCTCTGCAAATATTTGCAATGTCGCAATTATCGTCATAAACAAATGTATTTTGCGATGTCATACGCCTTTGCAAACATGTTTGTAAATATATTCGCAAACATTTGCCAAGAAAATTATGCCACCTAAAATATTAGCAACGATAAAACGGTCATGTTCGATGATTCTTGTAAGCCGCCTTATATTTTTCAAACCATTAGAAGCGCGTGCACGCGGTGTATTTGGGTCACGCGCTGCATTCCGACGCGCTGCTGTATTTGGGTCACTCGCTGATTGGTTCCCTAGGAAAGCCTAGGCAAAAACAAAGAAAAAGTTAAACCTTCCGGGAGAGATTCCCAAGACTACTAGTACTCTAGTGAGCAAAGGGATGGTCTGTTAGTGCTGCAAGAGGGCGCACTACTGTGAATGGCCAATGCGTACACAAACCAATATCGACTAGAGTAGTCTTGGGCGAAGACTACCTCCGGGTACAAATTTGTACCCACCAAAAATTAGCCTTGACCAAGGCGTTGGGCTTGTCTTCTAGACGGCCGCTGAAGATACAACTGAACAAAGCGCTTACGAGCTACGGAATCTGTTGCACGTATTGGCTCACGACGCGCCGCGCTACGACTATGACTATGCACACGTACATGCACGTACATACGGTCCTAAACCCAATGCAAAGAGTATAGTAAACAGCTGGGCCAGGCCGTACGCAGCTAGTACGCAATATGTATTGCCGTACGGGTTTATTACGGAAGTCCGTTATGCCGTGTGCATATTACACTCCTTTAGCAATGCTTTGCGCGCGCCACTTTAGTTTGCCCGCTCCAACCACTGCTAAACTTCGCCGCATATCCTGCGAAGCCAATCAGCACACCGCTTACAAAATCGTTAGGATTGTTGCACGATAGCCAATCACAATCGGGTATCGCGCCGCGCCTCCGAACGTCATGCATATGCAAGTATACAGCCGGTCCGCAGCGCGAGAAGTAAAATATACGCTTGCAAAAAAAGACGATGAAACACACCCCAAAAATCGGCAAATATTTCCCACTGCTAATACTCAAAACAGTCCATGTTTCCCTTCTACACAAAGAATATGTAATATTCTACCCATAAATAATGAAAATTCTACGTACATTTGTCTAGTCCAGTCGGGATCCAACGAAATCTAACGGCATTCCGAAAAAACAGAAATCAAAAATTACCGCCGTGGCGCCGTTTGGTTTCCCGTAGTCTGATTGGCTAACGATGACGTCATTGCTCGTTCCAGATTAGACTGCTTTACGGTCCACCTATTTTGCGTTGGTTAAGTTGTACGCAAAGAGCTTTATTGAATCGCCCCGAATTCAAGTACACATACCTTATTTTTTTATAATATCTATATTTCTCGTCTTTGAACAGTATTTTTAAGCCCCACTAAATCAAAACCAATAAGCTATTAAAACTCAAAGCATAGCCAATAAGCCAGGCGTGCATTTAATCAAGTTTTGATAAGTTTTTACTTAAAATCACTTAGCAATGATTTGCAAGTTCAAATTTAAATCTGAAGATTTTACTTTGTTGTACACAAGATTTAAGTAAAGGTCAGCTACTCTATTTCCCAATCTTCTGTTTCCTTGCTCTATGTTTACATCTGCCCAAATAAATGTAAATAAACAGCCAAACTCACTTTGGGAAAAATATATATTATGGTCTTGTTTTTGTGACACAGAAACACATCATGACATAAAATGATAGACTGTTAACGGTTTTCTTTATTTATTCACTGTCACACAACTTTACACAGTCACTACACACCTGATAAATATGACATGGTGGATTTCAAAAACGTAAATATTGCCAAAAATGTAACCCATAATACACTGTACATGCAAAACCATCTGCTGAATAAATAGTCACATCAATTAAAAGGTTTTGCTGTTGCAGAGAGTACATCATGAAGAAATATTAATTAAACTCCTTAACAGCATTGTTCAATTCCAACTTTTTGAATAGATACTGAAAATAAAGAATACTCTCTGACGATATTTATTTTTAAAACAATTTGTTTTAAATATTTAAATTGGAACACAGCAAGATGTTTGTTTGACGGTGAGATTTCTGGTCCAAACAGGGTAGTTTGTGTTGCGAAACAGACTTGTGAAACCAGCGACAGTTTGGGGAGATTGTTGTCTGTGTTTGTGCAAAATTTCAGTGTAAAAAACATGCCCTTTGTTTGTTTTAGCACACAAAAATGATTATCAGTTCCTCTTCGTGAGCTTCGTCGAGTGCGTAGTTTTCATTCCAGGCGTAAATGTGTGCTATTACGTTGACAACGATGTTGCGTGCCCCCACGTGTGCTACGTACTCCTGCTGCATTTAGGCTTTTGTGACAAAGCTTATAGTTTAGCAGAAAACGAGACAGCGTGTTGAACTAAGACTGATCAGACTTGAAGTTGAGGAATTATTCGCTGGCTTGGCGCAATATATCTCTGTGGGGGTGCTTCATACTGCACCGCATTCTTCGGTATTTTTTTCGTATACATTGAACAAAGATTTTAAGGAAATTACCTCCTGGAATCAACACATAATGTAATTTTAAGATATACTTCCCACTTGCACTTTTGTCGCAAATGTTGCTTTTCTGTAGAAAAATCACGTTTTCTTCCTCAAAAATTGCCTTCAGTTAGTGCACAAGATAACCATTCACGCGCGCGCGCAGCGCCCTCTGTTGTCGCGCTTACGCACAGACCGCTCGCCACGTCATTTTGTGCATTACTTTATGCAGTAATTTTATCATTTATTTATCTCAGAAATGCAACATTTGCGACTGAAGTGTCAGTGGGAAGTATATCTTAGAATTGAATAAGCTATCGATTCCAACATATAAATTTACCCAAATCCGTGTTCAATGTATATGAAAAAAAATACCCATTCTTCATCTCCAGCTCTACCCTAATCATACACACATGATTTCGCGTTAAAAGAGCTTGAAAAATGTGATTTCCCCACCTTTCTATAGGGATGTACATGATCACGATGAAGGATAGTGATGTCCGTGAAACAAATACTGTGTAAAACCACACTAACAACAGGACGAAATAATGACAAAAACGTCGACGCGACAGCGGGCAAACTTCAACGTTAGTGCTCTATGGGTGCACACAAGTAAATAGAGCTCCCATAGGAACCAATGCTAAATGCCCAATTTTCAAAAATCATTTAAAAATACTCACAACTCTCTCAGCTTCTCAGGACAACAACCAGAATACTCACTGATTTCTCATCTTTTTAATTCTGTTCAATTTTATGGGGGTAATCCGTCACTTTTATCCCCTAATTTCCACTTGAAACAAAACTAAGCCTACAACAGTGAAACTTGCTAATCAGACCTGCATCCATTTTGGAACAAAGGCACATACGCTACTGGGCAAAATAGGGCCACTTTTAGGAGCTACAGTGTCCAAAATGTTTGTAGTTGAAAGAAAAAATACCCCACATCGCGGCGATAGTCATATTCTACACAAGACCACACTCGTTCAGCTCGCAATTCTCTCTAATATAAAAGAATTTGAGGGCATACAAAATATTCATGAGCTCGGCGCACAGATTTGGCCTATTTACTTGTGTGCACCCCTATGGTTAGTGTTGACGTACCTGGGCGCAGCCATCTTTACTGTGTCAGATGCAGGTCATGTGACAGAACCAACGTCAGGTGACAGAATCATCCAGGCTCGGTGTTGGGTGACGTCACACCCACGCGCTTCGCAGGATTTGCGGCGAAGTTTAGCAGTGGTTGGAGCAGGCAAACTAAAGTGGCGCGCGCAAAGCACTGCTAAAGGAGTGTATGCTATGTGCATATAGACCAAATATTCCCTTGTACAGCAAAAAAACACGCAGACGGCCTTGGACAAGGCTAACCAAAAATATGAAAGAAGCAAAACAACAGAATTTAAAAAAACAACACGGAGGGGAACATTAATTCCAAGAAATTTAGTTTTGAGATTGTTCACAGAAAAAGAGGTTTGAATGGAACAATTAGAAAACTGTCAAACAACAATTGAGATTTATGCTCTTCGAAATACACTTTTTTGTGTGTCATTGAGTAAAAACTGCTTCAAAATTCATCATTTTTGAAGCAGCTACAAAGAGAACTACGTCATCTGCACATTCTGGCGTTTTATCTCTCACGCGTTGTGTTTAATGCGCACAATCTTATAGCGTAGGCAAATGCACGTACAAGCATTGAGCTCCATATGCGTACAACAAGTGCATTGTACGCCTGCATTGGACACACGCGCGTGCGCGTTCTAACGCGCAACATCAAAAACATTCCAAGTTCCACAGAACTGACGAAAAAGTACAAAAACGAGTTTACGCTGCATCCAACGCGAACGCAATACGCCAAAAAAATGTGGCAACGTGGTTTGTTTTAGCAACGTGATAAACAAACCAGTGGTTTTTGCTTCACCGATGAGTAAGCAGGCGATTTTATCTTTGTCCGAGATTTTTCATAATTGTTGAGCTAAACTCTCTTGAGCGATATTATTTTCAGGTACGGAAGGTCGAAGATACTTTAGGTAGAGAATGGGGTAAGTTATCTTTTGGCTGTTTTTGGAAGTTAGTTTATAAAATTCCGAGTTTAGGCCTCGAAGAATCAAACTGCACAATTTCTTAATTTTCAAAAAAAACCTGAAATGTATTACAAATTTAATTACAAAAGTAATGTGCAAGTTATACATTTTTGTACTTTTTACAACTTTTTCAACATCTCACCACGATATACTTTTTATGTAGGCCTACTAAATTTCATATAAATTTAGGCCTAAAATAGATCTTCACAGTTTCTCCACTTGTCCAAAAAGCGCATTGCAAGTTCCAATAATCGTAATCTTCAACTTTATTTGTTTTCCCGTCAGGTCTTTGAAGAGGTTTATTCTATCAAAATATGAGGACGCCGTCTGGACATCTGCGTATGTGACGGCGCTGGTCATTCGAACAACCACAGGGAGGACCGGCATGAGGTAGGGGAATAGGGGAAATAGTAAAAAATGACTCCAAATTATGAAGCGAATTTCTGCTAACACAGACGGGCAAAATGAGCATCTAAATTTAGGGAGTTTTTTTATTCCTTGTTGCAGGCGTTTCATAAACCTAGTACGCAGATTCGAACGGACGTCAACATATTTCCCACACCCTGAAGCTGAACCATTTCGCCGCTGGCGCAAGAAGCCTAAACGGGCTGACACCGAGACTCATGGCGCCCAAACCCAGGTCTCGAAAGTCCAGAACAAGACTGCTTCCAAGTCTCATGCGCCAGAGGTATGTGTAATGTGAAACATGTTCGGAATTGTCTGCATAATTCACAGAGAAAATAGTTTGTAAAATATTTGACTTATTAACAAACCTACTACATGTATCATTTTCTAACAACAGGCGTTTTATGAGCAAGCTGGGCCATCCAAGATAAGGACTACCGCCGAAATTCATGAATTTCAGGTATACATACATACTGATCCAACAACAATGAAATTTTAAAAGTATCAAATATTTCTTTTAATTTTTTTAATTTTTTTTCAAGGATCGAGAAAGAGTTCCTAGTTGCTAAATCCTTTAGGCTATCGTATTTTAAAAGCTTCATTGCTTTTCGAGAAAGAGTTGAATATTTTAGCACGCTGTTTCTGCAGACACGTTGAAGAATTTAGTACCCAAGGTCATGCAATTTAGCACCCAAGGTCAAGTATTGTGATACCCAAGGTCAAGTATTGTAATACCCAAGGTCAAGTATTGTGATACCCAAAGTCAAGGATTTTAGTACCAAAAGTCAGCCATTTTAGTACCCAAGGCCATGCAATTTAGTACCCAAGTTTTTAATATCCGAGGTCAAACATTGTAAAGTATCCAAGGCCAAGCTTTGTAGTACGCAAGGTCATAAAATTTAGCACATAAGGTCATGTTTAGCACCTAAGGTCCTTTCTTTCGTACTTTTATTTTATTTTACATGTATATTTTGCAGGAACTTTATGACAGCTTACCATATGTTGTTGAATCAGATTACACTGATTCCGATTATTCCGCTGAAACATCCGACAAAGAATCATCAACAACCGATTCCGACAGCGACCATGATTCATTCCAGTCCCCTCCGAGCCAAAACAGAGACACCGACGACAACTCGTATCTGAGTCCAGGCGAGATCGTGGACTTGTCAACCAGCGAGGACGAAACTGAGACAGAGTCGACATCTGAAAGGGAGGCTGGGGAGATCTTGGACCTGTCTATCAGCGAGGATGAAAGCGAGGCTGAGTCCGTATCTGAATGGGAGGCTGGCGAGATCGTGGACCTGTATAACAGCGAGGATGAAACTAGCCTTGTCCAAGGCCGTCTCCAGGTTTTTTGCTCTACGAGAGAATATTGGGTCTAGCGCATGCAAACTGCACACAGCATCAAATGTATTTTTTTTAAAGAAGCAGGAGCGTGTCGCATACTTGGGGCACAGGTGCATTGAATAACAATTGTAGCAATGCAGTATTAAGATGCATGCTTGAGCGCATTGGTCACTCAGGTTTTTCGCACGCCACAGACAGGATGTACTAAATTTTCTTTTAGTTTTAAGCCGGTCAGTCTTTTTCAGATTTCTCCACAATTCATTCTAGAGAAAAAGGTTTGTGAGGAGCTGAGCTGAGGTAAGTTGGAGCCGGAGGGTTAGTCTCCCAACTGACGCCTAACGCCTCTACGAAAGTCGACGTCCAAGTCCTGTCCTACTGCGGTAAAGCCGAATTCCTAATCAAGTATAAAGTGTATTTTTACTGTTTTCTTCCACAGGTGCGCAGCGATGGTGCGCAGCGACGGCGCGTAAGAAAATTATTTATTCGCGTTTAAGCGCAGCGTTATTAGAAAATAATAAATGACGCATGAATAGCGTCTGCATGTACTTTTGTACTTCCTTTCACATGCACCACTCAGTATCCACTTGACCATACTAAATATTTTTTGTTATGTGGTGCACACGGCCGGCGTAAAGTACAGAAACAATACCGTGTTTACTGTAGAAGAGAATGGCATAAAGCAACCAGACTGTTGGTTGCTAGGCAATGGTGTGCACCACGTAGCAACAACAACATAGTATGTGGACTTTCTCAACTGTACTCCATTTGAAAGCCGGCTTTTATTTGGGGAGCCGGCTTTTATGCAAATGTTACACGCAAAAAGCTAATTGGCTGCTACAAAAATAGATGTTTGGTTTGGTGTTTCAAAAGTTGCATTTTGTGGAAATATACGATATTCCACAATCAGGGTTGTAGTCGAGTCCATCACAAGTCCTTACAAGTCACAAGCTATTTAAATGAACTCCAACAAAGGCATACTTTTGTGTGTGTTCATCCTTTGCTTCTTGTTACAGGACTTGTGTGTGACTTGTGTGTGACTTGTGTGTGACTTGTGTGTGACTCGACTGCAAACCTGTCCACAATCAGAGATCTTGCCCAATTTTACATTTTAATTTAAAAATTTAATACAATTTTTTTGTCTTCTGTTTACAGCCGAGATCCCTATGATGTGCCACCAAAGACTCTCCTCGAACCAATACCTCTCCTGAATCCATTCGACTTCATGGATCCACTAGATGGGAAAATGGTCTTGGGCCACGGCACCTTCGAAAAAAAAATATATATCAAATTTTAGCTGAACATATCCCTCAAAGGAATAGAGCTCAAGAGAGATCATGATGGCAAGCTTCACTGAACAGGAATGCAACAAAGGAGTGTGGGGTCAGAATGAAAAACACCAAAAAACAACGATGTCAACTTTATTGCACTCAAGCAGAGGGGAGTTACAGTTCAGTATTTTGCTTCCACCATACATGTACCTAATGCAATGGCACGATTTAACCATTTTGATTTGGATGTTTTGACAAGACATTTATAAATCCAAAGTCACTTAAAAATTTCCTAATTGTCTACACACAAATTGCCCAAATCACAAGTTGCATTGTTCTTTTTCATTCTGACCCCACACTCCTTTGTTGCATTCCTGTTCAATGAAGCTTGCCATCATAATCTCTCTTGAGCTCTATTCCTTTGATTAATATTGTATTTGATTCGGAAACTGAAAAATACTATAACAAAAATCCTAAAGTTTACTTTTTTTTCAAAAATCTATATTTAAAGTCTATTTATTTATTGCATACACCGATAATATTCCATGCAACTCCGATAAACAAATTTTTTTTCGTTTGGCATAAAATCACTGAAAAATGAATGTGTGCTATTTTTAGAGTGAGACAAATTATATTTTGTTAATAGAAATGTTCTATTTTCCAAACCTATATAGACAAAATATTTTTACAAATACCGATTTATTTTTGTTACATACTCTCCAAAAGATTTTTACAAACATTCAAATTTGGGATGGGACGTTAAACCGTTTAACCGAAAAACCGGTTTTGCCAAACGTTTAAACGAAACCAGATTTTAAAGAATTTACAAAAATTTTCAGAGGGTTATTTGTAATGACTTTAAATAAATTAAATAAATTTACCGGTATATGTGGTCGTAGTACACTTTTGACCAGATAAAGGTTCGATGATTATTTTGGGGACCTAGGGGTATTGTATACATTGCACATGCATCTATAAAGACCAGCAACAATCTTTAGTGACACAATCTTAACCGACACTTGAAAGAATTGCAAACCGGTTTCTGAATTAACCGTGAATTTTCATCCCTAATTCAAATCAAAATACCTAAATTTAAAACCTAATTTTGAAAACGTAGTCTGAAATCATAGTTGATTTTTTTTTCAAATATTTGAATCAGAATTTTTTTTGCAAAGGGGGGGGGGGGGGGGGAGGACAAAAATTCTCAGAAATTAATTGAAAAACAAAGCAAAACCAAGCTGTTTTCGATGCGTGTTCATTTCTTAATTTTGAATCTCGTTAGACTTGTGCAGAGCTGCCAACCCTTTCTGATTTTGGAACATATTTTCTGGGGGGAAAAATGTCTGATTTTGTAACTCCTGACAAATTAAAAACACTCCTGGGTTGTCAGTTAACAACCTCAGAGATCTTGAGATGCATCTGAAGTTGGAAGCTCAACCTATTTTCCGAGTGTCTTCTCCAAAATTAGGAAGAGATGGCAGCTCTGCATGTGACAGAGTTAATTGTTATACAGTCAATTTTTATTGGGAGCCCAGAGGCCGATTTCACAAAGTGCTAAGATGCATCTTAGGAAGGGCCACTCTTCTTATCTTGGTATGGGAATTAGGATGCATCGAACTCGTCTTTGTGAAATCGATCCCAGGTCTCAGTGGTTAGTTGATAAATTGTACTAACTGCAGGACCTGTTAACTGATTTTAATACATGACCAGGGGCTGATTTCACAAAGCACTAAGACGCGTCTATAGAAGGGTCACTCTTCCTATCTTGGGACGTTGGTATGGGAATTAGGACGTATTGAACTCGTCTTAACTTGTCCCAGTGGCCGATTTCACAAATAGGCTGAGACGCGTCTAAAGCCGGCCGTACACCTTGCGCTTCGTCCGTGATTCGATCACGATAGCGCATGTTGTGCAGTCGCATCACAATGTGTACGTGTTTTGCGATGGGTTCTAATGGCGATGTTGTCACGATTTTGTGTACGTGCCCGTCGAAACGTAATCGCAGAATTTTGAGCATGCTTGAAATTTGTCGGAATGCAAGGTGTACGGCCGGCTTAAGAAAGGGTCACTCTTCTTATCTTGGCATGTTAGTACGGGAATTAGGATGTATTGAACTCGTCTTAACTTTTCAGAAATTGATCCTAGGGGTGGTATTTTGCATATAATTCTCAAAATTAGGGGTCCAAAAGTGTGACATGCTTTTAAGTGTTTTTAATGATTTAAAAGTGGTTTCCCCGTAGGAAATAATTATTTTTATTTGAACAAATGCCACTCAAATTTAATGTTTGTGTGTAGATATGGCACCAAGGTTAATGCAAACTCATTCTACAGCCAATTTTCAATGGCGTACACGAAAATATTGCAAATATGCAAAATACATAAACAATTTATTCTCGAAGCGTATTTAACTAGTACACATTTGGAACAAAGTCGGCCGCGGTGCCCCTTCGGTTGGCCTCAAAATTAAGGCCAAAGTGACCTGTGCCTTGTTTTTGTTACTGGCAAAATCATTGCTTCCAATAACGATTTGGGAAGTTGTTTTTATGGAGGTACAAACACCGATTCGCAGAAGTAACATCGTTGTTGTAAAACACTCGTCAGCCATTCCGAATCTGGAAAAAAAATTCAAATGAGAAAACAAATTTCAGAGATAAAATATGTAAATTTAAACTGTTTTTACAAAGTTTGAAATATTTTATGCAAACTTCATATAAAGTAAATGACTAATTTGTCAGTAGTCATTTGACAATAATGATGAATTACACACAAATCCACCATTACACACACCACCTTCACAAAATTTCTTCAGGCTAGTTTAACAACATTCTTCCTTAGATATGTTACACTCTTATTCCGTGAATCTGTAAAATGTTTTATCTTGCAAATGATACATAGGCCTTTAGACCCCAGGCGTGCCAAGGCGTACCTCTTTCTTTAACTGGTAATGCCAATGCATCACAATGTAGACACACTTGCGGGGTGGAGGTTGTCTGGCACAGTTGTAGGCTTAACCTGCACCTTGCTGCAAAACCAAAGAAAGAAATACAGGCTCGTTCGTGCATGTAATGGATGAGCGCTTTTCGTTCTAACAGCAACACAAAACGCACAGCCCATGCACTGGACGCCACCCAGCTATGGCGGATATGCAGGGAGGAGAATATAGTTAACGAATTGGTGTATAGGCTATTTTGCACTTTTGCTGCTATATCATCTTTGATGAAGCCCTACCCATGCATGCCTAGAAGCGGAAGCTAGACAAGTTTTACTACAGTGGAAAGTCACCATAAACGAGCATCGTATCTGAACCATAACAAGTGTTTGTTTTGGTGGCGTTTGATGCGAACAAATGGATATATACTAAAATGGGAGCCATGAGCGATGTTCATTGTAGCAGATTGTTCTTTATGGTGTTCATTATAGCGAATTTCCACTAATAAAATTGGAATGATGGCCAAAAACTCACCTCTCCTGTGTTTACAGTATCCATGGCAACACATCCATTTTTGTAGTGTGTAATATCAAGCTCCACAGTCTGTGGGCCCAATCTCCAATCTGTGAATACATAAGAAACAAAAAATTAGCAACTGTGACAGAAATGCAACCAATCCAGGCTTTGACATTAACCAAGGCCACTGGGGCCAATGGCCTATAGTGCCCTGCTGAGTGGTCCCTGATGCTCCTTCAAGATACACACTTTCTGAGGCCAACTTGGCCAACATGCCAAATCCTTAAATTTCATGAGGTTTGCATGTACACCAATAATTATGGTATTTTTTTCATATACATTGAACACGGATTTGGGTAAATTTATATATTGGAATCGATAGCTTATTCAATTCTAAGATATACTTCCCACTGACACTTCCGTCGCAAATGTTGCATTTCTGAGATAAATAAATGATAAAATTATTGCATAAAGTAATGCACAAAATGACGCGGCGAGCGGTCTGTGCGTAAGCGCGACAACAGAGGGCGCTGCGCGCGCGCGTGAAGGGTTATCTTGTGCACTAACTGAAGGCAATTTTTGAAGAAGAAAACGTGATTTTTCTACAGAAAAGCAACATTTGCGACAAAAGTGCAAGTCGGAAGTATATCTTAAAATTACATTATGTGTGGATTCCAGGAGGTAATTTCCTTAAAATATTTGTTCAATGTATACGAAAAAAATACCATAATTATAACCAGTGCACATTTGAATGATGACTGTTGGCCTTGGTGCCCCTCCAGTTGAAATTTTGTAAAAATCAAGGCTGTAGTGACCTGATCCATTTTCATAACATCGAAGAGTATAAAGAAATGCAAAGCTGATCATTACTATTTTTACCTTAAAATGAAATATCAAGCACTTTTTATTCCGTTTAGAAGCCATCTAAAATTAGGTGTCAACATTTTCACAGAGAGTAGTATTTTTCAAGACAGAAAGAATTGGGAAGTTGATCATGGCTTCAGACCTTGTGTGCAAAACATATGAGATAGGCTGAAAAATTTCTAAGCATTTCCTCACAAAAACTTACATTTTTAATTCCCACTCGAAATTTCGTTTCTTTTCCATCAAATCTGCACAATCCAATGCTTGATAAGTAATTTTAAAGAAAAAAATTAATTGCACATTGTAACCATATCGTCATCGTAAGCGTTAGAATTTGCAAATTATAAGATATGTCGTGCAGTGCCAGTGGCTGAGAATCCTTACAAAACCATACAATACTTCATTACCATGGAGCTATAAAAGCTTTTACAGCGACATTTGCAAACGTATTTTTAGCACGAAAATTCGTGCAATTCTGCGTCTCCTTGGCGGGAAATGCGCTGTGGACCGGTAGTACTATTTACCGGAAAACACCGGAAAACACCAGAAAACACCGGAAAATATACTAAATACCGGAAAACATACTCAATACCGGAAAACACCGGAAAACAGTATTTTTATGGTGTTTTCTGTAGGTTGTGGGGGTGGTGTTTTAAGTGCTTTCAGGTGTTTTCCGGTATTGAGTGTGTTTTCCGGTATTTAGTGTGTTTTCCGGTATTTAGTGTGTTTTCCGGTATTTAGTATGTTTTCCGGTATTTAGTGTTTTCCGGTATTTAGTATGTTTTCCGGTGTTTTCCGGTGAGTTTTCCGGTATTTTCACACCCAAATATTTCCAGCTGGTTGTGTCCTGCGTTGGTTTTAGATATTCTTGATTGGAAAACAAAACAAAAAAAACTACTTACATTTTTCAATAAAAAAACGTCTATTTCCGACAATCTTCGACGAGAAAACCTGTTGTTACGATGTGACCAGCTAAAATAAAGTTGGCTAGCATTTTCGGAGTCGACTCCGATTCCAAAAAGAATCAAAATTCTATTCCAGATCGATTCCATATTTCGTATGAAAACATCTGTGTACACTGCGATTTCTTGTTGTGTCCAGGAAAACCCATTCTAATCGATTCTAGTGTGGAGTCACGCCAAAGTTCGACGTGGTCTTTTTTTGCGAACGTACAGTTGGTGTGCATCTACGGAGGCCCAATGAGAGTACGGGTGGCGCTCTTATGTCACGCGCATTTATACGGCGCGGCATACAATGTACAGTTTCGTTTGACGTTCTCTTTGGGCGTCCGTCAATGCACAACTACACGTTTGCAATCGTTTTTATCGTGATAAGGAGTCCGAGAAATTTGTTCGTCGAAGATTGTCGGAAATAGACGTTTTTGATTAAAAAACGGCAATGTAAGTAGTGCTTTTTATTTGTCTTCTAATCAAGAATATCTAAAACCAATACAGGAAACAACTAGCTGGAAATAGTTGGGTGTGATTCTAATTTCGAGGCAAAATGACAACAATCCACCGTATGAAAGGGGTACCTTCTGTCCCTACGGGAAACCCGTAGGGACAGAATCATTCTGTCTACCTCTATTGATACTGCTCTTCCAAAGTCTCCCAACGGAAGGGAACATTAATTCCAAGAAATTTAGTTTTGAGATTGTTTACAGAAAAAGAGGTACAATGATTGGTACAATTAGAAAACTGTCAAACAACAATTGAGATTTATGCTCTTCGAAATACACTTTTTTTTTGGTGTCATTGAGTAAAAACTGCTTAAAAAAATCATCATTTTTGAAGCAGCTACAAAGAACTACGTCATCTGCACATTCTGGCGTTTTATTTCTCACGCGTTGTGTTTAATGCGCACAATCTTATAGCGTAGGCAAATGCACGTACAAGCATAGACAGAATGATTCTGTCCCTACGGGATTTCCCGTAGGGACAGAAGGTACCCCTTTCATACAGTGGATTGTTGTCATTTTGCCTCGAAATTAGAATCACACCCAACTATTTCCAGCTAGTTGTTTCCTGTAGTGGTTTTAGATATTCTTGATTAGAAGACAAATAAAAAGCACTACTTACATTGCCGTTTTTGAATCAAAAACGTCTATTTCCGACAATCTTCGACGAAGAAATTGTTCGGACTCCTTATCACGATAAAAACGATTGCAAACGTGTAGTTATGCATTGACGGACGCCCAAAGAGAACGTCAAACGAAACTGTACATTGTATGCCGCGCCGTATAAATGCGCGTGACATAAGAGCGCCACCCGTACTCTCATTGGGCCTCCGTAGAGGCACACCAACTGTACGTTCGCAAACAGAAGACCACGTCGAACTTTAGCGCGACTCCACACTAGAATCGATTAGAATGGGTTGTCCTGGACACAATAAGAAATCGCAATGTACACGTATGTTTTCATACGAAAAATGGAATCGATCTGGAATAGAATTTAGATTCTTTTTTGGAATCGGAGTCGACTCCGAAAATGCTGGAGCGCCCCCAAGCGGTAAGCCTAGCCAACTTTATTTCAGCTGGTCACATCGTAACAACATATTTTCTCGTCGAAGATTGTCGGAAATAGACGTTTTTTTTATTGAAAAACGGCAATGTAAGTAGTTCTTTTTTGTTTGTTTTCCAATCAAGAATATCTAAAACCAATGCAGGACACAACCAGCTGGAAATATTTGGGTGTGATTCTAATTTTGAGGCAAAATGACAACAATCCACTGTATGAAAGGAAAGCTCACTGACTACAATCATTGAGCTAGCTCACAAGTGCATTGTACGCCTGCATCAGTGTTCATTTCCCTATGTGCTATGTACGGGAATTGCACGCGACGTCAATTCAAATTCTCGAAACAATAGGGAGGTTTCGGTCGCATACGGTTAGGCAAAACGACGACTATTAGTGAATTTTACGTCATCGATTTGTGCGTATTTGTGCGTACTTGTGGCGTTTACACAAATATCCCAAGTGTTGTTTTGTTGTTTACACTGATAGCAACGCCTCTATACCTTATTGAAAAACGGACAGCGAAAGGTAACGATTTTGAGGTTTGGCTAATCGTAGTCGTAATGACTAACCGTACACACCGAAACCTCACTAATGACGAATTGTACCCGACGATTGACGGTAACGTCCGGACGACCGGACGTGCATTCGGGTAACTTCGGGAACCTTCGGAGAAAGAAGGAATTCCTCCTGTTTCAAAATGTCGGAATTGGCGGCTGCCGGACCTTAAATTCAGTCTAGTCAAAGAATTTCTGGTCCAGGTACCAGACTAACTAGAGTACAAGTAGGGCGTGTTTGTTTCGGACGGTACGAATCCGCCGACCCCGATCTGCGCAGATGGTTCAGCGCTATGCATAGTTGGATCTAGCTGAACCATCTGCGCAGATCTCGGGATCGGCGGATTCGTCCGAAACAAACACGCCGCCGTAGTCTCGGGAATCTCTCCTGGAAGTTCAGCATTGGGGGGCGGTACCGTTTTATGTATAGCTGCACAGGGGTTTTATGATGGCACACAGGGGACATGGCATACCACGGATATCTCTGCAAATATTTGCAATGTCGCAATTATCGTCATAAACAAATGTATTTTGCGATGTCATACGCCTTTGCAAACATGTTTGTAAATATATTCGCAAACATTTGCCAAGAAAATTATGCCACCTAAAATATTAGCAACGATAAAACGGTCATGTTCGATGATTCTTGTAAGCCGCCTTATATTTTTCAAACCATTAGAAGCGCGTGCACGCGGTGTATTTGGGTCACGCGCTGCATTCCGACGCGCTGCTGTATTTGGGTCACTCGCTGATTGGTTCCCTAGGAAAGCCTAGGCAAAAACAAAGAAAAAGTTAAACCTTCCGGGAGAGATTCCCAAGACTACTAGTACTCTAGTGAACAAAGGGATGGTCTGTTAGTGCTGCAAGAGGGCGCACTACTGTGAATGGCCAACGCGTACACAAACCAATATCGACTAGAGTAGTCTTGGGCGAAGACTACCTCCGGGTACAAATTTGTACCCACCAAAAATTAGCCTTGACCAAGGCGTTGCGCTCTTCTAGACGGCCGCTGAAGATAAAACTGAACAAAGCGCTTACGAGCTACGGAATCTGTTGCACGTATTGGCTCACGACGCGCGCCGCGCTACGACTATGACTATGACTATGCACACATGCACATATGTATCGGTACGGTCCTAAACCCAATGCAAAGAGTATAGTAAACAGCTGGGCCAGGCCGTACGCAGCTAGTACGCGATATGTATTGCCGTACGGGTTTATTACGGAAGTCCATTATGCCGTGTGCATATAGACTAAATATTCCCTTGTACAGCAAAAAAACACGCAGACGGCCTTGGACAAGGCTAACCAAAAATATGAAAGAAGCAAAAACAACAGAATTGAAAAAAACAACACGGAGGGGAACATTAATTCCAAGAAATTTAGTTTTGAGATGGTTCACAGAAAAAGAGGTTCAAGAATGGAACAATTAGAAAACTGTCAAACAACAATTGAGAATATGCTCTTCGAAATACACTTCTTTTTTTGTGTCATTGAGTAAAAACTGCTTCATAATTCATCATTTTTGAAGCAGCTACAAAGAGACCTACGTCATCTGCACTGGCGTTTTATTTCTCACGCGTTGTGTTTAATGCTCACAATCTCATAGCGCAGGCAAATGCACGTACAAGTGCATTGTACGCCTGCGTCAGTGTTCATTTTCCTGTGTGCTTTGTACGGGAATTGCGCGCGGCGCGCTTTGGACGCGCGCGCGTTCTATAACGCGCAACATCAAAAACATTCCAAGTTCCACAGAAATGACGAAAAAGTACAAAAACGAGTTTACGCTGCATCCAACGCGAACGCAATACGCCAAAAAAAGTGGCAACGTGGTTTGTTTTAGCAACGTGATAAACAAACCAGTGGTTTTTGCTTCACCGATGAGTAAGCAAGCGATTTTATCTGTGTCCGAGATTTTTCATAATTTTTGAGCTAAACTTTCTTGAGCGATATTATTTTCAGGTACGGAAGGTCGAAGATACTTTAGGTAGAGAATGGGGTAAGTTGTCTTTTAGCTGTTTTTGGAAGTTAGTTTATAAAATTCCGAGTTTAGGCCTCGAAGAATCAAACTGCACAATTTCTTAATTTTTAAAAAAAACCTGAAATGTATTACAAATTTAATTACAAAAGTAATGTGCAAGTTATACATTTTTGTACTTTTTACAACTTTTTCAACATCTCACCACGATATACTTTTTATGTAGGCCTACTAAATTTCATATAAATTTAGGCCTAAAATAGATCTTTACAGTTTCTCCACTTGTCCAAAAAGCGCATTGCAAGTTCCAATTATCGTAATGTTCAACTTTATACGAAGACCCAGAGGGGACATTTAAGTATTATGTTTTTTAAATTTTTAATACGTACGTACGTGATAATAGTACGTACGTACGTGATAATAATAAGTACGTACGTATTATTATCACGTACGTACGTGATAACAATACGTACGTACGTGATAATACTACGTACGTACGTGATAATTTATTACGTACGTACGTGATAATACTACGTACGTACGTGATAATAATACGTACGTACGTACTATTATCACGTACGTACGTGATAATACTACGTACGTACTTAATATTATCACGTACGTACGTATTAAATTATCACGTACTTACGTGATAAATTATCACGTACGTACGTATTAAATTATCACGAACAAACGTACTATTATCACGTACGTACGTAGTATTATCACGTACGTACGTAGTATTATCACGTACGTACGTATTAAAAACATAAAAAAGGAAAATACTTAAATGTCCCCTCTGGGTCTTCGTAACTTTATTTGTTTTCCCGTCAGGTCTTTGAAGAGGTTTATTCTATCAAAATATGAGGACGCCGTCTGGATATCTGCGTATGTGACGGCGCTGGTCATTCGAACAACCACAGGGAGGACCGGCATGAGGTAAGGGGTAGGGGGATAGGGGAAATAGTAAAAAATGACTCAAAATTATGAAGCGAATTTCTGCTAACACAGACGGGCAAAATGAGCATCTAAATTTAGGGAATTTTTTTATTCCTTGTTGCAGGCGTTTCATAAACCTAGTACGCAGATTCGAACGGACGTCAACATCTTTCCCGAACCCTGATGAACCCTTTCGCCGCTGGCGCAAGAAGCCTAAACGGGCTGACACCGAGACTCATGGCGCCCAAACCCAGGTCTCGAAAGTCCAGAACAAGACTGCTTCCAAGTCTTATGAGCCAGAGGTATGTGTAATGTGAAACATGTCCGAAATTTTCTGCATAATTCACAGAGAAAATAGTTTGTAAAATATTTGACTTTAATATTAACGAACCTACTACATGTATCATTTTCTAACAGGCGCTTTATGAGCAAGCTGGGCCATCCAGGATAAGGACCACTGCCGAAATTCATGACTTTCAGGTACATACATACTGATCCAACAACAATGAAATTTTAAAAGTATCAAATATATCTGGAAAAGAACGGGCTGACTTTTAATTTTTTTAATTTTTTTTCAAGGATCGAGAAAGAGTTCCTAGTTGCTAAACTCTTTAGGCTATCGTAATTTAAAAGCTTCATTGCTTTTCGAGAAAGAGTTGAATATTTTAGCACGCTGTTTCTGCAGACACGTTGAAGAATTTAGTACCCAAGGTCATGCAATTTAGCACCCAAGGTCAAGTATTGTGATACCCAAGGTCAAGTATTGTAATACCCAAGGTCAAGTATTGTGATACCCAAGGTCAAGTATTGTAATACCCAAAGTCAAGGATTTTAGTACCAAAAGTCAGCCATTTTAGTACCCAAGGCCATGCAATTTAGTACCCAAGTTTTTAATATCCGAGGTCAAACATTGTAAAGTATCCAAGGCCAAGCTTTGTAGTACGCAAGGTCATAAAATTTAGCACCTAAGGTCATGTTTAGCACCTATAAGGTCCTTTCTTTCGTACTTTTATTTTATTTTACATGTATATTTTGCAGGAACTTTATGACAGCTTATCATATGTTGTCGAATCAGATTACACTGATTCCGATAATTCCGACGAAACATCCGACAAAGAATCAACAACAACTGATTCCGACAGCGACCATGATTCATTCCAGTCCCCTCCGAGCCAAAACAGAGACACCGACGACAACTCGTATCTGAGTCCAGGCGAGATCGTGGACTTGTCAACCAGCGAGGACGAAACTGAGACAGAGTCGACATCTGAAAGGGAGGCTGGGGAGATCGTGGACCTGTCTATCAGCGAGGATGAAAGCGAGGATGAAAGCGAGGCTGAGTCCGCATCTGAATGGGAGGCTGGCGAGATCTTGGACCTGTATAACAGCGAGGATGAAACTAGCCTTGTCCAAGGCCGTCTCCAGGTTTTTTGCTCTACGAGAGAATATTGGGTCTAGCGCATGCAAACTGCACACAGCATCAAATGAATTTTTTTTAAAGAAGCAGGAGCGTGTCGCATACTTGGGGCACAGGTGCACTGAATAACAATTGTAGCAATGCAGTATTAAGATGCATGCTTGAGCGCATTGGTCACTCAGGTTTTTCGCACGCCACAGACAGGATGTACTCAATTTTCTTTTAGTTTTAAGTCAGTCTTTTTCAGATTTCTCCACAATTCATTCTAGAGAAAAAGGTTTGTGAGGAGCTGAGCTGAGGTAAGTTGGAGCCGGAGGGTTAGTCTCCCAACTGACGTCTAACGCCTCTACGAAAGTCGACGTCCTGTCCTACTGCGGTAAAGCCGAATTCCTAATCAAGTATAAAGTGTATTTTTACTGTTTTCTTCCACAGGTGCGCAGCGATGGTGCGCAGCGATGGTGCGCAGCGACAGAGCGTAAGAAAATGATTTATTCGCATTTAAGCGCAGCGTTATTAGAGAATAAAACGAGCCACTGTGCGATAACGACTTCCATAGTAAACCCGTACGGCAACACACTGGCTGCGTACATACAGCACTACCTGCGTACGGGCTGGCCTAGCTCGAAAGACAGCCTTGTCGAGTCTGCACTTCCGGGTTTAATGTCTTTCTTTATTTTTTGCGTGTTTCGCATGAATAGCGTCTGATGTACTTTTGCACTTCTTTTCACATGCGCCACTCAGTATCCACTTGACCATACTAAATATTTGTTGTTATGTGGTGCACACGGCCGGCGTGAAGTACAAAAACAATACCGTGTTTACTGTAGGAGAGAATAGCATAAAGCAACCAGACTGCTGGTTGCTAGGCAATGGTGTGCACCACGTAGCAACAAAAACATAGTATATGGACTTTCTAAACTGTACTCCATTTGAAAGTGAAGAATTTGGGGAGCCGGCTTTTATGCAAATGTTACACGCAAAAAGCTAATTGGCTGCTACAAAAATAGATGTTTGGTTTGGTGTTTCAAAGGTTGCATTTTGTGGAAATATACGATATTCCACAATCAGGGTTGTATTCGAGTCCATCACAAGTCCACCACAAGTCACAAGCTATTTAAATGAACTCCAACAAAGGCATACTTTTGTGTGTGTTCATCCTTTGCTTCTTGTTACAGGACTTGTGTGTGACTTGTGATAGACTCGACTGCAAACCTGTCCACAATCAGAGATCTTGCCCAATTTTACATTTTAATTTAAAAATTTAATACAATTTTGTTGTCTTCTGTTTACAGCCGAGATCCCCATGATGTGCCACCAAAGACTCTCCTCGAACCAATACCACTCCTGAATCCATTCAACTTCATGGATCCACCAGACAGGAAAATGGTCTTGGGCCACGGCGCCTTCGAAAAAAAAAATATATCAAATTTTAGCTGAACATATCCCTCAAAGGAATAGAGCTCAAGAGAGATCATGATGGCAAGCTTCACTGAACAGGAATGCAACAAAGGAGTGTGGGGTCAGAATGAAAAACACAAAAAACAAGGATGTAAACTTTATTGCACTCAAGCAAGGGGAGTTACAGTTCAGTATTTTGCTTCCACCATACATGTATACCTAATGCAATGGCATGATTTAACCATTTTGATTCGGATGTTTTGACAAGACTTTGATGAATCTAAAGTCACTTAAAAATGTCCTAATTGTCTACACACAAATTGCCCAAATCACAAGTTGCAATGTTCTTTTTCATTCTGACCCCACACTCCTTTGTTGCATTCCTGTTCAATGAAGCTTGCCATCATGATCTCTCTTGAGCTCTATTCCTTTGATCAATATTGTATTTGATTCGGAAACTGAAAAATACTATAACAAAAATCCTAAAGTTTTATTTTTTTTCAAAAATCCTATATTTAAAGTCTATTTATTTATTGCATACACCGATAATATTCCATGCAACTCTGATAAACAAATATTATTTTGTTTGGCATAAAATCACTGAAAAATCAATGTGTGCTATTTTCAGAGTGAGACAAATTATATTTTTTTAAATAAAAATGTTCTATTTTCCAAACCTATATAGACATACATGTATATCAATTCCGAAAAATATTTTTGCAAATACCGATTTATTTTTGTTACATACTCTCCAAAAGATTTTGACAAACATTCAAATTTGGGATGGGACGTTAAACCGAAAAGCCGGTTTTGCCGAATGTTTAAACGAAACCCAATTTTAAAGAATTTACAATAGTTTTCAGAGGGTTATTTGTAATGACTTCATGAAATTTAAATAAATTTACCGGTATATGTGGTCGTAGTACACTTTTGACCAGATAAAGGTTCAATGATTATTTTGGGGACCTAGGGGTATTGTATACATTGCACATGCATCTATAAAGACCAGCAACAATCTTTAGTGACACAATTTTAACCGACACTTGAAAGAATTGCAAACCGGTTTCTGAATTAACCGTGAATTTTCATCCCTAATTCAAATCAAAATACCTAAATTTAAAACCTAATTTTGAAAACATAGTCTGAAATCATAGTTGATTTTTTTTTCAAATATTTGAATCAGAATTGTTTTGCAAAGGGGGGGGGGGGGGGGGGGGGGGGGGGACAAAAATTCTCAAAGAAATTAAATGAAAAACAAAGCAAAACCAAGCTGTTTTCGATGCGTGTTCATTTCTTAATTTTGAATCTCGTTAGACTTGTGCAGAGCTGCCAACCCTTTCTGATTTTGGAACATATTTCCTGGAAAAAAAATGGCTGATTTTGTAACTCCTGACAAATTAAAAACCCTCCTGGGTTGTCAGTTAACAACCTCAGAGATTTTGAGATGCATCTGAAGTTGGAAGCTCAACCTATTTTCCGGGTGTCTTCTCAAAAATCAGGAAGGGTTGGCAGCTCTGCTTGTGATAGAGTTAATTGTTATGGAGTCAATTTTTATTGAGAGCCCAGAGGCCGATTTCACAAAGTGCTAATAAGACGCGTATTAGGAAGGGCCACTCTTCTTATCTTGGTATGGGAATTAGGGTGCATTGAACTCGTCTTTGTGAAATCGATCCCAGGTCTCAGTGGTTAGTTGATAATTTGCACTAACTGGTGAGACCTGTTAAATAATACATGAACAGGTCTCAGTGGTTAGTTGACAATTTGTACTAACTGCAGGACCTGTTAATTGATTTTAATACATGACCAGGGGCTGATTTCACAAAGCACTAAGACGCGTCAATAGAAGGGTCACTCTTCTTATCTTGGGACGTTGGTATGGGAATTAGGACAGATTGAACTCGTCTTAACTTTTCTGAAATCGATCCCAGTGCCGATTTCAGCCTGAGACCTGTCTAAAGCCGGCCGTACACCTTGCGCTTCGTCCGTGATTCGATCACGATAGCGCTGCGTTCCAATGGCGATGTGGTCACGATTTTGTATACGTGTCCGTCGAAACGCAATCACAGAATTTTTAGCATGCTTGAAATTTGGCATGTCTGTGCAATCGCAACGGAGTCGGAACGCAAGGTTCTTCTTCTTCTTCTCGAGTGATCCCCTAAAGGGATCTGTTGCTGAGATTAGCCGACTTAAGTCGTTGCCCTATAGCCACCTATAGGAGGTTCTTCAGCATGGCCACGAAGTGCGAGAGAACAGGAAAAAATTCTCAGTTTTAGATACACCATGCACCAACTTGTATGGGGAAAACCCACGGAATCAGGCAGGGACTGAGAACCCAATCCACATACTGACCCGGACGGGATTCGAACCTGGACGGGATTCGAACCGGACCACATTGGTGGAAGGCGAGGAAAGAGCCGCTATACGCCAACCTGACTCCCCATAGGAGCGCAAGGTGTACGGCCGGCTTAAGGAAGGGTCACTCTTCTTATCTTGGCATATTAGACAGTTTCGGTAAGCTCAAAATCCGCGCGCGTATACGTAGCATTTTCAGCTTTGACGTCATCACTTTATGCGGTCTCCTCGTAGTGATGCGGATCAGCCACATGTAGGACAACGTATGGGAGCCGTTTGACACGGGAGCGGTACGTATAAAATTAATCCCGACTTGTTTACACCAAATTAGTGTTATGTCACACGGATACGTCTGCGAACACGTACCATTAAACTGAGATGCCAAAACTGTCTATTGGTACAGGCATTAGGACGTATTGAACTCGTCTTAACTTCTTAGAAATTGATCCTAGGGGTGGTATTTTGCATATATCTATAAACACTGGCAACAACGTTTAAAATATCAACTAAACAGTTAAAGGAGCGCCTCCAGATCACATTTATGAGCCTACCATCATGTGTCATATTTTTCTAATTACCGTTCTGAAATTTCGCATTCTCAATCCGTACATTTCCGGGGATATCGTTAAAAAAACCACTGAAGTTAAGTGAACTAATTTATCCGCCACATAATGCAGTGCAGTGATGACATCAATGAGATTACAAATTTCATTTTCTCCCCATTGATAGTATTTTAGGGATGTATTTTATATGATTTTTAGGTTAAAACGAAACAATTTTCTGGAAAAATCTGAACACGCTCTTTTAACCGGTTAACATGGTGGTATTTTGCATATATCTATAAACACTGGTGGCAATGTTTAAAGTGTCAGCTAAACGGTTAACTGTAACTTGAAAGAACTTTGAACTAGTTATACTAAATTAAACGTAAATTCTCAACCTTATCAATATAAGACAAATTACGTACCTCTTGGGAGAACGTTTGGAGTTCACTCCGCTGTAACTTTTCTCCATAATCCACCGCACAAGCAGGATCGCGACCACCGTTGCTCCTAAGCTTTCATGGCCGGCGAACGACTTGGAGAATTTAGCATTGACATCGTCTAACATCTGAAGAAAAAAAAGCTTAAAGAGGAAGAATCCCCCTTGACAAAAATCCAGCATTTAGGCTTTTTTCGATAGTCCAAACATCCCTCTTGCCGACGTGGATTTTTACTATATTTTTTACTATATACTAAAAGTGCGCTTTTCGAAAATGAGATTTTCGCGATTTCTGAAACGCTCATTAGGTATTCATGATATGCGCGTGACCCCTTGACGCAATCCTGAGAAAGAGAAGTCAACACGATTGTTAGCTCCATACGTTTACACGCAAAAAACTTGGAAAACCGTCTGTTAGATGGTGTTTTTTGAAGAATTGTGTTGGTCCAAAAAGCCAGATATATGCCCAGTAGCGTGGTTGTATGTTTTACCAGACACTATGAAAAAAAGAAGAGCAGAAAGATTTTCTTTTCTATTACCAAGAGAGAGAAAAATGAGTAGCTCATTCTAACTTGTACCGGCCGATGTAACACGTGGGAACTATACGGCCCGCAGGGAACCGTTCCATTCTGTATTACAGACCGCTGTGAATGCCGTTCGTTCCGTGACAAAACCACCCGTCGCAATGCACCAGTATTTACTTCAAAAGGGCTTCATTGTGAGCCCTTTTGTGAGCGCTTTTTCACGTTTGTATTTTGAATTACAAGGCATGATAAACATTCACTTCGTGTATTTTCCATTCAATACTGCACAGGCCGTTTTGTATGTTTCTCAGGATGACGTCAAAACCCTGTTGATAAACAGACCAAGTGACCTCGAGCGTTTCAAAATTTCGGGTGAAGAGGGTCGGAACTGCTTTACGTTTTAAGCAAAAGCCTGTCGATTTTTTGTGAAAAACAAGTTGTGATGGTGTTGTAGCACATACACCTCCATGATAAACAGAAAAACTCAAAAAATGTGGAAGGGGGGATTCTAGCTGTTTAAAGATAGTATACATGATTGGCAAACTGTTACAAATAGTTTTATCCCCCTGTGTGATTGAAGATATGCATGATTAAAACCAACCTGAGCAAAAACCAGCTCCGTACTTCGTCTAACTTTTGAAAAAAATAGTCAAAAAAGGGTTTACAGTCATTTCGCCCCAAAACCACTTCGCCCTGAACCACAGCCTGTGCATGAAGTGGTTTTGGGGTGAAGGGGCATTTGGGCGAGGTAGTGTTTGGACGAAGTGATTTGGGGCGAAATGGCACTTGGGCGAAGTGGTTTGGGGCGAAATGTCACTTGGGCGAAATGGTTTTGGGGCGAATTGAATTTACGTCTCGCGAGACGAAAAATAATTGTTTTGCTCATTTCTCAAAGACTATAGCACTTCAGACAAAACCATTCCAATATTTATAAGTAATTGACAAAAGAGAGACTATTTATACAGGTATGAAACAATATTAAGTTAAACAAGTATGAAAACTTGAACATATATGTTTGTTTGGAGAGTCCGGAGAACGAGCGAGTATATATGCTACGTGGCAGGCAGGCTATAGGATATTTGCCCCGCGCAGCACGGCAAATAGCCTGAGTGCACACACGACCGAGTTAGTTGCTCCGGTGTACATTCGTGAAGAAAAAACATGATGCGAACTCCTCCAAAGAAAACGGAAATTTCTATTCGGTCGTCCGGGCTGTCCAGTGAAATCGTGAGCAGAAAATTTGAGATATCCTGTGTAGGAGAAGAGAGAATAGTTTGTGACAAAGTCGTGAGGCTTGCGCGTAGTTGCAACGGCTGGTGATATTTTGATGATCTTTTTTCACAACGACAATTAAAAGGGTTATTGTCAATGCTGCTACATCACAAAATCATGTCAACAGTAGGCCGGTGTGTACCTTTAAACATTTCACAACGACAATTAAAAGGGTTATTGTCAATGCTGCTACATCACAAAATCATGTCAACAGTAGGCCGGTGTGTACCTTTAAACATTTCACGCAAACCACCCCCCCCCCCCCCCCCCCCCCCTTTCAAAATCCTGGATCCGCCCCTGGTCTGGATTGTGTGTCAGAGGTCTTGGTGAAAACCTGAGAAAGTATACCACTGCCTCATAGCTCATCTGGTAGAGCGTGACTGCCATGTGTGTCAGCGGTCTTGGTAAAAACCTGAGGGAGTATACCACTGTGCCTCATAGCTCAGCTGGTAGAGCGTACGTCTGCCATGTGTGTGTCAGCGGTCTTGGTGAAAACCTGAGGGATGAAATTTTAATGAAATTACCTCAAAGATTTGAATGAAATTACATGTACCTCCTGGAATCAACAGATCATCCAATTCTAAGATATACTTCCCACTTGCACTTCTGTCGGAAATGTTGCAATGCTAAAATTACTGCATAAAGTAATGCACACAATTACGGCGCAAGCGGTCCGCGCGTAAGCGCGACAACAGAGGGCGCTGCACGCGCGTGAATGTATCTTGCTTGTGCACTAACTGAATGCAATTTTTGAAGGAGAAAACGTGATTTTTCTACAAGTATATTTTAAAGTTCGATTAGGCCAAACAAAATAAATGGTGTGTTTACGGTAACCCGACCTACCTGGAATTTATGAGGCCAAATTGCCGACCTCAAACTTTTTATTGTGGATTTTCAAGTTGATAATTTTAAATGGGCACTATTTGCAATAATTTCAAACGAACATAACATTTTCTATACATGGTACATGTACTTGTACATGAACATGGTTAATAGTGTTGATAGTGAGTTTCAAACATTGCAAAACAACACGCAAATGCATGAACTGAAATGTAAAAAGAATTACAAAATAAAATTATTTTCCTACTTACCTACATGGATTTATTTTAGGCCGTTACCGTAAACACACCATTTATTTTGTTTGGCCTTATCTGTTGATTCCAGAAGGTAATTTCTTTCAAATCTTTGTTCAATGTATACGAAGTATGTTGGAAGTCTGTTTGGTTGGTTTTTTTGGGCAGTTTCTGGAACGCATCGTTCGGCAAAAAGTCCGGGAAATTTAAAGTTCTGCATGTAGCGTTGTAGGCCTACATCTATTGCCTGAGTCGTCAGGTACGAAGACCCAGAGGAGACATTTAAGTATTTTCCTTTTTGATTTTTTTAATACGTACGTACGTGATAATAATACGTACGTACGTGATAATACTACGTACGTACGTGATAATACTACGTACGTACGTGATAATACTACGTTTGTTCATGATAATTTAATACGTACGTACGTGATAATATTAAGTACGTACGTAGTATTATCACGTACGTACGTAATAATAATACGTACGTACGTATTATTATCACGTACGTACGTAGTATTATCACCATAGATACAACTCTATGATTATCACGTACGTACGTAATAAATTATCACGTACGTACGTAGTATTATCACGTACGTACGTATTGTTATCACGTACGTACGTGATAATAATACGTACGTACTTATTAATAGAGAGGTTTTGCAAAGTGACGAATACGGTTACGAATACAGATATGATAACGGTAACCGTTCACTGAACTGGGTTTCGCACTGTACGTGTGACTACGTGCATACAAAATCTGCTATATATGCTATATATGCTTTGCGCTTGGCTTTGTTTGCAGCAGATTTTCCTCACTTTCACGTGGGCACGACTCATTAAATTTAATCGGTATTCGTGGAAGATACATCACAAAGAAACAAAATGCATCAAACTTATTAATCCATCACGGAAAAAGCGAAAAATCCGCATAACCGGTATCCGTTTTTATGCTACGCGTATGGAGGCCGATATCCGTTGTTCACGCGTATGAAAACAAGTGTACTACGGTTACGCGTCACGAGACGCGCATAAAGTCATGACGTATCCGTATCCGTATCGGTATCCGTGACGGTGCGAAACCTCCCTATTATCACGTACGTATTAAAAATAAAAAAGCATAATACTTAAATGTCCCTTCTGGGTCTTCGTAGTCAGGCCAACAAAAATTTAAAAAAAAAACGGAGCCAACGACTCAGTAGAGTCATCATATCATGATCATGATGGTATGGTAAGCTCGGGTATATTCGACCACGAAGGGAATTCGACCAGCCTTAATTAAAAATGTACTCAATATCAAACAACTAAACTAAAATCGTAATTATTAAACCTACAGACTGTCTTGTTTAAAGTCACACCATCAATGGCGATTTGGGTACTGACCCAATATACTGTGGCGTTCGCGGCGAGAGTCGACGGTGACTCTGCTGACCCCAAATTATTTATTCTATCTTTCAGACGCGTACGGGAGCGGCTCCGCACACGCCGGGGGATTCTCGTACATGTATAAGCGGCGGGAAAACTAACCCAGGGAGTGCATCCGTTTGGAGAAAATATATCCCCATAGGAAAAACACTTAGAACAGACAAATAAATTCACCCAATACTCCGTAGTGCAATAAAACAACGAAACAACTGCTTTATTCCAGGATTAGCACAAGGAGGTACATGAACCTCCTCATCGGTGTACCTCATCAGTGTACCTCCACTAATATTCACCTCCTATAGTCGGACCTCCAAAGAGTGTCCGAACCTCTCAATAACTCAAGGACAATTCATCTATAATTTCCTCTTTTTGACTAGCGCAATAAAACTTCCACTAGGCCAATAAATTGCGAAATACCCAAAGCTAGTGTAGGGGTTCCCCCTTTTGAGTACCGCTTTGACTCTCCGGAGCAGAGTTGAGACCGACGGCTGGGTCTAGCGCCACCACGCGGCGACGGGTGGCAATCCTTGCTTACTCGTTGCCGTGCAACCGGCCTGGGGCCAATTTCATAAAACATGTTATGCTTAATCAAAATTTTTGATTAAGCGTAGCACGAAAATTAGCTTAAGCGACGGCGTATTTCACCACTCAATTCAGCCGCTTGCTATGCTTAGCAATGAAAAGCGCGCGCGCACAACACGGTTCGTCTGCTTTTTTGTGCACTTTATCGTCTGCTGTGTGACTGTCAGATATAGCTGCACGTTAATTTATTAAATTATTTTCCCGGGCGAATATTTCATGCCAAATGTTTCTTTTTGGCTTGCGTGAATTGACGAAATTTAGCCGTCTACATGTACGTATATACGTGCGACAACACGAGAACTAACTTGAGTGTTCAATAACTGCTTTTCTGCAGTAAGACTGTTGACATGCAAAATACATTATGTGATTTGCATAACGATTGGCGATTTGACAATATTGCACTACCGAAAAGGGTCACGTATGTAGGGCAGGGGTATGGTAAGGGCCAACGAGCTCAGTTGAAATTTGATACATTGTATAAACGTGGCGCGTGCGGTTTTTTTTTTAGTTTTAGAGGTCACGCGTACGCATATATTATTTATGTACACACATTGTTATTTTTTTTGCATGCACACAAAAACAACAGACGCACTCTGCTATCTGACACTTGATTTGCAGTTCGTCAGTCGTGTTTGTAATTTTCTTCTACTCAAAAGTCACAGTGGGTAGGCCTATATGCTAAATTATATTATCATGAAATCGCAGTCGAATCACCGAGTCCACAGTACGACACGGGACACACATGGATATGGATTTATTTGACGAAAGAATAAGCCTCGTTTAACGGTAAGTTGAGCTTTCGTCTATTGTACGCCTAAATATCCCTGACGCTAGGCTTAAATCTGTAAATTGAACCTATAGGCTAGGTTCAAAACCCAACTCAACTTTTTGAAGTTTTACTCGAACGTGTTGAATAGAGATTTATTATGCAAATCTGAAATAGGGGAGGCAAGGCCATGCATATTCCGATCGGTCAGCAAGCCGGTCAAACGTAAAATTTTGCCCGGCCGAAATCGATAGCGCTGCCAGTCTTGCGTCGCCTCCAGCGGATTCTCTCGGTCTCTAAACAATCTAGGCCGCCGCTCAAAAGGAATATCTCCTCGTCGTCTTCTAATTCTGCGCCGTTGCAACACCTTTGGCTTTGCTTTGCAACGAACAAACTACAAAAAATGGCGGCGTTAGCATGCCATTTGGCTTGCTAAGGGCTTTAAGCAAAAAACGACTGCTTAATTCTTTTATGAAATGCCATCGGCCGCTTAATGCGCCGCTTAATCAAAAATCGGGTGCTAACATGTTTTATGAAATTGGCCCCTGGGCCCATGCCGTCCACCAACTCAGGTAAACATTCCATATTTTCATTGAAAACCGGCCGATCCACATTTTATTTGGCCGATAATATACCTTGTGTAAATGTTTAAGTAATTTAGAGAACTTTTCCAACAAAGAAAGTGCATATTACAGGTGATTTTTGCATCGTTAATATCGGTAAAGATGGCGCCTTCGTGTATATCCATTGCATCTATTTCGTGAATAATGTATAATTCGTAACGATCATACACAGTTGTGCTGTGACGCCTTTTGAATAGATTATTGGTCCCAGGTCAGCCGTAATTGTGTGTAAAACATCCTTTTATTTCACTACCAGTGTGTACTAGACAGTATCACGGTTAAAATTGAGTTTTACTGTCAATTTTAAAATCGGAAATCCTGTTCATGAGCATTTTATTTTGTAACATGATATATGCCAGTTTGCCTTAATAGTGATAGTAATTTTGGATCTTCGTTTTGGCTGGCAGTTGTTTAATACTGGCTATAATTGGGTCACAATATGTACGTACGTGTTTTTGTGACCGTAATTGTACATGTAATTTTATGCAGCACTGCAGAGATTTTTAATGTAGCCACTCGAAAGTTGTGCTCGAAATTATGAAGCACTGTCATTAGCAATTTAATTACAGGAGCTATTGACAGTTGGAACACCGTGTATGGTTTTATGGAGAGCCAGCCCATGCACGAATACTGTGCAGAGATTTACAGCAGAAATTATTTGGTTCAGTGAATGTATTATTGTGATAAATATTGGTTCACACGCATATTACTGTGTGTGTCAATGGTATTAGACTTGTTCACCAGTCCTACCAGCGTGACGCAATTTATATGATGAAGTCATACAATTTTGGCCTGTTAAATGTGGTATTTTTAACACATTTAAATTTCATTATTGATACTTGCCAATGTGTGGAGCACAGTACATGTATATTATTATTAGAGGCTAAACTTACCAGACATGTATTATTTAGCCAAACACATGTTGGATCTTGCATATTGTACATGTACATGTTATTAATGTTATTCGCATGTACTTACGGAATGTCTTTTCCTTCTTATTCCTCTTTTTGGCAATCCTTGCTTACTCGTTGCCGTGCAACCGGCCTGGGCCCATGCCGTCCACCAACTCAGTTTAATAAAGCCAAATCGGAACCCAGTAATACTCTGCAGTACCACTCAGTTTATTACTAAAGCGCCCTCTACACTAGACTTGCCTAAACTTTTAGCTTTGCAAACAACTTCAATTTCCGGTACAACACAATAACAATGGTTACTCACATTCACCGTAGCAAAAGGCCGTGCTGCTTGCGCCGTGGGAGGTTGGCAAGTGCAACGCTAACAAACTCCATAGCAACTTGAATTACGCGCCGACAACTGGGCGCCTAAAATCGCCAACTAATGCGGGTCGTGCGCCAACGTGATAGCAGCGCGCCCAATAGTGCGATGTCTCGCGCAGCAGCCAGCCATACCCAAACACGCCTAAACGTGCGCGCTGTGTATGTGCTCTAATATGCAATCGCCCAAATGTGCGGTAATCTGCGCCATAAACAGTACTCGCACTGTACTAATGCAGTGCATGCCATGCTTGTATCGCAAGCGTTCGCTGTGCATATGCTGTAGCTGCAAGGTGAAGGCATCGTCACTGGTAAATAACACCAGTAAGTTCGAAAACAGTATAAAAGGTAAAAGTTTTAGTAATCATTTCAACCAATTTTCGCTACAATACTGTAGCTCAAACAATAAAAAAAAAATGAGTTTGAAACATGAAATGAAGAAGCGTCGTGATTTAATGTGATCGCTTGGGATCCATCCAGTAAGCGGTAAGAAGTATAGGCCTACACGCTATTCTGTGGCGTCAGTTTGGACGTCCTTTGGATGGAATGGTGATTTTTAATGAACCTTTGGTCATTTGGCCTGCTGCTCATCTGACCAGTAAGAAATTGCCGGTCTAAAAAGCTTGGATATTCGATCACTTAATGCTTTGCTGAAACATGTGTGTTTTTTTGTATTATCGAATGTGTTGCAACTGTCTTTCGTCCCAGTAAACTTATGCAAATCTAGTAAAGTTTTTACGATGTAAATGCGTATGTTGTTAAATAAACATAAACAATATATTTCGTCACTCGGCTCCTAATTTACAATTTCCTGCAATAAAACTGCATTAGACGAAAAATGCAACACGTCGATTTGCACATCATTAAGACCTCATCTTGGTGGCCAATTAAGCTGCACCTCATCCATCGGTCCTCCAGTTCGGGGCTTGATCAGTTGATGTAGTCAGTGAGCTTTCCTTTCATAAAGTGGATTGTTGTCATTTTGCCTCGAGATTAGAATCACACCCAAAACTTTCCTCCTAGTTGTGTCCTACAGTGGTTTGAGATGTCCATGATTGGAAAATGATTTTTAAAAAAGACTTACAGAACCGTTTTTGAAGCCAAAATTTCCTCTTGCGTTGAATCCGGACGAGGATTTTCGTCGTAACTGTAAATTCTGGGCGCTAGAGGGCGCTGTTACGAAATAGTGGCTTTGGCTATGGCTATGTTGTTACCATGCTGTTTCTAAGGACCTTTATTGTATGCCCATGGCAACAGCATAGCCACAGCCAAAGCCACTAATTCGTAACAGCGCCCTCTAGCGCCCAGAATTTACAGTTACGAAGAAAATCCTCGTCCGGATTCAACGCAAGAGGAAATTTTAGCTTCAAAAACGGTTCTGCAAGTCTTTTTTTAAAATCATTTTCCAATCATGGACATCTCAAACCACTGTAGGACACAACTAGGAGGAAATTTTTGGGTGTGATTCTGTCCCGTTGGGACAGAATCATTCTGTCTAGCGCTTGATGCAGAATGAAAGGCAATACCTCGGCATGCCTGATTCTATTCATGGACCTTAAATTAAATTTGTAATAGGCCTACATTTCAGATTTTTTTTGGAAAAATTAAGAAATTGTGCAGTTTGATTCTTCTAGGCCTAAACTCGAAGTTTTATAAACTTTAACTTCCAAAAACAGCCAAAAGATAACTTACCCCATTCTCTACCTGATTAATGGACCTTAAATTGTTTAGTGGTTCTAAATAAACTCTTGAAAACATGTCTGGCTCCACGCCGATGGACACTTTTTGCCGCCATTCAGATTTGGTTGCAACTTTGGACGTTCTAACGCGCAACAGCAAAAACATTCCAAGTTCCACAGATTAATGTACTTTTTACAACTTTTTCAACATCTCACCACGATATACTTTTTATGAAGGCCTACTCAAATTTCATATAAATTTAGGCCTAAAATAGATCTTCACCATTTCTCCACTTGTCCAAAAAGCGCATTGCAAGTTCCAATAATCCTAATCTTCAACTTTATTTGTTTTCCCGTCAGGTCTTTCAACACGTTTATTCGATCAAAATACGAGGCAGACGTCTGGACATCTGCATATCTGACGGCGTTGATCATTCGAAAGGCCACAGGGAGGATCGGCATGAGGTAAGGGGGGAAATATTAAAAAATGACTCAAATTTACGAAGCGAATTTCTGCTAACACAGACGGACAACAAAATTAGGGAGTTTTTTATTCCTTGTTGCAGGCGTTTCATATTAAAGCTAGTACGCCGATTCGAACGGAGGTCAAAATCTTTCCCGCTGGCGCGCAATACGTCTAAACGGGCTGACACCGAGGCCACACACTGCCAAGCCGAGACTCATGGCGCCAAAACCGAAGCTCGTGGAGCCCAAACCGAGGCTTCGAAGATCCGGAACAAGCCTGCCCATAAGTCTCATGAGCTATAGAGGTATGTGTCATGTGAAACGGGTCCGAAATTTTCTGCATACTTTACATAGAAAATAGTTTGTAAAATAGTTGACTTATTAACGAACCTACTATACATGTATCATTTTCTCTGTTTTTAACAACAGGCGCTTTATGAGCAAGCTGGGCCATCCAAGATCTGGACTACCGCCGAAATTCATGAATTTCAGGTACATACATACTAATCCAACAATGAAATTTTAAAAGTATCAAATATTTCTGGAAAAGAACGGGCTGACGTTTAATTTTTTTACAATTTTTTTCAAGGAGAAAAGTTCCTAGTTGCTATAAGTTCTTTAGGCTATCGTATTTTAAAAGCTTTAATTAATTGCTTTTCGAGAGAGAGTTGAATATTTTAGCACGCTGTTTCTGCAGACACGTTGAAGAATTTAGTACCCAAGGTTATGCAATTTAGCACCCAAGGTCATGCAGTTTAGCACCCAAGGTCAAGTATTGTAATACCCAATGTTATGTAATTTAGTACCCAAGACCATGCAATTTAGTACCCAAGTTTTTAGTACCGGAGGTCAAACATTGTAAAGTATCCAAGGCCAAGCTTTGTAGTACGCAAGGTCATACAATTTAGCACCTAAGGTCATGTTTAGCACCAAAGGTCCTTTCTTTCGTACTTTTATTTTATTTTACATGTATATTTTGCAGGAACTTTATGACAGCTTATCATATGTTGACGAATCAGATTACACTGATTAAGATGACTTGAATGATTCTGATTATTCTGATGAAACATCCGACAAAGAATCATCAACAACCGATTCCGACAGTGACTATGATTCATTCCAGTCCCCTCCGAGCCAAAACAGAGACTCCGACGACAACTCGTATCCGAGTCCAGGCGAGATCGTGGACTTGTCAACCACCGAGGATGAGACAGAGTCGACATCTGAAAGGGAGGCTGGGGAGATCGTGGACCTGTCTATCAGCGAGGATGAAACCGAGGCTGAGTCTGCATCTGAAAGGGAGGCTGGTGAGATCGTGGACCTGTCTATCAGCGAGGATGAAACCGAGGCGGCATCTGAAAGCGAGGCCGAGGTCGATCTTGAGATCCCCGTCAACAAATGGGGCTGAAGGCAGGATTATTTCAACGATTTCGGCCAAGATCAGGTCAGCCTCTTCTTTGCGAAAGCCAAGAAACCAAGGTACTTATGTCAACCTCATTTTGAAATGAATCAATGTGTTTTACAGACTGGCAATTTTACATAATCAAAAGGAAATTTATTGTTTTCACAGAACAAAATATTTTCCTCCAACACTGGTAGTAAAAAATAATGATTACATGTAGTTTCCATTTTTCAAGCAACATTGGTCAAACCATTTGTTCAACTATGACCTCGTTCCCACTAGAGAAATCGCTTCGATCGACAAAGATTAGTTAATCATCGTTAGTTAATGAAGCGTGCGTTCATAGATCACTTAACGAAGATCGAACGAAGAGCGACCGCTAACGAAGATCGATGAAGCCGGGGGTGTCGTGCATCAAGCGCTGAGCTTCAACCATCTAGACGCGCTGTGTGATTTTCCGGGCGACACGTCAAAAACAACGCTTGCCCGGCACTCGACGCACAACGTACGTGTGCAACAGGCCCGCCAAATCGCTTTATTGATTGAAGGGAGCCATTCACATTACAAATTTGCTTCATCGAATGAAGCGATCTCTTCGTTGAGTCAAGCGATTCTAATCATCGTCGAATGAAGAGGCGTGCATTCACATCAGAAAACTCTTCGTCAAATCATTGTCGAACGAAGCGATTTCTCTAGTGAGAACGGGGTCAAAGATTACCAAGTGAAAAAAATTTCTTTGTCAAAGCAATTTTACAAAGCAATTTCACTCCTACAAACTCCATTATCAAGTGATTTTCTGTGATAATACAAAAGTAGAAATATGATTTAAAAAACACCAAAAAGTTACCAATAAATAAAGTTAAAAAGGTTATACTGTATTGGTGTTAGCCACACCCATTGGTTCCAGGGTCCAGTTTCATAGAGCTGCTTAACAGCCTATTCTCATAACCGAGCGTCAGGCTATTTCATAGACATCGTTAACGGTAAGCATGGTAAGGAACTGAAAACATGCCGTAACTGCAGAGCCAAACTTAGTGACACAACAATAGCCATTACCAAGCGCGTGCATGCTTAACCACGCCTCGACCATGAAATAGCGCCTAACTCGTCCGCTACAGTCGAACGGATGTTAAATCTTTCCCGCACCCTAAACCCGGCGCAAGAAGTCTAAACGGGCGGACACCGAGGCCACACACTGTCAAGGCGAGACTCATGGCGCCAAAACTGAAGCTCGTGGAGCCCAAACCGAGGCTTCGAAGATCCGGAACGAGACTGCTTCCAAGTCTTATGAGCCAGAGGTATGTGTAATGTAAAACTTGTCCTAAATTATTTTGCATAATATATATTACATAATTTATTTATTAGATGGAAAATAGTTTATAAAATAGTTGTCTTATTAACGAACATACTACATGTGTCATTTTCTCTGTTTTTAACAACACGCGCTTTATGAGCAAGCTGGGCCATCAAAGATCTGGACTACCGCCGAAATTCATGAATTTCAGGTACATACATACTGATCCAACAACAATGACATTTTAAAAGTATCAAATATTTCTGGAAAAGAACGGGCTGACTTAATTTTTTTACAATTTTTTTCAAGGAGAAAGAGTTCCTAGTTGCTAAGTTCTTTAGGCTATCATATTTTAAAAGCTTCATTGCTTTTTGAGAAAGAGTAAATATTTTAGCACGCTGCTTCTGCAGACACATTGAAGAATAGCACCCAAGGTCATGCAATTTAGCACCCAAGGTTATGTAATTTAGTACCCAAGTTTTTAGTACCCGAGGTCAAACATTGTACAGTATCCAAGGCCAAGCTTTGTAGTACACAAGGTCATCAAATTTAGCACCTAAGGTCATGTTTAGCACCAAAGGTCCTTTCTTTCGTACTTTTATTTTATTTCACATGTATATTTTGCAGGAACTTTACGACAGCTTATCATATGTTGACGAATCAGATTACACTGATTCCGATGATTTGAATGATTCCGATTATTCCGACGAAACATCCGACAAAGAATCATCAACAACCGATTCCGACAGCGACTATGATTCATTCCAGTCCCCTCCGAGCCAAAACAGAGACACCGACGACAATTCGTATCCGAGTCCAGGCGAGATCGTGGACTCGTCTACCAGCGAGGATGAAACCGAGGAAGAGTCTGCATCTGAAAGGGAGGCTGGCGAGATCGTGGACCTGTCTACCAGCGAGGATGAAACTGAGGACGAGCTGGAAGCTGAAAGGGAGGCTGGCGAGATCGTAGACCGGTCTACCAGCGAGGATGAAACCGAGGAAGAGTCTGCATCTGAAAGGGAGGCTGGCGAGATCGTGGACCTGTCTACCAGCGAGGATGAAACCGAGGACGAGTTGGCAGCTGAAAGGGAGGCTGGCGAGATCGTGGACCTGTCTATCAGCGAGGATGAAACCGAGGACGAGCTGGCAGCTGAAAGGGAGGCTGGCGAGATCGTGGACCTGTCTATCAGCGAGGATGAAACCGAGGACGAGTTGGCATCTGAAAGGGAGGCTGGCGAGATCGTGGACCTGTCTATCAGCGAGGATGAAACCGAGGACGAGCTGGCAGCTGAAAGGGAGGCTGGCGAGATCGTGGACCTGTCTATCAGCGAGGATGAAACCGAGGCTGAGTCTGCATCTGAAAGGGAGGCTGGCGAGATCGTGGACCTGTCTATCAGCGAGGATGAAACGGCAGCTGAAAGGGAGGCTGGCGAGATCGTGGACCTGTCTATCAGCGAGGATGAAACCGAGGACGAGTCTGCATCTGAAAGGGAGGCTAGCGAGATCGTGGACCTGTCTACCAGCGAGGATGAAACCGAGTTGGCATTTGAAAGGGAGGCTGGCGAGATCGTGGACCTGTCTATCGGCGAGGATGAAACCGACGACGAGTTGGCAGCTGAAAGGGAGGCTGGCGAGATCGTAGACCTGTCTATCAGCGAGGATGAACCCGAGGACGAGTTGGCAGCTGAAAGGGAGGCTGGCGAGATCGTGGACCTGTCTATCAGCGAGGATGATCTCTTCGTTGAAACAAGCGATTCTAATCATCGTCGAATGAAGAGGCGTGCGTTCACATCAGGAAAACTCTTCGTCAAATCATTGTCGAACGAAGCGATTTCACTAGTGAGAACGGGGTCAAAGATTACCAAGTGAAAAAAAATTCTTTGTCAAAGCAATTTCACTCTTACAAACTCCATTATCAAGTGATTTTCTGTGATAATACAAAAGTAGAATAAAGTTAAAAAGGTTATACTGTATTGGTGTTAGCCACACCCATTGGTTCCAGGGTCCAGTTTCATAGAGCTGCTTAACAGCCTATTCTCATTACCGAGCGTCAGGCTATTTCATAGACATCGTTAACGGTAAGCATGGTAAGGAACTGAAAACATGCCGTAACTGCAGAGCCAAACTTAGTGACACAACAAAAGCCATTACCAAGCGCGTGCATGCTTAACCACGCCGCGACCATGAAATAGCGCCTAACTCATCCGCTACAGTCGAACGGATGTCAAAATCTTTCCCGCACCCTAATCCCGGCGGGCACACACTGTCAAGGCGAGACTCATGGCGCCAAAACCGAGGCTTCGAAGATCTGGAACGAGACTGCTTCCAAGTCTTATGTGTAATGTAAAACTTGTCCCAAATTATTTTGCATAATATATATTACATAATTTATATACATGTATTACATGGAAAATAGTTTATAAAATAGTTGACTTATAAACGAACATACTACATGTGTCATTTTCTCTGTTTTTAACAACACGCGCTTTATGAGCAAGCTGGGCCATCAAAGATCTGACTACCGCCGAAATTCAGGTACATACATACTGATCCAACAACAATGACAATTTAAAAGTATCAAATATTTCTGGAAAAGAACGGGCGGACTTAATTTTTTTAAAATTGTTTTCAAGGATCGAGAAAGAGTTCCTATAGTTGCTAAGTTCTTTAGGCTATCATATTTTAAAAGCTTCATTGCTTTTTGAGAAAGAGTAAATATTCTAGCACGCTGTTTCTGCAGACACATTGAAGAATTTAGCACCCAAGTTTTTAGTATCCGAGGTCAAACATTGTAAAGTATCCAAAGCCAAGCTTTGTAGTACGCAAGGCCATAAAATTTAGCACCTAAGGTCCTTTCTTTCGTACTTTTATTTTATTTCACATGTATATTTTGCAGGAACTTTATGACAGCTTACCATATGTTGACGAATCAGATTACACTGATTCCGATGATTTGAATGATTCTGATTATTCCGACGAAACATCCGACAAAGAATCATCAATAACCGATTCCGACAGCGACTATGATTCATTTCAGTCCCCTCCGAGCCAAAACAAAGACACCGACGACAACTCGTATCTGAGTCCAGGCGAGATCGTGGACTTGTCTATCAGCGAGGATGAAGCTGAGTCTGCATCTGAAAGCGAGGCTGGTGAGATCGTGGACCTGTCTATCAGCAAGGATGAATCCGAAGCTACATGTAAGTCTGCATCTGAAAGGGAGACTGGTGAGATCGTGGACCTGTCTCTCAGCGAGGATGAAACCGAGGCCAAGTTGGCATCTGAAAGGGAGGCTGGCGAGATCATGGACCTGTCTATCAGCGAGGATGAAACCGAGGACGAGTCTGCATCTGAAAGGGAGGCTGGCGAGATCGTGGACCTGTCTATCAGCGAGGGAGGCTGGCGAGATCGTGGACCTGTCTATCAGCGAGGGAGGCTGGCGAGATCGTTGACCTGTCTATCAGCGAGGATGAAACCGAGGACGAGTTGGCAGCTGAAAGGGAGGCTGGCGAGATCGTGGACCTGTCTATCAGCGAGGATGACACCGAGGACGAGTTGGCAGCTGAAAGGGAGGCTGCTGGCGAGATCGTGGACCTGTCTATCAGCGAGGATGAAACCGAGGACGAGTTGGCAGCTGAAAGGGAGGCTGGCGAGATCGTAGACATGTCTATCAGCGAGGATGAAACCGAGGACGAGTTGGCAGCTGAAAGGGAGGCTGGCGAGATCGTGGACCTGTCTATCAGCGAGGATGAAACCGAGGACGAGTTGGCAGCTGAAAGGGAGGCTGGCGAGATCGTGGACCTGTCTGTCTATCAGCGAGGATGAAACCAAGGACGAGTCTGCATCTGAAAGGGAGGCTGGCGAGATCGTGGACTTGTCTATCAGCGAGGATGAAACCGAGGACAATCTGCATCTGAAAGGGAGGCTGGCGAGATCGTAGACCTGTCTATCAGCGAGGATGAAATCGAGGACGAGTTGGCAGCTGAAAGGGAGGCTGGCGAGATCGTGGACCTGTCTATCAGCGAGGATGAAACCGAGGACGAGTTGGCAGCTGAAAGGGAGGCTGGCGAGATCGTGGACCTGTCTATCAGCGAGGATGAAACCGAGGACGAGTTGGCAGCTGAAAGGGAGGCTGGCGAGATCGTGGACCTGTCTATCAGCGAGGATGAAACCGAGGACGAGTTGGCAGCTGAAAGGGAGGCTGGCGAGATCGTGGACCTGTCTATCAGCGAGGATGAAACCGAGGACGAGTTGGCAGCTGAAAGGGAGGCTGGCGAGATCGTGGACCTGTCTGTCTATCAGCGAGGATGAAACCAAGGACGAGTCTGCATCTGAAAGGGAGGCTGGCGAGATCGTGGACTTGTCTATCAGCGAGGATGAAACCGAGGACGAGTCTGCATCTGAAAGGGAGGCTGGCGAGATCGTAGACCTGTCTATCAGCGAGGATGAAACCGAGGACGAGTTGGCAGCTGAAAGGGAGGCTGGCGAGATCGTGGACCTGTCTATCAGCGAGGATGAAACCGAGGACGAGTTGGCAGCTGAAAGGGAGGCTGGCGAGATCGTGGACCTGTCTATCAGCGAGGATGAAACCGAGGACGAGTTGGCAGCTGAAAGGGAGGCTGGCGAGATCGTGGACCTGTCTATCAGCGAGGATGAAACCGAGGACGAGTTGGCAGCTGAAAGGGAGGCTGGCGAGATCGTAGACCTGTCTATCAGCGAGGATGAAACCGAGGACGAGTTGGCAGCTGAAAGGGAGGCTGGCGAGATCGTGGACCTGTCTATCAGCGAGGATGATCTCTTCGTTGAAACAAGCGATTCTAATCATCGTCGAATGAAGAGGCGTGCGTTCACATCAGGAAAACTCTTCGTCAAATCATTGTCGAACGAAGCGATTTCTCTAGTGAGAACGGGGTCAAAGATTACCAAGTGAAAAAAATTTCTTTGTCAAAGCAATTTCACTCTTACAAACTCCATTATCAAGTGATTTTCTGTGATAATACAAAAGTAGAATAAAGTTAAAAAGGTTATACTGTATTGGTGTTAGCCACACCCATTGGTTCCAGGGTCCAGTTTCATAGAGCTTCTTAACAGCCTATTTTCTCATAACCGAGCGTCAGGCTATTTCATAGACATCGTTAACGGTAAGCATGGTAAGGAACTAAAACATGCCGTAACTGCAGAGCCAAACTTAGTGACACAACAATAGCCATTACCAAGCGCGTGCATGCTTAACCACGCCGCGACCATGAAATAGCGCCTAACTCGTCCGCTACAGTCGAACGGATGTCAAAATCTTTCCCGCACCCTAAACCCGGCGCAAGAAGTCTAAACGGGCGGACACACACTGTCAAGGCGAGACTCATGGCGCCAAAACTGAAGCTCGTGGAGCCCAAACCGAGGCTTCGAAGATCCGGAACGAGACTGCTTCCAAGTCTTATGAGCCAGAGGTATGTGTAATGTAAAACTTGTCCCAAATTATTTTGCATAATATATATTACATAATTTATATATTACATGGAAAATAGTTTATAAAATAGTTGACTTATAAAAGAACATACAACATGTATCATTTTCTCTGTTTTTAACAACACGCGCTTTATGAGCAAGCTGGGCCATCAAAGATCTGGACTACCGCCGAAATTCATGAATTTCGGGTACATACATACTGATCCAACAACAATGACATTTTTAAAGTATCAAATATTTCTGGAAAAGAATGGGCGGACTTAATTTTTTTACAATTGTTTTCAAGGAGAAAGTGTTCCTAGTTGCTAAGTTCTTTAGGCTATCATATTTTAAAAGCTTCATTGCTTTTTGAGAAAGAGTAAATATTTTAGCACGCTGCTTCTGCAGACACATTGAAGAATAGCACCCAAGGTCATGCAATTTAGCACCCAAGGTTATGTAATTTAGTACCCAAGTTTTTAGTACCCGAGGTCAAACATTGTACAGTATCCAAGGCCAAGCTTTGTAGTACACAAGGTCATCAAATTTAGCACCTAAGGTCATGTTTAGCACCAAAGGTCCTTTCTTTCGTACTTTTATTTTATTTCACATGTATATTTTGCAGGAACTTTACGACAGCTTATCATATGTTGACGAATCAGATTACACTGATTCCGATGATTTGAATGATTCCGATTATTCCGACGAAACATCCGACAAAGAATCATCAACAACCGATTCCGACAGCGACTATGATTCATTCCAGTCCCCTCCGAGCCAAAACAGAGACACCGACGACAATTCGTATCCGAGTCCAGGCGAGATCGTGGACTCGTCTACCAGCGAGGATGAAACCGAGGAAGAGTCTGCATCTGAAAGGGAGGCTGGCGAGATCGTGGACCTGTCTACCAGCGAGGATGAAACTGAGGACGAGCTGGAAGCTGAAAGGGAGGCTGGCGAGATCGTGGACCTGTCTACCAGCGAGGATGAAACCGAGGACGAGTTGGCAGCTGAAAGGGAGGCTGGCGAGATCGTGGACCTGTCTATCAGCGAGGATGAAACCGAGGACGAGCTGGCAGCTGAAAGGGAGGCTGGCGAGATCGTGGACCTGTCTATCAGCGAGGATTAAACCGAGGCTGAGTCTGCATCTGAAAGGGAGGCTGGCGAGATCGTGGACCTGTCTATCAGCGAGGATGAAACGGCAGCTGAAAGGGAGGCTGGCGAGATCGTGGACTTGTCTATCAGCGAGGATGAAATCGAGGACGAGTTGGCAGCTGAAAGGGAGGCTGGCGAGATCGTGGACCTGTCTATCAGCGAGGATGAAACCGAGGACGAGTCTGCATCTGAAAGGGAGGCTAGCGAGATCGTGGACCTGTCTACCAGCGAGGATGAAACCGAGTTGGCAGCTGAAAGGGAGGCTGGCGAGATCGTGGACCTGTCTATCAGCGAGGATGAAACCGAGGACGAGTCTGCATTTGAAAGGGAGGCTGGCGAGATCGTGGACCTGTCTATCGGCGAGGATGAAACCGACGACGAGTTGGCAGCTGAAAGGGAGGCTGGCGAGATCGTAGACCTGTCTATCAGCGAGGATGAACCCGAGGACGAGTTGGCAGCTGAAAGGGAGGCTGGCGAGATCGTGGACCTGTCTATCAGCGAGGATGATCTCTTCGTTGAAACAAGCGATTCTAATCATCGTCGAATGAAGAGGCGTGCGTTCACATCAGGAAAACTCTTCGTCAAATCATTGTCGAACGAAGCGATTTCACTAGTGAGAACGGGGTCAAAGATTACCAAGTGAAAAAAAATTCGTTGTCAAAGCAATTTCACTCTTACAAACTCCATTATCAAGTGATTTTCTGTGATAATACAAAAGTAGAATAAAGTTAAAAAGGTTATACTGTATTGGTGTTAGCCACACCCATTGGTTCCAGGGTCCAGTTTCATAGAGCTGCTTAACAGCCTATTCTCATTACCGAGCGTCAGGCTATTTCATAGACATCGTTAACGGTAAGCATGGTAAGGAACTGAAAACATGCCGTAACTGCAGAGCCAAACTTAGTGACACAACAAAAGCCATTACCAAGCGCGTGCATGCTTAACCACGCCGCGACCATGAAATAGCGCCTAACTCATCCGCTACAGTCGAACGGATGTCAAAATCTTTCCCGCACCCTAATCCCGGCGGGCACACACTGTCAAGGCGAGACTCATGGCGCCAAAACCGAGGCTTCGAAGATCTGGAACGAGACTGCTTCCAAGTCTTATGTGTAATGTAAAACTTGTCCCAAATTATTTTGCATAATATATATTACATAATTTATATACATGTATTACATGGAAAATAGTTTATAAAATAGTTGACTTATAAACGAACATACTACATGTGTCATTTTCTCTGTTTTTAACAACACGCGCTTTATGAGCAAGCTGGGCCATCAAAGATCTGACTACCGCCGAAATTCATGAATTTCAGGTACATACATACTGATCCAACAACAATGACAATTTAAAAGTATCAAATATTTCTGGAAAAGAACGGGCGGACTTAATTTTTTTAAAATTGTTTTCAAGGATCGAGAAAGAGTTCCTATAGTTGCTAAGTTCTTTAGGCTATCATATTTTAAAAGCTTCATTGCTTTTTGAGAAAGAGTAAATATTCTAGCACGCTGTTTCTGCAGACACATTGAAGAATTTAGCACCCAAGTTTTTAGTATCCGAGGTCAAACATTGTAAAGTATCCAAAGCCAAGCTTTGTAGTACGCAAGGCCATAAAATTTAGCACCTAAGGTCCTTTCTTTCGTACTTTTATTTTATTTCACATGTATATTTTGCAGGAACTTTATGACAGCTTACCATATGTTGACGAATCAGATTACACTGATTCCGATGATTTGAATGATTCTGATTATTCCGACGAAACATCCGACAAAGAATCATCAATAACCGATTCCGACAGCGACTATGATTCATTTCAGTCCCCTCCGAGCCAAAACAGAGACACCGACGACAACTCGTATCTGAGTCCAGGCGAGATCGTGGACTTGTCTATCAGCGAGGATGAAGCTGAGTCTGCATCTGAAAGCGAGGCTGGTGAGATCGTGGACCTGTCTATCAGCAAGGATGAATCCGAAGCTACATGTAAGTCTGCATCTGAAAGGGAGACTGGTGAGATCGTGGACCTGTCTCTCAGCGAGGATGAAACCGAGGCCAAGTTGGCATCTGAAAGGGAGGCTGGCGAGATCATGGACCTGTCTATCAGCAAGGATGAATCCGAAGCTGAGTCTGCATCTGAAATGGAGGCTGGTGAGATCGTGGAACTGTCTCAGCGAGGATGAAACTGAGGCCGAGTTGGCATCTGAAAGGGAGGCTGGCGAGATCGTGGACCTGTCTCTCAGCGACGATGAAACCGAGGCCGAGTTGGCATCTGAAAGGGAGGCTGGCGAGATCGTGGACCTGTCTATCAGCGAGGATGAAACCGAAGCCGAGATCTGAAAGGGAGGCTTGCGATATCGTAGACATGTTGACCATTTGAAAGTGAAGAATTTGGGGAGCCGGCCTTTATGCAAAAGTTTGATTGTTAGATGTTTGGTTTGGTGTTTCAAAAGTATGAATTTTGTGGAAATATACGATATTCCACAATCAGGGTTGTAGTCGAGTCCACCACAAGTCCCTGGGTCTTAATTCAAGTCACAAGCTATTCAAATGAACTCAAACAAAGGCATTCTTTTGGGTGTGTTTATCCTTTTCTTCTTGTTACTGACTTGTGCGGGACTTGTGATTTTATCGGCTCTGGACTTGTGATGGACTCGACTACAACCCTGTCCACAATCATTTTACATTTTAATTTAAAAATTGAATATTGTTTTTGTTTTTTTCTGTTTACAGCCGAGATCCCTATGATGTGCCACCAAAGACTCTCCTCGAACCAATACCACTCCTGAATTCATTCGACTTCATGGATCCACCAGACGGGAAAATGGTCTTGGGCCACGGAATGGTCCCTTCCAGCATGCACTGGTAACAAGCAGTGATGTGTTTGGAGTCGGTGAGGTCCTGTACCCGATTGGTCAGTACAGGAATGTTCCATGGTTGATCAGATAGAGGGGGGACAGACGATGAAAATGGCGGCTCATGCATCTTCTGATCGGAAAAGATATTCCAAGGTAGAGACCATTAGACTCCAGTTGCGGAACAGACACATAGAGCCATGCGAGCTGCCGGATGAACACAAAAACACTTCAGATCAAAATCAAAGTCACATTTTGACAAACATTCAAATTTGGGATAGGACGTTAAACCGTTTAACCGGTTTTGCCGAATGTTTAAACGAAACCCAATTTTAAAGAATTTACAATAGTTTTCAGAAGGTTATTTGTAATGACTTCATGAAATTTAAATAAATTTACCGGTATATGTGGTCGTAGTACACTTTTGACCAGATAAAGGTTCAATGATTATTTTGGGGACCTAGGGGTATTCTATACATTGCACATGCATCTATAAAGACCAGCAACAATCTTTAGTGTCGGTTAACCAGTTAACCGACACTTGAAAGAATTGCAAACCGGTTTCTGACTTAACCGTGAAATTTTCATCCCTAATTCAAATCAAAATACCTAAATTTAAAACTTAATTTTGAAAACGTAGTCTGAAATCACCGTTGATTTTTTTTCAAATTTTTGAATCCGATATTTTTTGCAGAGGGACAAAAATTCTCAGAAATTAAATGAAAAACCAATTTGTTTTCCATGCGCATTCTTTTGTTAGTGTTTATTTCTTAATTTTGAATCTGGTTAGACTTGTGCAGAGCTGCCAACCCTTTCTGATTTTGGAACATATTTCCTGGGGAAAAAAATGTCTGATTTTGTAACTCCTGACAAATTAAAAACACTCCTGGGTTGTCAGTTAACAACCTCAGAGATCTTGAGATGCATCTGAAGTTGGAAGCTCAACCTATTTTCCGGGTGTCTTCTCCAAAATTAGGAAGAGATGGCAGCTCTGCATGTGACAGAGTTAATTGTTATGGAGTCAATTGTTATTGGGAGCCCAGAGGCCGATTTCACAAAGTGCTAATAAGATGCGTATTAGGAAGGGCCACTCTTCTTATCTTGGTATGGGAATTAGGATGCATTGAACTCGTGTTTGTCAAATCGATCCCAGGTCTCAGTGGTTAGTTGATAATTTGTACTAACTGGTGAGACCTGTTAAATAATACATGAACAGGTCTCATTGGTTAGTTGACAATTTGTACTAACTGCAGGACCTGTTAACTGATTTTAATACATGACCAGGGGCTGATTTCACAAAGCACTAAGACGCGTCTATAGAAGGGTCACTCTTCTTATCTTGGGACGTTGGTATGGGAATTAGAACAGAATATTGAACTCGTCTTAACTTTTCTAAAATTGATCCCAGTGGCCGATATCAGGCCGAGACCTGTCTAAAGCCGGCCGTACACCTTGCGCTTCGTCCGTGATTCGATCACGATAGCGATGCGTTCCAATGGCGATGTGGTCACGATTTTGTATACGTGTCCGTCGAAACGCAATCACAGAATTTTGAGCATGCTTGAAATTTGGCATGTCTGTGCAATCGCAACGGAGTCGGAACTCAAGGTTCTTCTTCTTCTCGAGTGATCCCCTAAAGGGATCTGTTGCTGAGATTAGCCGACTTAAGTCGTTGCCCTATAGCCACCTATAGGAGGTTCTTCAGCATGGCCACGAAGTGCGAGAGAACAGGAAAAAATTCTCAGTTTTAGATACACCATGCACCAACTTGTATGGGGAAAACCCACGGAATCGGGCAGGGACTGAGAACCCAATCCACATACTGACCCGGACGGGATTCGAACCTGGACGGGATTCGAACCGGACCACATTGGTGGAAGGCGAGGAAAGAGCCGCTATACGCCAACCTGACTCCCCATAGGAGCGCAAGGTGTACGGCCGGCTTAAGGAAGGGTCACTCTTCTTATCTTGGCATATTAGACAGTTTCGGCAAGCTCAAAATCCGCGCGCGTATACGTAGCCTTTTTTAGCTTTGACGTCATCACTTTATGCGGTCTCCTCGTACGTGATGCGGTCAGCCACACGTAGGACAACGTATGGGAGCCGTTTGACACGGGAGCGGTACGTATACAATTAATCCTGACTTGTTTACACCAAATTAGTGTTATGTCACACGGATACGTCTGCGAACACGTACCATTAAAGGCCCAGTGGATCATTTTCAATGACCCCAAAAAGTAATCGACGAGTTTACAGGGGAAAGTTCTGAAAGTAAAGATTTAATTAATAGCAACTATCCAATGAAGGGTTTTCGCTCAAAATGATATAATTTTACCAGAAAATAAGCCGTAAAGATGAAATTATCAACTAAACAGTTAAAGAAGCGCCTCCAGATCACATTTATGAGCCTCCCATTTTTCCCATGGGTGTTGAGATTTTGATACCATCATGTGTCATATTTTTCTAATTACCGTTCTGAAATTTCGCATTCTCAATCCGTACATTTCCGGGGATATCGTTAAAAAAACCACTGAAGTTAAGTAAACTAATTTATCCGCCACATAATGCAGTGCAGTGATGAGGCCAAACAAAATAAATGGTGCGTTTACGGTAACGGCCTAAATAAAATCCAGGTAGGTAGGTAGGAAAATCATTTTATTTTGTCATTTCAGTTCATGCATTTGCGTGTTGTTTTGCAATGTTTGAAACTCACTATTAACACTATTAACCATGTTCATGTAGAAAATTTTAATTATTGCAAACAGTGCTCATCTAAAATTATCAACTTGAAAATTGGCAATAAAAAGTTTGAGGTCGGTAATTTGGCCTTAAAAATTCCAGGTAGGTCGGGTTACCGTAAACACACTATTTATTTTGTTTGGCCTGACATCATTGAGATTACAAATTTCATTTTCTCCCCATTGATAGTATTTTAGGGATGTATTTTATATGATTTTTAGGTTAAAACGAAACTATTTTCTGAAAAATATCTGAACACGCTCTTTTAACCGGTTAACTTGGTGGTATCTATCAACACCGGTGGCAATGTTTAAAGTGTCAGCTAAACGGTTAACTGTAACTAAATTAAAAGTAAATTATCAACCTTATCAATATAAGACAAATTACGTACCTCTTGGGAGAACTTTTGGAGTTCACTCCGCTGTAACTTTTCTGCATAATCCACCGCACAAGCAGGATCACGCCTACCGTTGCTCCCAAGCTTTCATGGCCGGCGAACGACTTGGAGAATTTAGCATTGACATCGACGAACATCTGAAGAAGAAAAAATGCACGTGCTTTACAACTATTAAAAAAAAGCTTAAAGATAGTATACATGATTGGCAAACTGTTACAAATAGTTTTGTTATACCCCGTCTTGGAATACTGCAGTTTCATTGGTCCAGAACGGTCACATGTCCATGCGATAAAAACTCTTATATACCTCATGCATAGATTCCTGTCATCTGATTGGTTAAAAGTGGGGGCATTGAATCGGCTAGACCCGGAGCGTATATGCCCACCGGGCAATAGTTTTTGCCATGCCCCGGGCATAGTCATTTAGCGGGTTCCAGACACGCGCATTACATGTGTTAGCATAGCTGTGCACCAACTATGCAGCTGGGCGCTTCACGTAAACATTCATCAGGACGGTAATGGCGGAATCTCAACGTCATTTTGTCGTCTGTCGTAGATGATGAAGTCCTTAAGAAAGTAAGAGAAGTGGCCTACAGTGAAAACTGTGTCAGGTGAAATGTGCTACTAAAGTGCCAGGTGATTATGCTACAAATGTTTGCTGTAAATATACAACTTTTCCGCCGTAGACCAGCTTCCGAAATCGAAAGAACACTGTCATGACTGTATGATGTATCGTTACTTTTAACCAACCAGATGACAAAAATCTACACATTCGGTATATAAAACAAATATTGACTGCTGTTTATTCGGGTCATGGTTAAGATTATAGGCCCTCGGTGATCTCTAAGCCATGACTATGCCCCTCGGCTTCCGCCTCGGGGCATAGTCATGGCTTCGAGATCACCTTGGGCCTATAATCTTAACCATGTCCCTCATTGCAGTCAATATTTGTATAATATCACCCGCTGCCGTACGCAAATTTTAGTTCATATCGCCCTACCATGAAGCGATCTGCATGCACGTTTTGCGCGTCCATAGCACGCGTGACGCGCTGTCCCGTTGGTAAAATAAACTGCGTGTTACGCCCACTAGAGACACGCACATTCCAGTATTCCACACGCTGTGCGCCAAAACAACAAACTCGTACCCGCGCCACTTTCGCAATGTTACACACGCACACGTGGTAGTCCAGAGACTAGCGAAGGTGCAATTTTTGTACAATTTAAAATAATAGAAACGATATTCTGAGACCAAGACGGGATATAACAAAACAATTGTTGACTGGTGTGGTGTGGGTTATGGGTTTTAACACCCTCTGGAGCTCATAGCACCCTCGGCTTTGGTGCTATGAGCTCCCTCGGGTGTTAAAACTCCATATCCCACACCACACCAGTCAACAATTGTCTATTATCCCCCTGTGTGATAGAAGATATGCAAGATTAAAACCAACGTGAGCAAAAACCAGCTCCGTACTTCGTCTAACTTTTGAAAAAAACAGTCAAAAAAGGGTTTACAGTCATTTCGCCCCAAAACCACTTCGCCCTGAACCACAGCCTGTGCACGAAGTGGTTTTGGGGTGAAGGGGCATTTGGGCGAGGTAGTGTTTGGACGAAGTGATTTGGGGCGAAATGGCACTTGGGCGAAGTGGTTTGGGGCGAAAAGTCACTTGGGCGAAATGGTTTTAGGGCGAATTGAATTTACGTCTCGCGAGACGAAAAATAATTGTTTTGCTCATTTCTCAAAGACTATAGCACTTCAGACAAAACCATTTCAGGGGAGGTTTTCTGCCGTCATTATGTTTATATCCGCTGTGAGGGAGGGGAGTCAGTGGAAGGTGGGTCCTTTCACTGGTTTTTAATTTTCTTCACATTCTTGCCAATTTGTTTGTTCAGCTTATTTTAAGTTATTAATTATTTAAATGTTAAATAACTATTTTTCCCGTATTAGGACGACCGTTTTGGGTAGAGTGCTTACAGAGACCACTAAAACCACAAAATTGTCGGAAAGAAACTCATGAATTGACACCCATTTTCTCGACCTAATTCTCTGAAAATGGTTTGTGACCTAATAAAAATGGTTAAGAACCTAATAAAAATGGTTTTTGACCTAATAAAGATGGTTTTTTAAGCACTTGGCGTTAGGACGACCGGCTATAATGCGGTCGGTCGTCCTAATATGCCGTTTTTACCCATAACCGGTCGACCTAAACGCGAAAGAGTAAGTTGTTGTATAACCAGATATATTTATTTATTTATCTTTTTGTGAACACTCCAAGCATGGGTAAGCAGGCTTTAGGGCTACAGTGTTTAGGTTCACTTTTGCTTACCCTGGCCTTGGAATGTTTTGTCCTTGTTTTACTCCCATGTCTACTTGGACTAACTTTCTTACGTAACTTTTGTTAATTGTTCACTACATGTATTTTGCCTGTTTGTATTTCCTATTTTGGCCGAATAAATAATAATAATAATAATGTAAGTTATGTGTAAATCTGTGAACATTTCTGATTCTTCGAGATACCAATCACGTGTACTGCCTTTAATCATCAAAATACATGGGCAGGTGGTTCTTCAGACAAACCATAGAATTATTTAAAAAAGAGGGGTGTGGCCACAGGGGCGGGGCTTTCTTAATGCAGGGGGGTGGTGTGTCAGAGGTCTCGGGGAAAACCTGAGTGAGTATACCACTGTGCCTTATAGCTCAGCTGCTACAGCATCTGCCTGGTGTGTCTGAGGTCTTGGGGTAAAACCTGAGGGAGTATACCACTGTGCCTCATAGCTCAGCTGGTAGAGCATCTGCCTGGTGTGTCAGATGTCTTGGTGAAAACCTGAGGGAGTATACCACTGTGCCTTATAGCTCAGCTGGTAGAGCGTCTGCCATGTGTGTCAGGTCTTGGTGAAAACCCGAGGGAGTATACCACTGTGCCTCATACCGGTAGCTCAGCTGGTAGAGCATCTGCCTGGTGTGTCAGATGTCTTGGTGAAAACCTGAGGGAGTATACCACTGTGCCTTATAGCTCAGCTGGTAGAGCGTCTGCCATGTGTGTCAGGTCTTGGTGAAAACCCGAGGGAGTATACCACTGTGCCTCATAGCTCAGCTGGTACAGCATCTGCCATGTGTGTCAGAGGTCTTGGGGAAAACATGAGTGAGTATACCACTGTGCCTTATAGCTCAGCTGGTACAGCATCTGCCTGGTGTGTCAGAGGTCTCGGGGAAAACCTGAGTGAGTATACCACTGTGCCTCATAGCTCAGCTGGTAGAGCATCTACCTGGTGTGTCAGATGTCTTGGTGAAAACCTGAGGGAGTATACCACTGTGCCTTATAGCTCAGCTGGTAGAGCGTCTGCCATGTGTGTCAGGTCTTGGTGAAAACCCGAGGGAGTATACCACTGTGCCTCATACCGGTAGCTCAGCTGGTAGAGCATCTGCCTGGTGTGTCAGATGTCTTGGTGAAAACCTGAGGGAGTATACCACTGTGCCTCATAGCTCAGCTGGTACAGCATCTGCCATGTGTGTCAGAGGTCTTGGGGAAAACATGAGTGAGTATACCACTGTGCCTTATAGCTCAGCTGGTACAGCATCTGCCTGGTGTGTCAGAGGTCTCAGGGAAAACCTGAGTGAGTATACCACTGTGCCTTATAGCTCAGCTGCTACAGCATCTGCCTGGTGTGTCTGAGGTCTTGGGGTAAAACCTGAGGGAGTATACCACTGTGCCTCATAGCTCAGCTGGTAGAGCATCTGCCCGGTGTGTCAGAGGTCTTGGGGGAAAACCTGAGAGAGTATACCAAATTCAACTCTGATTTCCCTTCAATATTTATAAGTAATTGACAAATGAGAGACTATTTATACAGGTATGAAAAAATATTAAGTTAAACAAGTATGAAAATTTGAACATACATGTTTGTTTGGAGAGTCCGGAGAACGAGCGCGTGTATATGCTACGTGGCAGGCAGGCTACGGTGGAGTGTAGGATATTTGCCTCGCGCAGCACGGCAAATAGCCTGAGTGCACACACGACCGAGTTAGTTGCTCCGGTGTACATTCGTGAAGAAAAAACATGATGCGAACTCCTCCAAAGAAAACATAAATTTCTATTCAGTCGTCCGGGCTGTCCAGTGAAATCGTGAGCAGAAAATTGGGGAAAACCTGTGTAGGAGAAGAGACAATCGTTTGTGACAAAGTCGTGAGGCTTGCGCGTACCGGTAGTAGTTGCAACGGCTGGTGATATTTTGATGATCTTTTTTCACAACGACAATTAAAAGGGTATTGTCAATGCAGCTACATCACAAAATCATGTAAACAGTAGGCCGGTGTGTACCTCACGTAAACACCCCCCTCCATCACGTCTGGTAACCAATGCGCATTGGTATTCCTTTGTACACAGACTAGACAGATAGACTTTTTGAACACAACATAACAACCAGACAACGGCTAGGCTGTGAGCATACCGGTTTGTTTCGCTGGAATTGTTGGCTAAATATTCATCGTGGCTGGTTATTTCCCTCAAGGACCTGCGTAGCGGTTATGCCTGACAAGGTTTGGGTGAGTCTCAGGGGGGAATTAGTGTGTCACGGTGAGAAAATGACACATTTTTTTGTGATAGCGTGTTCATGTTCTTAAAGCTTCTCAGCTCTACTGGTGAAAAGACCACATCCCAATGAAAAATGATAAAACAAGAGCTGAGATTATCTTAGCTCGATCTTGATATAATAATTGATTAGCTCCAGCTGGAGCATCACTCAATGTGATCATGGAGGAAGATGCATGATGTGATGTAGGCCTACTCGTAACAAAATAACAAGTTTTTTTTTTCTAATGTAATGATGGTAAAACTAGTCAGTGAGCTTTCCTTTCATAAAGTGGATTGTTGTCATTTTGCCTCGAAATTAGAATCACACCCAAAAATTTCCTCCTAATTGTGTCCTACAGTGGTTTGAGATGTCCATGATTGGAAAATGATTCAAAAAAAAGACTTACAGAACCGTTTTGAAGCCAAAATTTCCTCTTGCGTTGAATCCGGACAAGGATTTTCTTCATAACTGTAAATTACAAATTAGTGGATTTGGCTATGGTATGCTGTTTCTAAGGACCTTTATTGTCTGCCCATGGCAACAGCATAGCCACATCCAAAGCCACTAATTAGTAACAGCGCCCTCTAGCGTCCAGAATTTACAGTTACGAAGAAAATCCTCATCCGGATTCAACGCAAGAGGAAATTTTGGCTTCAAAAACGGTTCTGTAAGTCTTTTTTTGAATAATTTTCCAATCATGGACATCTCAAACCACTGTAGGACACAACTAGGAGGACATTTTTGGGTGTGATTTTAATTTCGAGGCAAAATGACAACAATCCACTTTATGAAAGGGGTTCCTTAAGGTAGCTATATTACCTGTTTTTTTTATTTTTTTTTAAATATAGACAAACTATACATCATTGGAAAGGTCTTTTCAAGAGAAATACAACGGTGAAGAGCAAATTAAAATTGGACCAATATTAATGAAGATATGCCTCTTAAATGGATGCTATATACCATAACTCTTCTGCCGCATATTTAGTGAAAAGGTCTAATTTTATACTTGTGTAAATCATTACCTCATATTTCTCACATACAGTCACCATGATTGCAATTATTGTATATTAAATTAATCACCTTGGTGTGAGCAACACATTAATACTAGTGAGAACAGTATTAAAATTGGTGCTTCCTAACAGAAGTTATGCCATGTGAAACACACCCCACTTATACAAATCAAAAGTTCTGTTCAAGATGAAAACGTATAGGCCTATTTGCATTTAGAAGTTAGGCCTATGTACTTTCATACTTTTCTTATACTTTTCTTCTCATCTAATTAAGTTACTAGGTTAATTGGACAAGAATGCTGATCCTGTACAGCATTGCTGTATTAGTGTTCCTCCTCCACAACTAAATCCCCTGCCTGAAGGTCCTCCTGCAGCTGATAGGCCCTACTACTCAAAATAAGTTCAACATGCGCCACGCCCACTCAGTCAGTCAAGGAGTCATCGCACCAAAATCACACACGAGGCGCGCGCGGGCGGCCCCGACACACTTGCTTCTGCCCCTTTGCGGGGCTATGCGACATGGATTTACACCTGAAAGTGATGTGAATTAGGCACAGAAAAGTTCAAAGAATTTATTTATATGTGAAATTTGAATGTTCCCCGACAAATTTCCTGGTTAAACAGCTTTAAATAAGAAAATAGCAACCTCATTTTCATTAAGTGTCAAAAACGGCTCATTTCCAACTTAAAATTTTCCAAATTTCCACTGAAATTTCACTTACGATATATAGTGGTGTTTGCAGATTACAATGATACATCACACATGGTTATTAGATGCCTCAAGAGGGCGCTTTGACATAAAAATGACCCGAGAGTAGAACACGTTCCGGGGTCACATTTTCCAAAATGGCGACTTCCATCGCATCACCACGGATAGTTGGTGTTCTCAAAACGGGCGTGAAATCAAAGGTTTGGTGCCACAAATGCGAGTAAATCGACCAGAATTACAAAATATAGATATTTGGAGGTAATATTTGTGACTTTTGTGGAAAAATGATAAGGAGTATTTACACACTGCTTCAATAAATTTTCCCGAATTTGTGTGGTGGCAGGATAGGAAATGTCTTAAACGCGAACCCGTTGCGGTCGCTACTTAAGGTAAAACAAGAATTTTGCTAGGCTAAGTTCAATTCACAATTTCTGTCCACAAATCCGACATAATAGCCAGATTATGTTTCTCACCTTATGCTGTCAATGTCGACAATGCCAAAATACGCGAGAGGATCTACATTTAGTCAAGAAAAGGTGTATTTTGTTGGCAACTTCTTTCCCAGTGCCTTGAGCTCAAATTTGTTCACAGTAGAAGCGGCCATGTTGGATTAAAAATCAAGTGCCATGTGGTGGCGCACTTTGCACACCGTGCAGGCTTGCGTGGAGGAGGGAACGGTTTCGTCCATTTTGCACCAGGGGGACTTTTATTTGAGGGACCGTTAGTGTGGAGATCAGTGTGCTGTAATGAGTTAATTACTAGAGTAAATTGTTTTAAATGTCACTTTTGTCAGTTACTAAGGCGTTCTAAAGGATAAACTACCAAACTACATATCATTTACCCTGCAATGGCCGTTTCAGCCGAGCGTTAATTTATGACATCACCTACCTGTGTTAGACAGGTGTAAAGCGCGCCATGTTTCGAATGACAGCCGTGCCACGTGCGAGCTTCGGGTACAAATTTGTACCCACCAAAAATATGAAAGAAACAAAACAACAGAATTGAAAAAAAACAACACGGAGGGGAACATTAATTCCAAGAAATTTAGTTTTGAGATTGTTCACAGAAAAAGAGGTTTGATTGGAACAATTAGAAAACTGTCAAACAACAATTGGGAATATGCTCTCTTCGAAATACACTTTTTTGTGTCGTTGGGTAAAAACTGCTTCAAAATTCATCATTTTTGAAGCAGCTACAAAGAGAACTACGTCATCTGCACTGGCGTTTTATTTCTCAAGCGTTGTGTTTAATGCTCACAATCTCATAGCGCAGGCAAATGCACGTACAAGTGCATTGTACGCCTGCGTCAGTGTTCATTTTCCTGTGTGCTTTGTACGGGAATTGCGCGCGGCGCGCTTTGGACGCGCGCGCGTTCTATAACGCGCAACATCAAAAACATTCCAAGTTCCACAGAAATGACGAAAAAGTACAAAAACGAGTTTACGCTGCATCCAACGCGAACGCAATACGCCAAAAAAAGTGGCAACGTGGTTTGTTTTAGCAACGTGATAAACAAACCAGTGGTTTTTGCTTCACCGATGAGTAAGCAAGCGATTTTATCTGTGTCCGAGATTTTTCATAATTTTTGAGCTAAACTTTCTTGAGCGATATTATTTTCAGGTACGGAAGGTCGAAGATACTTTAGGTAGAGAATGGGGTAAGTTGTCTTTTAGCTGTTTTTGGAAGTTAGTTTATAAAATTCCGAGTTTAGGCCTCGAAGAATCAAACTGCACAATTTCTTAATTTTTAAAAAAAACCTGAAATGTATTACAAATTTAATTACAAAAGTAATGTGCAAGTTATACATTTTTGTACTTTTTACAACTTTTTCAACATCTCACCACGATATACTTTTTATGTAGGCCTACTAAATTTCATATAAATTTAGGCCTAAAATAGATCTTCACAGTTTCTCCACTTGTCCAAAAAGCGCATTGCAAGTTCCAATTATCGTAATCTTCAACTTTATTTGTTTTCCCGTCAGGTCTTTGAAGAGGTTTATTCTATCAAAATATGAGGACGCCGTCTGGATATCTGCGTATGTGACGGCGCTGGTCATTCGAACGGCCACAGGGAGGACCGGCATGAGGTAAGGGGTAGGGGGATAGGGGAAATAGTAAAAAATGACTCAAAATTATGAAGCGAATTTCTGCTAACACAGACGGGCAAAATGAGCATCTAAATTTAGGGAGTTTTTTTATTCCTTGTTGCAGGCGTTTCATAAACCTAGTACGCAGATTCGAACGGACGTCAACATCTTTCCCGAACCCTGATGAACCCTTTCGCCGCTGGCGCAAGAAGCCTAAACGGGCTGACACCGAGACTCATGGGGCCCAAACCGAGGTCTCGAAAGTCCAGAACAAGACTGCTTCCAAGTCTTATGAGCCAGAGGTATGTGTAATGTGAAACATGTCCGAAATTTTCTGCATAATTCACAGAGAAAATAGTTTGTAAAATATTTGACTTTAATATTAACGAACCTACTACATGTATCATTTTCTAACAGGCGCTTTATGAGCAAGCTGGGCCATCCAGGATAAGGACCACTGCCGAAATTCATGACTTTCAGGTACATACATACTGATCCAACAACAATGAAATTTTAAAAGTATCAAATATATCTGGAAAAGAACGGGCTGACTTTTAATTTTTTTAAATGTTTTTTCAAGGATCGAGAAAAAGTTCCTAGTTGCTAAACTCTTTAGGCTATCGTATTTTAAAAGCTTCATTGCTTTTCGAAAAAGAGTTGAATATTTTAGCACGCTGTTTCTGCAGACACGTTAAAGAATTTAGTACCCAAGGTCATGCAATTTAGCACCCAAGGTCAAGTATTGTAATACCCAAGGTCAAGTATTGTAATACCCAAAGTCAATGATTTTAGTACCAAAAGTCAGCCATTTTAGTACCCAACTTACTAAGGCCATGTAATTTAGTACCCAAGTTTTTAGTATCCGAGGTCAAACATTGTAAAGTATCCAAGGCCAAGCTTTGTAGTACGCAAGGTCATAAAATTTAGCACCCAAGGTCATGTTTAGCACCTAAGGTCCTTTCTTTCGTACTTATATTTTATTTTACACGTATATTTTGCAGGAACTTTATGACAGCTTACCATATGTTGTCGAATCAGATTACACTGATTCCGATTATTCCGCTGAAACATCCGACAAAGAATCATCAACAACCGATTCCGACAGCGACCATGATTCATTCCAGTCCCCTCCGAGCCAAAACAGAGACACCGACGACAACTCGTATCTGAGTCCAGGCGAGATCGTGGACTTGTCAACCAGCGAGGACGAAACTGAAACAGAGTCGACATCTGAAAGGGAGGCTGGGGAGATCATGGACCTGTCTATCAGCGAGGATGAAAGCGAGGCTGAGTCCGCATCTGAATGGGAGGCTGGCGAGATCTTGGACCTGTATAACAGCGAGGATGAAACTAGCCTTGTCCAAGGCCGTCTCCAGGTTTTTTGCTCTACGAGAGAATATTGGGTCTAGCGCATGCAAACTGCACACAGCATCAAATGTATTTTTTTTAAAGAAGCAGGATCATGTCGCATACTTGGGGCACAGGTGCAGTGGTGCATTGAATAACAATTGTAGCAATGCAGTATTAAGATGCATGCTTGAGCGCATTGGTCACTCAGGTTTTTCGCACGCCACAGACAGGATGTACTCAATTTTCATTTAGTTTTAAGTCCAGTCTTTTTCAGATTTCTCCACAATTCATTCTAGAGAAAAAGGTTTGTGAGGAGCTGAGCTGAGGTAAGTTGGAGCCGGAGGGTTAGTCTCCCAACTGACGCCTAACGCCTCTACGAACGTCGACGTCCAAGTCCTGTCCTACTGCGGTAAAGCCGAATTCCTAATCAAGTATAAAGTGTATTTTTACTGTTTTCTTCCACAGGTGCGCAGCGATGGTGCGCAGCGACAGCGCGTAAGAAAATGATTTATTCGCGTTTAAGCGCAGCGTTATTAGAGAATAAAACGAGCCACTGTGCGATAACGACTTCCATAGTAAACCCGTACGGCAACACACTGGCTGCGTACATACAGCACTACCTGCGTACGGGCTGGCCTAGCTCGAAAGACAGCCTTGTCGAGTCTGCACTTCCGGGTTTAATGTCTTTCTTTATTTTTTGCATGTTTCGCATGAATAGCGTCTGATGTACTTTTGCACTTCTTTTCACATGCGCCACTCAGTATCCACTTGACCATACTAAATATTTGTTGTTATGTGGTGCACACGGCCGGCGTGAAGTACAAAAACAATACCGTGTTTACTGTAAGAGAGAATGACATAAAGCAACAGACTGTTGGTTGCTAGGTAATGGTGTGCACCACGTAGCAACAACAAAATAGTATGTGGACTTTCTCAACTGTACTCCATTTGAAAGTGAATAATTTGGGGAGCTGGCTTTTATGCAAATGTTACACGCAAAAAGCTAATTGGCTGCTACAAAAATAGATGTTTGGCTTGGTGTTTCAAAAGTTGCATTTTGTGGAAATATACAATATTCCACAATCAGGGTTGTAGTCGAGTCCATCACAAGTCCTTACAAGTCACAAGCTATTTAAATGAACTCCAACAAAGGCATACTTTTGTGTGTGTTCATCCTTTGCTTCTTGTTACAGGACTTGTGTGTGACTTGTGATGGACTCGACTACAAACCTGTCCACAATCAGAGATCTTGCCCAATTTTACATTTTAATTAAAAAATTTAATAATTTTTTTGTCTTTCTTCTGTTTACAGCCGAGATCCCAATGATGTGCCACCAAAGACTCTCCTCGAACCAATACCTCTCCTGAATCCATTCGACTTCATGGATCCACTAGATGGGAAAATGGTCTTGGGCCACGGCACCTTCGAAAAAAAAAATATATCAAATTTTAGCTGAACATATCCCTCAAAGGAATAGAGCTGAAGAGAGATTATGATGGCAAGCTTCACTGAACAGGAATGCAACAAAGGAGTGTGGGGTCAGAATGAAAAACACCAAAAAACAACGATGTCAACTTTATTGCACTCAAGCAGAGGGGAGTTACAGTTCAGTATTTTGCTTCCACCATACATGTACCTAATGCAATGGCACGATTTAACCATTTTGATTTGGATGTTTTGACAAGACATTTATAAATCCAAAGTCACTTAAAAATTTCCTAATTGTCTACACACAAATTGCCCAAATCACAAGTTGCATTGTTCTTTTTCATTCTGACCCCACACTCCTTTGTTGCATTCCTGTTCAATGAAGCTTGCCATCATGATCTCTCTTGAGCTCTATTCCTTTGATTAATATTGTATTTGATTCGGAAACTGAAAAATACTATAACAAAAATCCTAAAGTTTACTTTTTTTTCAAAAATCTATATTTAAAGTCTATTTCTTTATTGCATACACCGATAATATTCCATGCAACTCCGATAAACAAATTTTTTTTCGTTTGGCATAAAATCACTGAAAAATGAATGTGTGCTATTTTTAGAGTGAGACAAATTATATTTTGTTAATAGAAATGTTCTATTTTCCAAACCTATATAGACAAAATATTTTTACAAATACCGATTTATTTTTGTTACATACTCTCCAAAAGATTTTTACAAACATTCAAATTTGGGATGGGACGTTAAACCGTTTAACCGAAAAACCGGTTTTGCCAAACGTTTAAATGAAACCAGATTTTAAAGAATTTACAAAAATTTTCAGAGGGTTATTTGTAATGACTTTAAATAAATTAAATAAATTTACCGGTATATGTGGTCGTAGTACACTTTTGACCAGATAAAGGTTCGATGATTATTTTGGGGACCTAGGGGTATTGTATACATTGCACATGCATCTATAAAGAACAGCAACAATCTTTAGTGACACAATCTTAACCGACACTTGAAAGAATTGCAAACCGGTTTCTGAATTAACCGTGAATTTTCATCCCTAATTCAAATCAAAATACCTAAATTTAAAACCTAATTTTGAAAACGTAGTCTGAAATCATAGTTGATTTTTTTTTCAAATATTTGAATCAGAATTTTTTTTGCAAAGGGGGGAGGACAAAAATTCTCAGAAATTAAATGAAAAACAAAGCAAAACCAAGCCGTTTTCGATGCGTGTTCATTTCTTAATTTTGAATCTCGTTAGACTTGTGCAGAGCTGCCAACCCTTTCTGATTTTGGAACATATTTTCTGGGGGGAAAAATGTCTGATTTTGTAACTCCTGACAAATTAAAAACACTCCTGGGTTGTCAGTTAACAACCTCAGAGATCTTGAGATGCATCTGAAGTTGGAAGCTCAACCTATTTTCCGGGTGTCTTCTCCAAAATTAGGAAGAGATGGCAGCTCTGCATGTGACAGAGTTAATTGTTATACAGTCAATTTTTATTGGGAGCCCAGAGGCCGATTTCACAAAGTGCTAAGATGCATCTTAGGAAGGGCCACTCTTCTTATCTTGGTATGGGAATTAGGATGCATCGAACTCGTCTTTGTGAAATCGATCCCAGGTCTCAGTGGTTAGTTGATAATTTGTACTAACTGGTGAGACCTGTTAAATAATACATGAACAGGTCTCAGTGGTTAGTTGACAATTTGTACTAACTGCAGGACCTGTTAACTGATTTTAATACATGACCAGGGGCTGATTTCACAAAGCACTAAGACGCGTCTTAGAAAGGGTCACTCTTCTTATCTTGGGACGTTGGTATGGGAATTAGGACGTATTGAACTCATCTGAACAGATTGAACTCGTCTTAACTTTTCTAAAATCGATCCCAGTGGCCGATTTCACAAATAGGCTGAGACGCATCTAAAGCCGGCCGTACACTTTGCGTTTCGTCCATGATTCGATCACGATAGCGATGCGTTCCAATGGCGATGTGGTCACGATTTTGTGTACGTGTCCGTCGAAACGCAATCACAGAATTTTGAGCATGCTTGAAATTCGGCATGTCTGTGCAACAGAGTCGGAACGCAAGGTTCTTCTTCTTCTCGAGTGATCCCCGACTTAAGTCGTTGCCCTGTAGCCACCTATAGGAGGTTCTTCAGCATGGCCACGAAGTGCGAGAGAACAGGAAGAAATTCTCAGTTTTAGATGTGGGAGGAAAGCCCCACACACTAACTTGTATGGGGAAAACCCACGGAATCAGGCAGGGACTGAGAACCCAATCCACATACTGACCCGGACGGGACTCGAACCTGGACGGGATTCCAACCGGACCACATTGGTGGATGGCGAGGAAAGAGCCGCTACGCCAACCTGACTCTCCATAGGAGCGCAAGGTGTACGGCCGGCTTAAGAAAGGGTCACTCTTCTTATCTTGGCATATTAGACAGTTTCGGCAAGCTCAAAATCCGCGCGCGTATACGTAGCATTTTCAGCTTTGACGTCATCACTTTATGCGGTCTCCTCGTACGTGATGCGGATCAGCCACACGTAGGACAACGCATGGGATCCGTTTGACACGGGAGCGGTACGTATAAAATTAATCCCGACTTGTTTACACCAAATTAGTGTTATGTCACACGGATACGTCTGCGAACACGTACCATTAAACTGAGATGCCAAAACTGTCTATTGGTACGGGCATTAGGACGTATTGAACTCGTCTTAACTTTTTAGAAATTGATCCTAGGGGTGGTATTTTGCATATATATATAAACACTGGCAACAACGTTTAAAATATCAACTAAACAGTTAAAGGAGCGCCTCCAGATCACATTTATGAGCCTCCCATTTTTCCCATGGGTGTTGAGATTTTGATACCATCATGTGTCATATTTTTCTAATTACCGTTCTGAAATTTCGCATTCTCAATCCGTACATTTCCGGGGATATCGTTAAAAAAACCACTGAAGTTAAGTAAACTAATTTATCCGCCACATAATGCAGTGCAGTGATGAGGCCAAACAAAATAAATGGTGCGTTTACGGTAACGGCCTAAATAAAATCCAGGTAGGTAGGAAAATCATTTTATTTTGTCTTTTTTTTTTACATTTCAGTTCATGCATTTGCGTGTTGTTTTGCAATGTTTGAAACTCACTATTAACCATGTTCATGTAGAAATTTTTAATTATTGCAAATAGTGCTCATCTAAAATTATCAACTTGAAAATTGGCAATAAAAAGTTTGAGGTCGGTAATTTGGCCTTAAAAATTCCAGGTAGGTCGGGTTACCGTAAACACACTATTTATTTTGTTTGGCCTGACATCATTGAGATTACAAATTTCATTTTCTCCCCATTGATAGTATTTTAGGGATGTATTTTATATGATTTTTAGGTTAAAACGAAACAATTTTCTGGAAAAATCTGAACACACTCATTTAACTTGGTTAACTTGGTGGTATTTTGCATATCTATAAACACTGGTGGCAATGTTTAAAGTGTCAGCTAAACGGTTAACTAACTTGAAAGAACTTTGAACCAGTTATACTAAATTAAACGTAAATTCTCAACCTTATCAATATAAGACAAATTACGTACCTCTTGGGAGAACGTTTGGACTTCACTTCGCTGTAACTTTTCTCAATAATCCACCGCACAAGCAGGATCGCGCCCACCGTTGCTCCCAAGCTTTCATGGCCGGCGAACGACTTGGAGAATTTAGCATTGACATCGACAAACATCTGAAGAAGAAAAAAATGCACGTGTTTTACAACTATTTAAAAAAAGCTTAAAGATAGTATACATGATTGGCAAACTGTTAAAAATAGTTTTATCCCCCTGTGTGATTGAAGATATGCAAGATTAAAACCAACGTGAGCAAAAACCAGCTCCGTACTTCGTCTAACTTTTGAAAAAAACAGTCAAATAAGGGTTTACAGTCATTTCGCCCCAAAACCACTTCGCCCTGAACCACAGCCTGTGCACAAAGTGGTTTTGGGGTGAAGGTGATTTGGGCGAGGTAGTGTTTGGACGAAGTGATTTGGGGCGAAATGGCACTTGGGCGAAGTGGTTTGGGGCGAAAAGTCACTTGGGCGAAATGGTTTTGGGGCGAATTGAATTTACGTCTCGCGAGACGAAAAATAATTGTTTTGCTCATTTCTCAAAGACTATAGCACTTCAGACAAAACCATTTCAGGGGAGGTTTTCTGCCGTCATTATGTTTATATCCGCTGTGAGGGAGGGGAGTGGAAGGTGGGTCCTTTCACTGGTTTTTAATTTTCTTCACATTCTTGCCAATTAGTTTGTTCAGCTTATTTTAAGTTATTAATTATTTAAATGTTAAATAACTATTTTTCCGAATTTTCATGAATTGACACCCATTTTCTCGACCTAATTCTCGGAAAAAAAGTTTTGCGACCTAGACGAAAATGGTTTGTGACCTAATAAAAATGGTTGTGAACCTAATAAAGATGGTTTTTTAAGCACTTGGCGTTAGGACGACCGGCTATCGGTCGCCCTAATACGCCGTTTTTACCCATAACCGGCCGACCTAAACGCGAAAGAGTAAGTTGTTGTATAACCAGATATATTTATTTATTTATCTTTTTGTGAACACTCCAAGCATGGGTAAGCAGGCTTTAGGGCTACAGTGTTTAGGTTCACTTTTGCTTACCCTGGCCTGCTTGGAATGTTTTCTCCCATGTCTACTTGAACTAACTTTCTTACGTAACTTTTGTTAATTGTTCACTACATGTATTTTGCCTGTTTGTATTTCCTATTTTGGCCGAATAAATAATAATAATAATAATGTAAGTTATGTGTAAATCTGTGAACATTTCTGATTCTTTGAGATACCAATCACGTGTACTGCCTTTAATCATCAAAATACATGTACATGGGCAGGTGGTTCTTCAGACAAACCATAGAATTATTTTAAAAAGAGGGGTGTGGCTATAGGGGCGGGGCTTTCTTAATGCAGGGGGTGGTGGGAGAGCAAGGCGAGAAAGGCTTTAACTTTAGTCCACTTGCTGGTAAAGCATCTGCCTGGTGTGTCAAAGGTCTTGGGGGAAAACCTGAGTGAGCATACCACTGTGCCTTATAGCTCAGCTGGTAAAGCATCTGCCTGGTGTGTCAGATGTCGTGGTGAAAACCTGAGGGAGTATACCACTGTGCCTCATAGCTCAGCTGGTAGAGCATCTGCCTGGTGTGTCAGATGTCGTGGTGAAAACCTGAGGGAGTATACCACTCTGCCTTATAGCTCAGCTGGTAGAGCGTCTGCCATGTGTTTCAGGTCTTGGTGAAAACCTGAGGAAGTATACTACTGTGCCTTATAGCTCAGCTGGTACAGCATCTGCCATGTGTGTCAGAGGTCTCGGGGAAAACCTGAGTGAGTATACCACTGTGCCTTACAGCTCAGCTGCTACAGCATCTGCCTGGTGTGTCTGAGGTCTTGGGGTAAAACCTGAGGGAGTATACCACTGTGCCTCATAGCTCAGCTGGTAGAGCATCTGCCCGGTGTGTCAGAGGTCTTGGGGGAAAACCTGAGAGAGTATACCACTGTGCCTCATAGCTCAGCTCGTACAGCATCTGCCCGGTGTGTCAGAGGTCTTGGGGGAAAACCTGAGAGAGTATACCACTGTGCCTCATAGCTCAGCTGGTACAGCATCTGCCTGGTGTGTCAGATGTCTTGGGGACAAACTGAGGGAGTATACCAAATTCAACTCTGATTTCCCTTCAATATTTATAAGTAATTTACAAATGAGAGACTATTTATACAGGTATGAAACAATATTAAGTTAAACAAGTATGAAAATTCGAACATACATGTTTGTTTGGAGAGTCCGGAGAACGAGCGCGTGTATATGCTACGTGGCAGGCAGGCTACGGTGGAGTGTAGGATATTTGCCCCGCGCAGCACGGAAAATAGCCTGAGTGCACACACAACCGAGTTAGTTGCTCTGGTGTACATTCGTGAAGAAAAAACATGATGCGAACTCCTCCAAAGAAAACATAAATTTATATTTAGTCGTCCGGGCTGTCCAGTGAAATCGTGAGCAGAAAATTGGGGAAAACCTGTGTAGGAGAAGAGACAATCGTTTGTGACAAAGTCGTGAGGCTTGCGCGTAGTAGTTGCAACGGCTGGTGATATTTTGATGATATTTTGACGACAATTAAAAGGGTATTGTCAATGCTGCTACATCACAAAATCATGTAAACAGTAGGCCGGTGTGTACCTTACGCAAACACCCCCCTCCATCACGTATGGTAACCAATGCGCATTGGTATTCCTTTGTACACAGACTAGACAGATAGACTTTTTGAACACAACATAACAACCAGACAACGGCTAGGCTGTGAGCATACCGGTTTGTTTCGCTGGAATTGTTGGCTAAATATTCATCGTGGCTGGTTATTTCCCTCAAGGACCTGCTTAGTGATTATGCCTGACAAAGTTTGGGTGAGTCTCAGGGGGGAATTAGTGTGTCACAGTGAGAAAATGACACATTTGTTTTGTGATAACGTGTTCATGTTCTTAAAGGGCCCCTTATTTAGGATCTTTATCAATGAAATCTATGCTTTAAAACCACTCTACTCAGTTAAAGTCATAAAAATCCTATTTAGAGCTTGCTCTGGGGGTTAAAACAAAGGTATTTAGTTTTTATGCTAATGCAAATATGCATATTCATGACCAAGGTCACGATGTCACAAGAGGCAAACACAGAAAAATCACATTCAACTGTGCACAAAAGATTCCACTTTTTTTCTAAATTTTTCTGAAACTTTTGTAATCCATAACTGTTTGAGTTTGTTTTACATGTTGCCTGCTGTAAGCCATGACAAAACTGGGGGTAGAAACTGCAGCAATTTTCCACAAGTCCGACTTGAAGTCTTATGTTTTTTCTTAACTTTTCCCTTCTGTCTTCCTTATGTGATGCACTCAAAACAGCGCCCTCTGTCTGTGATTTATTGCAATGAAATCTTCAAAGTTGAAAAAGGCCACCTTTTATTGATTTTACATCCAAACGAACAATAGTATGTCTTGCTGAACAAGTAATTAGTCATTATGAAGCAAAGCTTAGGCACAAAGTTGTTTAGCATGTCACAGGCCCTTTAAAGCTTCTCAGCTCTACTGGTGAAAAGACCACATCCCAATGAAAAATGATAAAGCAGGGGCTGAGATTATCTTAGCTAGATCTTGATATAATAATTGATTAGCTCCAGCTGGAGCATCACTCAATGTGATCATGGAGGAAGATGCATGATGTGATGTAGGCCTACTCGTAACAAAATATTACCATTTTTTTTTTTTTTTCTAATGTAATGATGGTAAAACTAGTCAGTGAGCTTTCCTTTCATAAAGTGGATTGTTGTCATTTTGCCTCGAAATTAGAATCACACCCAAAAATTTCCTCCTAATTGTGTCCTACAGTGGTTTGAGATGTCCATGATTGGAAAATGATTCAAAAAAAAGACTTACAGAACCGTTTCGAAGCCAAAATTTCCTCTTGCGTTGAATCCGGACAAGGATTTTCTTCATAACTGTAAATTACAAATTAGTGGCTTTGGCTATGGTATGCTGTTTCTAAGTACCTTTATTGTCTGCCAATGGCAACAGCATAGCCACATCCAAAGCCACTAATTCGTAACAGCGCCCTCTAGCGTCCAGAATTTACAGTTACGAAGAAACGGATTCAACGCAAGAGGAAATTTTGGCTTCAAAAACGGTTCTGTAAGTCTTTTTTTGAATCATTTTCCAATCATGGACATCTCAAACCACTGTAGGACACAACTAGGAGGACATTTTTGGGTGTGATTTTAATTTCGAGGCAAAATGACAACAATCCACTTTATGAAAGGGGTTCCTTCTGTCCCTACGGGAAATCCCGTAGGGACAGAATCATTGGTTCCGAATCATTCTGTCTATCATGTCTATGGTAAAACAAGAATTTTGCTAGGCTAAGTTCAATAAACCTTATCGACGTTCTCAATGCATTATGGGATTGGATGACAAAATTGCCAGGCCAAATGTGCATAAACCTATGAGGCGGACACCAACTCGGCAACTTTTTTACTCATTTTCACGAAAACCAAAAAGAGTTCAAGAATCAACCTCCCACCACTTTATCTTTGACACATATCAAACATTCTGACAAACATGTCCCGAAACAGAAATGTTGCAAATGCGAGAAATCATCAGGGATTCCCTTCGTATCGGTAGAGTCCGAGTACCACGCTCGCAGCTCGATATGCGCTATGCATGCAACACACGCCGTATGTACGCGTATCGGCAGTGTATTGCACACGGACTCGTATTCCCCCACCAATATAAATTTTTAAAAATCGATCGTCCAGCGCCGTGTGTTGCATAGCGCTAGCGCATACCGAGCTGCGAGCGTGGTACTCGGACTCTACCGATACGAAGGGAATCCCCAAAGATTTCTCGCATTTGCGACATTTCTGTTTCGGGACATGTTTGTCAGAATGTTTGATATGTGTCAAAGATAAAGTGGTGGGAGGTTGATTCTTGAACTCTTTTTGGTTTTCGTGAAAATGAGTAAAAAAGTTGCCGAGTTGGTGTCCGCCTCATAGGTTTATGCACATTTGGCCGGGCAATTTTGTCATCCAATCCCATAATGCATTGAGAACGTCGATATATTAGGTTTATTCACAATTTCTGTCCACAAATCCGACATAATAGCAAGATTACGTTTCTCACCTTATGCTGTCAATGTCGACAATGCCAGCATACGCGAGATGATCTACATATACATTTAGTCAAGAAAAGGTGTATTTTGTTCGCAATTTCTTTCCCAGTGCCTTGAGCTCAAATTTGTTCACAGTAGAAGCGGCCATGTTGGATTAAAAATCAAGTGCCATGTGGTGGCGCACTTTGCACACCGTGTAGGCTTGCGTGGAGGAGGGAACGGTTTCGTCCATTTTGCACCAGGGGGACTTTTATTTGAGGGACCGTTAGTGTGGAGATCAGTGTGCTGAAATGAGTTAATTACTAGAGTAAATTGTTTTAAATGTCACTTTTGTCAGTTACTAAGGCGTTCTAAAGGATAAACTACCAAACTACATATCATTTGCCCTGCAATGGCCGTTTCAGCCGAGCGTTAATTTATGACATCACCTACCTGTGTTAGACAGGTGTAAAGCGCGCCATGTTTCGAATGACAGCCGTGCCACGTGCGAGCTTCGGGTACAAATTTGTACCCACCAAAAATATGAAAGAAACAAAACAACAGAATTGAAAAAAACAACACGGAAGGGAACATTAATTCCAAGAAATTTAGTTTTGAGATTGTTCACAGAAAAAGAGGTTTGAATTAAACAATTAGAAAACTGTCAAACAACAATTGAGATTTATGCTCTTCGAAATACACTTTTTTTGTGTCATTGAGTAAAAACTGCTTCAGAATTCATCATTTTTGAAGCAGCTACAAAGAGAACTACGTCATCTGCACAATCTGGCGTTTTATCTCTCACGCGTTGTGTTTAATGCGCACAATCTTATAGCGTAGGCAAATGCACGTACAAGCATTGAGCTCCATATGCGTACATTAAGTGCATTGTACGCCTGCATCAGTGTTCATTTCCCTATGTGCTATGTACGGGAATTGCGCGCGGCGCGCTTTGGACACACGCGCGTGCGCGTTCTAACGCGCAACATCAAAAACATTCCAAGTTCCACAGAACTGACGAAAAAGTACAAAAACGAGTTTACGCTGCATCCAACGCGAACGCAATACGCCAAAAAAAGTGGCAACGTGGTTTGTTGTAGCAACGTGATAAACAAACCAGTGGTTTTTGCTTCACCGATGAGTAAGCAAGCGATTTTATCTGTGTCCGAGATTTTTCATAATTTTTTAGCTAAACTTTCTTGAGCGATATTATTTTCAGGTACGGAAGGTCGAAGATACTTTAGGTAGAGAATGGGGTAAGTTATCTTTTGGCTGTTTTTGGAATTTAAAGCGTATAAAACTTCGAGTTTAGGCCTAGAAGAATCAAACTGCACAATTTCTAAATTTTTCCAAAAAAACCTGAAATGTATTACAAATTTAATTACAAAAGTAATGTGCAAGTTATACATTTTTGTACTTTTTACAACTTTTTCAACATCTCACCACGATATACTTTTTATGTAGGCCTACTAAATTTCATATAAATTTAGGCCTAAAATAGATCTTCACAGTTTCTCCACTTGTCCAAAAAGCGCATTGCAAGTTCCAATAATCCTAATCTTCAACTTTATTTGTTTTCCCGTCAGGTCTTTGAAGAGGTTTATTCTATCAAAATATGAGGACGCCGTCTGGACATCTGCGTATGTGACGGCGCTGGTCATTCGAACAACCACAGGGAGGACCGGCATGAGGTAGGGGAATAGGGGAAATAGTAAAAAATGACTCCAAATTATGAAGCGAATTTCTGCTAACACAGACGGGCAAAATGAGCATCTAAATTTAGGGAGTTTTTTTATTCCTTGTTGCAGGCGTTTCATAAACCTAGTACGCAGATTCGAACGGACGTCAACATCTTTCCCGAACCCTGATGAACCCTTTCGCCGCTGGCGCAAGAAGCCTAAACGGGCTGACACCGAGACTCATGGCGCCCAAACCGAGGTCTCGAAAGTCCAGAACAAGACTGCTTCCAAGTCTCATGCGCCAGAGGTATGTGTAATGTGAAACATGTTCGGAATTTTCTGCATAATTCACAGAGAAAATAGTTTGTAAAATATTTGACTTTAATATTAACGAACCTACTACATGTATAATTTTCTAACAACAGGCGCTTTATGAGCAAGCTGGGCCATCCAGGATAAGGACCACTGCCGAAATTCACGACTTTCAGGTACATACATACTGATCCAACAACAATGAAATTTTAAAAGTATCAAATATATCTGGAAAAGAACGGGCTGACTTTTAATTTTTTTTAAATTGTTTTCAAGGATCGAGAAAGAGTTCCTAGTTGCTAAATTCTTTAGGCTATCGTATTTTAAAAGCTTCATTGCTTTTCGAGAAAGAGTTGAATATTTTAGCACGCTGTTTCTGCAGACACGTTGAAGAATTTAGTACCCAAGGTCATGCAATTTAGCACCCAAGGTCAAGTAATGTGATACCCAAAGTCAAGGATTTTAGTACCCAAGGCCATGCAATTTAGTACCCAAGTTTTTAGTATCCGAGGTCAAACATTGTAAAGTATCCAAGGCCAAGCTTTGTAGTACGCAAGGTCATAAGATTTAGCACCTAAGGTCATGTTTAGCACCTAAGGTCCTTTCTTTCGTACTTTTATTTTATTTTACATGTATATTTTGCAGGAACTTTATGACAGCTTACCATATGTTGTCGAATCAGATTACACTGATTCCGATTATTCCGCTGAAACATCCGACAAAGAATCAACAACAACCGATTCCGACAGCGACCATGATTCATTCCAGTCCCCTCCGAGCCAAAACAGAGACACCGACGACAACTCGTATCTGAGTCCAGGCGAGATCGTGGACTTGTCAACCAGCGAGGACGAAACTGAAACAGAGTCGACATCTGAAAGGGAGGCTGGGGAGATCATGGACCTGTCTATCAGCGAGGATGAAAGCGAGGCTGAGTCCGCATCTGAATGGGAGGCTGGCGAGATCTTGGACCTGTATAACAGCGAGGATGAAACTAGCCTTGTCCAAGGCTGTCTCCAGGTTTTTTGCTCTACGAGAGAATATTGGGTCTAGCGCATGCAAACTGCACACAGCATCAAATGTATTTTTTTTTAAAGAAGCAGGATAATGTCGCATACTTGGGGCACAGGTGCAGTGGTGCATTGAATAACAATTGTAGCAATGCAGTATTAAGATGCATGCTTGAGCGCATTGGTCACTCAGGTTTTTCGCACGCCACAGACAGGATGTACTCAATTTTCATTTAGTTTTAAGTCCAGTCTTTTTCAGATTTCTCCACAATTCATTCTAGAGAAAAAGGTTTGTGAGGAGCTGAGCTGAGGTAAGTTGGAGCCGGAGGGTTAGTCTCCCAACTGACGCCTAACGCCTCTACGAACGTCGACGTCCAAGTCCTGTCCTACTGCGGTAAAGCCGAATTCCTAATCAAGTATAAAGTGTATTTTTACTGTTTTCTTCCACAGGTGCGCAGCGATGGTGCGCAGCGACAGCGCGTAAGAAAATGATTTATTCGCGTTTAAGCGCAGCGTTATTAGAGAATAAAACGAGCCACTGTGCGATAACGACTTCCATAGTAAACCCGTACGGCAACACACTGGCTGCGTACATACAGCACTACCTGCGTACGGGCTGGCCTAGCTCGAAAGACAGCCTTGTCGAGTCTGCACTTCCGGGTTTAATGTCTTTCTTTATTTTTTGCATGTTTCGCATGAATAGCGTCTGATGTACTTTCGCACTTCTTTTCACATGCGCCACTCAGTATCCACTTGACCATACTAAATATTTGTTGTTATGTGGTGCACACGGCCGGCGTGAAGTACAAAAACAATACCGTGTTTACTGTAAGAGAGAATGACATAAAGCAACCAGACTGTTGGTTGCTAGGTAATGGTGTGCACCACGTAGCAACAACAAAATAGTATGTGGACTTTCTCAACTGTACTCCATTTGAAAGTGAAGAATTTGGGGAGCTGGCTTTTATGCAAATGTTACACGCAAAAAGCTAATTGGCTGCTACAAAAATAGATGTTTGGTTTGGTGTTTCAAAAGTTGCATTTTGTGGAAATATACGATATTCCACAATCAGGGTTGTAGTCGAGTCCATCACAAGTCCTTACAAGTCACAAGCTATTTAAATGAACTACAACAAAGGCATACTTTTGTGTGTGTTCATCCTTTGCTTCTTGTTACAGGACTTGTGTGTGACTTGTGTGTGACTTGTGTTGGACTCGACTACAAACCTGTCCACAATCATAGATCTTGCCCAATTTTACATTTTAATTTAAAAATTGAATAAAATAGTTTTGTTCTTCTGTTTACAGCCGAGATCCCTATGATGTGCCACCAAAGACTCTCCTCGAACCAATACCACTCCTGAATCCATACGACTTCATGGATCCACCAGACGGGAAAATGGTCTTGGGCCACGGCACCTTCGAAAAAAAAAATATATCAAATTTTAGCTGAACATATCCCTCAAAGGAATAGAGCTCAAGAGAGATCATGATGGCAAGCTTCACTGAACAGGAATGCAACAAAGGAGTGTGGGGTCTGAATGAAAAACACCAAAAAACAATGTCAACTTTATTGCACTCAAGCAAGGGGAGTTACAGTTCAGTATTTTGCTTCCACCATACATGTACCTAATGCAATAGCATTGATTCGGATGTTTTGACAAGACATTGATAAATCCAAAGTCACTTAAAAATTACCTAATTGTCTACACACAAATTGCCCAAATCACAAGTTGCACTGTTCTTTTTCATTCTGACCCCACACTCCTTTGTTGCATTCCTGTTCAATGAAGCTTGCCATCATGATCTCTCTTGAGCTCTATTCCTTTGATCAATATTGTATTTGATTCGTAAACTGAAAAATACTATAACAAAAATCCTAAAGTTTTATTTTTTTTCAAAAATCTATATTTAAAGTCTATTTATTTATTGCATACACCGATAATATTCCATGCAACTCCGATAAACAAATATTATTTCGTTTGGCATAAAATCACTGAAAAATGAATGTGTGCTATTTTTTAGAGTGAGACAAATTATATTTTTTTAATATAAATGTTCTATTTTCCAAACATATATAGAAAAAATATTTTTACAAATACCGATTTATTTTTGTTACATACTCTCCAAAAGATTTTGACAAACATTCAAATTTGGGATGGGACGTTAAACCGTTTAACCGAAAAACCGGTTTTGCCAAACGTTTAAACGAAACCAGATTTTAAAGAATTTACAAACATTTTCAGAGGGTTATTTGTAATGACTTTAAATAAATTAAATCAATTTACCGGTATATGTGGTCGTAGTACACTTTTGACTAGATAAAGGTTCAATTATTATTTTGGGGACCTAGGGGTATTGTATACATTGCACATGCATCTATAAAGACCAGCAACAATCTTTAGTGACACAATCTTAACCGACACTTGAAAGAATTGCAAACCGGTTTCTGAATTAACCGTGAATTTTCATCCCTAATTCAAATCAAAATACCTAAATTTAAAACCTAATTTTGAAAACAGTCTGAAATCATAGGTGATTTTTTTTTCAAATATTTGAATCATAATTTTTTTGCAAAGGGGGGCGGGACAAAAATTCTCAAAGAAATTAAATGAAAAACAAAGCAAAACCAAGCTGTTTTCGATGCGTGTTCATTTCTTAATTTTGAATCTCGTTAGACTTGTGCAGAGCTGCCAACCCTTTCTGATTTTGGAACATATTTCCTGGGAAAAAAATGGCTGATTTTGTAACTCCTGACAAATTAAAAACCCTCCTGGGTTGTCAGTTAACAACCTCAGAGATTTTGAGATGCATCTAAAGTCGGGAGCTCAACCTATTTTCCGGGTGTCTTCTCCAAAATAAGGAAGGGTTTGGCAGCTCTGCTTGTGATAAAGTTAATTGTTATGGAGTCAATTTTTATTGGGAGCCCAGAGGCCGATTTCACAAAGTGCTAATAAGACGCGTATTAGGAAGGGCCATTCTTCTTATCTTGGTATGGGAATTAGGATGCATTAAACTCGTCTTTGTGAAATCGATCCCTGGTCTCAGTGGTTAGTTGATAATTTGTACTAACTGGTGAGACCTGTTAAATAATACATGAACAGGTCTCAGTGGTTAGTTGACAATATGTACTACTGCAGGACCTGTTAATTGATTTTAATACATGACCAGGGGCTGATTTCACAAAGCGCTAAGACACGTCTATTGAAGGGTCACTCTTCTTATCTTGGGACGTTGGTATGGGAATTAGGACAGATTGAACTCGTCTTAACTTTTCTAAAATCGATCCCAGTGGCCGATTTCAGGCCGAGACCTGTCTAAAGCCGGCCGTACACCTTGCGCTTCGTCCGTGATTCGATCACGATAGCGATGCGTTCCAATGACGATGTGGTCACGATTTTGTATACGTACGTGTCCGTCGAAACGCAATCACAGAATTTTGAGCATGCTTGAAATTTGGCATGTCTGTGCAATCGCAACGGAGTCGGAACGCAAGGTTCTTCTTCTTCTTCTCGAGTGATCCCCTAAAGGGATCTGTTGCTGAGATTAGCCGACTTAAGTCGTTGCCCTGTAGCCACCTATAGGAGGTTCTTCAGCTTGGCCACGAAGTGCGAGAGAACAGGAATAAATTCTCAGTTTTAGATGTGGGAGGAAAACCCTACACACCAACTTGTATGGGGGAAAACCCACGGAATCAAGCAGGGACTGAGAACCCAATCCACATACTGATCCAGACGGGATTCGAACCTGGACGGGATTCGAACCGGACCACATTGGTGGAAGGCGAGGAAAGAGCCGCTACGCCAACCTGACTCGTCTCGTCTTAATAGGAGCGCAAGGTGTACGGCCGGCTTAAGGAAGGGTCACTGTTCTTATCTTGGCATATTAGACAGTTTCGGTAAGCTCAAAATCCGCGCGCGTATACGTAGCATTTTTAGCTTTGACGTCATCACTTTATGCGGTCTCCTCGTACGTGATGCGGATCAGCCACACGTAGGACAACGCATGGGATCCGTTTGACACGGGAGCGGTACGTATAAAATTAATCCCGACTTGTTTACACCAAATTAGTGTTATGTCACACGGATACGTCTGCGAACACGTACCATTAAACTGAGATGCCGAAACTGTTTATTGGTACGGGCATTAGGACGCATTAGGACGTATTGAACTCGTCTTCTTTTTAGAAATTGATCCTAGGGGTGGTATTTTGCATATATCTATAAACACTGGCAACAACGTTTAAAATATCAACTAAACAGTTAAAGGAGCGCCTCCAGATCACATTTATGAGCCTCCCATTTTTCTCATGGGTGTTGAGATTTTGATACCATCATGTGTCATATTTTTCTCATTACCGTTCTGAAATTTCGCATTCTCAATCCGTACATTTCCGGGGATATCGTTAAAAAAACCACTGAAGTTAAGTAAACTAATTTATCCGCCACATAATGCAGTGCAGTGATGAGGCCAAACAAAATAAATGGTGCGTTTACGGTAACGGCCTAAATAAAATCCAGGTAGGTAGGTAGGAAAATCATTTTATTTTGTCTTTTTTTTTTACATTTCAGTTTATGCATTTGCGTGTTGTTTTGCAATGTTTGAAACTCACTATTAACACTATTAACCATGTTCATGTAGAAATTTTTAATTATTGCAAATAGTGCTCATCTAAAATTATCAACTTGAAAATTGGCAATAAAAAGTTTGAGGTCGGTAATTTGGCCTTAAAAATTCCAGGTAGGTCGGGTTACCGTAAACACACTATTTATTTTGTTTGGCCTGACATCATTGAGATTACAAATTTAATTTTCTCCCCATTGATAGTATTTTAGGGATGTATTTTATATGATTTTTAGGTTAAAACGAAACCATTTTCTGGAAAAATCTGAACACGCTCTTTTAACTTGGTTAACTTGGTGGTATTTTGCATATATCTATAAACACTGGTTGCAATGTTTAAAGTGTCAGCTAAACGGTTAACTGTAACTTCTCAACCTTATCAATATAAGACAAATTACGTACCTCTTGGGAGAACGTTTGGACTTCACTCCGCTGTAAATTTTCTCCATAATCCACCGCACAAGCAGGATCGCGCCCACCGTTGCTCCCAAGCTTTCATGGCCGGCGAACGACTTGGAGAATTTAGCATTGACATCGACGAACATCTGAAGAAGAAAAAATGCACGTGCTTTACAACTATTAAAAAAAAGCTTATAGATAGTATACATGATTGGCAAACTGTTACAAATAGTTTTATCCCCCTGTGTGATTGAAGATATGCAAGATTAAAACCAACCTGAGCAAAAACCATCTCCGTACTTCGTCTAACTTTTGAAAAAAACAGTCAAAAAAGGGTTTACAGTAATTTCGCTCCAAAACCACTTCGCCCTGAACCACGGCCTGTGCACGAAGTGGTTTTGGAGTGAAGGGGCATTTGGGCGAGGTAGTGTTTGGACGAAGTGATTTGGGGAGAAACGGCACTTGGGCGAAGTGGTTTGGGGCGAAAAGTCACTTGGGCGAAATGGTTTTGGGGCGAATTGAATTTACGTCTCGCGAGACGAAAAATAATTGTTTTGCTCATTTCTCAAAGACTATAGCACTTCAGACAAAACCATTTCAGGGGAGGTTTTCTGCCGTCATTATGTTTATATCCGCTGTGAGGGAGGGGAGTGGAAGGTGGGTCCTTTCACTGGTTTTTAATTTTCTTCACATTCTTGCCAATTTGTTTGTTCAGCTTATTTTAAGTTATGAATTATTTAAATGTTAAATAACTATTTTTCCGAATTTTCATGAATTGACACCCATTTTCTCGACCTAATTCTCGGAAAAAAAGTTTTGCGACCTAGACGAAAATGGTTTGTGACCTAATAAAAATGGTTAAGAACCTAATAAAGATGGTTTTTGAAGCACTTGGCGTTAGGACGACCGGCTATCGGTCGCCCTAATACACCGTTTTTACCCATAACCAGTCGACCTAAACGCGAAAGAGTAAGTTGTTGTATAACCAGATATATTTATTTATTTTACTTTTTGTGAACACTCCAAGCTTGGGTAAGCAGGCTTTAGGGCTACAGTGTTTAGGTTCACTTTTGCTTACCCTGGCCTGCTTGGAATGTTTTGTCCTTGTTTTACTCCCATGTCTACTTGGACTAACTTTCTTACGTAACTTTTGTTAATTGTTCACTACATGTATTTTGCCTGTTTGTATTTCCTATTTTGGCCGAATAAATAATAATAATAATAATAATGTAAGTTATGTGTAAATGTGTGAACATTTCTGATTCTTCGAGATACCAATCACGTGTACTGCCTTTAATCATCAAAATACACGGGCAGGTGGTTCTTCAGACAAACCATAGAATTATTTAAAAAAGAGGGGTGTGGCCACAGGGGCGGGGCTTTCTTAATGCAGGGGGGTGGTGTGTCAGAGGTCTTGAGGAAAACCTGAGGGAGTATACCACTGTGCCTCATAGCTCAGCTGGTAGAGCATCTGCCTGGTGTGTCAGATGTCTTGGTGAAAACCTGAGGGAGTATACCACTGTGCCTTATAGCTCAGCTGGTAGAGCGTCTGCCATGTGTGTCAGAGGTCTTGGGGAAAACATGAGTGAGTATACCACTGTGCCTTATAGCTCAGCTGGTACAGCATCTGCCTGGTGTGTCAGAGGTCTCGGGGAAAACCTGAGTGAGTATACCACTGTGCCTTATAGCTCAGCTGCTACAGCATCTGCCTGGTGTGTCTGAGGTCTTGGGGTAAAACCCGAGGGAGTATACCACTGTGCCTCATAGCTCAGCTGGTAGAGCATCTGCCCGGTGTGTCAGAGGTCTTGGGGGAAAACCTGAGAGAGTATACCAAATTCAACTCTGATTTCCCTTCAATATTTATAAGTAATTGACAAATGAGAGACTATTTATACAGGTATGAAACAATATTAAGTTAAACAAGTATGAAAATTCAAACATACATGTTTGTTTGGAGAGTCCGGAGAACGAGCGCGTGTATATGCTACGTGGCAGGCAGGCTACGGTGGAGTGTAGGATATTTGCCCCGCGCAGCACGGCAAATAGCCTGAGTGCACACACGACCGAGTTAGTTGCTCCGGTGTACATTCGTGAAGAAAAAACATGATGCGAACTCCTCCAAAGAAAACATAAATTTCTATTCAGTCGTCCGGGCTGTCCAGTGAAATCGTGAGCAGAAAATTGGGGAAACCTGTGTAGGAGAAGAGACAATCGTTTGTGACAAAGTCGTGAGGCTTGCGCGTACCGGTAGTAGTTGCAACGGCTGGTGATATTTTGATGATCTTTTTTCACAACGACAATTAAAAGGGTATTGTCAATGCTGCTACATCACAAAATCATGTAAACAGTAGGCCGGTGTGTACCTCACGTAAACACCCCCCTTCATCACGTCTGGTAACCAATGCGCATTGGTATTCCTTTGTACACAGACTAGACAGATAGACTTTTTGAACACAACATAACAACCAGACAACGGCTAGGCTGTGAGCATACCGGTTTGTTTCGCTGGAATTGTTGGCTAAATATTCATCGTGGCTGGTTATTTCCCTCAAGGACCTGCGTAGCGGTTATGCCTGACAAGGTTTGGGTGAGTCTCAGGGGGGAATTAGTGTGTCACGGTGAGAAAATGACACCTTTGTTTTGTGATAGCGTGTTCATGTTCTTAAAGCTTCTCAGCTCTACTGGTGAAAAGACCACATCCCAATGAAAAATGATAAAACAAGAGCTGAGATTATCTTAGCTCGATCTTGATATAATAATTGATTAGCTCCAGCTGGAGCATCACTCAATGTGATCATGGAGGAAGATGCATGATGTGATGTAGGCCTACTCGTAACAAAATAACAAGTTTTTTTTTCTAATGTAATGATGGTAAAACTAGTCAGTTTTCATAAAGTGGATTGTTGTCATTTTGCCTCGAAATTAGAATCACACCCAAAAGTTTTCTCCTAATTGTGTCCTACAGTGGTTTGAGATGTCCATGATTGGAAAATGATTCAAAAAAAAGACTTACAGAACCGTTTTGAAGCCAAAATTTCCTCTTGCGTTGAATCCGTACAAGGATTTTCTTCATAACTGTAAATTACAAATTAGTGGCTTGGGCTATGGTATGCTGTTTTAAAGGACCTTTATTGTCTGCCCATGGCAACAGCATAGCCACATCCAAAGCCACTAATTCGTAACAGCGCCCTCTAGCGTCCAGAATTTACAGTTACGAAGAAAATCCTCGTCTGGATTCAACGCAAGAGGACATTTTGGCTTCAAAAACGGTTCTGTAAGTTTTTTAATCATTTTCCAAAAATGGACATCTCAAACCACTGTAAGACAACTAGGAGGACATTTTTGGGTGTGATTCTAATTTCGAGGCAAAATGACAACAATCCACTTTATGAAAGGGGTTCCTTCTGTCCCTACGGGAAATCCCGTAGGGACAGAATCATTGGTTCCGAATCATTATGTCTATGGTAAAACAAGAATTTTGCTAGGCAATAAACCTTATCGACGTTCTCAATGCATTATGGGATTGGATGACATAATTGCCCGGCCAAATGTGCATAAACCTATGAGGCGGACACCAACTCGGCAACTTTTTTACTCATTTTCACGAAAACCAAAAAGAGTTCAAGAATCAACCTCCCACCACTTTATCTTTGACACATATCAAACATTCTGACAAACATGTCCCGAAACAGAAATGTTGCAAATGCGAGAAATCATCGGGGATTCCCTTCGTATCGGTAGAGTCCGAGTACCACGCTCGCAGCGCGGTATGCGCTATGCAACACACGCCGTATCGGCACAGCGCTCGCTGGACGGATTGAGTGTGCTGCACTGCAAGTCCGTGTACACGGACTCCCCTACCAATATACATTTTTAAAAATCGTTTTTAAAAATGCATATCGTCAGAAATGATGCTGTATTTTCTAGTTCCTATTTAAAAGGTTTGAATTGCACAATGTTGTGATATTTTAGAGGATGTTTTTGAAGATGCGCTTTTTCAGAAACGGCAGGAATGTGTTGTGAAACTCAACAGTTTTACCAGGGGAGTCCGCACTCACGGACTTGTAGTGCAGCACACTCAATCCGTTCAGCGCGCCGATACGTGTGTTGCATAGGGTTTACAGTCAAGTCGACCGTTTGCCAACTCGACTCCTACCAACTCGACCGTCGTACCAACTCGACCGTCGTACCAACTCGACCGTTGACCAACTCGACCGTTGACCAACTCGACTTCACGGTCGGGTCAACTCGACCGTTGACCAACTCGACCGTTGGCCAACTCGACCGTTTGTTATGAACATAACAAAAATTGGCACGTTTGACCTATTTCCCTCATAACCGGCACATGTTTGACTTTGAAATAGAACGAGAAATTGAATTAAACTGTGGTAATAATTTAATGATGTTAAAATAAATTAAGAAGTAACATTTATAAAAAGGGCTATCTACTACATGATGTACTAGTTTAGTGGGACACAACGGACGAGTTGACTTCTGCAGTTAAACGTACAACGGTCGAGTTGGTAGGAGTCGAGTTGGTACGACGGTCGAGTTGGTACAACGGTCGAGTTGGTACGACGGTCGAGTTGGTAGGAGTCGAGTTGGCAAACGGTCGACTTGACCTGCACCCTTGCATAGCGCATACCAAGCTGCGAGCGTGGTACTCGGACTCTACCGATACGAAGGGAATCCCCAAAGATTTCTCGCATTTGCAACATTTCTGTTTCGGGACATGTTTGATATGTGTCAAAGATAAAGTGGTGGGAGGTTGATTTTTGAACTCTTTTTGGTTTTCGTGAAAATGAGTAAAAAAGTTGCCGAGTTGGTGTCCGCCTCATAGGTTTATGCACATTTGGCCGCGCAATTTTGTCATCCAATCCCATAATGCTATGATTGAGAACGTCGATAAGGTTTATTCACAATTTCTGTCCACAAATCCGACATAATAGCAAGATTACGTTACTCACCTTATGCTGTCAATGTCGACAATGCCAGCATACGCGAGATGATCTACATATACATTTAGTCAAGAAAAGGTGTATTTTGTTCGCAATTTCTTTCCCAGTGCCTTGAGCTCAAATTTGTTCACAGTAGAAGCGGCCATGTTGGATTAAAAATCAAGTGCCATATGTGGTGGCGCACTTTGCACCACCGTGTAGGCTTGCGTGGAGGAGGGAACGGTTTCGTCCATTTTGCACCAGGGGGACTTTTATTTGAGGGACCGTTAGTGTGGAGATCAGTGTGCTGTAATGAGTTAATTACTATAGTAAATTGTTTTAAATGTCACTTTTGTCAGTTACTAAGGCGTTCTAAAGGATAAACTACCAAACTACATATCATTTGCCCTGCAATGGCCGTTTCAGCCGAGCGTTAATTTATGACATCACCTACCTGTGTTAGACAGGTGTAAAGCGCGCCATGTTTCGAATGACAGCCGTGCCACGTGCGAGCTTCGGGTACGTACAAATTTGTACCCACCAAAAATATGAAAGAAACAAAACAACAGAATTGAAAAAAACAACACGGAGGGGAACATTAATTCCAAGAAATTTAGTTTTGAGATTGTTCACAGAAAAAGGTTTGATATGGAACAATTAGGAAACTGTCAAACAACAATTGGGAATATGCTCTTTGAAATACACTTTTTTGTGTCGTTGAGTAAAAACTGCTTCAAAAGATCATCGTTTTTAAAGCAGTTACAATCGTCATATGCACATTCTGGCGTTTTATTTCTCACGCGTTGTGCGCAGGCAAATGCACGTACAGCTAAGGTGCACTGTACGCCTGCGTCAGTGTTCATGTTCCTATGTGCTAGGTACGGGAATTGCGCGCGGCGCGCTTTGGACGCGCGCGCGCTCTAACGCGCAACAGCAAAAACATTCCAAGTTCCACAGAAATGACGAAAAAGTACAAAAACGAGTTTACGCTGCATCCAACGCGAACGCAATACGCCAAAAAAATGTGGCAACGTGGTTTGTTTTAGCAACGTGATAAACAAACCAGTGGTTTTTGCTTCACCGATGAGTAAGCAAGCGATTTTATCTGTGTCCGAGATTTTTCATAATTTTTTAGCTAAACTTTCTTGAGCGATATTATTTTCAGGTACGGAAGGTCGAAGATACTTTAGGTAGAGAATGGGGTAAGTTATCTTTTGGCCGTTTTTGGAAGTTAAAGTTTATAAAACTTCGAGTTTAGGCCTAGAGTAGAAGAATCAAACTGCACAATTTCTTAATTTTCCAAAAAAAACATGAAATGTAAATTCAATTACAAAAGTAATGTGCAAGTTATACATTTTTTTACTTTTTACAACTTTTTCAACATCTCACCACGATATACTTTTTATGTAGGCCTACTAAATTTCATATTAATTTAGGCCTAAAATAGATCTTCACAATTTCTCCACTTTTTGCAAGTTCCAATAATCCTAATCTGCAACTTTATTTGTTTTCCCGTCAGGTCTTTGAAGAGGTTTATTCTATCAAAATATGAGGACGCCGTCTGGACATCTGCGTATGTGACGGCGCTGGTCATTCGAACGGCCACAGGGAGGACCGGCATGAGGTAAGGGGATAGGGGAAATAGTAAAAAATTACTCAAAATTATGAAGCGAATTTCTGCTAACACAGACGGGCAAAATGAGCATCTAAATTTAGGGAGTTTTTTTATTCCTTGTTGCAGGCGTTTCATAAACCTAGTACGCAGATTCGAACGGACGTCAACATCTTTCCCGAACCCTGATGAACCCTTTCGCCGCTGGCGCAAGAAGCCTAAACGGGCTGACACCGAGACTCATGGCGCCCAAACCCAGGTCTCGAAAGTCCAGAACAAGACTGCTTCCAAGTCTTATGAGCCAGAGGTATGTGTAATGTGAAACATGTCCGAAATTTTCTGCATAATTCACAGAGAAAATAGTTTGTAAAATATTTGACTTTAATATTAACAAACCTACATGTATCATTTTCTAACAACAGGCGCTTTATGAGCAAGCTGGGCCATCCAGGATAAGGACCACTGCCGAAATTCACGACTTTCAGGTACATACATACTGATATAACAACAATGAAATTTTAAAAGTATCAAATATATCTGGAAAAGAACGGGCTGACTTTTAATTTTTTTAAATTTTTTTCAAGGATCGAGAAAGAGTTCCTAGTTGCTAAATTCTTTAGGCTATCGTATTTTAAAAGCTTCATTGCTTTTCGAGAAAGAGTTGAATATTTTAGCACGCTGTTTCTGCAGACACGTTGAAGAATTTAGTACCCAAGGTCATGCAATTTAGCACCCAAAGTCAAGTATTGTAATACCCAAGGTCAAGTATTGTAATACCCAAAGTCAAGGATTTTAGTACCAAAAGTCAGCCATTTTAGTACCCAAGGCCATGCAATTTAGTACCCAAGTTTTAAGTATCCGAGGTCAAACATTGTAAAGTATCCAAGGCCAAGCTTTGTAGTACGCAAGGTCATAAAATTTAGCACCTAAGGTCATGTTTAGCACCTAAGGTCCTTTCTTTCGTACTTTTATTTTTTATTTTACATGTATATTTTGCAGGAACTTTATGACAGCTTATCGTATGTTGTCGAATCAGATTACACTGATTCCGATAATTCCGACGAAACATCCGACAAAGAATCAACAACAACTGATTCCGACAGCGACCATGATTCATTCCAGTCCCCTCCGAGCCAAAACAGAGACACCGACGACAACTCGTATCTGAGTCCAGGCGAGATCGTGGACTTGTCAACCAGCGAGGACGAAACTGAGACAGAGTCGATATTTGAAAGGGAGGCTGAGGAGATCGTGGACCTGTCTATCAGCGAGGATGAAAGCGAGGCCGAGTCCGCATCTGAATGGGAGGCTGGCGAGATCTTGGACCTGTATAACAGCGAGGATGAAACTAGCCTTGTCCAAGGCCGTCTCCAGGTTTTTTGCTCTACGAGAGAATATTGGGTCTAGCGCATGCAAACTGCACACAGCATCAAATGTATTTTTTTTAAAGAAGCAGGAGCGTGTCGCATACTTGGGGCACAGGTGCACTGAATAACAATTGTAGCAATGCAGTATTAAGATGCATGCTTGAGCGCATTGGTCACTCAGGTTTTTCGCACGCCACAGACAGGATGTACCGTAATTTTCGGAATATAAGCCGCGGCTTATACGTTGATTTTGCAAAAAAACATGTTCCCGGCGGCTTATAAACCGGGCGGCTTATACGCCGAGCTCTAAAGATAAAAATCATGATATGCTCATATACATTAATGTAGTTAAATAGTTCTATCAATCTTTTACGGGAATTTTTTATTGTCAAAAAACGATGTTGAAGGCCGTCGCACGCGCACGAAAAGGTGTGCAATTTTTCCAGGTGCAGAGAGTGTACCGATCTTCGTTGGTGACCCATACATCGATGTGACACAGCACAAGCGCAGGCAACCAGTTCGCCATCGGACCATGCCATCGGTCGTGAGTACTCGTCCAACGCCAAACAAATCGTTTGGTGCGTCTGTTCCTTCCGTGTTTTCTTCAATTCTTTACTTTTAGTTGGCGTTGTTTTAAAATCCAAAGAGTTCTGTGTTTGTCATTGTCTGTGGAAATGTGTGTTTTAGATGGAAAATCATTACAAGTAATTTTAATTAACGATGTTTTTCCAACGATGTACAGTCACTTTGCCCATGGAGGAAGCCTCCATGCTTTGCCCATTGCAACTTGAGCCCCTTCGCCCAAAAGCCATTTCGCCCAAGCGGCATACGTTTACGTACGTCCGCAGGCGCAGGCAGGCAGGCAAACGGTCCCCTATTTTAATAAGCCTTTTCGGTATCTCGCGCGCGGTGGCGAGGTCAAAGGTAAATTCGGAACACGACGCCGCCATAGTTCATTCACCGCCATTGGGGGGTGAATGAACTATAGCGGCGTCGTGCACAAAAATATGGGGCGGACGCAAATGCGAGAAATCATCGGGAATAAGCCAGTTCGGAATCTCGCGCGCGCAATGAACGTCTATGGGATTGTGTCAAGGTCATTTGAGATAAACACAGGTCATTTGAGATAAACACAATGCCTACCGCTTTGTTTATCTCAAACCAAAGTCGGGAGACGCATGCGCAGTCGAGACTCCGAACTGGCTTATACCGGTACCAAGCAAAAGACGATAGATCTATGTAGCATTCCGCTGAATTTCCGCTGAATTACAAATATTAATATCAATCACCCAATCCCCATGAAGCCCCTTTTATGTCAGTTGCAATGTTCTTTTTCAAGTAATTTTGAATGATGTATAGTGAATCAACATATAATGATCTATTGAGATAACCGAATTCGGAAAACAAGAAGGCATAGCGTTTGCACAGCCTTGGTATACTCCGCTCAAGACGCCCATTGATGATGACCATCGGCTTCAGTTTTTTGCCGCTGGCCGTGCAGGCAAGGACCACCGTGAAGCTGGTTTTCTTATTTATAAACTCTTTTTGCAAAAATGGAGAGGCCCCATGAACGTCCAATTATTGATGTTGCAGCTTCGGTCTAAACCCCCGTCCATCTGGTCCAGTAGCCTACAATGTCTAATTCTTTGTCACTGTCATGTCCTTTGCGTTTTTAGTTTAATCGTAATGGACCCAAACGCATGACAAATGCAATGTAGTGGCAATACAATACGGAAGCAATCAAACATAAAACGTTTGGCATATTTTATTTTGGCCGGTGAGATCAAAATCGCCAAGTCACCATGTGCATTGAAAATAGCCAATCGCGGTGCGCGTAATGGAGAGACTCGGCCGGCTATTATCGTACATGCGTACATGTAGCATATGCGTCGGGCCCGGGCGAAAGCAGTGTACAATTTGTACACGTGGCTGCGTTCCACTCATGCGAACGTTGGCAACGTTCGCCTCTGGTTGTGCTCTTTTATCTTGTGCATGCGTGCGCGTACAAGCTGGGAATGTTGTTGGCGAACGTTGCAAACGTTTAACAATGTGCGCGTATTTGGAACGAAGCCCTGCTTTCACTTACCGTGTTTGTGCATGGCCTGTCGGCCTGGTGCACTGCCGTGTGGCCGCCGTCGGAGAATCCAGCGAATATCTTGATGGCTTCTATAATATACTCTCCTTTATTTTTTGGAGATTTCTTATTATGCACATTCCAAGGCATTTTTAAAATATGTCAAGTTACATGTACTTTATCTATTTACAAAACAAACTGAAACAAGATTAGCCTACTTTGAGTGCATTGCACCTTGCTATATAACTTATTATAAACATGTAACGCCTTTTCCGATAAAGCCACTTCTTGATTTCAATAAGGTTTTCTCTTGAGTGTGCTGTCAGTAAAACAACCTGGACCACAAAGCTCTCTTTGAGGCGACATGCCGTGCCGACAGAGAGTGTGACTACTGTGCAGTGCGCGGTCGCGCGCACGTGGCCCGCGGTGAGGCACTTACGGCGGCAGTTCTTTATATATTGTGATCGATCTGTGGCCGACAAAATGGTGCGGCTAATAAGCCGGGCGGCTTATACGCCGACGGTGAATCTTGTTTCTGGAATTTTCGGGCGTCGCGGCTTATACCCCGGGCGGCTTATATTCCGAAAATTACGGTACTAAATTTTCTTTTAGTTTTAAGTCAGTCTTTTTCAGATTTCTCCACAATTCATTCTAGAGAAAAAGGTTTGTGAGGAGCTGAGCTGAGGTAAGTTGGAGCCGGAGGGTTAGTCTCCCAACTGACGTCTAACGCCTCTACGAACGTCGACGTCCTGTCCTACTGCGGTAAAGCCGAATTCCTAATCAAGTATAAAGTGTATTTTTACTGTTTTCTTCCACAGGTGCGCAGCGATGGTGCGCAGCGACGGCGCGTAAGAAAATTATTTATTCGCGTTTAAGCGCAGCGTTATTAGAAAATAATAAATGACGCATGAATAGCGTCAATATGTACTTTTGTACTTCCTTTCACATGCACCACTCAGTATCCACTTGACCATACTAAATATTTGTTGTTATGTGGTGCACACGGCCGGCGTGAAGTACAAAATCAATACCGTGTTTACTGTAGGAGAAAATGGCATAAAGCAACCAGACTGTTGGTTGCTAGGCAATGGTGTGCACCACGTAGCAAGAACAACATAGTATGTGGACTTTCTCAACTGTACTCCATTTGAAAGTGAAGAATTTGGGGAGCCGGCTTTTATGCAAATGTTACACGCAAAAAGCTAATTGGCTGCTACAAAAATATATGTTTGGTTTGGTGTTTCAAAAGTTGCATTTTGTGGAAATATACGATATTCCACAATCAGGGTTGTAGTCGAGTCCATCACAAGTCCTTACAAGTCACAAGCTATTTAAATGAACTCCAACAAAGGCATACTTTTGAGTGTGTTCATCCTTTGCTTCTTGTTACAGGACTTGTGTGTGACTTGTGTGTGACTTGTGATGGACTCGACTACAAACCTGTCCACAATCAGAGATCTTGCCCAATTTTACATTTTAATTAAACAATTTAATAAAAAAAAAATTTCTTCTGTTTACAGCCGAGATCCCAATGATGTGCCACCAAAGACTCTCCTCGAACCAATACCACTCCTGAATCTATTCGACTTCATGGATCCACCAGACAGGAAAATGGCCTTGGGCCACGGCGCCTTCGAACAAAAAAATATATCAAATTTTAGCTGAACATATCCCTCAAATAGAGCTCAAGAGAGATCATGATGGCAAGCTTCACTGAACAGGAATGCAACAAAGGAGTGTGGGGTCAGAATGAAAAACGCCAAAAAACAACGACGTCAACTTTATTGCACTCAAGCAAGGGGAGTTACAGTTCAGTATTTTGCTTCCACCATACATGTACCTAATGGAATGGCACGATTTAACCATTTTGATTTGGATGTTTTGACAAGACATTGATAAATCAAAACTCACTTGAAAATTTCCTAATTGTCTACACACAAATTGCCCAAATCACAAGTTGCATTGTTCTTTGGTGTTTTTCATTCTGACCCCACACTCTTTTGTTGCATTCCTGTTCAATGAAGCTTGCCATCATGATCTCTATTCCTTTGATCAATATTGTATTTGATTCGGAAACTGAAAAATACTATAACAAAAATCCTATAAAGTTTTATTTATTTTCAAAAATCTATATTTATTGCATACACTGATAATATTCCATGCAACTCTGATAAACAAATATTATTTCGTTTGGCATAAAATCAATGAAAAATCAATGTGTGCTATTTTTAGAGTGAGACAAATTATATTTTTTTAATAGAAATGTTCTATTTTCCAAACCTATATAGACATATATAAATTCCGAAAAATATTTTTACAAATACCGATTTATTTTTGTTACATACTCTCCAAAAGATTTTGACAAACATTCAAATTTGGGATGGGACGTTAAACCGTTTAACCGAAAAACCGGTTTTGCCAAACGTTTAAACGAAACCAGATTTTAAATAATTTACAAAAATTTTCAGAGGGTTATTTGTAATGACTTTAAATAAATTAAATAAATTTACCGGTATATGTGGTCGTAGTACACTTTTGACTAGATAAAGGTTCAATTATTATTTTGGGGACCTAGGGGTATTGTACATATTGCACATGCATCTATATAAACACCAGCAACAATCTTTAGTGTCGGTTAACCTAAACTTGAAAGAATTGCAAACCGGTTTCTGAATTAACCGTGAATTTTCATCCCTAATTCAAATCAAAATACCTAAATTTAAAACCTAATTTTGAAAACGTAGTCTGAAATCATAGTTGATTTTTTTTTCAAATATTTGAATCAAAATTTTTTTTGCAAAGGGGGGGACAAAAATTCTCAGAAATTAAATGAAAAACAAAGCAAAACCAAGCTGTTTTCGATGCGTGTTCATTTCTTAATTTTGAATCTCGTTAGACTTGTGCAGAGCTGCCAACCCTTTCTGATTTTGGAACATATTTCCTGGGGAAAAAATGGCTGATTTTGTAACTCCTGACAAATTAAAAACCCTCCTGGGTTGTCAGTTGACAACCTCAGAGATCTTGAGATGCATCTGAAGTTGGAAGCTCAACCTATTTTCCGGGTGTCTTCTCCAAAATTAGGACAGAGTTAATTGTTAGAGTCAATTTTTATTGGGAGCCCAGAGGCCGATTTCACAAAGTGCTAAGATGCATCTTAGGAAGGGCCACTCTTCTTATCTTGGTATGGGAATTAGGATGCATTGAACTCGTGTTTGTGAAATCGATCCCAGGTCTCAGTGGTTAGTTGATAATTTGTACTAACTGGCGAGACCTGTTAAATAATACATGAACAGGTCTCAGTGGTTAGTTGACAATTTGTACTAACTGCAGGACCTGTTAATTGATTTTAATACATGACCAGGGGCTGATTTCACAAAGCACTAAGACGCATCTCAGGAAGGGGTCACTCTTCCTATCTTGGGACGTTGGTATGGGAATTAGGATGTATTGAACTCGTCTAAAATCGATCCCGGTGGCCGATTCCACAAATGGGCTGAGACGCGTCTAAAGCCAGCCGTACACCTTGCGCTCCGTCTGTGATTCGATCACGATAGCGCATGTTGTGCAGTCGCATCACAAGGTGTACATGTTTTGCGATGGGTTCTAATGGCGATGTGGTCACGATTTTGTGTACGTGCCCGTCGAAACGTAATCGCAGAATTTTGAGCATGCTTGAAATTTGTCGGAATGCAAGGTGTACGGCCGGCTTAAGGAAGGGTCACTCTTCTTATCTTGGAATGTTAGTACGGGAATTAGGATGTATTGAACTCGTCTTAACTTTTCAGAAATTGATCCTAGGGGTTGTATTTTGCATATGGGTAATTCTCAAAATTAGGGGTCCAAAAGTGTGACATGCTTTTTAAGATTTCCAAGTGTTTTTAGTGATTGAAAGTGGTTTCCACGTAGGAAATAATTATTTTTATTTGAACAAATGCCACTCAAATTTAATGTTTGTGTGTAGATATGGCACCAAGGTTAATGCAAACTCATTCTACAGCCAATTTTCAATGGCGTACACGAAAATATTGCAAATATGCAAAATACATAAACAATTTATTCTCGAAGCGTATTTAACTAGTACACATTTGGAACAAAGTCGGCCACGATGCCCCTTCGGTTGGCCTCAAAATTAAGGCCAAAGTGACCTGTGCCTTGTTTTTGTTACTGGCAAAATCATTGCTTCCAATAACGATTTGGGAAGTTGTTTTTATGGAGGTACAAACACTGATTCACAGAAGTAACATCGTTGTTGTAAAACACTCGTCAGCCATTCCGAATCTGGAAAAGAAATTCAAATGAGAAACAACAAATTTCAGAGATAAAATATGTAAATTTAAACTGTTTTTACAAAGTTTGAAATATTTTATGCAAACTTTATATAAAGTAAATGACTAATTTGTCAGTAGTCATTTGACAATAATGATGAATTACACACAAATCCACCATTACACACACCACTTTCACAAAATTTCTTCAGGTTAGTTTAACAACATTCTTCCTTAATCTGTAAAATGTTTTATCTTGCAAATGATACATAGGGCTTTAAACCCCAGGCGTGTCATTGCGTACCTCTTTCTTTAACTGGTAATGCCAACGCATCACAATGTAGACACACTTGCGGGGTGGAGGTTGTCTGGCACAGTCGTAGGCTTAACCTGCACCTTGCTGCAAAACCAAAGAAAGAATGACAGTCAAATCTCATTAATAAAAAGTCCTTGGCAGATTATCTTGTTAAAAAGTTAAGAAAGGAAGGGGCAGTATCCGCCCTTTGCTGCGGGCACTCAACTCCCGACTCCTTGGCTTTTGAGCCTGCATTTAACCCGGTGATAGAGCAGATTACTGCTCGGGTCTGCAGTTTCCTTCCCCAGTGCAAGCACCAGGTACCCATTAACGACTGGGTGGCCGGGGCCAGCTACACCAGCTGACGCTGGTGGTGTACATTAGCTAAGTTTTCCAGGCCAATGGAAAAGCCTGCGACCGCTTCGAGGTTCGAACCAACGACCCTCCGATTGCAAGCCCGACGCTCTACCACTGCGCCACAGTGCTGTACATTTGTTAAAGCGGACTACTGGGCTGCGTTCGGGCGTGCAGTTCTCGCTACTCCGGAGTAATGCGTGCGCATTGCACTCAGGTCACATCACGCGAACGGCCAGTCCGTGTGCGCGAATGGCAATCAGTGAAAATGGCCGTCTCCTGCCATCACTGCACAAAAAAAAGGCGTTTCACCGCTCACAAGAAACCGTGGAAATACAGGCCATAAGTCGTGAGAACCTTTGATGCCGACCAAAACAAACCTTAGTGAGTTGTTGTTTCAGTTATCGAGTTGACACGTTGAGCAAATTCACCAAAAAAACACTCTATTCCGCCATCTTCATACAAATCACATGACACTCGTCAGGAGTAAGAGCACACTCCCCATCTGTTGGGGAGTACCGAGAGCATACTCTCACTGATCCGAGTGTCGTTATTCTTGCCGTTCGCGCGCGCGCACGCAGGAGTACTACTCGTGTTAACACGAGTACACGCCCGAACGCAGCCCTGAAGTGTGACATGAGTTTCCTGGATAATTGGGTCTAAACATTTACTGGTTTTAGTGGAAGAGAACAGTTCTTAAATAAAACAACCTTTAAAAGAGCGTGTCCAGATCACATTTGTTGTTTCCCCATGGGTGTTGAGATTTTGATACCATATCATTTGTCATATTTTTCTCGTTACCATTCTGAAATTTCACGCTTTCAATCCATGTATTTTCAAGGATATCATAAAAAAACCACCATTGTTTTGTAAACTAATTTATCCGGTTACATAAAACAGTGCAGTGATTACACCAACCTTTTTGCTTCCACATCTAAATTGGAGATTGCAAATTTCCTGTTTTCTTTCCATGGATAGTATTTTGGGGAGGTTTTTTATATGATTGTTAGGTTAGAATGAAATCCATTTTATGCAGAAATCGGGACAAGCTCCTAATGTTATAAATTATGTTGTGTACTTACTCCATTCATGTCCGTTCGAACACGTATCAGATGTTGCACTAGTCAATGGAATAAGTATGGAACGTTGTTAAGGTATTACATGTATCTCAACTATGTAGTGTGAAAACAAAAACAGGGTAACAATTAACATTACTTGTAGCTACCCGGGTATAAAGTTAACCGTGGTCAAATTTCACCCAGGGTAAAAATCACCCGGTTTAAAAGTCACCCGGGGTTGCAAGTTACCCAGGGTTAAGTTACCCAGGTATAAATGGGTGCAGGTCAACTCGGCCGTTGTACGCAACTTGGAAAGAGTAGTACGCACAGCGGTTGATCGAGTTGACTCTACGTTGAAGTCAAGTTGGTCGACAGACGAGTTGGTTCAACGGTCGAGTTGACTGTAAACCGTAAAAATTACCTAGGTTACTTGGCAGTATAAACAACATTAACAGAATCAACACAAATCTACTAGGCTAGAACACTTCTCTTTTTTTTAAAAATTATTATCATTATTTTGTACAGTTTCTCAAAAGGATATTTTCATTGCAAAGATCACAAGATTCTCTTCGTCCGATTTCTGTCGATTGGGGAATGGTTTTGTAAACCTCTGTAACAAGACGTGTGATTGGCTCTTCACTGCTTCTACTGCAGGTCGACAGCCAATCAGCCATCAGCAACAATGGGGTGGTCTGAGAATCTGCACAAAAGAAATAATGATCATTATTACTGTTTACATGATTTAGTGATGTAGCAGCATTGACAATACTTTTTTGATGGTCGTTGTAAAAAAAGATCATCAAAATATCCCGTAATTTACTAAAGAGGTGCAAAATTAACAAAAACGGTCAAAAGAGGGTTATACGCTTTACCAGCCGTTGCAACTACGCGCGAGCCTCACGACTTTGTCACAAACGATTCGCTCTTCTCCTGCTCAGGATATCTCCAATTTTCTGCTCACGATTTCACTGGACAGCCCGGACGACCGAATAGGAATTTCCGTTTTCTTTTGAGGAGTTGGCATCATGTTTTTTCTTCACGAACGTACACGGAGCAACACACTCGTGTGTGTGTGCACTCATGCTATTTGCCGTGCTGCGCGGGGCAAATATCCTACACTCCACGGTAGCCTGCTGTATCACGCGCTCGCTCCCGTTCTCCGGACTCTCGAAACAAATAGTTATGTTCGAATTTTCATATGTTTAACTTTGTTTCATACCTGTATAAATAGTCTCTCTTTTGTCAATTACTTATAAATATTGGGGGGAAATCAGAGTTGAATTTGGTGCAGTTCTGCAGTAACAAACTTTTATACGGCTGGAAATACAACTAACTTACAAGACCACGTGACTTTTCGGAACCAGAATTTGGTTCCGAAAAGTCACGTGACTTTGAATTTTTCAAAAGTGCTCAAAAACGGCCAAATTTGACGGCGTCTTTTCAGGATATATCTAATTTACTCTCGAAGGCGCTTCAGAATAATTTATGGGGCTATTTCGAGCCCAAAATAGCCCAACAAAGCCGGTGTGTTCCTTTAAAATGTAATTTTCTCCACTTGCACGAAAATGTTACAAATCACTCGCAAGTGTTGTTTCTTGGCAGTAGTTTCTTTGCAAGTACACCAGTTAAGAAAAAACAATCGTGTAAAAATGCAAAAAAAGTCTCGGATATTTACCGTTCTTACCAGCAGACTTAGGTTTGCTTGTCGACTCTTTTTGCCAGGATTTCAGAGCTGAAACAATGTGTAGTTTTGTCAATTCTTTCTCAGTTTCTTTTATGTCACATTCCTAAACAAAAAAAATAAAAATACAAACAAAAAAGTTTTAATGAAAGCGTTTTCTTTGGCATGGAGTCCATTGCAGGTTTACCCTCGGCAGTTAGTTGGGTTTCCCCAACAGGTTGTTAGTTTCCATGGCATGGAGTGACTAGGAGCATTGCTACTCCCCCTGGATGGGATGCCAGTCCATTGCAGGTTTACCCTCGGCAGTTAGTTGGGTTTCCCCAACAGGTTGTTAGTTTCCATGGCATGGAGTGACTAGGAGCATTGCTACTCCCCCTAGACGGGATGCCAGTCCATCACAGGTTTACCCTCGGCAGTTAGTTGGGTTTCCCCAACAGGTTGTTAGTTTCCATGGCATGGAGTGACTAGGAGCATTGCTACTTCCCCTGGATGGGATGCCAGTCCATTGCAGGTTTACCCTCGGCAGATAGTTGGGTTTCCCCAACAGGTTGTTAGTTTCCATGGCATGGAGTGACTCGGAGCATTGCTACTCCCCCTGGATGGGATGCCAGTCCATCACAGGTTTACCCTCGGCAGTTAGTTGGGTTTCCCCAACAGGTTGTTAGTTTCCATGGCATGTAGTGACTAGGAGCATTGCTACTCCCCCTGGATGGGATGCCAGTCCATCACAGGTTTACCCTCGGCAGTTAGTTGGGTTTCCCCAACAGGTTGTTAGTTTCCATGGCATGGTGTGACTAGGAGCATTGCTACTCCCCCTGGATGGGATGCCAGTCCATTGCAGGTTTACCCTCGGCAGTAATTAGTTGGGTTTCCCCAACAGGTTGTTAGTTTCCATGGCATGGAGTGACTAGGAGCATTGCTACTGCCCCCCTGGATGGTCTACCCCCAGTAGTTATTAGTTAAGTTTCCCCAACAGGTTGTTAGTTTCCACAGCATGGAGTGACTAGGAGCATTACAACTCCACCTGGATGGGATGCCATGCAGTCCATTGCAGGTTTACCCTCGGCAGTTAGTTGGGTTTCCCAACAGGTTGTTAGTTTCCATGGCATGGAGTGACTAGGAGCATTGCTTCTACCCCTGGATGGGATGCCAGTCCATCGCAGGTTTACCCTCAGCAGTTAGTTGGGTTTCCCCAACAGGTTGTTAGTTTACATGGCATGGAGTGACTAGGAGCATTGCTACTCCCCCTGGACGGGATGCCAGTCCATCACAGGTTTGCCCTCAGCAGTTAGTTGGGTTCCCCATTAATTTTCATTTCTGATAATACAAGGTTTCCGTTGTAAAAAGTTCAAAATAAAGCAAATAAATAAATTTCATACCAGTTTTCCCATTTCGTTTTCGTTTTCAATGTCGGTTCCCCTGTTCATTTCTCGAAGTCGGCACACTTGGATTTGCATTGCAAATCTCTTCAGCCTCAGCACGTTCTCACGAGGGCGGTTCTCGTTGCACGCTCCAAGCCGCGATTCAACGGCGTCTAGCTTGCGTAGCAAGAGGTCGATGTTGGCGTCTGATCCTTGGCGCATTAACTCCAACAAGTCTGTTTTTTCACCCAAATGTCCTGGGGAAAGAGGGTGCCGATAGCCATGGTAACAAACACCACATGATTTTTTTCCCTGTGTAAAATGGTACCTTTGTGGGAGAATTTTTTTAAATTTTTTAAAATAAAAATCATCTTTTGCAGATGACGTTTTTTACTATTCATTCAACACAAAACCATGCAAGGATTTTTAAGGTTTTCTGAAGTATTACTGCATCTATGTGGCAGAAATTTCCACAGGGCAGTTTATCAACATTATTCTTTAGTTATGTAATGCTGCTGCTCCTGTTTTTAAAAGTTTTCCAATCATGTAATCTGTCTTTAAGTAAAACGAATGTAGCCAACGTAAACCTACCTTTTAAATCAAGTAATTCACTGATGGCCGTTTCTGGTTTTCCAGCGGTGTGTATTTGAAGGCTGCGTCCTTGCGGGCGCTTGTTGCTTTTTCGTAGCCTAGAACCAAAAATTTAACTCGTTAAATTCTTGTTTACTTAAAAATCCCTTGTCTTTTAATCATAAATCTTTAACTCTTTCACTACGAAATGTTGTCATGGTCTGTGACGTAATTAATTGAAGGTCACCATTTGTTTATGTGTAAAGGCGATCCACTGGCAACAGTTTTCCATTCGGAAGTCGTAGTGAAAGAGTTAAAGCTCGAATACAAGATATGCAGTATTTTAAAAATTTAATCAAACAAAGGAAGAGAGAAGTTGATCCAACTGACCAATGGTTCTGTCCTCATGTAAAGAAAACTAGGCTCCTGACTTCCATGGTATGATGGCTGCATTTTTGGTGCAGTATAATCAGCCTAAATAGGACGGTAGTTTCACACAATTTCTTGAAAGCATGGAGTTTTTCTTTGTTTTCTCGAAACATAGACGAGGTACTGAGCTGACTTATAACTTAAGTTAGTTTTTATCAAACACATCTTCAATCACACATGGAGATAATGCCGTTTGTAACAATTTTTTCCAATTCTGTAATCCTTCTTTAAAGATAGTATACATGATTGGTAAACTGTTACAAATAGTTTTATCCCCCTGTGTGATTGAAGATATGCATGATTAAAACCAACCTGAGCAAAAACCAGCTCCGTACTTCGTCTAACTTTTGATAAAACAGTCCAAAAAGGGTTTGCAGTCATTTCGACCCAAAACCACTTCGCCCTGAACCACGGCCTGTGCACGAAGTGGTTTTGAGGGAATTTGGGCGAGTTAGTGTTTGGACGAAGCGATTTGGCACTTGGGCGAAATGGTTTTGGGGCGAATTGAATTTGGGGCTAGACGAAAAGTAATTGTTTTGCTCATTTCTCAAAGACTATAGCACTTCAGACAAAACCATTTCAGGGGGAGTTTTCTGCCGTCATCATGTTTATATCGTGTAAGTTATGTGTAAATCTGTGAACATTTCTGATTCTTCGAGATACCAATCATGTGTACTGCCTTTAAGAGTTAACCTCGACTCAAGTCCCAATTTATTGCAACAAATACTTGACAAAATGAAAAAAACAATCTTACATAAGAGGGCAGGCAATAAAGCAGCCATTTGGCGATAAAGCGATCCCAAAACTTTTATTGTTGTGGATTTGTGGCACTTGAACGTCAATCTTCAAAATTTCATCTGAAGACAAAAAAGATACTTTAACATTTTTCATTTTAAACATGGGATGGGGGAAAAATCTTGACCTCACATTATCGCAGAAAAATGGCTTTGCGCCCGGCTGTGGTATTGGTTTGTACGGAAACTGGTTTAAAAGTGCGTGGCTTGTCGCGACGCGCAAAACGTTTTGAGCTAGGTTGAAATTTGTTGAACTTTGACCACGGTGCGCTGACCTTTCCAAGGCGCATCCAATGAGTCACCATGGTTACTAGGAGCTTCTCTGCAAAAATAGAAGTGGGTCATTCCACGAAGTTGGGGCACAAAGTGTGACATTTCTTCATTTACACAAAATGGCCAATTAGTGAACAGCAAGTCGTCATTTATGTAATGATGTTGCATGATATGGTTGGTTTTAATACCTGTTCTGTAATAATTGTTGAGTCTTCAGTTTTGAGAGACTTTGGCAATGTTGAATTATTTGACAAAATGATGGTCACTGATGATGTAACAGGGACATCATGCCAATTTATCCCATTTCACTCAGTCCCTCAAAAGTGATCTTGTTGAATTTGACATTTGCACACTGTTCTTAATGTAAACAATCACTTTTAATCAAAATTTAGGGGATTCTACTTTTGGGGAATTTTTGTGTGGTTCAAGAAAATCTGTTTAAAAACACTAAATGTCACACCTGCATTTGCACAAAAGCCCATTTAATTGTACGTTGCTTCTTGATTTGGTTCAAAATAATGGAGGTTTTTAGTTTATCTCACCCAGCAGCTGGTATGTCTGTGTACTATTGGCTCATGAAATCCATAAGTTTAATAATATGTGGTAAAAAGGTCACTGACGTAACCGTACCCCAACCGTTTTTCAATTTCACGGAATGACCCAAATAGAATAGGATTGCAAAAATCAGAGTGGAATTTTTTAATTTTTTTTAAGATCTGTGACTCGGAGCTCATGCAATGTGCAAAACGCAGAGTACAAGCATGTTTTTTCCACAGTAATGTGAACGCGCCTTAAAGTTGCACTGTCCGTGTTTGGGTGAAAGAATTTAAAAAAAATTAATTCACACAAGCGAACGAATTTTGAAAGCTTATAAAACGAAAAATATAAAAACTTAAATTTCCGATGCCGGGAATTGGAAATACAAGCCTTTTTCTTGAAACGGGCTTCACATGTTGTACATGTGCGCGTACAATGTACACATGTACGTGCACATGTACATTTACGTCATAACCCTGTCAAATAAAAGACAGGGCTGTCTTTTATTATTTCTTGTTTTTAATCGACTGGCATTAATCCTTGACGGATTGTTACGTTCTTGGTACCAAATGAAAGCTGATAACTTTTTCTATTCTAAACAAAATAGCAATTTAGCTTTAAAAATTAATGTTGATGCTCAAATCGGCCTAAAATCGGACAGTGCAACTTTAACTCTCAGGGCAGATTGCCCTACCAAATGAAGCACAGGGGAATACTCTCTCAAGACCTCTGACACACCGGGCTGATGCTCGACCAATTGAGCTATGACAAATACTGTGTACTCAGTAATGTCCCCAGGGTGGGGATTTTAATTCAAAACTTACAATTCCCCACGTATTAGAGGCAGAGGCTCGTCAGCATTGCGCGCGCTCCAAATTCGTGCCACGAAATACGCAGCTCCATGCATTTGCTATAGAGCTGCGTATTTCGTGGCACGAATTTGGTGCGCGCGCATTGCTGACGAGACTGTGCCTTTAAGTGGGGCAGCCCCACAGGTGGGGAACCTATGAATTTTTACAATACCTGGATTATCCCAATCAATAGTAAATCTGTGAACAGCGCCGTTTGTACTTGATGTATAAGCTATATGTCCATACACACACAAACCTAGAAAAGATGCACAAAATGGCATTATGGTAAGCAGTGCAGTCAAGAAAAATGTGCGCTTCGCAAAAATGGTTTAGCAGTTAAAACTGTATGTCAACTTGTGTTTTTAGCAAGAGCAGCAGAACATCAGCCAATTGTAACACAAATGTTAACACCTTTTTACAAAAAAAATGTATTAAGGATATTTTTCTGCTAATTAACAGCTTTATCAAATTGGTCCCAGGCTGTTGAAGCAAAATCAAAATCAATAATTTATAAGTAGTCCGAGACCAAGACCAAGACCAAGACTGGCAGTCCGAGACCAAGACCAAGACCGAGACTGGCAGTCCGAGACCAAGACCAAGACCAAGACTGGCAGTCTGAGACCAAGACCAAGACCAAGACTGGCAGTCTGAGACCAAGACCGAGACTGGCAGTCTGAGACTAAGACCAAGACCAAGACCGAGACTGGCAGTCTGAGACTAAGACCAAGACCAAGACCAAGACGGGCAGTCCGAGACCAAGACCAAGACGGGCAGTCCGATACCAAGACCGAGACTGGCAGTCTCAGACCAAGACCGAGACTGGCAGTCTGAGACTAAGACCAAAACCAAGACCGAGACTGGCAGTCTGAGACTAAGACCAAGACCAAGACTGGCAGTCTGAGACCAAGACCAAGACCAAGACCAAGACGGGCAGTCCGAGACCAAGACCGAGACTGGCAGTCTGAGACCAAGACCAGGCAGTCTGAGACCAAGACCTGGCATTCTGAGACCAAGACCGAGACTGGCAGTCTCAGACCAAGACCGAGACTGGCAGTCTGAGACCAAGACCGAGACTGGCAGTCTCAGACCAAGACCGAGACTGGCAGTACGAGACCAAGACCGAGACTGGCAGTCTGAGACTAAGACCAAGACCAAGACCGAGACTGGCAGTCTGAGACTAAGACCAAGACCAAGACCAAGACTGGCAGTCTGAGACTAAGACCAAGACCAAGACCAAGACCAAGACGGGCAGTCCGAGACCAAGACCAAGACGGGCAGTCCGATACCAAGACCGAGACTGGCAGTCTCAGACCAAGACCGAGACTGGCAGTCTGAGACTAAGACCAAAACCAAGACCGAGACTGGCAGTCTGAGACTAAGACCAAGACCAAGACCAAGACTGGCAGTCTGAGACCAAGACCAAGACCAAGACCAAGACGGGCAGTCCGAGACCAAGACCGAGACCAGGCAGTCTGAGACCGAGACTGGCAGTCTGAGACCAAGACCGAGACTGGCAGTCTCAGACCAAGACCGAGACTGGCAGTACGAGACTGGCAGTCTGAGACCAAGACCGAGACTGGCAGTCTGAGACTAAGACCAAGACCAAGACCGAGACTGGCAGTCTGAGACTAAGACCAAGACCAAAACCAAGACCAAGACCAAGACTGGCAGTCTGAGACTAAGACCAAGACCAAGACCAAGACCAAGACCAAGACCAAGACCAAGACGGGCAGTTCGAGACCAAGACCAAGACGGGCAGTCCGATACCAAGACCGAGACTGGCAGTCTGAGACCAAGACCAGGCAGTCTGAGACCAAGACCTGGCAGTCTGAGACCAAGACCGAGAGTCTCAGACCAAGACCGAGACTGGCAGTCTGAGACCAAGACCGAGACTGGCAGTCCGAGACCAAGACCGAGACCGGCAGTCCGAGACCAAGACCGAGACTGGCAGTCTGAGACCAAGACCGAGACCGGCAGTCCGAGACCGAGACCAGGCAGTCCGAGACCGAGACCAGGCAGTCCGAGACCGAGACCAGGCAGTCCGAGACCGAGACCAGGCAGTCCGAGACCAAGACCGAGACTGGCAGTCCGAGACCGAGACCAGGCAGTCCGAGACCGAGACCAGGCAGTCCGAGACCAAGACCGAGACCAGGCAGTCCGAGACCGAGACCAGGCAGTCCGAGACCGAGACCAGGCAGTCCGAGACCGAGACCAGGCAGTCCGAGACCGAGACCAGGCAGTCCGAGACCGAGACCAGGCAGTCCGAGACCGAGACCAGGCAGTCCGAGACCGAGACCAGGCAGTCCGAGACCGAGACCAGGCAGTCCGAGACCGAGACCAGGCAGTCCGAGACCAAGACCAGGCAGTCCGAGACCAAGACCGAGACCAGGCAGTCCGAGACCGAGACCAGGCAGTCCGAGACCAAGACCAGGCAGTCCGAGACCGAGACCAGGCAGTCCGAGACCGAGACCAGGCAGTCCGAGACCGAGACCAGGCAGTCCGAGACCGAGACCAGGCAGTCCGAGACCGAGACCAGGCAGTCCGAGACCAAGACCAGGCAGTCCGAGACCAAGACCAGGCAGTCCGAGACCAAGACCGAGACCAGGCAGTCCGAGACCAAGACCAGGCAGTCCGAGACCAAGACCAGGCAGTCCGAGACCAAGACCAGGCAGTCCGAGACCAAGACCAGGCAGTCCGAGACCAAGACCAGGCAGTCCGAGACCGAGACCAGGCAGTCCGAGACCAAGACCAGGCAGTCCGAGACCAAGACCAGGCAGTCCGAGACCAAGACCAGGCAGTCCGAGACCAAGACCGAGACCAGGCAGTCCGAGACCAAGACCAGGCAGTCCGAGACCAAGACCGAGACTGGCAGTCCGAGACCAAGACGTCCGAGACCGAGACCAGGCAGTCCGAGACCAAGACCGAGACCAGGCAGTCCGAGACCAAGACCAAGGATGGCAGTCCGAGACCAAGACTGGCAGACCAAAACCAAGACCAATTTAAAATTGATTAAAAAAAAAACTTTCTAAAATTTGGCCTTACTTGTTGTTGGTACATCGTGTTGGCATGGTATATGACATTGATTAGTAACGGTCATGTCGGCAAGATCAATTAAGAAGACCATCACAAACAACCCCTTGGCAACAACAAGTGTGGCTGTATTGTCCGAAACCTAGTCAAAGAACAGAGATTGATACAAAAAAGTAAAAGTAAACAAACATATTTCACATGAATAACACACTTGGTATCCACTTGACCAGATTAATTTGTTGTTGCTATGTGGTGCACGCGGCAGGTGTGAAGTACAGAATCAATACCGTGTTCACCGTAGGAGAGAATGGCATCAAACTGTTGATTGCTAGGCAATGGATCTTTATCATGGAGCAGCCATCTTCCCTTTTCTCCTACTAAAATGAACGTAACCAAAGCGAGGCTTGCAGAAAAAAATAGTTTGGTCCCGTTTTTCATTGCGTGCATCACAATGCCACAGGCGTCAAGAGAGCGCGCAGCGTGGACAGTGATTCTGAACAGGAGACGTATTATGGGGAACAAGGCAAAGATGGATGTACCGTAATAAAGGTCTATTGCATGCACCACATAGCACTGATAAGATAGTATGTGACTGGGTCAAAGGTCAAATCTATTGAACTTTGACCGCGGTGCGCTGACCTTTTCAACATGCAGCCAATGCGGTATCAGAGAAGCTCTAAGTTACTGGAGTTGAATTTTCTAGTTTGGAAAGATTGGCAATTCTGAGCTCATGCAATGCAGTAAGTGCAGCATGCAAGTGTACTTTTTCTGCGATAGTGTGAACGCCCTATTATTACACTTTATTCGCATAGTAGGGGCACTTTCACACCAAAGGTTGCCTTCAAACTGCCAAAACAGTCCAAAAATGAAGTTCCATATAGCCACCCATTTTTTGTATTGATCAAATGCTCATACATGGAGGATTACAAATTTGTAATATCAAGGCTACAACTTCACCGGTTGTGGAAAAAAACCAACTCCTGTTGATATACATTATGTATTACTGGTTCTGGAGAGGACAGCTTTTTAACAGAAATTATGAGTACAAATTTTGAAGGCCTAAATAACAGTTTTACCGCATTAAAACGAGGTTTATTGTTTTATGACATATAAACTAGGCACCTAAACGTTCTTTCAGACATTTTGTTGTCATGTGGAATTCACAAGAATTTGCTTCATTCTGATGGGTTCTGGAGAGGAAATTTGACAAATTTGTTTAACAGAAAATGGCATGGTACACATAAGTAATAATAACTTTCGATTGCCTGGATCGATTTCCCTGAAATTTTGAATGGATGTAGCCAGGATGATATTTGTCATTGCTATCCATAGTGTGTAACAGCCAATCCAACCATTTTTATTCCACGTAAAAAAGAAATAATGCTAATTATCCGTGGCAGTTTATTTTTTAGTAAATTGTGTTAAAAATGAGGATAAAATTGTAGCCATTCGGGGTACGCAAATAATTTGTCATGTAGCCTCTCCCTATCCTGGTACATATATAAGTCTGTTTTCAATACTGGAGAGACTTTTTCACCAGGATCATAACTCTATGCAATGCCAGTTATCTTCTCTCAAAACAAAAGAAATTGTTTAAGACAGATCTAAGGAGATAACTTAAGCAACAAATAGTGCAACAACATACCTTTCTTAAAACTATGTGTACAAATTTCCTATTAAACGTATGTAACATACTTTGTGACATTTGTTGGTGTCCTTGTTACATACGGTATATTGGAAATTTGCACACAGGGCTTTCAGGAAGGTATGTTGTGGCACTATTCGTTGCAGTTCTTTAGCCGAAGTTATCTCCTTAAGATCTATCTTAAGATATTTATTTTGTTTTGAGAGAAGATGAATGACATTGTACAGAGATATAATCCTGGAGGAAAAGGTCTCTCTAGTATTGAAAACAGACACATATACAAACATTTTAAGAATCTGTCCAATAGGAACGGAAATATTTGCCGTTAAAGTTGAAATCTATAAAGGCAAACCTTTGGTGTGAAAGTGCCCAGTACCTCATTTGTAATACCACAGGTCCACGCCATGTCAGTCACAGAAATCAGGTCTTTACTGGGCCAAACATCTAGACATTTCTGGAAAATCTTCACGTCGTCTTTTTCACAGTGTTGCCATAGTGATATACGCCCTTCTCGATCACCCACTGCTAAATAAACTGCAGAGTAAAACATGTATGAAGATACATTATCTTTATTAGCCTAAAAATGACTTAATCATCGTAAAATTCAATGTATCATAGTATTCCTTAGTTGTAATGTTTTACGTGTCTTCACATTTCAATTGTTGTCCAGTTTATGTGCATTTCACTCAGGCAGTGGCAATAACCGATGACACTGGCCTCATGCCCTGCTGAGTTGGCCCTCATGCCCTGCTGAGTTGGCCCTCATGCCCTGCCGAGTTGGCCCTGATGCCCCTTCAAGATACTGTATACACTTCTTGGCCAGCATTATTAATATTATTATTATTTATTTCTGGTATTCATACCAAGGATTCCTCAATAGTGCTCATTGCACTGTCACTCGCAAGCGTGAGAAAACCCATGAAGAATTAGAAATTAGAAATGGCCAGAGACACCGGGGAATCCCCTTGCTCTTTACGAAAGAATGCTCAGGGATCCTTATAGTGCGTTACCATTACCTAACACACTGGACCAACGGCATTACATCCCATCCGAAGGATGGAGCAAGTGTGGTTGAGTGCCTTGCCCAAGGGCACAGATACCGCAGCCGGATTCGAACCCGCAACCCCAAGTTTTCACCCATGATTGTGAGTCAATGACCCAAACCACTCGGCCACGGTACCCCAGCATGCCATATTCAAGAGTACCCCAGCATGCCCTATTCAAGAGGTTTGTATGTATACCAGTCCACATTTGAAACAAGGTTGGCCCTTATGCCCTGCTGAGTTGGCCCTCATGCCCCTTCAAGATATACACTTCTTGGCCAGCATGCCCTATTCAAGAGGTTTGTATGTATACCAGTCCACATTTGAAACAAGGTTGGCCCTTATGCCCTGCTGAGTTGGCCCTCATGCCCCTTCAAGATATACACTTCTTGGCCAGCATGCCCTATTCAAGAGGTTTGTATACACTAATAACCAGTCCACATTTGAAACAAGGTTGGCCCTTATGCCCTGCTGAGTTGGCCCTCATGCCCCTTCAAGATATACACTTCTTGGCCAGCATGCCCTATTCAAGAGGTTTGTATGTATACCAGTCCACATTTGAAACAAGGTTGGCCCTTATGCCCTGCTGAGTTGGCCCTCATGCCCCTTCAAGATATACACTTCTTGGCCAGCATGCCCTATTCAAGAGGTTTGTATACACTAATAACCAGTCCACATTTGAAACAAGGTTGGCCCTTATGCCCTGCTGAGTTGGCCCTCATGCCCCTTCAAGATATACACTTCTTGGCCAGCATGCCCTATTCAAGAGGTTTGTATACACTAATAACCAGTCGACATTTGGAACAAGGTTGGCCATGGTGCCCCTCCAGTACAACCCTGCTCCAGTAAAAGTTGGCCTCAATGCCCTTTGAAATTTGGACAGAATCAAGACCAGAGTGACCTAGCTGCCCCCTTATCTCTCAACTTCTCAAAAAAAGTTCAGCAACTTAAGTTTGACTGACAAATTATCTCTTGTTGCCAAGTCATTTACCTTGAATTTGGTATCATTAGAAAGCCCTGTTATTCCTCTTGACAATGATGTGTCATTTGTTATGATTAAGCAATTGGGGGATGTGTAGCACAGCTGAATACGGGGGCGGGTGTAAAGTGAAATGTCACAAAATGCATTGCTATTGTTAAAAAGTGTATTGACACATTCCCATCCCCGAAGCAAAAGGGGAATTTACTGTATGACAATAGCAGTTGTCAATAGCAATTTGTGACATTTCACTTCACACCCACCCCCATATTCAGCTGTGCTACACATCCTCTAATTGCTTAATCATAACAAATGACACATCATTGTAGAGAGGAATAACAGGGCTTTCTAATGATACCAAATTCAAGGTAAATGACTTGGCAACAAGAGAGAAATTGTCAGTCAAACTTGAGTTTCCTAACTTTTTTTGATGAGGTTAGGATCAAATTGTAACATGTTGACGATTTAGATGTGTGTATTTTGATGCCATGCAACTACACATTCATTCTTTTATTATGCAACCCATATTGTTGTCTTTATAACCCACATTAACTTGCCCAAAAGCATTCATTTGTCTGACCTGTCTTGTCTTGACTGGTGCCCTGCGCTAATCTACACCATGCTAGGGAAGAAGCACACTGGTAACCACAGTCAATTACGCTGTAAAGGCTGACATCATCAGACCTTATAAATAAAAAATAAAAAATAAAAAAATTATAGCCGGTTTTAAACGTCTTGTTTAAGACTGGTCAAACCCACTTTTTTCCCATTCATAAATGCCTTTTTGTGTAAATCAGTAAAACTCACCAAATTCTTCGATAATCTTGTCTTTTTGCCATGTTTTGCATCACTTTCCTACATGCATGACATACATCGTGTTCATTCAAACTGCTGTGCATCAAGTTGTCTTAAAGTGTTTAAAGAGCCCTGAAATGCTAAATAACTACATTTGGCTAAATATGAATGATTACTTGTTTAGAAAGACGTTACCACTGTTCATTTTGATGCCTTATAACTTTGAAACTTTAAAAATTTCTTGCCAGAAACTCACAGAAAGAGGCCGCTGTTTAGGGCATGTCACTTTAAGAATTGTGGAAAATTGATGCAGTTTCCAGCCTTAGTTTTCACATGTCTTACAACAGGCAACACGTGTAAAACAAACCTAAACAATCACGGGTTACAAAAGTTTCAGCAAGTTAAAGAAAATACTGACATTTTTCGTGCACAGTTGAATGAGATTTTCCTGTGTTTGCCTAACGTGACATCACAACCTTGCTCATGAATATGTAAATTTTCATAAGCATAAAATCAAAAACCTTGATTTCAACCTCTAAAACAACTTCAAAGTAGATTTTTTATGACTGTAAATGAAAAGGACAGTTCCATAGCATAGATTTCATTGAGACTGGCCTTTATACCGTTTAAGACTGGCTACATGACATGCTCTCAGCCAACAGGGCTGCGTAAACTGTCATTAACCACTTCGTGGCGGCTAGGCATTTTCCAATTTATTCCCCTGGAGCGGGAGACTGCTCTTGCAGTTTTGGTTATATATGTCTCTGGGGCTGGAGACTTGATGACTAGTTTTTATTTTAAGTCCTAAATCAATCTTATTTCTCAAGTCTAGTCAGAAGTCATTTTCTCCAGAGTCAAGTCACAGGTCAAAAACCAAAAACTGACTTGACCCCAAGCCAACAAGATAAGCATAAGAGACCAGCTCTGCCCTGGTCTAATTCATGGGCTAATTCAGTATAACTGCCCCCAAGACACTCACACTTAGAACTGCATATATATATGCAGTTCCCCATCGCGAAGTGGTTAAAGATACTGTAAGTTGCTTTTTTACATCATAATAGCTTGGACATAGCTGAAACGAGAAACACTAACCCCAACACTCCTCAATCCTTCAAAATCAATACAATTTTACACACACCCTAGGGGGTTAGGGCTAAAAATAAAAAACACTCACTTGACCGATGACATTTTGAATTTCCACACCACGATATGGCCACTTTTCATTGAAACAGAAAGCAACACAAATGTTTCGTTATTTTGTCCGTCTTTTGTTCTTGGTGCTGTGAATATACTTGACCAATCCATGGCTACAACAGAAAAAAATACAATTTTAAAAAAAGAAAGAAAAATTTAGATATAACAAAGAAATGAAAATTTTACTTTGCTCAAAAGATCAAGAAGGCTAAAAGATGTAACAGTAATGACTAAAATTTGAGACTCGGACTCCAGTCGACTCGAGTCCCGATTTTCATTGACTTGACTTGAGACTCGAACCTCAAATGACTTGACTTGACTCGGAATTGTACATTTTTTGACTTGGGTCTGCCAAAAATAAACTAATGCATCTTTTTGTCATTTTGAGGACCAAATTGTTTTTCAAAACTAAACCATTCTTTTAACATGGAGCATTGTTGGCCAAAACAACAAAAAATACCTGTATGCAAGATTCAGGGTTTACACTCATTTTAAAATTAACTTGAACAAATACAACTTGACTTGAACCGACTTGACCAGCATGCTTTACTTGACTTGACTTGACGACTTGAAGGCCATTTGACTTGACTTGACTTGATTCTCGAAGGCAGTATGACTTGACTTGAGACTCGAAGGCAGTTTGACTTGACTTGACTTGGGACTCGAAGGCAGCTCGACTTGACTTGACTTGACTTGGGACTCGAAGGCAGTATGACTTGACTTGAGACTCGAAGGCAGTTTGACTTGACTTGACTTGGGACTCGAAGGCAGCTTGACTTGACTTGACTTGGGACTCAAAGGCAGTTTGACTTGACTTGACTTGGGACTCGAAGGCAGCTTGACTTGACTTGACTTGGGACTCAAAGGCAGTTTGACTTGACTTGACTTGGGACTCGAGCAGAGGGAGACTCTTTACATCCCTGTTTTATCAGTCAGTAGTAACATGTATGTTGACTGCACCAGTCTCTGCAAGAGCCACTGGGGGCAGGGTGTGCCACTCTAACTGAAGTGCCTCCCTGACCCCTGCAGGCCTACGGCTGCAATTTAGTCCCACTTTGGCAAATCACACATTCACAGTACCTTCACGACTCTCACAGGTACCATTTGTCACTATTTGTCTCACAGGCTAGGTCAGGTTTTCACAACCATAAGAGGAAATCTGTGGCGGATCCACGCTCATTGAAACACAGAAACACAATGGAAATTCCAGGCGGAACATGGACATTCCAGGCAGTATCTGGGCACCTAGGTCCAGGAACTTCCATTGTGTTTTTTTGTATTTTAACCCTGCGGGGCGCGTGGGCGATCCAGGTACCTCGTTATACAGGAGTGTACCAGTCGACAGCTGGCAGTGTGTAACTCAATGAACGGGGCATATCCCCCTGCATAAATGGACTCTTAGCATTTCAAAATTCTTTCGGACAGTCTAGAGATTGTATATAACCAGGTGCGGATCCAGGAATTTGTTTGCAGGGGGGATGGGGAGGGATGGGGAGTTGGCTAAATGGGCAGTCAAACCTCCCTTTGATAAAAATTGCTCAATTTCATAAATTTCATCAACTGCATCGCCAAGGCCGTTTGTGCACAGTCAATGGGGAATTCCCATGTGGGACTGCTGGCCAGCTACATGTACATATGTAGCTTGTAACTGATACAGGGGGCGAATGAACTTACCCAGGCCACACAAATTCTACAATATGTTTTTCAAGCGTATAATGTATAAAGTCATGGAAAATGAGATTTTAACTAAATTCATACGCAGAGTAATTAACAAAAATGCATAATTAGCCAGTCGGCAACTAGTAGGGTCTCTTCCCGGAGGGTTAATGAGCGTGGATATGCCGCCGATTTCTTCTTATGGTCACAAAAACCTGTCCTAGCCCACGCGACTTGAGGGCCTTTTTTGCAGAGCGGATCACACTCCTGGGCGGAACGAGAACATTTATGGCAAAGTACCTTGCCCAAGGGCATGTATATCATAAACAAGTCAGAACTTGAACCCACAACTTTAGATTGAACTAGATCTTGTGTTTAACCAACTAGACTGTTTGGTCATGGTATAATGATATTGCAAGAAAATCAGACTTTTATTATAAAAATCGGAAACATTACAATAACATTCGTTACAACTTTCAAAATAAAAAACTTAAAAATGTTGACTTATACTCACTAACTGCAGCTAGCATGTAGACACGACGCTTGAATTCCACACATCTTTCCTCCAATGTTGGGCAGACCGGTAAATCTGGAACTGGCAGCTCGTTAGCGTGGCAAAATATTTGCTCTTTGAGAATTTTGTTGAGGAGTTGTGATAGATCAACAACCTAAAACAAGATGTAAAATAAACTTGATGCATCTTGAGTTCACGTCTTGATTTTCAATTATTACTTGGAAAATCGTCGCTCAAATTCTCAGTAAAATAATGTTTTAAAAGGCATAATGTGTCATTTGTAAGAAAGAATTTCTATAACTTGTTGCCACTTATTCTCCTTATAATGACTCAATAATCACCAAAATGTGTTAAAATATTTAAACAGCTAGAATCCCCCCGTCCACATTTTTAAAGTTTTTTTGTTTATCATGGAGGTGTATGAGTCTACAACACCATCACAACTTGTTTTTCACAAAAAATCGAAAGGCTTTTGCTTAAAACGTAAAGCAGTTCCGACCCTCTTCACCCGAAATTCTGAAACACTCGAGGTCACTTGGTTTGTTTATCAACGTCATCCTGAGAAACATACAAAACGACCTGTGCAGTATTGAATAGAAAATACACGAAGTGAATGTTTATCATGCCTGTTTTGTCCTTGTAATTCAAAATACAAACGTGAAAAACACTTCATGTAATATGACAACAATCTACTATTACCTGTTTTGTGAAAAAAACGTGAAATTGTGGCTCACAATGAAGCTCTGGCTTTTTGGACCAACAAAATTCTTCAAAAAACACCATCTAACAGAGACGGTTTTCCAAGTTTTTTGTGTGTAAACGTATGGAGCTAACAATCGTGTTGACTTCTCTTTCTCAGGATTGCGTCACGGGGTCACGCGCATATTATGAATACCTAATGAGCGTTTCAGAAATCGCGAAAATCTCATTTTCGAAAAGCGCACTTTTACTTGCAATTTATCCACTTAAAACCGACAATTAAAAAATAATAAAAATCCACGTTGGCAAGAGGGATGTTTGGACTATCGAAAAAAGCCTAAATGCTGGATTTTCGTCAAGGGGGATTCTTCCTCTTTAAGGGAAGTGATTTTTAGAGTGAATAACATTCAACAATTTCCTTTAAAATACATTTTCTTTTTTCTGCCCTATGCCAAAGACTTAACATACAGTGTCTCAGTGGTAAAACAGAATTAATACTCATTTCTGGAATAAGGGCATAATATATTTAAAGGCACAGGCTCGTCAGCAATGCGCGCGCGCCAAATTCGTGCCACGAAATACGCAGCTCCATAGCAAAAACATGGAGCTGCGTATTTCGTGGGACGAATTTGGCGCGCACGCATTGCTGACGAGCCTGTGCCTTTAAAGTAGAATGTTGGTAAACTAGCATGCAGAAATTTTAGTTACATGTACATAGATGCAACAATGCTTCAGAAAACCTGTCAAGTCCATGTGAATTTCATGTGAAGTAAATGGTTTAAAAAACCGTGGTAATTGCATACAATACAATCTGCCTTTAACACACAGGTATTTGACATAAATCTCTCAGTGGGAGTGTTTTTTTTAAATAATTTTGATCCACAGGGGACCTGAGTAAACTTACCATTGCCAGGGTGCCTCGCTTAGCTGTTCTCCTGTGGACTGTAAGTCTATGATCTAATGTAAGGCAGGCCAGCAATGTCCTGGAGAAAATATAATGGTGAAAAAAAGCCTTTACAAACTGTGATTATACTGTCCGAAATATATGAGTATTGGCAGAACTCTGGATGCAGCAATAGGGCGACATTTCGAGAAGACTCTCCCCGGGGACCACCGAAATTTCGGCAAGAATTACTCAAAATTACACCTTATTTTTCTACCCGAAGCTTCCATAGATGGTTACAGACCTAAGAGAGACGGTTCTAGACCTAATTAAAAAAATGGTTTTTGACCTAAAAAAATGATTTTATAATATTAGGGCGACACCAAAATGTCGCCCTATTGAGCGTGTCGCCCTAATATACCTTTTTTACACACAAATTGTCTATCCTAGCATCCATAGTTTTTGTGTTTTTTGTAAATATGATTTACAGTGTCCCGAAATTTCAATCGACAGGACACCCAAATAGGGGATAGAAGTGTCTAATTGTTGAATGCAAAAATTCCATCCAAGATGATATATTTTTGTATAAAAAACAATAACTGAAGATAAATTTATAAAAATGTGTGTGCGCACACACATTTTTATAAGGGACACCCTGATGTGAGCAAAACTAGGCCCCTGACTACTGTAGTATTATGGCTCTGTATTCTGTGCACTATATCCAGGGAACCAGACTAAATAGGACAGTGGCTTCACAAAATTTCTTCAAAGCAAGGGTACAGTTTTTCATTGGTTTCTCGAAATGTAGATGAGGTACTGGGCAGACCCAGCTCACTAGAGAAATCGCTTCATTCGACGATGATTCGACGAAGAGTTTTCCTGATGTGAACGCACGCCTCTTCATTCGACGATGATTAGAATCGCTTCATTCGATGAAGCAAATAGCTTCATTCGACGAAGACATCGCTTCACTCGATGAAGACATCGCTTCATTCGATGAAGCAAATTTGTAATAAGAACGCTCCCTTCGTTCGACGAATCAATTTGGCAGGCCTGGTTGCACAAGCGCATTGTGTGTCAAGCACCCAGCAAGCGTTGTTTTTGAAGCGCCACTGCAAAACCACACAGTGCGTCTAGACGCGCGATGTGTATATGTACGACCTCCCACAGCATCATTCGATCTTCGTTAGCGGTCGCTTATAATGTGTATGGTACCGCTCTTCACTGATCTTCTTCAAGTGATATGTGAACGCACGCTTCATTAACTAACTATGATTAACTAATCTTCGTCGAACGAAGCGATTTCTCTAGTGAGAACGGGGTCTTATACACATGTTGGTTTTTATCATACATATCCTCAGTCACACATGAAGATAACGCCGTTTGTAACAGGCTTTTCCAATCGTGTGATCAGATAATCCAGGAGAGAATTGCAAGATCAGTAATTTTTTTAAGTGAATCTGTTGCAAAATGTTTGCAGTTTTGCACAGATCCATGCAGATTCAAACCATAGCCAGGGATTTGGAAGATGCGGAAACAACTCACCTATCAAACGGTGCATTACTAGCTGGGGACCACCGAACCATCCTAAAGGCTGTCCTATCAATGTCTGAGTCGAACTGTGGGCCGCGATGATGGTGCGGAATTAGGGTGCGGTCCATTTGAAACGACTGGACCATATCTGGATAAGAACCATTGGCGAAAAATTAGAACGAGAAAAAAAAAACGAAACTGGTGGCACAATAGAGGTTTTCACTTCGAAAGTGTGGACTGGAAAATTATGGTGTCATTTTGATGCTTTGGTTAAATATGCAAAGTGTAGGGTAAAGGCCCTGTAGATGATCTGTTTTCGAGCGATTCTGCGAATAAAACCATTATAAATCAAAAGAAAGACATCAACAAACTCATCCGAAGAAATTTCAGCTTTGTCAAATGTACCACGTTTAAAAAACCATGGAAATCCACATGCGTTTTCCTGGTCTTTCAAATATTCGTTCTCAGTTGATCAGGTACTATGATTACCAGCTGTACGTAGGCTGCACAACACTGCATGCTCCATCAGCCTTTTAGAAGTATGGCGAAACAAAGGAAGAGGGCGCAATTTTATTTGGGTCGAAAATGTCAAGAAAAATTACGTTGGACTAGTTTTTTTCTGTTTAGAAGAATCATCAGGGAAAACGGACCACGGTACAACATTCTGGAGATTCCAGGTACTTCCATGGTAAGTTTTTTAATGTTTAATTTTGACTGTATTGGTGAACTATAGTTTGGAGTACGGCAGCCATCTTGCCGCATGAGCAAAATGTAAGATAGCGAATGGGGTTAAATTGGTAAGGGGCTAAAAGTGTTATATAGAAAATGATAACGTCCCAATATAAACGTCATAAAAACACTTTTAGCCTTCTAAAAGTACCCAATGACCAGGGGTAATAAAGTAAATAAAGGATATATTTAGAGTCCAAGTTACTTACAATGCCGTTCTTCTTCCTCGTTCAAGTTCTTCAACGTCAAGCCAACATCAAACACCATGGTATCAGGGTGTGTTTTGATGACCGACTTGATCAACATGGGGTCTAAACACCGCTCCAGTGGGTTGCACTGCAAGGCCTGAAATACAGGGTGGATAAAAAAAAATTAAAAACCAAGATATTATTGCTAATTGTAACTAAAGTATGGCACATATTATTGAAAGGAAGATATCATCTGTTAGGGTTGAATCTCCTCTTGAAAATGACACCCTGATCATGTCATTATGTTTTCGGTTGACCGAGCAGGGACCAATATTATGCAAGGGTCTAGTTTGGGATTTGTGCCACTTTCTTTAATGGCGTCCAGTGGAACATTTGATAGTGCACAAACTCTTTCCCAACAGACCTGTTCGGGGTTTTCCGCGAACAATAGACATGATAGACACAGCTTTTCTTCAGTACAGCTTTTCTTCGACTGGTTCCCCATCCTATACTTTCGCTAGATGGCGTTTTGCAATATTAAGCGATATAGAAAACGCCATCTAGCGAAAGTATAGAATCAGGAACCAGTCGAAGAAAAGCTGTACTAATTCGATTGTTTACGGAAAACCCTGAACAGGGCTGCATTCCAAACACGCAAACGGTTTGTTAACGTTGGTGCCAACGTTTGCTCAATGTGGAATGGATTGTTTGCCAAAATACATTGTCAAGATGGCGGCCCCACAGTCCCAGCAGTCGTACGGCAATGTGGCTCTCCGCTGCTTACCAAAATTGAGTAAATGTGACACGTTGCTATTGATTGTGTATCGCCAGCAATAAGGCAAGCAACCACGACAGGTGCAATTTATTTGTTATTTTCCAAACTGCAAACCGTCGTCTGTCATTTTTCATGTCGCGCAAGCCATTTTTAAATGACTCGCGAACATGGGAAACAATCCAAAAGTTCGTTGGCCAACGTTGGCCAACGATAGTGGCGCACAATTCATTGAAATTGCGGCCTGAAATTGCGGCCAACGTTGCCAACGTTTGCGTGTTTGGAACGCAGCCCAGGTCTGTTCTATTACTAGCCCCGCGAGCAGTGCTTCGGGAAGGGCAAACCTCAGCCCTGTCTTCTAATATACACCAAATCTGTGGCAAACTCATGCAGTTTGAGACTTTCTGTGCAATGAAATTCCGACTTTCACCATGCGCGAGAGCGGAGAGGTCAACACAATCTAGACTGGTTCGCTGTCCTCATATTTACTTCCCTTTATCTTACGACGAAGGGAAGTAAATTGAGGATGTGGAACCAGTCTAGTGTTGACCTCTCCGCTCTCGCGCATGGTGAAAGTCGGAATTTCATCGCACAGAAAGTCTCAAACTTTCCCCACGATTTCACCGAAACTAGACATCGGATCGATGCGTACTCTTCGGAATATTTATAAACTGGGGTGAGTGCACCTATTGAGCAAATATCGGAGCCATGGGACAAATTTCATTTGCATGAGTTTGCCACAGATTTGGTGTATATTAGAAGACAGGGCTGAGGTTTGCCCCACCCGAAGCACTGCTCGCGGGGCTATTCTATAACAATCAATGCATTGATCTTCAAATAAACAGCGCGCCCTCTAGGCTCTAGCACGATGAACAACACCAAGGCAAGGCAAAACTTAGACTGGTTCCCGTCCACATATTCCACACAGGAGAATATAAGGACAGGTAAAGGGCGCTTCATATTGATCTGTAATTGGTCGTCTTTGCACGTGCGCATTGTGTTTTTTATATTTAAATAAACAGCGCGCCCTCTATTTAAAATTGGCCAAGTCCTTTGCTTTAGGCAATGTACTTTATTTACATAATTGGATATGTTCGACACGCACGGCCAAGTTACAAATGTCAATTCAAAATCTGCGCACTTACTAAAAATATAAAAATAATAATAACCACGTGACGGACAGAATTCTGCCCGTCATGGCTGCCCTTTACCGATCCCTATATTTTCGCAATAAGCGAACCAATCTATAGGGATCGGGAACCAATCTAGGCAAAACTACGCAGCTAGCCCAGACTAAAACAGCTTTGCCTTTTGCTTTTGGGCATAAAAATACCCATGAAAATGTGGATTTACGATGTACAATGCGGCATTACACTACAGGAACTTACGAAAACATTGACACTCCCTGTGGTAGCAATAGCGAGCCTATTATCGTCTGACCAGGCAACAGAATCCCAGCCGAGTGGAGCATGCACCAGTTTGATGGGCGCCGCCATCTTTACTCTGGCACATACCATTTTATTAAAGGTATGTCAACTTGTTCTACTCTAATAAAATAAACGATGCATGATTGAAATCTCACGAAATAAATCAATTTAGTATAAAGTCGTTGATTTTGAAAATGTAAGTTTTGATTTAGTGTGCATTTGTAAGCTTATATTATGTGCTACTTAAAGTTAATCTTTAAACATCGCATTAAGCACAATATTTCACCCCTCTTTGAATAATGGGCTTGCCAAAATTGATACGGGTCAACAGTGCACACGTGCAGCATGTTGAGCTAGCTGTGCAGACTTCCAACTTGTGTTGTTGGACTGAAATCGAACATAGCAATGAAAAACGCTGACATTTTTCGTTCTTAAATTTTGGCTTGTTGTTTATACTTTTTGATGCGAATGGCTTTTCAGTTCAACTTCAACATCGACCAAGAAGTACAAGAAATTGACAGGGCTGCATTGCCACATCCTGGCATGCCTGGTCAGTTTTGGGTCGATCAGCCAATGAAAACGTTTTTGCCCTTGAGCAATTCACTTTATCACAATTAAAAGAGTATTTGGGTAATTTCCAAAATTAGGGGTCCAAAAGTGTGACAGGGGTCCAAAAGTGGGTCCAGAAAATGATGCTGCCCCCTATAATCACAGGCCACAGTCCATTACTGAGAATTTGTGGTCATAAGTGGTGATTTTGGAAGCAGAGAGTGTCGTACGTAACTGGGACACTAAACATTTTGGACCCCTAATTTTGGGAATTACCTATTTAGCACTGGAATTATCAAAGATAAGGTTATTTAATAATAAGGATGTAAGATGGATTTGCAGTGTTAACTGTAATTTAAAATCTTAAAAGGGAATAATTACCATGCACGGACACCATGGATGGGACGTCATACGCTAAACCTACATTATTATTACCATGCACGAACATGGATACCATGCATGGATGTGACGTCATACACAACCTATAAACTCTCAAAAATTTTTAGTTTTTCCTTAGTAAATTTATGACACTTTTCCCTCTGAATTTCCCTTTTTATTTATTAAACTAACACCATGGATGGGATGCCATACACTAAACCTACATTATTATTACCATGCACGAACACCATGGATGGGATGTCATACACAACCTATAAACTCTCAAAAATTTTTAGTTTTTCCTTAGTAAATTTATGACACTTTTCCCTCCTAATTTCCTTTTTTTAAATTAAACTAACATTCTTACATGTTTTTTTTTTGCCATAACAAGAACAATCCTGAGTGTCTGTGTAGTTTGAGTAACTAGGACGCTTAAAAATATCGGTTACTAGGACAAGTTGTCCGTGCATGGTAATCTACCCAACATTTTAATTTTATTTTTTCGTGTTTAGGCAGTAAATCCAACGAAGCAGATGGAAATGTTGGCAAAAACCAGGGGAATTTAAGACCAGCAAAAGAATTGTATCCCTCGCCTACTGTGAGTACACATGAGGTGAGAACGATTTTTAAAAAATGAGTTTTAAAGAATTTAACTGCAGCAGTTGACAGCTGACATTATGTGATGCTCTCAGCGAAAATGAATCACTTTCGCACAGTTTCTGGTCCACGTTTTTGTGATTGCAGTGGCAGATCCAGGCTCATTAAAATACAAGAAAAAACCTTATCGATGTTCTCAAGGCATTATGGGATTGGATGACAGATGAAGCAGGGAATTTTCACACAAACCTATGGGGCTCTGGGGACATGACAACGTTCATCGATTTCATTCTCATTTCTGTGAAGCGATTGACATGTGATCTTCTCACACGCTTTTGATCAAGGAAAGATGCAATTTTTGACAAATATAATTTTTATTTTAATTGAGCTTGATGAAATAAACCAAGAAAACTCGACTTTTTGAATGGCGCCAGTTTGTACCATTATAGAAGGGCTGTCACGATTGGTTGAGCCAGGGTTGAGCTACCACGTTAGAGCCAATCAGGTGCGTTCTTTTGTAAAGTACAAACTGGTGCTGTGCATTTTTTTTAATTTTCTCATTTTATTTCATTTTACTACAGTTAGAATAAAAATGATATTTGTCAAAAATTGCATTTTTCCTTGATGAAGAACGTGTGGGAAGATCACATGTCAATCGCTTCACAGAAACGAGAATAAAATCGATGAACATTGTCATGTCCCCAGAACCCTATAGGTTTGTGTGAAAATTGCCAGCTTCACTTGTCATATCCCATAATGCCTTGAGAACGTCGATAAGGTTTATTCTCTGTGGTACCAACAAATTACAGAAAGTATCTGAGTATAATTACCAGGAATTTTCATTGTGTGTTCATATTTTGAAGATATACAGTTTGTGCGCTTTGGGTGTGGTTCCTCAAAAAATAAAAATGTTTTTTTTACTTGATAATTTTCTAGGAGCACAAAAGTTATTCGCTTTCAAATGAGACATCAAAAAATAAAATCAACCAGCGTATAGTTATCGAACAATTAGTGTCAATATTTCAAATTATTGGTGGTCCACAATAATTCAAAGCGTGTAGACTTGCCCAAGTCTAACCACTGACCTCCCGTGCTCGGTCTGCAACACACAGTGCACAGTGAGCCCTCCGGACCGGTGGCCTGTCTCATCTGTTAACTCTGTCACGGAAAATCTTCCGAGACAGAAGAAAAGAGATTTGACACGCCACCAGTCCAGAGGGCGCGCTGCACGCACCGCACCACAGACTAAACACGGGAAGTCGGACCTGGGCAAGTCTAGGCAAGGCGCAAAAACGGCCGTATAAAAACAGCGTTTTTCACAGGGTTGACGATGTCTACAAAGCATGATGCTTTAAAAATTCGTTCAAAAAAAAACCAATCAAATTTGCTGAGAACCACGGACTGTATAATCTTGAATGGTCTGTGTATGGTTGTAAAAAAATCAGCTCAGACATGTCACATTTTTATTGAGCCCAACTTGTGCCAAAGTATTTGTGTCCACGGGCAAGACACTTAATCTCAATTGCCTAGTCAACCCAAGCGATATTTGGGGAGCTGTTAGGGGGAATGCCACAATCTAACTGCTGATAGGGTTATGCGCCTTGGCCAGGCAGCCACCTAGTTGAAGTGAAATGGTTCTGGTGATTTTCTGATGGCAGCGGTAATAATGGCAACAGCACCATGATCTATATATGGAATGGCTCTTAAACCTTAATATTGTGTTTTTAGTCTAGTAAAATAAATGTTTCAGTCTGATGCAGTGGACACGTTGAGAATTGGAGAACTAGAGTTATTCCACCTGCGTTCAGAGGACATCAAATTTGACAGGCAACAGGAAGCCGTCCAGAATGACAGTGATGTCGCCACGGCAACAAAAAGCCACTTTGATCTTATTCCGAGTATTTATGAGGGTGGGTATTCGAAGCCAAATTACTCTAATTTTGGGCAAGAATTGAGAAGTTCACAATTAATTTTTGTGGGGTACCATGACTAAGCGGTTTGGGTCGTTGACTCGCGACACTCGGGTGAAAACTTGGTGTCTTAAATTCGACACCCGATTGTGGTACCTGCGTCCTTCAGCAAGGCACTTTGCTCCATCCTTTGAAAGGGATGTAAGGCTGCTGGTCCAGTGTGTTGTGAAATGCACGTAAAAGATCCCAGAGCATCTTTCGTCAAGAATAAGGGAATTAACCGGTGTTTCTGGCCGTCAGCTGCCAATGGCGCCACCCATACATCTTGATGTTTATGTGGAAGGCACAAGCCCATCGTACTATTTGTTTCCATAAATTGAAGTTATCAGACATCAATAAGTGCAAATTTGATGGAAATACATGAATTTATAGGAGGCAAAATTAAAGGATTTCAAAGCCAGTCTCGTGTTTTAACCAAGGTTAAAAGTTTTAACCTGGGCTAAAAGGCTTTAATGTGAAAACACCTCGTGTGATATGTATCATGTCTCTTTAGCACACCACGGGTGGACGGGTTTAAAGTTTTTACCTGGGATCAAAATTTCTAACCTGGGTTTAGGCGCCAGTGTGAAAATGCTTTATGTGAGCTGCACGTCAAAATTATTGTACATTTTGTGCAATGCAGGCGGCCTCAAAGTCTGGGAGTGTTCCGTTGATCTCGTAAACTTTCTCCATGAAACGGACATTCCACTGAGGGGCAAGCGAGTTTTGGAACTTGGATGCGGAGTGGGTCTTCCCGGGATTTACGCAATTAGGAAAGGAGCGGCCACTGTGCATTTTCAGGATTATGTGAGAAACGTCAATATTTTATACAACTCCATGGGTCTAGGTGTTGTAGTCGAGGCTTTCACTAGGCCATCACAAGGCCCTGCAAGTCCTCACAACTCCATGGGTCTCGGTGCTGTAGTCGAGGCTGATCACTAGGCCATCACAAGGCCCTGCAAGTCCTTACAACTCCATGGGTCTCAGTGCTGTAGTCGAGGCTTTCACAAGGCCATCACAAGGCCCTGCAAGTCCTCACAACTCCATGGGTCTCAGTGCTGTAGTCAAGGCTTTCACTAGGCCATCACAAGGCCCTGCAAGTCCTCACAACTCCATGGGTCTCGGTGCTGTAGTCCAGGCTTTCACTAGGCCATCACAAGGTACTGCAAGTCCTTACAACTCCATGGGTCTCAGTGCTGTAGTCCAGGCTTTCACTAGGCCATCACAAGGCCCTGCAAGTCCTTACAACTCCATGGGTCTCAGTGCTGTAGTCCAGGCTTTCACTAGGCCATCACAAAGGCCCTGCAAGTCCTTACAACTCCATGGGTCTCAGTGTCGTAGTCAAGGCTTTCACTAGGCCATCACAAGGTACTGCAAGTCCTTACAACTCCATGGGTCTCAGTGCCGTAGTCAAGGCCCTGCGTGTCTAGTGATTTATTTGACAATTTTTTGAAATATTTCATTTAGAATGAGGAGATCATTGAGCGTACGACAATTCCTAGTGTTATGTTGAACCGGACAAAAGATGATGCATCATCCAATCAGAATCTTCGATTCTTCGCTGGAGACTGGAGTACAGTACAAGAAAAATTGACGTCTGACGACACGATTACCAAGTAAAATAGTAACTTTTACTCCTCCGAAAATAAATTTTATATTTTGCAAAATGTAACCCCTACATCCCCACCCTTTTATAATTTTTTCAAAAGGTTTTAATGACACAAGGCTTGGTCACTGACATTGTGTTGTGTTCCAAGTAAGTCGTTTACGAGCCCATCTGGCTCGTACAGCCAGTACTCATCTCCGGTTTCTGTGGCATGGAGTGACTAGGAGCATGCATATTTCCGACCTGTCAATCAACCAAACCCGCCGACTAATCACAACAGAGCTAGCAGATATCACCCACATAGATCAAAGTGCACTGTACGCACGTCATCACGCGATGTTCTGCCTCATACAATTTGTACAGTGTTGTATGCAATGATCCGGGTGAATTTTTGGTTTTAAGGCCGGTCGTTTCGTTGTTCAAAGGTACGAAAGCACGCATTTCATGATATGACATCCCTGTATTACTGGCCTTTTACAAGATAACCGTGTTCCAAGATAACCGTCGACCCTGAAACATGAATACCTTTGAGTTTTCTCCAATGAATCTGTGCTTTCCGTTGAAAGTCCCATTGCTTTGTGCGTCGCCATTTTGACAATATCCAAGGGGGCGGGGTTAACTGGGCAAAGTCGGAACTATGCATTGCTACTCCTCCTGGATGGGATGCCAGTCCATCGCAGGTCTACCACCGTTGTATCCCCTAGGCAGGGCACTTTATCTGAATATCTCTCTCATACAGTTGTAAGAAATTAACAAATCGGCAACAAACCGGTATCCAGTGTCGAAAGAAATTTTGCCAAAACCGTAATGAACAAAAATGACATTTGCACTTTTAAAAAAATTGAACAATTGGCAAAATATTTCGAGTGGAAACTACAGCAATTTCCACAATTCCACTTTAAATTCTTTGTGACATCACACAAACAGCGGCCTCTCTTGGCAAAAAATGTGTAAAGACTGCGTCCTCAGTTTTGATTTAGGGGGTGGGGGCGAGTCTGAAATGTTTAAGCATGAAATGCTGATGACAATGAAATAGCGAGCGCGTAGCGCGAAGCCCTAACGGCTTCTAGATGGATTCTAGATGCTGTGTGGCATTTTTTGTTTTTGAAAGGGGGGGTGGGGGTGCGTGCGCCCCCACGCACCCCCTAGATCCGCCCCTGGGAATGCGAGCATAGCATCCAGGGAGAGTATACCAGTACTAAAGCTACTGAGGCGTATATAGGAAGTGGTGACCATGCCCATTTTGTCAGAAAATAGCTACCGATTTGGTCAAAAAATTTTCCAACTTTGACAACAGTTTTTATTTATTTTTTATTTTTAGGTATGACATCATCCTAACGTCAGAAACAATTTACAACTCGGAGTCGCATGACAAGTTTTATCAAATTCTCAGGGCGACATTGGACCCAAATGGCGTCATGTATCCTTTGCTATACTCGGCCTAATGTTTGAGAACTGTTAAAAGAAGCGTTATCTCCATGTGTGATTAAACATTTATCTGAGAGAAACCAACCTGTGTGAAAGTCGTCTTGGTACCCCATCTATGTTCTGAGAAACCAAGAAAATGTGTGAAGCCGTCAATTTATTTAGGCTTGTTGCTATTCTCTATACTACATGGAAAATTGAGCCAATAAATTTATTTCACATAAGGGTGTACACTTACACTGACATAAACCCCATCTCCAGCTCTTGTTTTCTCATAAAAAGTTGATTGTATTTGAATCTTAATAATAGCAATTGTCTCAGATACTTAGCAGCAAAGACGCACTATTTTGGTGTGGGCGGAGGAACACGAATCTTTGAAGACATGGTGAAACGGCATGGGGAATTTTATATTGATGTATGCAGGACATACCCGGAAGGTAATTTATTCACATATTGTATTTTTAGAACCTGCACTAGCACTGTTTAAAAATATATTACCATTGGGAAAGGCAATTTCATGGCACTGTTTCATTTTTTTCTTCCAACACGCCAATCATCACGTATGTAAGGCTTTAATTTCAACAATAGGCACTGAAAAAATTAATAGCACAAAAATATTTTTCTATGTAAATTAGTTAGGCCTACCAGCCAAAATTTTATGTCAAATTTTGTTTTTAGAAACAGTAGCAAAAAATTGTAAATACACATCGCATGATTTTGGCAGCGTCATGAGGAAATGCACGCAAATCTGAAGCTAGGCGACTGTAAAGCTTTAAAGATAGTATACATGATTGGTAAACTGTTACAAATAGTTTTATCCCCCTGTGTGATTGAAGATATGCATGATTAAAACCAACCTGAGCAAAAACCAGCTCCGTACTTCGTGTAACTTTTGAGAAAACAGTCAAAAAAGGGTTTGGAACCATTTCGCCCTAAACCACGGCCTGTGCATGAAGTGGTTTTGGGGCGAAGTGGCATTTGGGCGGTGTAGTGTTTGGACGAAGTAATTTGGGGCGAAATGAATTTTCGTCTCATGAGACGAAAACTAATTGTTTTACTCATTTCTCAAAGACTATAGCACTTCAGACAAAACCATTTCAGGGGACGTTTTCTACGGTCATCATGTTTATATTGTGTAAGTTAGGCGTGAACATTTCTGATTTTCGAGATTACCAATGATGTATACTGCCTTTAAATATAGCAAATGAGCCATTTTGATGTAATTTAATTATAATATGCTAAAAAGAAACAATTTCTATGCTTTCAAAAAATTGGATTGGGTTTTTATTCTTCATGACTATCCCTTTCCTACCGAGATAGGAAATCGAAAACATCACATTTCCAAGAACTATAAAAAAACATTTTATATTTTTCTAGCATCTGTAACCAACGATTATTCAAAATAAAATGTCTAAGTGCTTTCTTATGTACAACTAATGTGGATAAGCAAGTTACAATACATTACTGTTTTTCCTGAAGCCGTAATGTCAAGTTATATTTTATGAATATGCTAAAAACAATTCACATTTAGAAGGTGCATATTTTAAACAGAATTAATTTCCGTGTACAAATTATTTTTATTGTCAAAAATCTTTTTATTTTCAGGAGTAAAAAGAGAAATTTTGAAGATGGAGTTTCTTAGGCCAGCAAGCTGACAATTTTATTATGAACCGAAAACAAGCTTTACATTGTACAGGTAACGTTATATAAATGTTTCACAAAAAATACTGTAGTCTGAATTTGCCTTAAAACAGCCTCTAGAATATTACAAAAATACTTTTTTTTTTGCTACGTGGGAGAAGTTGAGTTTCAACAAATTACACGGGAGACACAGATTTCTAATGCATCTATCAATTGTTTCCCCAGGCTGCCCCACTGTTTATGCACAACAATTTGTATTTCCATGGGGCACGAAAAATGTGACCAAACCCCCCACCTAAGGGGAAACAATTGTATAGTCACCGATATATTTAAAAGATAGAAACATCGGTGTAAATGCAATTTTCATTGACCACACAATAGACATGGGTTGCCATGGTAATTAGCTCTAAACATCATGGCTGTCGGAAAAAGTACCATTGCACACGGTTCAGTGATTGCTTGTGTAGAGCCATTGCCTAAGCAACTAACAAGAGATGACGTATTTACTTTGGCAGTCTATGACACAAAAATACAAGACATTTCTAAATAGGCTAGATCGACTCTCATAAACAAAATGAACTTTTAAAAAATATTCTTGATCAGAACAGAAGTCTGTTGAATACAGTGATTTTGTAGATAACAAGGCACTGATCGACCAATCACAGCCTCAGGTTGAGGTAACAAAAAAAGTGGATCTCCATTTTGGTTACCCGAGTCTTCAAAATTTTGTGCACAGAGCAACGGCAAATGCAGCACGAGTGACGCAAAAAACACCATAAACATAATTTTTATCAGCACAGAGGACGCTAGCCAGTTTAAAACGGATTGTATAAGACTGGCCAAACCTACTTTTAATCCCTTCATAAATGTGTAAAACTCACCAAAATTAGCTTGTGTTGTGCATTCACTGCGTTCTAGATGTTTTTGTTCGCACTCGTGTTGCCCGCACATTTTGCTTTCGCTGCTAGGCAATTGCTAAATGGGCGGAGCTTACTGGATCGGTCTATTGCTTTCAAGACTGTTCCACGAGGACCTGTTTGAACAAAGTGATTCTTACAGCAATTGACATTTCCTAGACTCGAGTCCCCCAAAATAAATTTGATCTTTTATGCATTTTGGGGACTGAATTGTATTTCAGCACTACAGAAACCCGCGTTTAGACTCATTTTGAAGTTAACTTTAATAAATTTACTGTCGTGCGTACTTGACCTGGAACGACTGGTTGCTACTGGTCTTCTACTTGTTAGGTTTTCGACCCGACTAAACCTGCATAGAGTGAGCTGATCTCTGGAGCTCAGGCAGAGTGGGGCACCCTGCTTTAGCAGGTGTTCAAACATGTTAGGCCTACTGACATTTAAATTTACATCGGTCTGAGTATTTGTTGCACTTTTTGTTTACCGTGTACATGCTAATGAGTCTCATCTTCAAGGGGATAGACGCTCGTAAACCCATCCGTCTTCGCCCCGATGAACCAATCTATTGTCGATATTTTCCTCAGGGCAGGGTCGTCGAAAAACAAAACGGTCATGAAGTCGGTTGCTCTGGCCCTGCCAAAATTCAACAACTTCTGGGATCACGCGGAAACCTCCCCTGTACAATGCAAATAACAATTAAACAATAAGGGACTGTTTACTGGCAGGCCTCAATGTTATGTAAATATGGGGGTCCAGCAGGTCACTCCAGTGTCGATTTATCCAAATTTCAAAGGACACTGCAGCCGCTTTGTTGCAAATGTGAACTAGTTAATTGTGTATGCGAGCTGCTCCACCTATACCCAGCACTATGTGTGGCAAGGGGCTCCGCCTCCCATACCTCAACACACTTCCCTTTTGCACCAACCCCCCGCCCCCTAAAAACTGAAAGAAATTCCTTGGATGTTTAAGACAATGGGGATACCCTCTGCCACATATCGTGCTGCATATGGCTCCACCAAAAGTAGGTACTTGTATGTATGTCAAGTAGGGCATTTTTTTATTGATACCAATATTTCTGCATGAGACCACCTATTAAGTATCCATCTATCACCTAAAGAAGTAAATAAATACTACCAGAAAACAGCATTTGAAATGCCTAAAACATGTGAAATAACCAAATTCTGCCATTTTACAAACTGTTCTTGTTACCAGTAGTCCGGCTTCGGTATTGTCAATCCTTTGTCAAGGTATTTCTCTGTTAGCGCCCCGTCTTTATCTGTCAAGACCTAAGAAAAACCGAAGGAGGAATCTTCGTTAGTTGCAGATTTTAAGATCTGTAAAGGTAGAATTGCTAAATTAACATGATTTTTAGTATCAGTCAATTCGGCTTGAGCGAGTACTCTGACAGCATTTTTGGAGCCGACTCTGATTCTCAAAAAGTTTTTTTTAAATAGAAAACATTAACTATATTTAGCATTTTAACTGGGTGTACATTGATAGTACTACATACATACTGTGCAGATAATAATCATAATGGTGGATTCTTATATAGCGCACATGTCCACCCTGCGGGGTGCTCCTGGCACTCTTGTCATTATTACCGCTGCCATCAAGGAATCACCAGAACCATTTCACTTCAACTAGGTGGCTGCCTGGCCAAGGTGCACAACCCTATCAGCAGTTAGATTGTGGCATTCCCCCTATAGGGTACTCCTGGCACTGTTGCCATTATTACCGCTGCCATCAGGAAATCACCAGAACCATTTCGCTTCAACTAGGTGGCTGCTGGCCAGGCACTCAACCCTAACATCAGTTAGATTGTGACATCCCCCTAACAGCTTCCCAAATATCTCTTGGGTTGACGAGGCAACTTGGATTAAGTGCCTTGCCCAGGGACACAGACACGTTGGTCATAGTGGGGCTTGAACCCACAACCTCTGATTGGGAGTCCCGCTTCATACCCACTAGACCACAAGCGCTTAAGGCCACCGAACGGAACTAAACGTCAAAAAAAGTCCCACCCTGTGCCACACGTATATTCCCAAAAAATATGGATATTATCAGAGGCTCTTGTAAAAATCAAGTGTTTTGGCTTCAGAACTGCCAGGTTATTTTCTGGAAATCAAATCTAGATGAAAAGGAATTAATTTCTCAAAAATGTTGAATCAATTCTACTGAGCAAAGTAACAGCTGCAACATTTAGTACAGACTCTCTTAACTCAGCTGGTAGAGCATCTTTCCACTGTGTCAAGAGATCTTGGGTTCGAATCTTGAGGACCATATAATTTTCCTCGGACGCCGTTTATCTTTATTAAACAAAACTGACTGTGGCACAATATAAACCTTAACAGCTATTTTGCACTTTGAAACTGAGCCCAGTGTAAAATGTAAAAAGCTAGTGCACATTACTTTTCTGTTTTCGATAACTGTACTTTGCTGGCTGATGACGGCTCCAATTTGGCTAGACTGTGGTCTGGAGTGAAAGTACTCTGTCGATTCTTCAGATGTAAGCCTTTCCACAGGCCCCTCAATACGCACCTAGGATACAGAATAAGACACCTGTCAACAGTCCTCCCCTTCCACAAGGCTACCCCGCCTAAGATGTGGGGATTCTCAGTTTTCTTGTGACAAACTAACCCTGGGGGATAGAAAATGTTATGGGGGAGGGGGGGGGGGGGGGGGGGGGGAGGGGGAGGAGGCAACAATTGACAGGTGCATAACTTAGTCAAAAATAAACACACCGGTGGACAATTCCGGAAATTCAAATTTACACTTCAGAGACTTTGAGGGCTTGTAATGCTTCACGTATTCAAGTTTGATTTTAAATACATGTAATTCCTGAAAAAGTGATTGCAATGCCATTCTCAATAAGTGTGTAGGGTCTCCAAACCCTCGGTTTCGGATGTACTCAACGAGTACTTCCGAAATCGAGATATTTTTGCATGTACACTGCATATTGAGAGTGGCATTACAATCAGTTTTTCAGGAATTACACTTCCATCAATGATGCTTGAAGAACATGTGTTTAAAATCAAACAACTTGAATACGTGAAGCATTACAAGCCCTCAAAGTCTCTGAAGTGTAAATTTGAGACGTAGAGACCACGCAAACTTTAACTTTTCAGAGGATCGTTTTAAACACCACCGTACCATCGGCATCGTGCAAAATGCAATGTCAAAAACATTTTAATTAGGCATCAGAAGAACCAGTTTTGTTTGAAATATTTACCTTGTTTATAGGCCTACAAATGTGGATAATATTAAAAAGAATCCAGGCAACATCTACCGTTGAAGACGGTGAAGCGAAAGCAGAGGGTAACATTTTGGGTAACTGCAAATAGCTTTAAAGGACAAATACATTTTAAGGTCGTCTCCCCTTTTCATCGAATTGTCAAAATATACAGAACTTCATGAACTGGGTGGGGGACAAAATGACAATTGATGAAATACTCACAGATCTATGGAGGGGTTCCCAGTAAAAACACAGTGACGCATATGGATTTTCTATCTGTAAACAAATGTAAAATGTGAGCTTGTTATAAATATCTTAGATTTTACATCTTTTTGTATACCGCCTAAACATTGAGATACATGGGCGCACATGCACTCTGTTACAGCACAAATGTACAGTGGTTTTGGGGTTTTTTTCACCCACTGAACAATATCTTTCACAACACTGTTCGTTTCCATGACTTTGTCGCGCAAATGTTCTTTTCACTCAGGCAATACAATTTCACAATACCGCAGTAATGAACTCTATACCGAGTTTGCCGGTATAGAGATCACAAAGATCAATCGGTATTCATCGGTATTTTAGAGATAGTATACATGATTGGTTAACTGTTACAAATAGTTTTATCCCCTTGTGTGATTGAGATATGTATGATTAAAACTAACCTGAGCAAAAACCAGCTCTGTACTTGGTCTAACTTTTGAGAAAACAGTCAAAAAGGGGTTTGCAGTCACTTCTCCCTGAACCATTTCGCCCTGAACCACGGCCTGTGCGCGAAGTGGTATTTGGGCGATGTAATTTATGGCGAAATGGCACTCGGGCGAAATGGTTTTGGGGCGAATTTAATTTTCGTCTCATGAGACGAAAACTAATTTTTTTACTCATTTCTCATATACCATTTCAGGGGAAGTTTTCTACGGTCATCATGTTTATATTGTGTAAGTTAGGCATAAATCTGTAAACATTTCTGATTTTTTAGATTACCAATGATGTATACTGCTTTTAAAGATACCGTTACTACGCGGTATTACCGAAATACCGCACAAGCACAACAGTTTCTTCCAAATCGGTACTTACAAGTTCTCTGCCCTTTCTGCTTTCGTAGTTTGTGAAGAACTTAAATCCCCGTTTGTCATACCCTTTGAGCAGCACCATCCGAGCCGATGGTCGCCCCTCTCTGGTGAAGAAAAATTAAATATCCATACGTCGTCTAACTTTTGAGAAAACAGTAAAAAAAGGGTTTGCAGTCATTCCGCCCCGAAACCACTTCGCACTGAACCACTTCTCCCTGAACCACGGCCTGTGCACGAAGTGGTTTTGGGGCGAAGTAGCATTTGGGTGATGTAGTGTTTGGACTTAGTGATTCGGGGCGAAGTGGCACTTGGGCAAAATGGTTTTGGGGCGAATTGAATTTACTTCTCACGAGACGAAAAATAATTGTTTTGCTAATTTCACAAAGACTACAGTACTACAGACAAAACCATTTTAGAGGAAGTTTTCTGCCGTCATCATGTTTATATCGTGTAAGTTATGTGTAAATCTGTGAACATTTCTGATTCCTCGAGATACCAATAATGTGTAGTGCCTTTAAGTCAGTAACTCACCCCTAGATGCCGATACAATCCCAAAACGGGTATAGGTTGAAATCTGTATCTGTTTGTAGCGGCCGAGAGTTCCACTCCCCTTGTATAATCCCATTCATTTATATAGTGGGGTATCGTGGCCGAGTGGTTAGGGCCATTGACCCGCAATCATGGGTGAAAACTTGGGGTTGCGGGTTCGAATCCGGCTGCGGTACCTGTGCCCTTGGGCAAGGCACTCAACCACACTTGCTCCATCCTTCGTAAGGGATGAAAAGCCGTTGGTCCAGTGTGTTAGGTAATGGTAACGCACTCTAAAGATCCCAGAGCATTCTTTCGTAAAGAGCAAGGGGATATTCCCCGGTGTCTCTGGTCATTTCTAATTCGAATTCTTCATGGGTTTCCTCACGCTTGCGAGTGACAGTGCAATGAGCACTATTGAGGAATCCTTGGTATGAATACCAAAAAGAAATAATAATAATAATAATAATAATACGATCAAACTTAGCACTTCTGTACGGCCTACAATTTTGACCCATCATGCACTGCGCACAGGGTATTGTGGAGGAAACCGGAAAGGCATTTTTTTCTCGCGGTCGGTGCCACGTAACATCGGGTAGGGCTGGAGTGAAAACAACAGTGTGCCCATGGTGACAAGCGAAGAAACAAAGCCGTTGTCTACGCAACATGTACACGTATCTAAGCATGAACGAATTTGTTTTCACTCCAGTCACGGTGCTATGCCCGTATACAAAGGCATATATGTAATTCCCAAAATTAGGGGTCCAAAAGTGTGACATGCTTTTTAAGATTTCCAAGTATTTTTAGTGATTGAATGTGGTTTCCCAGTAAAAAATAATTCTTTTTATTTCAACAAATGCCACTTAAATTTAATGTTTGTGTGTAGATATGGCACCAAGGTTAATGCAAACTCATTCTACAGCCAATTTTCATTGGCGTAGGTAACCCGGGACACCAAACTCCTATTCAATACCATGGAACAAATTATAAGCCTTTATGGTCTTTTGTTTTGAATATTTTTCAGGAATCAGAGAACAAGAAAATGATCACAGGCCACAGTCCATTACTGAGAATTTGTGATCATGAATGGTGATTTTTGAAGCAGAGAGTGTCGTACGTACCTGGGACACCAACAATTTTGGACCCCTAATTTTGGGAATTACCCATATGACACTGGGTCACAAAAGTGCCAGGATATTCGACCACAAGAATTGACCACTGGACAATTTTTGTTTGTGTTAACGTACGTACTTGCTAGCTGTTGCGAGAGTCATAGCATTAGCTTCGCCGATTCGGCTTTCCTCCGCGGCGACTTTAAACCACGCCGCAAACTGTCCAATCGGCTCCTTCGCTACCAAATCCCCCTCTTTGAATGACTCGTGACCAGCTTTGTACGCTGTACGCATGTTCGCTACGTCAATGTCGTTCGTATTGCCGACGATTCCAGACATGTTTTTGGATCTCTGACGGCCCGAGTTAAAAGAAGCAAAACATTGGGTTTGAAGAAATAACACAGTAATTTGTTTAGACTGCACGACATTTATGAGGCGTCTGGAGAGATGATATACTGAAGCACTCATCTGAAACGAAAATGCATTTGATAAAAGTCAGATTTTGCAATTTGAAGGCATAGGCTCGTCAGCAATGCGCGCGCGCCAAATTAGTGCCATGAAATACGCAGCTCAATAGCAAAGGCATGGAGCTGCGTATTTCGTGGCGCGAATTTGGCGCGCGCGCATTGCTGACGAGCCTGTGCCTTTAATGATCCCTTTGTAAAAAATAGAATTTTTAAAAAACTTGTTTGAATAAAGTTGTCGAATCAATTGTTTTCCTTAGTAGGATTTTGAGTAAAACGGAAAGATTACCATGCACGGACACCCACTAGGACCCCATACACTAAACCTATGGGACAACTCTTTTTTTTTTCTCAGTAAATTTATGACACTTTTCCCTCCTAATTTTGTGTTTTTATCATCAAACTAACATTTTTACATGGTTTATACATGTATGTATGTCATAACCAGGAAAATCCTGGGTGTACGTGCGTGGTAATTGTCCGATGATGAATTGAATAGGATTATGGCGACCTCACGACTATACCGACATTTACATTACATGCTGGCATAGACAGCACACGCACAGGAACAATCGGTAGGGACTTGGAAATCTGTTACGTCATCGCCCGCGCATTGGGTAACACTAATACCATTCAGTTTCATAACACATTCTTGCCGTGTCTGAAGTTGCGCATCATGAAAAATAAGCTCTAAAACATCACAACATTAATATATTGTTCAATTCAAACATTTTAAATAGATACTAAAAAAAGAATACTTTCTGACGATATGCATTTACACCGTTCCATTCCACGTTTTACCAACGTCCAGGTTTTTCTTACCTGGGCTGCTGAGGGCAGGCTTAGACCCATGAACAGGACGTCGTATCCTCCGCCCCGGTGCCGTTTCTAACCCCAAATCTGTGGCAAACTCACGCAAATGAAATTTGTCCCCAAATGAAATTTGTGCTCAATAGCTGCACTCACCCAAGCGTGTAAATATTCCGAAAAGTACGCATTGATCCAATGTCTACTTTCGGTGAAATCGTGGGGCAAACTCGAGACCCTCCATGCGATAAAATACAGACCGTTTGCCCAAAAATCAAATATGTGCAGAGAGGTCAACACTAGCTTGGTTCCCTATCCTCATATTTACTTCCCTTAGTCGTATACGACGAGGGGAAAGTAAATATGAGGACAGGAAACCAGTCTATCTCGTGTTGACTCTCCACTTTTGTGCATGCGCATATTTGATTTTTTGGGCAAACGGTCTGTATTTTATTGCACGGAGGGTCTTAAGTTTGCCCCACGATTTCACCGAAAATAGACATCGGATCGATACTTTTCGGAATATTTACACGCTTGGGTGAGTGCAGCTATTTCATTTGCAATGAGCAAATTTCATTTGCGTGAGTTTGCCACAGATTTGGGGTAGATTAGGGCTGAGGTTTTCTGAAGCACTGCTCGCGGGGCTTAGCCCATAGCCCGAGCATGGAGGAAGAAACAAACTGAGCCTGCCCTGGTTTAGCCCTAAAATTAGGGCTGTGAATTGCTCGCTTTTCAAATCTGACTTATTGAGTCGCTAATTCACAGCCCTAATTGAGGGATGTATGACAATACTAAGTCTGAAACTGCTCAAATCTGACAAAGTTCTACTAAAAATATCGTCCGAAGCACATCAGACAGAGCACTTTCACATACACCATTGTAATCCTGAGAGTCACCCAGGGAATGCGGCTCAGAACATTGTCCGAAATTTGTCCAATGTTTCCAGACATCGTAGATGGCCAAATTGACGATTCCGTAAGCGTTACTGTTATTTTATGAAACACTAGACTCTCAGGATTACAATGGTGTATGTGAAAGTGCTCGGTCAGATGTGCTTCGGACGATATTTTTAGTAGAACTTTGTCAGATTTGAGCAGTTTCAGACTTAGTATTGTCGTACATCCCTCAATTAGGGCTGTGAATTAGCGACTCAATAAGTCAGATTTGAAAAGCGAGCAATTCACAGCCCTAATTTTAGGGCTAGCCCTGGCATTACTTCCAAATACTGAAAGCCGTCCAGATCAAACTGTACGGCTTTCAAGAACAGCATTTTTCCCCCCATCAAAACCGTTGGCAAAATGGAATCTTTAGTTTACTCATTTTACAGGAAATTGCTATTTTTGGTAAAATATGAATCTCCACACGTTCTACATACCTCCCTGGCTGAAATTGTCTGAAAAGTGGCGTACATTCGTCCGTAAAACCCGAATCTTTCAGGAGCAATCATACCGCATGAAGTTGTAGAATTTTTCCCCTTTTCAAGATGGCGGATGTAGACTCGGCGCAGTCGTTCTTTGGCCACCAGCACGTACTAGCACGGTACAGACAAGGGGGGCGCTGTTCACATTTATTCGCTCTTGCCTGTGGGCATGTACCGTTCCGCCGGCCGGCGCTCCGCTGGCGAATCCACAGTCACTGACGCGAGTACACGTTAAAAATGTGATACATTTCCTCATGGCTTGCATCTCTGAATTGTTTATATATTTTTGTAAATTGATAGTTAGTTAGAAAACCTACAAGCTGTTTAATTATCGACCAATTACTCTCAAAATGATTGTCCACGTTGCCAATGTCTCTCAACTACGAATGAAGTATGATTTTTTCTTCAGCAATTCCGTTAGATGACGAAAAATATTGCCACCCAACTCCCCTTCCCTCCCTCCCAATTAAACAAATTGTAAAACAAAAATCAGAAAGGACTCGATAAGAACCACAGAACCTCTCGAAACTATACAATTCCAGGCGCCTATAGCTTTTGAGTAAGGATGCCGCCAACTTTGTTAAGCACCTGCAGCCGATTTCACGAATCATAACGCACTGCGTAAACCCACTTGCGCAACATTTTATTGCGTAAGTTGCGCAACATTTTTCCGAAGATAACACGCAGGCTATGAAGCTTGCGCCATTTGTCAAAAGTTGCGCAAGCTGCGCAATGCTTCGTGAAATCGGCTGCAGGTGCTTAACAAAGTTGGCGGCATCCTTACTCAAAAGCTATAGGCGCCTGGAATTGTATAGTTTCGAGAGGTTCTGTGGTTCTTATCGAGTCCTTTCTGATTTTTGTTTTACAATTTGTTTAATTGGGAGGGAGGGAAGGGGAGTTGGGTGGCAATATTTTTCGTCATCTAACGGAATTGCTGAAGAAAAAATCATACTTCATTCGTAGTTGAGACATTGGCAACGTGTAAACAACGCAATTGTCATACATGGACAATCATTTTGAGAGTAATTGGTCGATAATTAAACAGCTTGTAGGTTTTCTAACTAACTATCAATTTACAAAAATATATAAACAATTCAGAGATGCAAGCCATGAGGAAATATATCACATTTTTAACGTGTACTCGCGTCAGTGACTGTGGATTCGCCAGCGGAGCGCCGGCCGGCGGAACGGTACATGCCCACAGGCAAGAGCGAATAAATGTGAACAGCGCCCCCCTTGTCTGTACCGTGCTAGTACGTGCTGGTGGCCGAAAGAACGACTGCGCCGAGTCTACATCCGCCATCTTGAAAAGGGGAAAAATTCTACAAGACATGCCGTATGATTGCTCCTGAAAGATTCGGGTTTTACGGACGAATGTACGCCACTTTTCAGACAATTTCAGCCAGGGAGGTATGTAGAACGTGTGGAGATTCATATTTTACCAAAAATAGCAATTTCCTGTAAAATGAGTAAACTAAAGATTCCATTTTGCCAACGGTTTTGATGGGGGGAAAAATGCTGTTCTTGAAAGCCGTACAGTTTGATCTGGACGGCTTTCAGTATTTGGAAGTATACTGGCATGTGGTAAAGAAAATAGACCAAAACAAAACAGGTTTAAGATGTAAACGACGGCAGCTAACTTACAAGCACCGTAGCGAAATGAACTAATCATCACTTGATTCTGCAAAGCAGAATGTCAGGAAATCTGGAAATTTTCACCAGTTTAGAAACCGATAGTGAAGTGATGCAGTCCAGTCAAGTTATGCAACGTGTAGACAAAGTAGTGCGCCACCATGCGACGGTCACTGACAGGTAGACTGATTTCCAGTCTACATATTCCACACACGAACTCCTTGTGAACATACGGACCAAAAACCAGTCTAGTGTCGAGATGGAAAAAAAAGTATGGTTTCCGGACCTCGCGGCGATGAAAATATATGTAAACACAGAACATGCAGAATCAGCGTCACGCCGTGAGGCGAAAACTGTTGTTTTTTTGTTTTTAATTTGAATATTTCACCAAGAGTCCCTCACGACGAAGCGAAAGTTTGTCATTCTGTATTTTTCAGATAACAGACCGTAAAAATGTTATAGCGCCCTCACTTTTACGACATTCCTTTCGTGTGAAAGGTCAAAAAGTTTTCGTTGAATTATTCATAAAGGTACTGGGCATGCGCAATGCAGTACGTTGTGCAAAAAAATCAATCCAGCGAGCGCGCGCTATCGATCGCGATACATGGTAGACGAAACAACATAAAGTTTAGTTCGGAAATCATGCGTTTTATAGCTAAGGAAAACCGCGTAAGTAAATCCTTTTTTGAATTATAAATCTATGTTATCTATAGACGTCTTCTGTGTTTTTCTGTATCTGGTTTAAACCGGGGTTTAAACGTTTCCAAAGGCTAAAACCCTTAGATTTCGGTTCGTTTTGCTCACCCCAAAAAAACTCTGCTTTCTCTTGCTTGCCATGCAGCCAGCAGGCGTCAACGAAGTAAATTTAAGGCTGCCTTTATAAATCTTTTCGTTTCTTGTTTAAATTTCCATTGCTTTTGATAAAGGCCTATCAATTTTCCCCCAAATCAATCGTGAACTTCATGTATTTTGTCCTTCAACTGTCCTTCAATTTGACCTACAGTTAATTGTTTTTCAATTGTCCTTATTTTATTTTTTATTTTTTTAATAAATTCCTGAATCCTAGGATAACACTGTTATTTATCTGATTAAGAATGTCACAGTGGGGAACTAGGCTTAGTTATATGTGTCTGTTTTCAATACTGGAGAGACCCTTTTTCCCAAGGATTATATCTTTGTACAATGTCATTCATCTTCTCTCAAAACAAAAGAAATAGGCTATCTTAAGATAAATCTAAGTAGATAACTAAAGCTAAAAGAACTGCAACGAATAGTGCCACAACATAGACCTAGTGAAAGCCCTGTGTGCAAATTTCCAATATACCGTATGTAACAAGGACACCAAGAAATGTCACAAAGTATGTGTCCTATGTTACATACGCTAAATAGGAATTTTGTACACAGGGTTTTCAGAAAGGTAAGTTATCTCCTAATAATACCTAAGTTACAATTAAAGCGGAGGCCGGGCGGCGTGTGCGATTTTTTTTTATATAGGCACGGTCGGCGTGTAGAGGTCAGCGAAAGATCGCGCGATTATTATTATTATTATTATTTCTTTCTGGTATTCATACCAAGGATTCCTCAATAGTGCTCATTGCACTGTCACTCGCAAGCGTGAGGAAACCCATGAAGAATTAGAATTAGAAATGGCCAGAGACACCGGGGATGATCCCCCTTGCTCTTCACGAAAGAATGCTCTGGGATCTTTAGAGTGCGTTTCCATTACCTAACACACTGGACCAACGGCTTTACATCCCTTCCGAAGGATGGAGCAAGTGTGGTTGAGTGCCTTGCCCAAGGGCACAGGTACCGTAGCCGTGGGGAGGTTCGAACCTGCAACCCCAAGTTTTCACCTATGATTGCGAGTCAATGACCTAAACCGCTCGGCCACGGTACCTCACAGTCACAATTAAAAGTTCCCTGCACGCTGCCATGACGGAATGGGGTCGTTTTCTAAACAGATCTGTTAACACGGTGTTCACACCGTGTTAATTCACTGCACATATATAAGGGCGAAGTCACAACTCTGGGTTGCGTGTTAGTGGGTCTTTCTATAAAGTAGGGGTCTAAAAGTGTGACATTTAGTGTCCCCCGTTACACCTGATATGTGTTATTTTTCGTACAAAAATAATTAAAATGGCTTTTAAACCATTTTGTATGAATTGTACTTTATGTACTCACTCTTTGAGATGGAAAGTATTTGAATAATGTGTCCTGAATTTACAAATTTACAAATGTAACGGGGGACACCAACATTGGACCCCTAATTTATAGAAAGACCCTAGTGTTAATGTAACAGAACAAACACTGTTTTAACATGATGTTTAAGACGTGTTAGTGTTACATCTCATGTTAGTTGCACACCTCAGATTTGTTAACACTCTGTCAACAGATCTGTCAACAGTTAATTTTAATTTTAATTAATTTTGAACTTTTGTGATTCTCAATAAATTGAGTTTCATTTTTCAATACAACTTATAAATGTATTGGATCTTGCATTGTACCCACAATTGAGACTTTTTTTGGGCTCCGTAAAGATTTTGAAAATTTCACTTAGTGGTATAAGCTCGTGTAACACGGACCGGAGGTCACAATTCTGTGTTAGTGTTAAGTGTTGAAAGTCGTGCAAAACCTAGTATACCGACTTAACATTTCCCAAGATATGCCGAGTCAACAGATCTGTTACACTAACACGGTTTCCCGAGATGCCGTGTTAACAGATCCGTTAACAGATATGTTACACTAACACCAACACGTAGCACAGAATTGCGCCCTCACTAACTGCAATTTGTAGTTCTGCGCATTATTTTCAAAACACACTAACACGCGGCGTTTGTTCGGAGGTCACAATTCTAATTAAGATAACAGATCTGTAACACTTCATGTAACACTAACATGTAACACACATATAATTGTGACCTCACCTAATGTACAACTACTACTAGTATAAAGTTAAGACACTTTCCTCAAGGCGACCACTATGTTTCATGCCCCCCAGCCCACTGGCGCATGTTCTCACTGACTCACATATGCTGACTGCTTATTTTTAGCTTTATCACTTCCGTTGAAATCACTTGCTACTGTGCTTGAAGAAAAACCTTTGGCACTGTACCAATCATGTCAACTTGGGGGAAAATGTAGGCCTACGTTTCAGGGGACGAAATTATCAGTAGTCCCGTAGTCCGAAGCTAGTGGTTTTAGCCAGAGGACTAGTAGATGGGTCTTTCTATAAATTAGGGGTCCAATGTTGGTGTCCCCCGTTACATTTTACATCTTGTTTTTGTAAATTCAGGACACATTCTTTAAATACTTTCCATCTCAAAGAGTGAGTACATAAAGTACAATTCATACAAAATGGTTTAAAAGCCATTTTAATGATTTTTGTACGAAAAATAACACATATCAGGTGTAACGGGGGATACCAAATGTCACACTTTTGGACCCCTAATTTACAGAAAGACCCAGTTGCCATATGTTGGTAGTCCGACCGGCTATAGTTCTTAGTTGGCCTATAGACCGTATCGAATAGCCGCCATTTCGTGGGGCACCTTTTGTTACTTAAACCATGCATGTCCTCAACGAACAAAGAAACTGCCTATGAAATGGCGTCTTATTCACGGCTGAGGTGTGCTTTTGCGCATGCTTTGAAACGAGTATTAAAGGGACACACCTGCTTACTGTTTACATAATGTAGCGATCTAGCATCCTCGACAAAAAAAACATTATCAAAATGTCATGTAATGTAATTTACTAATTTGCTAGAAATGTTTAAAATTAACAAAAGAGACAAAATGTTGGGCTATACGCTTTACCAGTGTTTAACATCGTTTCCTTGTTTTCCCTAACTCATCACACGTGCATGCATCCCCCAGGTCAGTGCTGACTCGAGGAAGCAACTCGAACGCAACTTGTTGGTTTCTCCAACATCCGCAATATGCTGGTTTTTTTTCTTCAGATATTATTTATCGCCTCGAAGCAAAGATGCGAAAATCTGAAAGATTTGGGTACAAATTGGAAAATGTACATAGTGTTCGTAGGACATTATTTGCCAACAAGAAAAGAAACCAACTGCGAACGACAATTAAAAGCAATTCGCACTTCGTGCTGGTTTCTACGGCTGGAAATAAAACTATAACTCCAAGACCAGGTGATTTATCCGAACCAGAAATCTGGTTCAGATAAATCACTTACCTTGATTTTGTTTAAAACTTCTCAAAAATAGCAACATTTGATGGTTTCTTTTCAGGATCTATTTAGTATAGTTCGGAAAGACTTTCAGAATAATGTACCGGTATGGGTTTATTTCGAGCCCAAAATAGCCCAACGAAGCCGATGTGTTTCTTTAATGGTTGCATCACTAGTGTTTAATTTTGCCTGTAAAGCTAGCAAACCTTTAGCAGTGCTTAATAAGATAAGGTATCCATGAAATAGCAGGAGCCTCCATTAACAGAAAATCGGCTGCTAAACAGCGTCATGAAATTTGCCCCAGGTATGTTTCAAAGCTTAGCCCAATTAATTCATTGTACTGTGAAAATTATGTAGTATATAAATCCTGTATGTTGTGCACTTGTAGTTTTGTGTATATTAAGATTCTGGGGAAAATGCCCCATGAAATATGGAGTTTTGTTCGTATTACAACTTGCAGAAGCACATTCCCCCACTTTCTCATTTCACAATTGAGAGTATTGTGGACCTCATTGGGTGAGTCATCGCTCAAGAATTGGGCTATGCGTAGCCCCTGACAAAATATGCATGTGCCTGACTTTGAACTAAGACTTGATTGAGGTAGTACGTCGTGACTTAATCTGCAGAGCAGTGTATACAAAGTAGAATTGTGGAAAATGCTATGCAAATAAGGTAAAGAACTTAGTAAATAATAACTATCATATTTTATGTAGAATGTAGTTTAATATTTGTATAATTTGGTGGGAATGGATTGAGAAGTGAAAAAAAATATAGTATGTATATCCATGGTATATGCCTAATATAATTAATGGACTCCATTTCTGTAAATGCTAGTATTTTGAAATTTTCAACATTATTAATTTGTATTAATTGCAATGACCATCACAAATTATTTAAGTTGACAAGTAGCAAATTCAACAAAAACAACATGAATTAATTTCTGTCTAAAGCCGTGTCTGCATTAGACTTTTTTGCGGGGGTTGGGGGTTAACTTTTACCAAGACGATGGTAAAATGAAAAATGGCTAAATTTTACTGCTGTCTGCATTTTGACTTTTTTGACAAAAGAAAATTATACCGAGACCCTATGATGGGAGAGCATGCGCAGTGTCCGTCTGCAGTATGACCTTCACGGCGTGGACATACCGTGTACGCTTTCCAGAGCGCTTTTATACCGACTTGTTGTGTCCGCACTGGAATTATCGTCTCGGGAAAAGTTCCCTGGTCAATTTTTCTGGGCAGCAATTGCTCAGGAAAAGTAACCGTTGGAGTAGGAAAAGTAACTGAGGGTAAAACGTCTTAAGCCGTGTCCGCATTGGACTTGTTTTCCGGGAGGTTTTACAGAGACGAACGTCAATGCTAAAATGAAAAAAGGCTAAATTTTACTACTGTCCGCATTTGGACTTTTTGACACAGGCTTTCAGAGCGCTTTAAAATGACTCGCTGTGTCCGCATTATTGGCCATGAAATCCACACAAAAATTCCTACCATTGAGCACAGTTGTTTGCTTTCTTTTGTGTCTCCAGTTGGGCTATACTTTACATTTTGTTTAGTCTTATAACAACTTAAATAACTTATTTAAACCAAATTTTCACATCATGTAAACAAGGCTTGACAAATTTTATTGAGTGAGTTTCATAAGTTTTTGTCCAAAAGGGTGAGATTTAAAAGCCACAAGAAAAAAACCCTAAATTTCAGAATTCGCTACTTTCGACTTAGCATCCTCCATTGTCGAGGCAATTGTCTCTGTCTGAAGTCCCTTTGCACCTCTTGTTGAGTTGCGCGAAACGATCAAGATGGTTTGCAATAACATTAGGGATGATTCTGCATTTCCTCAGAAGCTTTTGGCTGCAGCATGCATATTCCACCAGTCTCCAGCGATGAATTGACATTGGAGGAGGCCAAGTCGAACATGGCGAATTCTGAAATTGACCTTTTTTTTCGTATGGCTGTAAAATCTCACCCTCTTGGTAAAAACTGATGAAACTCACTCAATAAAATTTATCGAGCCTTGTTTGCATGATTTAGGATTTTTATCAATTAAATCTATGCTTTAAAACCACTCTACTCAGTTAAAGTCATAAAAATCCTATTTGGAGCTTGCTTTGGGGGGTTAAAACAAAGGTTTCTAGTTTTTATGCCAATGAAAATATGCATATTCATGACCAAGGTCACGATGTCACAAGAGGCAAACACAGGAAAATCACATTCAACTGTGCATGCACAAAAGATTCCACTTTTTTCTCAAATTTCCTGAAACTTTTGTAATCCATGGCTGTTTGTTTGTTTTACATGTTGCCTGCTGTAAGCCATGACAAAACTGGGGGTAGAAACTGCAGCAATTTGCCACAAGTCCAACTTGAAGTCTTATGTTTTTTCTTAACTTTTCCCTTTTGTCTTCCTTATGTGATGCACTCAAAACAGCGCCCTCTGTCTGTGATTTATTGCAGTGAAATCTTCAAAGTTAAAAAAGGCCACCTTTTATTGACTTTACATCCAAACGAACAATAGTATGTCTTGCTGAACAAGTAATCTGTCATTATGAAGCAAAGCTTATAGGCACAAAGTTGTTTAGCATGTCACAGGCCCAAAAGTAGGACATGTTTTTTTGACACGTATATGTAGTACTTGCTTGTACACTTTTCCTCGTTAGCCAGGCCATCTTACTGTTTTTATTTGTCCAGCCAATATGGTCTTCCCTGCTGTGCCAGACACTTAGGAAGGGTAACAGTACACCAGAACGAAACTTTATCAAGGAAGGCACTTCGATCTGAAAGTTTTGATGGGAAACAGCCTCAGAATGCAGTAATCAAAGCAATGGCGCATTAAACTCATAAAATGTAAAAGTTGAAAAGCAGCTCCTCCAAAACAAATCATGCAGAACCTATATCTTTTTGCTAAAAAATCAATAAAAAACTAAAACTTATTGTGCCTACCTAAAACCAAAATTCTGTGTACATCGTGAAAGTGAGGAAAAATCTTTTGAAAACAAAGCCAAGCACAGAGCAGATTTAGCAGATAAACGTGCACGTACATTCGCACAGTGAGAAACCCACTTCAGTGTGCACATCGACGTGAACAGTTATCATATCCGTATCGTAACCGTATCCGTCAACTTGGAAACCTCCCTATTGATGTCCCATTTGAAAGCAAATAACTAGTTTAAAAGTTTTATGTTTCTATAATATAATTCAAGGTGCCACACCCAAAATACACGGACAATACATTTTGAATGTGTGATTCAAATTACTGTAAAAGCTGAAATATTCGCGGTGGTTTTATTTTCGTGCATTTCGCGCACCAGACAGAGCCTGCGAAAATAACAACCCGCGAAAATATTGTTTGCAACAATTGTGGCGATCACCTCATCATGCGTGTTTAGGCTTACCTATTAAGGCTTGCCTATTAAACTAGGTCACAGTCGCACACTGTGTGAGCGCTATACTGTGCTTGGTAACTTACGATTGACGCGCTGTATTATTTATTAATCGATGGTACCGGGGTATAAGGCCTGCATTCTTGAAAGTGTTTTTCTTACTAAATGTAATTTTAACGAGGCAATTCTGTGAATGTTAAGGTGACATAATTTCCATCCGCGAAAATAACAACTCGCGAAAATGTCAGTGATGTTAAAATGCGCGAAAATATCTTTACGCGAAAATATTGGCTTTTGCAGTACCGTACTATATTATTTACGCATACTGTCGGGAGCAAGTTCGGTCTCTATACATTAGCCCACTTTGTGTTCCTTATTAATGTCTATTTACTTTCACAAACAAACTGCACTCAATTGACACATGACTTTTGCAGCAAAGGGTGCATGACTGATGTAGGTCCAGAACGGATGAAACCTCACAGGAAATGAAGGGGAAATTTCATTACATTATCTTAAAGGTGACATTTAGCAAAGCTTGGGACATAAAATGCCAAATGTCTTCATTCATTACCGGTTCAGATCAACCAATAAGATGACTTTTCGTTGGCACCTCTAATAGATTTATGTACAATTTTATCAACAGCGTAGCCAGGATATTTTTACTAGGGGGCCACAGGGGGACAATGCTTTTTAGTGTGGGGGAGGGGGGAGCGCAGGGCCAGAGAAATGTGGCGGGGGGGAGACCAGAATGGCAAAATTTTCACTCATGTAATGACTTCGTCTTACTTTTGAGAAAATTCAAAAAAGGGTTTGCAGTCATTTCGCCCCAAAACCATGCACTTCGCCCTGAACCATTTCGCCCTGAACCACGTCCTGTGTACGAAGTGGTTTTGGGGCGAAGTAGCATTTGGGTGATAGTGTTTGGACGAAGTGATTTGGGGAGAAATGGCACTCGGGCAAAGTGGTTTGGGGGCGAAATGGTACTTGGGCGAAATGGTTTTGGGGCGAATTGAATTTTCGTCTCATGAGACAAAAACAATTGTTTTAATCATTTCTCAAAGACTATAGCACTTTAGACAAAACCATTTCAGGGGAAGTTTTCTGTGGTCATCATGTTTATATTGTGTAAGTTAGGCGTAAATCTGTGAACATTTCTGATTTTTGAGATACCAATCATGTATACTGCCTTTAAGTCGTCTTTTATATACCGGGTAATGATGTTGCATGATATGGTTGCTAATTTACCTGTTCTGTAATCTTTTTTTAATCTTCAGTCTTGAGAGACTTTGACAATGTTGTAACGGCCGGGGACGTTATGCCAATTTATGCCATTTCACTTGATCAGGCCCTCAAAAGTATATAATCTTGTTGAATTTGACTTTAGCACAGTGTTCTTGATATGGGTCATTCCATGAAGTTGAGGAACACGGTTTCCGTGTTACATCCAAAACCATTTTCACTTTTTTTTGTGCCCTTGATAACCCCATGAATCAATACTATTCAGAAATTCAAGCTGTTGGATGAGAGAAATTTTTCAAGACATTTATTACTTGTAACAAAATCCTCACGGATTTAAATTTATATGTCAACTAAATAGAATTTTGTTCAAATGTAGGTGTGACATTTGGTGCTTTTTAGCAGATTTTCTTGAATCACAAAGAAATTTAAAGCTAGAATCCTTCAAATTCAAATTAAAAAGGATTGTTTAGTTTGGGAACTGTGTGTTAACTTCATATTCAACATGAAAACATTTGTAGTTGGAGTGAAAGCAGTTGAACTGTAGTGGTTTCCAAGTTACATCCACAACCACCACTTTGTTAAATAATTCAAAATGGTGGCACTTTGTCAACACTGAAGACTCCAAAATTACCCCCAAACAATGTAAGCCACCACACCATGCAATATCGTTATACAAATGATGACTCATTGCTCCTATATTTGACCATTTTTGTGGAAATGAAGAAATGTCACACTTTGTTCCTCAACTTCATGGATTGACCCATATAAACAATCACTTTTAATCAAAATTTGGGGGATTCTACTTTTGGGGAATTTTTGTGTGGTTCAAGAAAATCTGTTGAAAAACACTAAATGTCACACCTGCGTTTTCCCTGCATTTGCACAAAATCCCATTTTAATTGAATGGTACGTGCTTCTCGATTTTGTTAAAAAGAATGGATGTTTTTAATTTATCTCACCCAGCAACTGGCATTTCTGTGTAACTGGGGATGCCGTATCCCAACTTCATGGAATGACCCCTATATGTGTGTCCTTGATTCATCTAGCGGAAATCACAGATTTAAAGGAAATTTGCAACGTGCAAGGATTTGTAAGGGCAGGGAAATTTCCAAGACAGACAGTCGTCAAGATTTTATTTTAAAAGGGGAAGGTCAAAGATATACCGACACAACTCCTGGCACAACTGATTAAACACAGAGGCTCGTCAGCAATGCGCGGGTGCCAAATTCGTGCCACGTAATACACAGCTCCATGCCTTTGCTATGGAGCTGCGTATTTCATGGCACGGATTTGGTGCGCGCGCATTGCTGACGAGCCTGTGCCTTTAAGAACATTCTTTCTGCAATATCTTTGCTGGTGAATTAGTTAATTTTACTGTAAAAATTGTTGGCCTTAAGTCTTACCGCTAAACAAGAACTTTCTCAAAAGCTAAGTGACAGGCATCTTCCTTTCACAACGGTCTGTCCTGCACTAGTACCTAGTTTGCCAAGAACCCTTGCTGAAACAACTTGAGCTGGGCTGTATTTCAGGCCTCAGGCTGTTCGACCAATGAGAGACAATATCTCTTTTGACCTGGAACTTTTGACCTTTTAATGAAGCCGTTTCGAACAATCATCTCGCGTGTTGTTTATTTCGCGACATCATAGCCGCAATTACCACAATTTGTGTGGGGGAGATCTTTTTATGTATATCATTTTATCTTGCACGCAGTATAAATGTTCGTAACTGAAGGAAGACTTACTATATTTCGCTAAAAGCTAAACGCAGTTCATCTGAATAAAGATAGGCCTATTAAAAAACGCCCTTACAGTAACTGCTCATTTGAACATTAGACCCCACCCCCTAGTAAAAGTGGACGCTACCACTAAACGGAGCGAGGCGCATGATTGGCTCTTGCTGTTGGCAACAGCGTCCGTAGCTATGATGCATTTTGAATGTCGCATTTCAGACAAAACCATTTCAGGGGAAGTTTTCTGCCGTCATCATGTTTATATTGTGTAAGTTAGGCGTAAATCTGTGAAAATTTCTGATTTTCAAGATTACCAATGATGTATACTGCCTTTAAGTTTTCCCAAAAAAAGTCCAAGGCGGACAGGGGTTAAAACAAACTAAAACTATTTTCTTTGTCATATTCTTGTTGAAACACCTCTCCATATCCCATCCCATCAACGTGTTTATTATATATCTACACAAAATAAAACTTACAGCATTTTGTGAGTTTCAGCACAGGTGTGCTGTTGCCGATAGCAACCAGCTGTACTGTGAGTCAGTCTTGGGAATATTAAAGTCTGAATCATGTACAACTGGGCATCCGGCTAGTTAGCTGCAGACCCATATAAAATCTATCAGTATACTGCCTGCTAGTTGTTTCACTTCAAGCGTGATTAGGAATCATACCAAATTGCGTTTGTTACGTTGCTCAGTTGTGTACCCATGCAAGACCAAGAGAAAAATTGGGTTCTTAGGGAAAACCTGAGAGAGCTACCGGGTACCACAGTGTGTTATAGCTATTAGCTGATAGAGCATCTGCCTGGTGTGTCTGAAGTCTTGTGGAGAACCTGCGGGATGTGCCTCATAGCTCAGCTGAGAGAGTATCTGCCGGGTGTGTCTGAGGTCTTGTGGAAAACTTGAGGGAGTATACCACTGTGCATCATAGCTCACCTGATATTAGAGCATCTGCCCGGTATGTCTGAAGGCTTGGGGACAACCTGAGGGTGTATACCACTGTGCCTCATAGCTAAGCTGGTAGATCATCTGCCTGGTGTGTCTGAGGTCTTGTGGGAAAACTTGAGGGAGTATACCACTGTGCCTCATAGCTCAGCTGGTAGAGCATCTGCCCGGTGTGTCAGAAGGCTTGGGGAAAACCTGAGGGAGTATACCACTGTGCCTCATACATGTAGCTCACCTGATATTAGAGCATCTGCCCGGTGTGTCAGAAGGCTTGGGGACAATTACCCGAGGGAGTATACCACTGTGCATCATAGCTCAGCTGGTAGATCATCTGCCTGGTGTGTCTGAGGTCTTGTGGAAAACTTGAGGGAGTATACCACTGTGCATCATAGCTCACCTGATATTAGAGCATCTGCCCGGTATGTCTGAAGGCTTGGGGACAACCTGAGGGTGTATACCACTGTGCCTCATAGCTAAGCTGGTAGATCATCTGCCTGGTGTGTCTGAGGTCTTGTGGGAAAACTTGAGGGAGTATACCACTGTGCCTCATAGCTCAGCTGGTAGAGCATCTGCCCGGTGTGTCAGAAGGCTTGGGGAAAACCTGAGGGAGTATACCACTGTGCCTCATACATGTAGCTCACCTGATATTAGAGCATCTGCCCGGTGTGTCAGAAGGCTTGGGGACAATTACCCGAGGGAGTATACCACTGTGCCTCATAGCTCAGCTGGTAGATCATCTGCCTGGTGTGTCTGAGGTCTTGTGGAAAACTTGAGGGAGTATACCACTGTGCCTCATAGCTCAGCTGATAGAGCATCTGCCTGGTGTGTCAGAGGTCTTGTGGAAAACTTGCGGGAGTATACCACTGTGCCTCATAGCTCACCTGGTAGAGCATCTGCCTGGTGTGTCAGACGTCTTGTGGAAAACTTGCGGGAGTATACCACTGTGCCTCATAGCTCACCTGGTAGAGCATCTGCCTGGTGTGTCAGACGTCTTGTGGAAAACTTGAGGGAGTATACCACTGTGCCTCATAGCTCACCTGATAGAGCATCTGCCTGGTGTGTCAGACGTCTTGTGGAAAACCTGAGGGAGTATATACCACTGTGCCTAACCTCAGCTGATAGAGCATCTGCCCGGTGTGTCAGAGGGCTCGGGTTCGAATCCTAATAAGGCCCATACAATTTTTCTCTCATCCCATGTTTGGTTGTTTTGATATGTTTTAAGCTAAACAACTTTTTTAAAAGCGTCATCCGTTTGAACACAGGACTCCTATGGATTTTACTACAAGGAATAGAGGAAATATTTAACTAAGGAAGGATATACAATGGCCAGCCGGAAAATTTACCAGCGAACGAGAAGCGACCTGTATGTACGCAACGAACGTCGCCATGTTAGTCTGATGGGCGGGAGGCTTTACACGACATACAATACGCAGAAGAACACCACAAGAGCATCTGGACTTTTACTAGCTGTTGCAAGGTCCGAACCGGCACTTGGTAAGTATTAGCTAAATCTGAAGTCATCCTAAATTTTTGGCAATTTTTACGGAAAAATAGTTGTAAAATGAGTCATTAACTTAAAAGTGCGTGTCCAGATCACATTTTTGAACCCCAAGCCCCCCCAATTTTTCCCATGGATATTGAGATTTTGATACCATATCATTTGTCATATTTTTCTCATTACCATTCTGGAGTTTCACGCTCTCGAACCAAATATTTTCAAGGATATCCTAAAAAAGACAATATCTACATTAATTTAATGATATTTTAAAAACATCAAAATTGTTATCGTAACAAAAATATCACTTCCCTTTATGAAGTAGTCAACAGTGAATTAAGTTTTGTAAATGACTGGTTCAAAGCAAACCGCCTTTCCCTCAATTTATCTAAAAATAACTACATAATTTTCTCTAAGAAAAAAAGGTACAGTAACTAATCAAATTTTAATATTGTATTAGAAAAAACTTGTCCAAAAAGTTAGTAAGTGTAAATTCCTGGGAGTTATAATAGATGACAAATTGAATTGGAAATTCAACATTGACGAAATTTCGAGCAAAGTCTCAAGAAGTATTGGAGTTATACATACATATTAACAGACTAAAAATTTCTGTTCCTTCTGAAGTTCTTAAAACTCTGTATACGTCTCTAGTACTTACTTACTTTTCATATTGTAATATTGTCTGGGGAAATACATATTATAACAAATTTAGCAAAATTGATTGCTTTGCAAAAACGGATTGCTCGATTTATAACAAACCCGTCATATAGGGCTCATAGTCAACCGATCTTGCATAACTTAAAGTATCTTAATATTGTAAACCTCAACAAATATCAGCAAGCGTTATTTACTTCCACACTCGTACAAAGATTCATATTTAAAGGCAGTATACAAAGGCAGTATATCAGAAATGTTCACAGATTTACGCCAACTTACACAATATAAACATGATGACCGTAGAAAACTTCCCCTGAAATGGTTTTGTCTGAAGTGCTATAGTCTTTGAGAAATGAGTAAAACAATTAGTTTTTGTCTCATGAGACGAAAATTCAATTCGCCCCAAAACCATTTCGCCCAAGTGCCATTTCGCCCCAAACCACTTCGCCCGAGTGCCATTTTGCCCCAAATTACCTTGTCCAAACACTACATCGCCCAAATGCCACTTCGCCCCAAAACCACTTCGTGCACAGGCCGTGGTTCAGGGCGAAGTGGTTTTGGGGCGAAATGACTGCAAACCCTTTTTTGACTGTTTTCTCAAAAGTTAGACGAAGTACGGAGCTGGTTTTTGCTCAGGTTGGTTTTAATCATGCATATCTTCAATCACACAGGGGGATCAAACTATTTGTAACAGTTTACCAATCATGTATACTATCTTTAATTTAACGTGCATAATTACAACACTCGAACCTCCTTTAATCTCCACCTTTATATACCACAACACAGAACATCTGCCTTTCAAAACATACATTAGATTTTCCGGACAAACTATGGAACGTTGTCTCGAAGGAAAAAAAAATCTTATATTGCTTTCAAAAATAAACTAAAACGATATTTTTGTATAAATAGAGTACACGTACCTTGCCACAATTATCCTAGCCAATTAAACCTTATGTAATATTTCCTTATTATAACTACATGTACCTGTGCATTCATGTTTATAGATGTTTACTTGTTTTCTTTGTCTGTTGTGTTTTGTTGACATTGGCAAACCTGCCACAAGCTTATGCTTTTTAGGCTTTGATTTTGTCTTAATCACAGGATTTCTAATAGAAGCGTGACAACTGCCATAATGAAAAGATAAATAAATGTTGGAAAATTGAAATGTTGGAAATTGATGTGATTGGTCGGATTAATTGTGCTGTGGGAACTGTATGTGATTTGCATCACACGCGCGTGTGCAAAACAGGTACCTATATAGCGCTCATTGGCTCAGTTGGCAGTTGAGCGTGATACAAAACTGGTAAACACTGGATGAAGATTTCAAAATTTCTTAAATTAATCCAAATAATACCTCGATCTGTAAAGAAATGTCCGTATTTTACAATATTACAAAAATTAACAGAATAAATTTGACTGGGCACACGTACTGTGCCATCACATTTTCAAGAAATAGTTAAAAATGCATGTAAAAAATTGCCTTTTTTGTCAATTTTATTGATTATCTGTCCCTCATGCATAAAACTGTCAATTTCAACATGTGATAAACTGGGTGTGTGTACCGGTATTAACATCAGTAGAATTAAGGTAAACAAACAGGTTCACTTTAGTTTTCATTTGTTGTTGACTAAGAAAAGCCATTTGTCTCTGGATTTCCGTCCCTCACACGTGAGGGACGGAATTGGATCAGTATATACGCTCGATCAGTTTGTTTGCGATCTGTTTTCAAAATGTTTACGTGTAGATAGACGTGCAGTGGGGCGCGGGTAATGATGTTGTGACGTTGCACGTTCGGGTACGTCAACTACCGGTACTTGCCTGTATTGAATAATGTAGCAGTAGCCAGTTCGAAAAAGGCTTTATGGCAATTAAGACAGAAGGCCTAACGTTCGCCCAGCCTTTATATATACTCCGCTCAAGATCATGCCCATATTTATCCCACATTTTTACCAAACAATATAACCACAAAGCCTTAATTGCCAAAAGGCTACTCTGCGCCCATCCCTGAAACTGATTTTATGGGGGAAGCAATTCGGCTGTCACACATTTCAACAGATGGTCACAGTTTTTTTATCTTTGTCTGCTTGAGACTTTGGCATTTAAAGTGATGAATTGCAACACATAAGCCAGACAACTACTGTTCTTTATATCAGGAGTGATCTGTAATTTTGATTCTGGTCAACAGAGGGCGCTATTTCACCAGTCCATTTGCTTGAATGCCAAGTAGAGTCTATTGGTATGAATTTTGTAATTCGCCACTAAATTAATAGCTTCCCTTGTAATTATCATAGGATTTAGTCAATCTTTTAACATTTTGGCGAGCTTTATGTTGTTGAAACAAGGTAGAAAACAATTAACAAAAGGTTGAGTTTATTTAGGAAAAGGCAAATAACTAAATACATGTAAGATGTATTTTACACGTAATAATTTTGATCTGTTTCTTTGCATCCTGAGATCTAGCTCAGAGAATTTCCACTATGCAAAGCGACGTGACAATACCCTGAGGAAATACACGCAAATCTGTGGAGTGAGCCGGCTGTTGTCTTGAGCCAACTCACGCCCGAATCATTTTGATGTAATTTAATCAATTCGGTCATGTTATGCCGAAAAGAAACAATTTCTATACTTTCCAGAAATTGTATTGGGTTCCGTTTCTTATGACTGTCCCATTCCTACCAAACTTTCAAACGACGAACCTTATTTACTCCGCAGTTTTTCAAATTAATAACAGGGATGCATGCTGACGAATGTAATGGAACGGATTCCCCAGTATGCTTTAAATAGCAGCCAATCGCCGACGCGGACAACGGCCAGCATTACCGAGTACATGTATCACATGCATGCACGGTGTTTACAATCTGCGCGCGTTACATTTGAATGCCTGCAATCGTGCTGCAACGCACTGCAAGCGTCCTGATTGGTCCAGTAGAGGCGACAGGATTTCTGTCGCTAGTCCCACCGCCAAATGGGGCCTTTTTCAACAGGGCCACTGTACACAGGAGTTAGGGAGTGCGTTAAAGGGGCACTGTTGCAAGAGGATGGTTTCTTTGGGGTATTTATTATTAAAAACAACCTTTTGAGTAGATAATGTGAAGCTACATGTACGTAGGTATTTCCATAAAAACACTAGAGCTTAAGTGTGACATTTTGAAGCATTTGTAAAAATGGCCTTTTCAAGTTAACGAAATTGTTTAAAGAGGAAGAATCCCCCTTGACGAAAATCCAGCATTTAGGCTTTTTTCGATAGTCCAAACATCCCTCTTGCCGACGTGGATTTTTATTATTTTTTAATTGTCGGTTTTAAGTGGATAAATTGCAAGCAAAAGTGCGCTTTTCGAAAATGAGATTTTCGCGATTTCTGAAACGCTCATTAGGTATTCATGATATGCGCGTGACCCCGTGACGCAATCCTGAAAAAGAGAAGTCAACACGATAGTAAGCTCCATACGTTTACACGCAAAAAACTTAGAAAACCGTCTCTGTTAGATGGTGTTTTTTGAAGAATTTTGTTGTTCCAAAAAGCCAGAGATACATTTGTATGCCCAGTAGCTGCGTGGTTGCATGTTTTACCAGACACTATGAAAAAAAAAGAGCAGAAAGATTTTCTTTTCTATTACCAAGAGAGAGAAAAATGAGTCGCTCATTCTATAACTTGTACGGCCGATGTCCAAACACGTGGAAACTACGCCGCAGTGGACCGTACACAGACCGCTGTGAATGCCGGTCGTTCCGTGACAAAATCACCCGTCGCAATGCACCAGTATTTACTTCAAAAGAGAGTCACTGTGAGCCACAATTTCATCGTTTTTTTCACAAAACAGATAATAGTAGATTGCTGTCATATTACATGAAGTGTTTTTCACGTTTGTATTTTGAATTAAAAGGACAAAATAGGCATGATAAACATTCACTTCGTGTATTTTCCATTCAATACTGCACAGACCGTTTTGTATGTTTCTCAGGATGACGTCAACACCCTGTTGATAAACAAGCCGAGTGACCTCGAGCGTTTCAGAATTTAGGTGAAGAGGGTCGGAACTGCTTTACGTTTTAAGCAAAAGTCTGTCGATTTTTTGAGAAAAACAAGTTGTGATGGTGTTGTAGACACATACACCTCCATGATAAACAGAAAAACTAAAAAAATGTGGAAGGGGGGATTCTAGCTGTTTAAAGAAATTTCGGTGCAATTTCTAAATAATGTAGAATATTTAAGCTATAGGCTGTCTGAGGATATCCCTTTAATCTCCTACATTTTTTTGTGCAATATATCATTTCCGGACAAGCCTATAGCTGTCATTCCCGATTAGCGCATATTTCAAGTTTATCGTAGACTGATTGGATCCATATTTCGCTACTAATTGAAACCACAAGTTGTTTGACCTTCACTCGATCATTTTCACAAGTTCACTGCCGGAGTCAATAAGTTATATTTGTATTTTTCAGTAGAAATTTTCTTTTATAAAAGTTGTTTTGTGACTTGACAAGTGTACATACCATGGGCGTAGGCTGGGTTGGATGGGTAATGGGGAGGGGGCCGGACTGAACTTTTCTGAACTAAATAGGTTCAATCAGATACAGGATCCTATTTGACAGCAGCGATCCATCAGTAACTTGGCACACACTGATCCTCTATTCAAACAGTACGAAATTCTAAAAGTCGAGGACGTTCACTCTTTTCAGCTGAGTATCTTCATGTTTCAAACATCCAATAATATTGTGCCTAAATGTTTATGCTCATTGTTCAAAAGAAACGACCACTATCATACTTACCATACAAGACAGGCCTATCATTATCACATTCCAGAAATCAGGACAACATTAGCCAAAAGATTCATCACATTTAACGGTCCTAAACTGTGGAACTCTCTTACTCCTGAATTAAGGTCAGAAGTAAGATTGTCATCTTTTAAAAGAGAATACAAAGCTTCCATTTTAAGAAAAAAAAACTACTGTCGTGCATGCATCTCTTCTTGCTGGTATTTTATATGCAAGTTTAAACACATTATGTAATAAGTAGGGAAATTCTGGTCTAATAGTAAACAAAAATGATACTCGTTACCCGGTACAAATGTAGTATACTCTATTTAGTTTACTATATTTTCCATAACAAAAATATTATATGTACATGTACTTTTTAAAATGTGGGTTCCCAAACTCGACAAGCTCTGCTTTTTTTGGGATCCCTCCATACATTAAAAATCTGTATTTATATATGTGTCAATTATTGTGTATGGAAATAAAGTGAACTGAACTGAATGAACTTGCAGGTATCATTACTACAATATTTTTTTTAAAATTGCAACTTTGAAACTCCTTTGAGCTGGCATCCTCTTGCAACAGTGCCCCTTTAACGCACTCCCTAACTCCTGCGTACAGTGGCCCTGTTGAAAAAGGCCCCATTTCGCGGTGGGACTAGCGACAGAAATCTTGTCGCCTCTGCTGGACCAATCAGGACGCTTGGCAGTGCATTGCAGCATGATTGCAGGCATTCAAATGTAACGCGCGCAGATTGTAAACACCGTGCATGCATGTGATACATGTACTCGGTAATGCTGGCTGTTGTCCGCGTCGGCAATAATTGGCTGCTATTTAAAGCATACTGGGGAATCCGTTCCATTACATTCGTCAGCATGCATCCCTGTTATTAATTTGAAAAACTGCGAAGTAAATTAAGATCGTCGTTTGAAGGTTTGGTAGGAATGGGACAGTAATAAGTAACGGAACCCAATACAATTTCTGGAAAGTATATAAATCGTTTCTTTTCGGCATAACATGACCGAATTGATTAAATTACATCAAAATGACTCGGGCGTGAGTTGGCTCAAGACAACAGCCGGCTCACTCCACAGATTTGCGTGTGTTTCCTCAGGGTATTGTTACGTCGCTTTGCAGAGTGGAAATTCCCTGATATCTCAGGATGTTGAGCTGGGAGCCGTCCGCACCATACACGCCCTCCCCCAGCCTACGCCGCGCCCCTGCATACAGTGGAGAATACATGCTCATTTTAAGGCCCAATGTATATTTGCATATTGATTTCTAATAAATTTCTAAAAAAGAATGTAATCTTAAGAAGAATGTTGCTGAGCTACCCAAAGTAATTTAGGTTGCATGTAGAATAAATGGTAAAAAAACCAAAATGTGCACTAATTGGGAATATTAAAATAACGTCACTCGAAACAAATTATCTATTGGAAAAGTACTTTTAAATGCTGGTTTGATTGAGTATAAGGGTCATTCAACGAGGCTGGGCCACAAAAAGTGTGACATACCAGATCTTAAATATGAGTAACATTCCAATATAACCCAGCTACTCTAGTAAGTATATTCATTTCATAAAGAAACACATGTTACACTACAATAGAAGTACATGTGGGTTCGAGTCCCACCCGAGCACAATATGAAGTTTGTCATAGTGTCTCGGGAAAGCACTGAGTATACAGTGTTAATGATTACGTCAGGGGAAGGGCAAAACAAACCTTAATTTTACATTTATTTAAATATCACATATTGTAACAAAACTACAGACCTCCAAAATGTACTCGTAGCTAGTTAAACATGTGTAATTGTCCATGTTGCGTAGGTAAGACAAATATTTCATGATCTGTGAGAGATTGGTCAGTGAAAACAACATGATTATATTGGGACACCTAGCCATATTCAGTACAACAAATATTTCACCAGATAAATAATTCTTCAGTCTTTAAATAAAAGAACTTGTACCAAATGCTGTTTCATACCCACCTTTGCTGGTTCGAGTGTAAACACAGTGTATATATGGCTCTGCTCAGTATGTGTGCTGGAACAGAATCCCTGCTAGTTTGGAGTTGAGAATTTAATTGGAAAAACCAAAGTGAGCTTTGGGTATGTTCAGACGGAGGGCTACTTTTTTAGCCCTAATCCAATTAGCGGACTCAGCGGGGGTTCGCTGGAGCTAAAGTGATCTTTTTTTAGTCCAAAATGCCCTTCCGGTCACACTGTGGTGATAACTCCGGAGCTACAGTTTCAGAGGAGCTAAAATGTGGTCAAATTTTATGGCATTATTAACATTGGCCAGATGCCACAGAGCAAGGTCATTTGTGTTCTCATCAAATAACAGTGGAGCTAAGTCGTAAAAGGAAACCCCGCTGTGCTGAAAGTAGGGCTAGCCCCACAAATTTTCGGGGCTAAGTTTGGGGAGAGTTAGCTCCGGAGCTAGCCCCAGAGGTGGAGCTAAGTAGCGTTCAGACGACGGGAGTTAGGGTGGAGCTAGCTAGCTCCGGAGCTAGCCCCAGAGATAGCCCCTCGTCTGAACGACCCCTAGTGGCTCAGCAGGCACTCTGAACTGCAGTCAAATGTAGGCCTTGCTTAAATCCTTAAAAGGAATGGAGTATAAACTGGGAATATTTATGACTAATCTCTAAATTAAATAAATACAAGTTTCGGAAATCTGGATGCAGTGAAAAACAACTTAGCTTCACTAAAATTCAAACCGCGGACCTTCTGCTTAAAGGGCCCCTGAAATGCTCAATAACTTTATGCACAGTTTTTGCTGTATATGAATTAGGACTACTTGTGTAGAAAGACAATACTACTGTTCATTTTGATGCCCCATGAATAAAAAGTGGCATTTTTCAACTTTGAAAATTTATTCACATAAACTCACAGAAAGAGGGCGCTGTTTGGAGCATGTCACTTTAGGAACACAGCAAAAAAGGAAAGAAAAAACATAAGACTTCAAACTGGAATTGTGGAAAAATTCTGCAGTTTCCAGCCTTAGTTTTTTCATGGTTTGCAACAGGCAACATGTAAAACAAACCTAAACCGTCATGGGTTACAAAAGTTTCAGCAAGTTGGAGAAAATTGTGGAAACTTTTGTGCACAGTTGAATGAGATTTTCCTGTGTTTTCCTAATGTGACATCACCACTTTGCTCATGCATATGTGTAAATAGCATTAGCATAAAAATCAAAAACCTTGATTTTAACTCCCCCAAACAACTTCCAAGTAGGGTTTTTATGATTGTAAATTAATGGACTAGTTCCATAGCACAGATTTCATTGATAAAAACGCCATTTCAGGGTGCCCTCTAATGGTAGAACACATGATTTGTAAACTATTACACCGTGTTTACACTCGAACCGGCAAAGGTGGATACAGACCCAGCATTTGTATTGCTACCACAAAACTGAACATTTGCCGCGTTTATACACTACACCTCGATCCGGCTTCAACTCGCCTTCAGAAACCGCAAAAGTCACCATTAATTGTAACTGCAGTGCATGCATGAGCTGTTAGGTGTTGCGGAATGGTGCCAGATTGGTCAATTAAATCTACCACACGGCGGGCACTGCCCAAGGACACTCAAATTGCCGAATCTGTATTCGGGTAGCGTTTACACAACAGGCGACCTTGACAATTGCGGGGTTCAACCCTACCCCAAAGGTGACTTGAAAAAGGCGAATCAGACCCGGGTCTGATCCGCCTTTTTCAATTCACCTTTTGTGTTTACACTTATGCCTACGGTACGGTACCCAGCTTCAACTCGCCTTTTTGGAAATTGCGGAGTTCGATTCGGCAAAAGCGAATCGAGTGTAAACGGGCATAGTGTTAAAAGGAGCGTTATTTGCACTCAAAATTTCATGCAAAAAATCTGCTAGACCACAGGGTTAGTACTAGTAGCTTAAATCATTTACTGGACCGATGCTATTTTTACAAGACCAAAGCCACAAGGAACGTGGATTTACTGTTCGTTAGTTTAAAAATGCACTGGTCTAGTACGGTGGAGAAAGCACTAGACCGAGGCTTAAATTTCTGGCCTCGGTCCAGTGGGTATTTCGAGCCGGCCCTGTCGTGATAAGAAGCCCATGCATGTTGATATAAAACTGGCCTGTAGAAATTTCAGCCACATAGGTTTAGAAAACCCCCTTTAGTTGTTAATTTCTTTTCCTACCTCCATGCTCATACAAAATACCATTTTGGACTGAAATAAAAACATGTGGTGTTTGGTACATACATATGTACCATTGTTATTCAAACTTTTAGTAAGGTTTTTTTTGTCAACTCGTGAACAAACATTGGGGTCACTGTACTCATGGAGGTACCATAGGCTTGTAGTTGTACCTTTAAGTGCAGACGCCCTACCAATTCAGCTACATATTTATATAAATAGCCAACTGTTCATCTTAAAACATTAAGTTGTATGCAATTTTTCAGCTGATAAAATTTTCTCAAAAAAAATTCATTTTTTCTATTTATAAAGATGATTTACGATACAGTACCTGTAATTTGAAACTTCTCTCTGTCACAAATGCGTCACAAGGACACTATTCTTAGATAATTCAATGATTTATTTTGTCCCCTAAAAAAGGGAATCCCTTTCAATAACTCATGATGCAAGTTGAACACTACTTTCAGTTGTTTGGGGTTTGGGTAATTCCATTATGTAGGTAGGGAACACAAAAATATTATTTCCTTCTAAATCAAAAGCATATTGTCTTTTTCTTTACAACTTTGAATTGTAAAATAACAGAATAACTCTTGGTATAGCTGAAAATTAAAAATAAACAATTACAAGAGTTTTAGAGTGCGCATATTATCTCTACTTTTATTGTTACAATCCTTTACCCACCCAAAGTAAAAATGGAATAACCCAAAGGCTGACAGTATGACCACAAGCAAAACCACAACTCAACTGGTTGCATCATTGGGAGAGCATGTGCGCCCTGGAGCCAGGATGAAAAAATTGTGTTTTGTTGTTTTATTGAATTAGCGCTTTGGGTTTTATTTACCTGGTCCAGTGAACACACTCACAAGTTAGAGTGTTTTGTGGCTTTGAGGCCAGATGGTGACACATGCAATTCACAGTTGGGGTTAGTTTAGACCACTGCTGGGTCAGGCGACGTTGTGTCCAGGGAAAATTGTTCAAGTTTGACCATTTTGAGCAGTGGATATTAACTGTGCTGGCTGGACCGCTTGTATGGGTTGCGGAATTTGAAAGAATATTCGGTGGATTTTTGTTGTGAAGAACTTGCTGGAATTACCGGTACCATAGTCGTCGTTTGAAGCCGAGGCAGGAATAAATGGTAAGAGATATTTTTTCCAAAGTCTAGCAAGATTTTTTGTAGTAAATTTATAACACTTTTCCTCTTAATTTTGTGTTTTTATAATCATCAAGCCAACATTTTTACATGCACATGGTTTACCGTATGTGCCATAAAAAGGAAAATACTGGGTGTCTGTGCATGCATGTAGCCCGAATGCCTCTGGCTGTCAGTGACACACATGACGGCCAGAGAGGTTAACCGCCCCCAGCGGCCAGATTTTTGTAGCGAATTTGCTACATACATGTACTTTGAGCGAGATTTTCCTCTCACCCACGACAGAGATTTTCAAAGTTAGGGTACCTACACATAGAGGAACTCGTACCTTTTCCAAAACACATTCCCTTATTCAGAAATCTTCATCCATCTGGCCAAGAGGCGACGATCATTCTGCAAGTTCCAGAAATATCGTTCCTCTATTGCTGTTTCAAAAAACATTGCGGCGGCCCTCTGGGCGTGTTGTATGCATTGGGCATGTAGCATTGGACGCACTACTCAAAGCGGAGAGGTAAACACTAGACTGGTTCTACATCCTCAATTTACTTCCCTTCGTCGTAAGATGAAGGGAAGTAAATATGAGGACAGCGAACCAGTCTAGATTGTGTTGACCTCTCCGCTCTCGGGCATGGTGAAAGTCGGAATTTCATCGCACGGAAAGTCTCAAACTTACCCCACGATTTCACCGAAACTAGACATCGGATCGATGCGTACTCTTCGGAATATTTATAAACTGGGGTGAGTGCACCTATTGAGCAAATATCAGAGCCATGGGACAAATTTCATTTGCGTGAGTTTGCCACAGATTTGGTGTATATTAGAAGACAGGGCTGAGGTTTGCCCCACCCGAAGCACTGCTCGCGGGGCTATACTCAAATAAGTCCGGCTGCTGGGGGGTGGTTTACCGCTCTGGCCGTTCAGGCATTCAGGCTACCGTGCATGGTAATCTATCCCCAGAAAGGATAAATTTGGTGAGGAAAGAAATGTAGAAGTGAAAGGAAAAAAAAAAATTCTTTGAAAACACTTTTATGTTATGCTCCATGGGCTTACAAATTGTTTTCACAATGTGTGGTGTGAACTTTTAACTGGTAAACTTGCATTTTTGTGGAAATATTGTCTTTCAAACCGTTGCAAAATGTGATGTGGTCACAGGATACAAAAGTAGACCTTAATTATTTGAGGTTTCTTTTAAACCAGACAAATGCAATTGTTTTGCCAGTTGGGTGTGTGTGTACGTGGCTGTATGACTATACATGTGACAGTTCAGTGCCCTCTGAGAGAGTTCACCATTATGAAAGGAAACAGGAGTTATTTGTGGCGTTATCAAAAGTCGATTCATTAGTCTCTGCATGCCAACCAAATGACGTGCCATTTTGTAGATTTTAACTGGGGTTCATTGCCATGCACGGACACCCTCGATTTTACTTGTTATAATGAACCATGTACCGCACATGTAAAAATGTTAGTTTGATGATCAAAATGCAAAATTGGGATGGAAAAGTGTCATGAATTTAATAAGGAAAAACTTATAATTTGTCAAAGTTGTCCCATAGGCTTAGCGCTTGGGGTCTTAATTATTAGTACATTGTAGGTGTCCGTGCATGGTTTCCCAAATATTCGTTCTCAGTCGGTCGCGTACTCTGTGGCTCGAGTCATACACTCTGTGGTGCTCATCGTACTGTGTCACGTTGCATCACGTTGGAACAGCATACACGCAGTACATATATACGCCCATTTCGGACCGCCCAGATGAGAAGTAAATCGTTTGCAAATGATCTAAGTAAATAATGTCATCTTCATAGACTATTTTCTGGTAAAATTATATCATCTCGGGTGGAAACATTTCATTGGATAGTTGCTACCAGTTCAATCTTTACTTTGAGTAAGGTTTTCCCTGTCAACGCATTAATTAACTTTTGGGGTCATTGCAAATGATACAGTGGGCCTTTAACAGTATACAAAATGTATCCTATGTATGGTATTTTGAAAAGTACATGTACATGTACCGGTATATTATATGGGTCATTCCATAAATATGGGGGCCAAAGTGTGACATTTTGATGCATTTGTAAAAATGGCCTTTTCAAGTTACCAAAATATTTTGAAGAAATTTCCGTGCAATTCCTGAATATTGTAGGATATTTGAAACAATTTCCAAACATTTAGACATGTCTTGGTGTCATAGTTTTGATAATATTTGAAAAAATTGTTTAACGTTAAATTCTTACGATTACATTTTAATTTTTGTAGACCCTGTTTTTTGTGGAAAAGGTGTACGTAGCTTCTGGTTTTACCCACCTGTAGAACCTGTACCTTATAAATTCAAATTTCAATCATTCTTCAATATAAATTTCAAAATGTCACACTTGCATTTAGAAGATCGCACCAGTTTATTGAATCGTTCTCGTCATGTTTTGGGTAATATTAACAGGCAAATGTGTTAATTGTTCGATTTACGAGGCCATATATTGTTCATATGCTGAGGGTAACCGTTCTCTGAAGCCCGGTATGTATACTCTCCAACAAAAGAAACTGTGCATGATAAAAATTGCTGTATTTTTTCAGCCATGGCTGATAACTCGCTGGAATAAACTGTTAATGAAAGTCCATGAAATCTTTCAAATGGTTAACCGAACTTGAAATGTACAAAATGTGTTCTTCGTGTTCTCAGAGGTTGCTGAAAACTGACTTGCCAATATTGAAGTCACAAAGTCAGTATATTCGAGTGTGTCCCCCTTGTGCATTAATCACTGCTGTGAATCTTCGCCTCATGGAGCCAATGACACCTGCATGAAAGAGAATATTGACTTTTGGGTAGTCCTTTTATATGGCTTGCTAACGAGACCTGAACTTTATGGAATTCTGTTACATAACAACATGTAGGACCCCTATTGTGAAATCAACACCCAGGCATGTCTAAGTCCTGCACTATGCCATGAGCAGGTTTTGAGTGCATAACCTTTTTCTAACAATGTCAGAGAATATTGTCTGTGAATTTGGTGTTTATTTTCCACCTTCTTGAAAAAATACAGCAATTTTTACCATGCACAGTTTCTTTTGTTGGAGAGTATATAAAAATCAACTCCGGAAGTGTCACGACGTAAAGGGGGACACTGGGTCCCGTATTTATGGAATGACCCTAGTATTCGCACAGTAAGCCTACTACTACTAGTACTATGTTCAATTTCCATACAAGTATGTATCTTACTGCATGCAACCATCCTTGGTGCTGCAACCGCCCTTGAATGTAGGCCTACCCACTACACATTGAGTGCTAGTAAGCACGTATGGGACATTCCATTGCAAGCCGTCTGCATAAATGCACTCACAAAACATGATAACACAGGATCAGCTGCCAAAGGCAGATTATCCATGCCATGCAGTCTGTCTTCAGTAACAAGTAGGAAGTGCGACTTAGTCACCTGTGCTCTAGGAATTCTTAGTTCGTACCCAGAGCCTCTTGTGTATTGTGCACACCATGTGGTTTTGAGATACAGTTCCTGGATTGATGAACTGTCAGTGTTGAACTTTTTCTTGGCACTGACATTTATCGCATCGTAAGGATCGGAGTTGAGAAAGTTGTATACTTGTGTCATATTTGTCCAGGAAATTGTAAGGTGAGTCTGTGCTTGTGGTGAATACCTTGACTAAAAACTGACAACCATTATGTTTTCTGACTGCTCTAAAAGTTAATGCTGGAGGTTGAGGGTTCGAGTCCCACCGGAGCATGCAACCGCAAGAAATAATGAAATGTTGTAGGCCTACGTATGTGAAATAATAATAATAATAATAATAATAATGATTAGATTTGTATAGCGCACATATCCAACCTGCAGGGTGTTCAAGGCGCTGTTACCATTATTACCGCTGCCATCAGGGAATCACCAGAACCATTTCGCTTCAACTACCGGTAGGTGGCTGCTGGTCAGGCGCACAACCCTATCAGCAGTTAGATTGTAGCATTCCCCTTAACAGCTTCCCATATATCGCTTGGGTTGACGAGGCAACTAGGATTAAGTGCCTTACCCAGGGACACAGACACGTTGGTCGAAGTGCGGCTCGAACCCCCAACCTCTGATTGGGAGTCCCGCTTCATACCCACTAGACCACACGCGCATAGGATACCACTCTGAACTTTTTGCAAAATTTCCGAATGAAAACTAAAATTATCTGAAACAGTAGGGTAAGTGTGGGTATATTCGACCACGAGGGGAATTCGACCAGCCTTAATTAAAAATGTACTCAATATCAAACAACTATGCTAAAATCGTAATTAACCTACAGACTGTCTTGTCACACCATCAATGGCGATTTGGGTACTGACCCAATATAGCTCAAACAATAAAAATAAAATGAGTTTGAAACATAAAATGAAGAAGCGTCGTGATTTAATGTGATCGCCTTATGGGATCCAGTAAGAAGTACACGCTATATTCTGTGGCGTCAGTTTGGACATCATTTGGATGGAATGGTGATTTTTAATGAACATTTGGTCATTTTGCATGCTGCTCATTTGACCGGTAAGAAATTGCCGGTCTAAAAAGCTGTCTTGTGTTTAAACAATGGGTAGTCGAAAAACACATCACTATTTGACTTCAGTGCTTGGATATTCGATCACTTAATGCTTTGCTGAAACATGTTACTATTGAATGTGTTGTAACTGTTTTTCGTCCCAGTAAACTTATGCATATCTAATAAAGTTTTTACGATGTGAATGTGCATGTTGTTAAATAAACATAAACAATATATTTTGTCACTCGGCTCCACAATTTACAATTTCCTGCAATAAAACTGCATTGGACGAATAATGCAACACTATGGTCGATTTCCACATCATTAAGACCTCATCTTGGTGGCCAAGCTGCACCTCATCCATCGGTTGTCCAGTTTGGGGCTTGATGCAGAATGAAAGGCAATTACCTCGGCATGTGATTGTTGCAAAGTTTTGCCTGGCTCCTCCTCGGACGCAACTTTTATATTCAAATGAACCTTATCTGGTTGAATACCCCCACTTTTACCCTACTGTGTGGAAACTTTTTTTGCCTAAAATCAGCCTGACTTTCTCTGTTGACATACATGGAAATGGTGCGTACGTTTTTGTTATAAATACATATCCATGCTTTTATGGGCTCTTGAAGCAGCCTGGTCGAGACGATTTGATGCGAAACTGTCTAAACACCATGCTACAGTACACGTACAAACTTGATTTTGAAAACCAAAAATGGTGTACCGGTACTTACATGTACAATGTATACTGCTTGTCCTCGGTGGTCTACGTACTGGTAGACCATTTAGCATGATACTTGGTACCCTTTAAAGGCAGTGTACGTCATTGGTAATCTCGAAAATCAGAAATGTTCACAGATTTACGCCTAACTTACACAATATAAACATGATGACCGTAGAAAACTTCCCCTGAAATGGTTTTGTCCGAAGTGCTATAGTCTTTGAGAAATGAGTAAAACAATTAGTTTTAATTCATCTCATGAGACGAAAATTCAATTCGCCCCAAAACCATTTCGCCCGAGTGCCATCTCGCCCCAAACCACTTCGCCCGAGTGCCATTTCGCCCCAAATTACTTCGTCCAAACACTACATCGCCCAAATGCCACTTCGCCCCAAAACCACTTCGCCCCAAAACCACTTCGTGCACAGGCCCTGGTTCAGGGCGAAGTGGTTTTGGGGCGAAATGACTGCAAACCCTTTTTTGACTGTTTTCTCAAAAGTTAGACGAAGTACGGAGCTGGTTTTTGCTCAGGTTGGTTTTAATCATGCATATCTTCATTCACACAGGGGGATAAAACTATTTGTAACAGTTTACCAATCATGTATACTATCTTTAACTCAACAAGATTTACTAATATGTAGGACCTAATAATTGTTCATACACACTTTGTACAAAACATGCATGCTCTATATACACCTGCACAGTAAACATACGCATTCCTTCTGACATCCCACACCCTCCATCTACTTAAACTACAACAACATGGATAACATGCCTCTGGACGTTTCCACAAGACCATGCTGAACAGGAACAGGGCTTGTCAGGGGCTGCAATTGCCCCTTATTGGTCTTTATGGTCGGACAATAGAACCGATTGGAATGGTTTTAGGGCAGTACAAGGTGTTTTCTCAGTAAGCAAGACTATTTTAAGAGTTCTTTTTGCACTTTATTTTTTTAGTGGTCAAAACTGAAAAGACCCATTTGCCTGGAGTGTGTGGCCACTTCGTGGTTTTGTCCCGCAAAGTGGATTTACTGGTACATTGTAACGCTGTATGGGTAATTCCATAGATATGGGGGCCAAAGTGTGACATTTTGATGCATTTGTAAAAATGGCCTTTTCAAGTTACCAAAATATTTTGAAGAAATTTCCGTGCAAATAGTGTAGGATATTTGAAACAATTTCCAAACATTTAGACATGTCTTTGTGTCATAGTTTTAATAATTCGAGAAAATTGTTTAACAACGTAAGTGGGGACACCAAGGCATTTTTTAATTCTTACGATTACATTTCAAGTCTTTTTGACCAGGTTCTTTCTGGAAAGCTAGGTAGCTTCTGGTTTTACCCACCTGTAGAACCTGTACCTTATAAATTCAAATTATATTATGAGCGAAATTTCAATAATTCTTCAAGATAAATTTCAAAATGTCACACTTGCATTTAGAAGATTGCACCAGTTTATTGAATCGTTCTCGTCATATTTTGATGATATCCATGATTAAGAACGCGAATTTTCAGAATGGCAATGAGAAAAAAGTTACACATGATATGGTTTCAAAATCTCAGCACCCATGGGGGAAAATGTGGGCATCAAAAATGTCATATTGTCACGCTCCTAGTGCTTGAATGTACAAATCCTGTGGAAAAGCCCGCCCTTACAATATTTTTTATTTAATAACTGCATGTCTAGTCTTGACATGCCACCCCGACCTCCTCCCCCCTAAAAATTGCGAACCACAGTATTTAACGTAGTGTACATTGTAGGCCTACCCGGTACCTGTTTTATGTATTCCCAATTTACCAATTTTTGCCAATACTGTGAACTTGGCCCAAGCAAGACCTTTCCCAAACCCCAAGAGTTGGCCCCTTGATGGAGTTGAGCTGTTTACCTGAAATTCTGACAAGAACCTAAACACACCAGCCCCTGGTATTCCTTCAACTGTCACCTCCTGCCAGATGGGACATGCATAAATAATCAGTTGTGGTTTCAGGAAAAATATGATCCATGCATGCATGGCTTGTCAAAATGATAAGAAGTACGGAAAAGCTTTTAAGAAAACACTTTGATATAAAAGCTTTTAGTATGACAGTTAGTTCAAATTTTTGTCTGTTTCAAGCCATGCAATGCAGAAATTAATTGTATTTTTAAAAGGGCTCTTAAATTACAGTTTTTACCAGTTTAATTCATGCTGTAACGTACATGTAGGTAACAGTTTATAAATTCATTAACTTTGAAATTAGTTTTGAAGGTGTATAATTACACGTTTGTGGTTATTATGCAAATGTAATTTCCATATTCATGAGTTTTTGTGTACCCCTTTGTTATTACTTTCATTAAAGGTATCTCGAGGAATTAGAAATGTTCACAGATTTACACATAACTTACACAATATAAACACGATGACGATGAAAAACTTCCCCTGAAATGGTTTTGTCTGAAGTATAGTCTTTGAGAAATGAGCAAAACTATTTTTCGTCTCGCGAGACGTAAATTCATTTCGCCCCAAAACACCTCGCCCTAGACCACTTCGCCCTGTCGCACTTCACCCAAAGGCCATTTCGCCCCAAAACCACTTGTCCAAACACTACATTTTTTTAAAGCTGATTTTTGCTTAATCACACAGGGGGATGAAACTATTTGTAACGGTTTACCAATTATGTATACATGTACTACATTGTACCTTTAATAGTTGTCCCTACATGTACATGTAGCCTCAGTTAAGAAAAAAAGACACAAATGTTTTGTAAACTAATTTTTTTCCGGTTACATAAAGCAGTGCAGTGATTACACCAACTTTTTTGCTTCCACATCCAAATTGGAGATTGCAAATTTCCTATGAATAGTATTTGTACATAGTATTTTACATGTGATTGTTAGGCCTACCGTAGGTTTAAACGAAATCCATTTTCTGGAAAAATCTGGACAACCTCTTTTAAATACTGTATGTGCATTATCTAGTAATGATGAATACCGTTCGTGCTCCAACTCTAATCCCAATGTTTTCATAAAGTCTTTTGAGCATACCAACAACATGACAATTCAAGCTGCCAGCCGGTAAGCTATTCCCAGCCCAGTGGGGGGTAAAATCAAATTAACCTTCCACGTTTTGTACATCTCAACCATGTTCATAAAATCGCTAAGCAATACCCCTGCTGTGTGACAAATGTACGATAATATTAAGAGTTTTTTCACAGTCATGTGCACTGCAAGACCATTATGACCCTTACTTTTCGTGTCCTTTATTGGTAGTGCACTCAGCGCATTGGTATGCTGTGTGCGTTGTTTACAGTCGGCGCTGTTTAAACTGGGAACTGTCAGGGAATGCAATTGCAGAGACAGTTGTTAGGGAACATGATTTACCGTGACATTAATATCTGTGTTTGGATCGGGTTTAATTTTAGCTTTGAGTTTTGTACAAATGTTTACTGTACTGTACATGTCGTGCAATTTATTTAATTTTGCCAAAATATTGATGAAATTATGCTGTTTTAAAGATAGTATACATGATTGGTAAACTGTTACAAATAGTTTTATCCCCCTGTGTGATTGAAGATATGCATGATTAAAACCAACCTGAGCAAAAACCAGCTCCGTCAAAAAAGGGTTTGCAGTCATTTCACCCCAAAACCATTTCGCCCTAAACCATTTCGCCCTGAACCACAGCCTGTGCATGAAGTGGTTTTGGGGCGAAGTAGCATATATGTGTGATGTAGTGTTTGGACAAAGTGATTTAGGGGGGGAAATGACACTTGGGTGAAATGGTTTAGGGGCGAATTGAATTTTCGTCTCATGAGACGAAAACTGATTGTTTTACTCATTTCTCAAAGACTATAGCACTTCAGACAAAACCGTTTCAGGGGAAATTTTATACGGTCATCATGTTTATAGTGTGTAAGTTACCGGTAGGCGTAAATCTGTGAACATTTCTGATTTTCGAAATACCAATCATGTATACTGCCTTTAATTGTTAATTCATTTTTTTTGTTTTCATATGTTTGCAAGTTTCCAAATATACAAAACATAATTGATTGCGAGCCACTGTGAACACTCCATCATAGTAAATCTTTCATGCATCCGCAATTGGATTTATTTTTGGTTCGTGGATTTATTTTTCCTTCGCCGTGCAAAACCTTGGGAAAACTTAAACAAGTCACCTCATCATTTACCGGTACATGTAGGTCCATACGGAAGTTACAATGCATACTACACGTGTTCTATTGTAATTTTACAGTACAATTTCTGTCCGCAAGGGACTTTCCAGCGATGTAAAATTGACAATATATAATTTGTCCATGACCCAGCTTGCACAAAACTAAATTGATACTTGACACTTCAATCTTTGGAAATTGTTTGTCCTTTTTAAATTTTTCTAATTAAAGTGCCTTGGAAAACACCAGGAGTTGTAGGCTCTCACAGTGTATTAAAAAAATACAAACAAAAAAAATGACAGAAACATGTCACAGTGGCAACAAAATTGACAGAAACATGACACAGTGGCAAAACAATTGGCAGAAACATGTCACAGTGGCAACAAAATTGACAGAAACATGACACAGTGGCAAAATATTTGACAGAAACATGTCACAGTGGCAAAATATTTGACAGAAACATGTCACAGTGGCAATAAATTGACAGAAACATGTCACAGTGGCAATAAATTGGACAGTAACATGACACAGTGGCAAAATAAATGACAGAAACATGACACAGTGGCAAACAATTTGACAGTAATATGTCACAGTGGCAAACCTTTTTTGCAGAAACATGACACAGTGGCAAAATTTGACAGAAACATGACACAGTGGCAAAATATTTGACAGAAAGATGACAGTGGCAAAATTTGACAGAAACATGACACAGTGGCAAAACATTTGACAGAAACATGTCACAGTGGCAAACCATTTGACAGAAACATGTCACAGTGGCAAAACATTTGACAGAAACATGTCACAGTGGCAAAACATTTGACAGAAACATGTCACAGTGGCAAAACATTTGACAGAAACATGTCACAGTGGCAAACCATTTGACAGAAACATGACACAGTGGCAAAACATTTGACAGAAACATGTCACAGTGGCAAAACATTTGACAGAAACATGTCACAGTGGCAAAACATTTGACAGAAACATGTCACAGTGGCAAACCATTTGACAGAAACATGACACAGTGGCAAAACATTTTACAGAAACATGACACTGCAGTGGCAAAACATTTTACAGAAACATGACACAGTGGCAAACAAATTGACAGAAACATGACACAGTGGCCAACAATTTGACAGAAACATGACACAGTGGCAAAACATTTGACAGAAACATGACACAGTGGCAAAACATTTTACAGAAACATGACACTGCAGTGGCAAAACATTTTACAGAAACATGTCACAGTGGCAAACAAATTGACAGAAACATGACAGTGGCCAACAATTTGACAGAAACATGACACAGTGGCAAAACATTTGACAGAAACATGTCACAGTGGCAAAACAAATTGGCAGAAACATGACAGTGGCAAAAAATTGGACAGAAACATGACCCATTGGCAAACAATTGGACAGAAACATGACACAGTGGCAAACAATTTGACAGAAACATGACACAGTGGCAAAACATTTGACAGAAACATGTCACAGTGGCAAAACATTTGACAGAAACATGTCACAGTGGCAAACCATTTGACAGAAACATGACACAGTGGCAAAACATTTGACAGAAACATGTCACAGTGGCAAAACATTTGACAGAAACATGTCACAGTGGCAAAACATTTGACAGAAACATGTCACAGTGGCAAACCATTTGACAGAAACATGACACGGTGGCAAAACATTTTACAGAAACATGACACTGCAGTGGCAAAACATTTTACAGAAACATGTCACAGTGGCAAACAAATTGACAGAAACATGACACAGTGGCCAACAATTTGACAGAAACATGACACAGTGGCAAAACATTTGACAGAAACATGACACAGTGGCAAAACATTTTACAGAAACATGACACTGCAGTGGCAAAACATTTTACAGAAACATGTCACAGTGGCAAACAAATTGACAGAAACATGACAGTGGCCAACAATTTGACAGAAACATGACACAGTGGCAAAACATTTGACAGAAACATGTCACAGTGGCAAAACAAATTGGCAGAAACATGACAGTGGCAAAAAATTGGACAGAAACATGACCCATTGGCAAACAATTGGACAGAAACATGACACAGTGGCAAACAATTTGACAGAAACATGACACAGTGGCAAAACATTTGACAGAAACATGACACAGTGGCAAAACATTTGACAGAAACATGACACAGTGGCAAAACATTTGACAGAAACATGACAGTGGCAAAACATTTGACAGAAACATGACACAGTGGCAAAACATTTTACAGAAACATGACACAGTGGCAAAACAAATTGACAGTAACATGACACAGGGGCAAAACATTGGACAGAAACATGACACAGTGGCAAAAAAATTGACAGAAATGTGACACAGTGGCAAACAAATTGACAGAAATGTGACACAGTGGCAAAACATTTGACAGAAACATGTTTGAGCTCTCAAATTGAGTGCTCTAAGAGTGAGTGCCCTGAAATCCCGAAGTTGCCCATTTTTGCTGCAAATTTAGAAACTGTTGGGACCCAATTTGCTGTGACCCAATTCCAGCTGGGTTTAACAGCCTGTGAATCGGTATAAATTTCTCTCTAATATTGTAAGTGGGCCACTGCTGTTCCTTGTTTGGAAAGAATGTTCGAACTATACTGTGTATTGTGCAGGAATAAAAAATTGACAGTGTAAAAAGATGTGGGATTTTCAGTTGCATCATTGGATATGCAGGAATCCAACATTCAATCGTCAGTAGCTATAGGCCTACATGTGTATTGGCTTAAATGGATAATTTTTACAAACTTGGCTGTAGCGGCCGTTCCCACTGGTCTTTTTTTGCCATTAAATTACGATACCACCAGTTATACCATGGTTGTGCAGTAGATATGGGTCTTTCTACAGTAAAGAGGGCATTTTGGCAACACAGACCATATTTTCCAGAAAATACCTTTGTCTGGTCTCAAAATAAAAGGAATAAGTTTCAGTTGTTCTGAAGAGACAACTTAGACCCAAAAAGGGTTACAAATAATGTGACAACATGCCTTTCTAAAAACCCTGTGTACAAATTTCCAATATACGCTCGTAACCGGGACGGCCGAAAATGTAACACAAGTTTCCGTCCTGGTTACGAGCGTATGAAAATTTGTACACATAGTGTGACAACATGCTTTTCTAAAAACCCTTTTCAATGTATCAATGTATTAGGTACATAGGTATCAATGTATTAGGTACATACATGTAATGTATATAAATGCCCATATAAATGATGCCCCATAATTTAATAAATATTTGACCAAAAATAAAACTAACTCAAATTGAAGATATGTTCCAATGCAATGATTGTTTATAGTCTAACCACAAAACCAGCCTAAATACATAGCTACATGTATAGCGTGTTTCTATTGAAGATCTGGAATTTTACCAGTAAACCCATTTACCGGTAAATAACGGGCAATGCGTTTTTACTGAACCACTCTACATGTATCCGGAAAATAGCGGAGCCTGCTGGCCTTCGTCTGCACACTTCTTGAGTTTGCCGGATAAAGGTCACACTCTGAGGTCAAGCATACGCATTGGATCAGTCATTGTGCGGTCACATGTTTACGTTTTCTCCCCTGTATGCGCACTCGGGCGAAAAGGTGCATGTTTTTATTGGCGCTTACCGGATAAATTCCCTGGTATTCTTCTTCCTCAAGAAGGAAAATTTTTAAAAAAAATTCAAGTCGAATGGGGGGGGGGGGACACAGAGAACAAACATCTCTGTCAAGTTACTGTGGCCACAATGTAAAACTTACAGACCGAGAGACAGTTAAAGTATACATGATTGGTAAACTGTTACAAATAGTTTTATCCCCCTGTGTGATTGAAGATATGCATGATTGAAACCAACCTGAGCAAAAACCAGCTCCGTACTTCGTCTAACTTTTGAGAAAACAGTAAAAAAGGGGTTTGCAGTCATTTCGCCCCAAAACCACTTCGCCCTGAACCATTTCACCCTGAACCTCAGCCTGTGCACGAAGTGGTTTTGGGGCGAACTAGCATTTGGACGAAGTGATTTGGGGCGAAATGGCACTCGGGCGAAGTGATTTAGGGACGAAATGGCACTTGGGCGAAATGGTTTTGGGGCGAATTGAATTTTCGTCTCATGAGACGAAAAATCATTGTTTTACTCATTTCTCAAAGACTATAGCACTTCAGACAAAACAAATTTAGGGGAAGTTTCCTATGGTCATCATGTTTATATTGTGTAAGTTACAAATGTAGGCATAAATCTGTCAACATTTCTGATTTTCGAGATACTGTACCAATCATACTGCCTTTTAAAAGTGGAGAGGACGGTAAACAGCAGAATTGCAGCAACTTTCCCTACGAGCACGGAAGAAAACAATCCAGTGGGAACACAGTTAAAATTACGTGATAACGAAGAAGGAATTTTAATATAAGGCAGTCATTTTTTGCAAGACAGCAGACGAAAACGTCCAGTGGGAATATGGATAAAGCTGAAATAAAATATACATTTGTAGTAAAATGCATGATAAGACCAAATAAATTTTCATTACTTTAGTACATTAATGGAACAGACTGAAGATGTTTACCAGTTGTCTCCAAGCATCAGCCTGTCAACAGACCCCAGGCCCTGGGCTCAATATTCAGATAATTCTGGTAATGGCACAAATCACCCACACAAATACCTTCAATTGTCCAGGGACTTTTGGCTTTCACTGTGGAGTTTATTTTGACCAACTACGAATGTGCAGCTGTGCATACATAGAGTGTACTATAGGCTTGCCGGCAAATCTGCTCTGGAGACGATTAGAATGATTTTAAGTTTGGAAATCGAGATTGCGATTCCGACTTTTGGAAGAAATCATATTTCGTATCTTGGCAATTCCAGGAAGTACTAGGCAATATTCTGAATGCTAATGGTGCAGATATTGCATCCATTTCATAAATGTAGGCTTATTTATTGTTCCCCATAGTACGTGTCCGGTACGATCAGTGTGTACATGTATACGCGACAGAAGATTACACGCGCTATTGCGCTGTCGCGCATACGTACCCTGATCACGCAACGCCTGTGCCATTGTGATGCACACAATGAACAATTTCTAAACAGGACCAAACTATTTTTTCTGCAAGCCTCGCTTTGGTTATGTTCATTTTGATAGGAGAAAAGGGAAGATGGCCGCACCATGATACATGTCTATACATCATTTGCAGTTACCAAAAATTTTACTTCACGGGTTGACAAGAAAAAAGTGACTAAAAGTGTTGATAGCAATGGTAACAAACACCGCGTGATTTTTTTTTCCCGTGTAAAATGGCACCTTTAGGCCTATCCGCATTGGACTTTCTTGGGGAAAACTTACATGTACTTTTCCAACATTGAGTCCAATGCGGACAGCCCAGGACGTTTTCCCGAGTCCAGCGGTTACTTTTCCTGGCTAACTGCTGCCCAGGAAAAGTTCCCAGATATCTTTTCCAAAGACGAAAAATCCAATGCGGACACAGCGAGTCGGTAAAAGCGCTCTGGAAGCATACCGGTACGTCCGTGTCGTGAAGGTCAAACTGCGAAGGGACACTGCGCATGCTCTCCCACGGTCTTGGTAAAATTTTACTGTGTCAAAAAGTCCAAATGCGGACCACAGTAAAATTTAGCCATTTTTAATTTTACCATCGTCTCGGTAAAATCTTCCAAAAAACAAGTCCAATGATGACACGGCTAATGTAGGAGAAATTGCCAACATAAAGTCTATAGTTTTTGCAAAAAATGAATGAGCGAGATAATTTCACTGCTGACTTTTTTGGGGTCAAATTTTCACTCATCGAATATCAAATATATTTGATCGAAAAAAAACCCCAAATTTTGGAATAGTATATTATTCGAAAATGCACAGGCCTAATAGAAACACTCCGTTAAATTTGATCGATCAGTATGCCTGTTTAAGCATACCAAGCCCTAGTTTTTCCCTGGCACATCTCCCCATGTGGGCTATTCCTGTCCTATTAGCACAGTGACAGTAGATGGGTTGATCGAAGTGTACCAGTTGTCAGCACATATTAGAAACATGGAATCCTGGTCTCTGTGGTCTCATTTGGGGAAATGAGGAATGAGTAGGGATATGGCTGGGAATGACAGGGTGTTTAAAGACCAATGTATGCTCAATGTCCCAGAAAATTTTGTTCCTTAAAATAATATCTTGAATTTGGCCACTTGATTTTTTACTGCCAAAGTCGTTCAGGTCATATGATAACACATTCACAGTACAATGTATATACATGTATGTTCGATTGTATCATTTTGTTCTTTCAACACGACAACTGTCGCGCATGTATGACTTTAACGAATTACGAAAATCGTAAAAAGTTGGGCACTGCCCCACCCCCTACACGTGGTTTCCATGTTACATGTGAAACTTTTGTGCTACATGTATGCTCTGGCCATACATGTACCAACTGCCACAACTTCTTAATTTTGTACCGGTATAATGTAAGTCTGTGCCTAGTTTTAAATCACTTCAATGTTTAAACATGAAAATTGAAGCAAAAATATGGTCATTTTGAATTTGGACGGACCACTTTGGTTTCCCCCTAATATTTCAGTTGTGAAACTTTACAATACCACATTAACAACATTTGTGGAGCTTAATAAATTAGACATTTCTAGTTATATTGTATTTTCGTGGAGCCTTGTAAATATGCAGCGCAAAACATTTTGCAAACTTATTTCAGAATTTGAAATTTTAGGCAAAACAACTTTGGTTTCCACCTAAAAGCGTTACACGTGAAATTTTGTTTTTGCATAATAAAAGTGTGATGAAAACACTGAGTTTCTAGCTTCAAAATGACCAAGTCATGTAAAGTATAAGTATATGAAACGGATTTTAGTGTGGTCCTAATGTCAATAAAAGCATTTTGGTTACACGTGAAACCCATAATTGTTCGATGAATGGAGATATACTGAAACGCAAAAGAAACTTACCACCTTTTAAACCTTTAAATAGCAACAATAACACTGCGAATAGTAATGTGTGAAATTATTTGTGGACAATAGTGTCCTCACTGTCCAACCAAAAGTGTCTGAAGGTCACTTGAACCCTCAATGGTCACTTCATGGCACAGCTGTTGAACAGTTGTTTTGACTATTGGTGATTAGCCAAGGAGTACATATGGGATGATTGTAATGAGCTGCACGAGATGTCTTGATGTTGGCTTTAAAAAGGCCAGTGCAAAATGGGCATTTCAGCAACATGCCAGGATTGTCGGGGGATCAACGGCAGCTTGCCCTGGGCATGCTGCAAGGCGGACTGAGCTACAGTGAGGTGGCACATCGTCTTGGCTGTTCACACCAGACGATATCGGCCCTGGTGGACAGAGAAACCCTCCACAACTCTGCAGATGACAGACCTCGATCAATAAAATGCCAATGTTTCAATTAGCAATTGTTGGTTTGTTTTATTATGAACTGTTACAATTTCATTACATTTTAAACAAGTGGTAAGTTTCTTTTGCGTTGTATTTAGAGGGTGTACGGAAATTTTAAACCCCTGAAAAGGAACTTATCCGTTACTTTCAAGAAACTTATTAATGCAAATGGTTTAAAACAAATAAAGGATGAATGGTGATGATATGGGGATTCCAGGCCTAAAATGTGCATGTCACATGTTGGTACACCTCCATGGTACCCCAATATAAATAATCACCCACATGTAGAGCTCCATACCGGTAATTCTCTTGGGTGGAAGGGAGAATTGAGAGTTAAGTGCATTGTCTGAGGATGGACATGACGATCTTGAGTCTTACATTCCTTGTCCCCGGTGAACAGGAGCATGTATGCAGAATCAGGCCTTGCCCTTGCTTTGTGTGTGCATTGAGGCCTTCCAAAATAGAGAATAAATGATTCAAAGTTTAAAGATATGTTCGTGGTTCTCAGCAATTTTTTTTTTTTCTTTCTCCGAATGAATTTTTAAGCATTTACTTTATTTTAATGACAAAACATCATATACTTTGTATTTTTTTTAAAGCTATACTTTAAATACTTTGTATTTTAGCAGGCCTTGAAATAACCCACGGCACCACGGCAAATTGCCATCGGTGCCCTATGCTTTTGCCGTGTTGCCTTTCAAAAGTTCTAACACAAATTTTCCATTTCCTCATTCAGGTGCACTTTAAATTGCTGTGCCCCTTTGAAAATGAATTTCGAGGCCTGTTTTAGACATCGGCAACCCTATAAAAAAAACGCTGTTTTTATACGGCCATTTTTGCGCCTTGCCTAGACTTTCCCAGGTCTGACTTCCTGTGTTTGGTGTGGTGCGGTGCGTGCAGCGCGCCCTCTGGACTGGTGGCCTGTCAAATCTCTTTTCTTTTGTCTCGGAACTGAGACAGAGGAAACGGAAGAAAACAGATTGGACAGGCCACTGCGCTGCGCCGTGCATGCAGACTGAGCATGGGAGGTCAGACTTGGGCAAGTCTACGCCAAAATATGATGTATGTTGCCATGGTAACTGGCTCCAAACATCATGGCTGCCAGATAAAACTCCATTACTAAAGCGCAGGGACACGGTAATTTCTAGTGTAGAGCCATTGCCTAGGCAACGAACAAAGGGGTGACGTATTCACTTTGGCAGTCTATTCGAAATATTAACAGTAATTGTTCAGGTACCGTAAACGGTGGTCGATATTCTTTTTTTTTCCTTTTTTTTTTGAAAGCGAATAACTTTTATGTTTTTTTAAGAAAAATAAATGTTTCGCAAAAAAACTTTATTTTTCGAGGTGCCACACCCAAAACGCACGGAATGTATATCTTTAAGAAATTAAGATATTTTAAAATTGTTATTTAAACCAAATAAAGATAATGTGGCTGATGGATATGATTTGTTTTTTAAGCATTCTTGAGTGGTTGAACAATTTTTCTGAGAGTCTAAAGCCGTGTCCGCATTGGACTTGTTTTTTTGAAGGTTTTACCAAGACAATGGTAAAATGAAAAATGGCTAATTTTTACTGCTGTCCGCATTTGGACTTTTTAACACAGTACAATTTTACCGAGACCGTGGGAAAGCATGCGCAGTGTCCCTTCGCAGTATGACCTTCACGGCCCGGACGTACATGTATGCTTCCGAGCATATTTACCGACTCGCTATGTCCGCTATAGTTCCCTGGTCAATTTTCCTGGACAGAAGTTGATCAGAGAAAGTAACCACTGGACTCGGGAAAAAGTTACTGAGAGGAAAACGCCCTGGGCTGTCCGCATTGGACTTAAAATGGGAAAAGTACCCATGGTCTTGGTACCGGTAAGTTTTCCCAAAAAAAGTCCAATATGCGGACAGACCTTAAAGGCCCAGTGTATCATTTGCAATGACCCCAAAAAGTAATCGACGAGTTTACAGGGGAAAAGTTCTGAAAGTAAAGATTGAATTAATAGGAACTACCCAACGAAAGGTTTCTGCTCAAAATGATATAATTTTACCAGAAAATAATCTCTAAAGATGAAATTATTTAGATCGTTTGCAAACTATTTACTTATTTTTGGTTCGCATCAGCTACGCGGTCCAAAATGCTTGGGCGCTGTGTACTGCGTGTGCGTGTTCCAACGCGATGCATTTTTATGGATCGCGCGCACACGCAGTATATGATGTGCGCCACAGAGTGCATGATGAAGCCACATAGTACCCGATCAACTGAGAACGAATATTTGAAACACCCCGCCAAGACCAGGAAAATGCATATGGATTTTCATGTTTTTTTTAAACGTGGTACATGTACATTTGACAAAGCTGAAATTTCTTCGGATGAGTTTGTTGATGTCTTTCTTTTGATTTATAATGGTTTTATTCACAGAATCGCTCAAAAACAGATCATCTACAGGGCCTTTAAATAAATCCAGCAACACCTTGCCACAAGGCAAAACCTTGAGACGTTTAGTCCCTGCTGTTCAACTTCTAGAGAGTTTGTTGTTGTTAATTAATCCACTTATTCTCCTCTTGACTTGATAAAACGCTCCAGAAAAACTGAAAAGAGATATTTTGACTTTGCTAAGCCCAGTCTTTTGTTGCTTAATGTAAATGTTGAGAAATGTCCTTGTAAATTTGCTAACTCCACAGGCTTGTGTAAGCTTCCAGTTAAAGTTAATTAGCAAGTTTGAGGTTTTGAATAGCCTTGGCACATATGTTTGCCTTTTTTATTTGGTGTACTAACACCCTGTTTACACTTGATCCCGAGCTCAGGGTCGAACACCGAGCTCAGGATCAGCCCCGGATCACAAACTGAGTGTAAACGCTCTTGGAACCAAATTGGCCCCAGATCAGACCCCGAGATTTTGGTCTCGCGTTGGCGGAGGGTTCGAGCTCGGGATCAGTTTGCGGTTAGATAAGCAATTAATCTTTACCGCATCCTGCCGCAATCGCTCCACAGCCGTAGCGGGGAGAAAGCCCGCGAAATTCAAGTGGCCTTGTACACTGTACATGCACAACCCATGCACACATTGATCAGTACATCCACACACAGAGCATGACCTTTGACTGCAACTTCTGGCACCGCGCTCGAGATCAACTACAGAATGTAAACGCGACACTCAGGATCATTGCGGTTAACACTGACGCATTCTTATCAGGGGACCAATCTTGATCCCGAGCTCGGGACCAGTGTAAACAAGGTGTGAAGGGTAGATCAGCCCTAAAGGCACATGCTCGTCAGCAATGCATGTGCGCGCCAAATTCGTGCCACGAAATACGCAGCTCCATGCCTTTGCTAAGGAGCTGCGTATTTCGTGGCACGAATTTGGAGCCCGCGCATTACTGACGAGCCTGTGCCTTTAAATGTAGCTTCGAAATAACATAAAGTAATATACATGTACATGCAGTAGCCCTTACAAGTTACATACCGGTACATGTACATGTAGTACCGTAAAATTAAGCTAACTAAAAATAAATGGTGCATGAGCTTGCACTATTTACTGTACCAGTTACTGTGCCTTATAGCTCAGCTGGTAGAGCGTCTGCCCGGTGATTCAAGAGGTCTCGGGTTCGAATCCTGATATGGCCCTTAGGATTTTTCTCTCATCTCAAGTTTGGTTGTTTCATTTCAATGGTGTTCGTTACTTTGCCCAACAGTTGCGCGACCATGCAACACCAAGAGAAAAATTGGGTCCATAGAAAAAACTTGAGGGATTATACCAACTGTGCCTTATTGCTCAGCTGGTAGAGCGTCTGCCCGGTAAGTCAGAGGTCTCTGGTTCGAATCCCGATAAGGCCCCTATGATTTCTCTCTCATCCAAACTTTGGTTATTTATTTTTAGTTAGCTTTTAAGTTGCTGCTATTATAATATTATTTTTTTTATACAAATATGTGGACATTGTCCAAAAAAACCACTAATATTTTGTAAACTAATTTATCCAGATTTACATAAAGCACTGGAGTGATTACACACAACCAAATTGGAGATTGCAAATTTCCAGTTTTCTTCCCATGGATAGTATTTTGGGGAGGTACCGGTATTTTACATGATTGTGGGGTACCGTGGCCGAGTGGTTAGGGCCATTGACTCGCAATCATGGGTGAAAACTTGGGGTTGTGGGTTCGAATCCGGCTGCGGTACCTGTGCCCTTGGGCAAGGCACTCAACCACACTTGCTCCATCCTTCGGAAGGGATGAAAAGCCGTTGGTCCAGTGTGTTAGGTAATGGTAACGCACTCTAAAGATCCCAGAGCATTCTTTCGTAAAGAGCAAGGGGATATTCCCTGGTGTCTCTGGTCATTTCTAATTCGAATTCTTCATGGGTTTCCTCACGCTTGCGAGTGACAGTGCAATGAGCACTATTGAGGTACAGTATCCTTGGTATGAATACCAGAAAGAAATAATAATAATAATAATAAGAACCCTGCTATAAAAGGGCGACATTACGGGAAACCTTTCCCCAGAGACCACTGAAATTTCGGCAAGAATCACTCAAATTGACACCAAATTTCTCCTACCAAAGCTTCCAAAAATGGTTCCAGACCTAAGAGAAATGGTTCTAGATCTAATAAAAATTGTTTTTGACTTTAAAAAATGGTTTTTGACCTGGTTTTTGACACAAAAACTGTTGCCCCAATAGGTAAAACATAGTTTTAATTAGAAATTAGAATTAGTTAGGTTAGAAAAAAAATCAATTTTCTGGAAAAATCTGAACACATTCCTTCAACAGGAAGCATACAAGTGCATCCTTCATTTATTCACATTGCATATAAAATGTATGAAGGTCAAAGTGATTTATATGGCTACCTGAGCTGATCCTGTTTAGACAAATTGAAATCTAAGCCATCTTTATACCCCAATGCACTAGACATACACACCCCCACACACAAGCCCAGTCATTGTTAACCACCCATGAGGAAAGAAACTGAACAATGCTCTAAAAGAAGAAAAAAAATTGGTGAGTCATACACCCAACACTATGCACACACACAACAAATAGGCTTTTGTCATTGGCATCCTGAAAAAGCTGCTGGATTTTGCACTTGCCCTTTGGCTGGGAATCGAAAAGCTGTGGTTTATTATTTGGCTAGCATATCAGTGCACTGGATGTGACCCCTTGCATGGTCTGGAGGTCATATTATTGTGGTTTTTTGTGGGTTTTTTGGAGTGGTTTTACTTGGTATTGTGTTTGGACTTGGCCAGGATTTTTAGCCAGTATTCCGGATGCTGTATAGTGATGTAGCGCTTGTGATGCGCATACGGATGTATTAAGATTCTTGCTACTCTATGTGTACTACTCAAGATTAACCACAGTTTCACGTGTATGATGGACGCTACAGGCAAGTACATGTATTATTTTATGTACAGTACGTAGGGCTATACATTTTTGTATGTGGCTGGCATTCTGGTTTTAATTACGGGGTGTAAATACCTTACTTGTACATAATTGCCTCTACATTTACCGGCATGTAAATTAGATATATCCTGAAAGGACGCCGTCAAATTTGGCTGTTTTTGGGCATTTTTCATAAATTCAAGGTCACGTGACTTTTCGGAACCAGATTCTGGTTCCGAAAAGTCACGTGGTCTTGTGAGTTAGTTGTATTTCCAGCCGTAGAAACCAGCGCGAAGTGGGAGTTGCTTTTGTAATTCGTGGTTGGTTTCTCTTCTTGTTGGAAAATAATGTCCTACGAACACTGTGTACCCATGGTGTACCGGTACCGTATGTACACAAATCTGCCAACATATTTCATAAGAAGGATTTCTGGTTGTTGATATATGGACGAGAGAATCTCTCAGATTTTCATGTCTTCGCTTCACGTTCGCGGCGATAAATAATATCCGAAGAAAAAACAGCATAGGCCTATTGAGGGCGCTAAAGACACCAAAACGTTGCGTTCGATGTGCTTCCTCGAGTCAGCCCTGACCTGAGGGATCATGCAAGGTGTGATAAGTCAGGGAAAACAAGGAATAAAGGTTAAACACGTGTCGACCCATATCAAACGCCACCTTTATTTACAAACACATACATCGCGACGGCTGGTAAAGCGTACTACCGTACATAGCCCAACATTTGTCTCTTTTTGTTAATTTTTAACATTTCTAGTTAAATAGTGACAATTTGAGAATTTTTTTCACAACGACCATCGAAACATTATTGTCAAGGATGCTAGATTGCTACATGTACATTATGTAAACAGTAAGTCCCTTCAAGTGCAGATTGGATGGGGAAACCAAAATTAAAGAGTGAACACAAAATTAAAGATTTTCTTAAATACTTTTTTTTAAGAAGGGGTGCATTTAGAACCCAATACGCACCCTCGCTTCCCTTCTCCTACCAAAAAAATGGGAAATATTTAAACATTTTTCTTACGCGGAATTATGCATTTTAAACAAACTATTCAGTTGAAATATGATGCATCAAAGTGACAAATCAACCGCCAAACTGTTTGTCCAAGCTGTTTTTAAAAAATTAATTATTAACTTGACCCACGGTGTGAGTGAGTATTTTGCACACGAATACACACACGTACACGTACATGTACATACCAACAATATCAGAAATTATCAGTTTACATTTAGAAGGCTTCCCCGCAAAGAACAAAGAAGCCATTGGTTCACGATAACTCGTTACAAATCACCGAAATTGGAATGATACCGTGATAGCGTGTCAACTGACGCAACGGCCATTATTTTAAGAGTGCAACACCGCGACACCTGTTTACAGATGTCAAAATGTGAGTTGAAAAAATAATAAATGGTGTTACATGTAGATCACTGCTATCATTACTGGTACGTGCATACTGATTAGAACCTGCGACTGTCTGGCGACACCCAGACGTATCAGATATATTTGCGCATTGGTGTGGAACAGTTTGAACTGAAAAGCTTTCGCTTACTGAACAAAAAAAATGCAACAAATTGTCGGATTTTTAAGCAGAAGAAAGGCTCATAGTAATGGTAAGTGTATTACATTAGTGTTAATTAATTCTTTCTGGTATTATGAGGCCAAGGATTCCTCAAAAGTGCCTTTAGAAGCACTGTATAGTTATGTACATGTAGGGCTAGCTTGTAAGCCTAAAGGCGTGTTCTCATGATTGGACTTCTTTTTGCGCGCCCTCGCGGGAACTTTCCGCGGGAACTTTCCGCGACTTCCTGTAAACATCCCTTCCTGTAAATCTCCCGTGCGTTCCCACTTACCATATATTTTACACGACGCGAGCGGAAAATTTAGCTACTCGGCTGGCCATATGTGGTCAATTGAGGGCGTGGTTTACATAACCTTTGACCTAACAGGATGTTTGACATGCCATGCGATACACATATTGGCGCGAAATTATTAATTGTGTACATGCTGCACGAAACCCAATTAAATTTCGAACAACTTCGATTAAACTTGCCATTATATTTGCAAAGAAAAGAGCATGAAAAAACACGTGCGTACGTACATACAGGGCCCGTACATAATAACCAGAATTTTCTCGCGCAATGTGTGGTGGGATTGCACGATGCAGGAAGTGACGTCATCCATTTGGCATTTTACACAGCGGCAGCGGTAGTTCTACAGGGCGGCGCTGTTCCCATTGGACTTTTCGAGGGCCCTGTAAAACTCCCGCGGTTGAGCGGAAAGTTTCCGCGGCCTCTCTCGCCCTGTATGTTTTACATCGTGGTCGCGGTAACTTTACAGGGACGCTAATTCTCCGTGCGTCCCCATTGGACTAAATTTTGTTACTCTCCCGCACAACCACGGGAGTTTAACCAAAAATAGTCCAATGGGAACACCACTTAACTCTTTCCCCACAGGGAACTGCATATGCAGTTTTAAGTGTCAGTGTCTTGGGGGCGATTATACAGAATTAACCCATGGGTCAGTACTACCAGGGCAGAGCTGGTTTCTCAACTTGCTGGCTTGGGCTCAAGGCAGTTTTTAGTTTTTACCTGTGACTTGACTCTTGAGAGAATGAATTGTGACTGGAAATTAATTTACATACTACGACTTGAAATAAAAATTGGCTATCAAGTCTCCAACCCCAGAGACATGTACATGTACTGTATAATCAAAAACTGCAGTCTCCCGCTCCAGGGGAATAAATTGGAAAATCGTTAGCCGCTGCGAAGGGGCTAAAGAAACACAGTTCTGTTCAGGGGGAAACCCACAGAATCAAGCAGGGACATGAGAACCCAATCCACAAACAATGTACTGACCAGAATTCGAACCAGGGCCACAGAGGTAATTTATATGGGATCGTAGTAAAATTTTGACCTGATAAAGGTTCAGTGATTATTTTGGGGGCCTACATGTACATGTACTATATGGGGTATTGTGTACATTGCACATGCATGATCTATAAACACTAGCAACAATCTTTAGTGTTGGCCAAACGGTTAAAGATAGTATACAGTTGTAGTCAGAAGTTTACATACAACTGTGTTAAAACCGGTGTGCTTAAACTTGCATTATCGCCATTTTTGTAACAGTCTTTACTAAAGTCGTGATTTTGTGGAATTCCTCACGTGTTTGCAGTACTTAAAACATAGCTTGCACAACTTGCAATGGTTCGGGTAGTACTGTTTACCATTTCGGGTGATGATGGTAGTGGTGTACATGTACATGTATGTAAACTTCTGACTTCAACTGTACGTGATTGGTAAACTGTTACAAATAGTTTTATCCCCCTGTGTGATTGAAGATATGCATGATTAAAACCAACCTGAGCAAAAACCAGCTTGGGATGTGGGGGCGGGGGAGGGGTGTTGCCCCCCTTCCAATATTTATTTTATTGGGCAAATTCATGGTACAGTCTGCAAATACATGGTGCTGTCGGTAAAAAAATATAGAATCATAAAGGCGCAGCTATATCGGCAATGCTATTACAGCGCTGGTATTAATGTATTATGTCGGCACTATAGTTGTCCCGCAAGGGCACTCATCCGTTCACCATGTGCAGTGTACAATATGTACAAGTACCGGTAATTTAGGTGTTCATGGCTAGCGTGTCATGTGCTGGTACAACTTTTCTACTTCTTGGAAGTTAGCAACCACCATCTGAAGTAGGATAAAGACCCTGGGCCGGCAGCCCGGGGATAATGCAAAGGATAAGATGTATTTTTTCTAAAACGCTAATTAAAAAATTGTGCTCTTGGTCATCACGGAAATGGTCATAACTTGGTCAATTTTTTACAGATTGTGAAGCTTATAATATATCCTCGATCCTCCATAATCTGCGCAACTTACGCTTATGCACGCGCGCGCATTGGCCGGCAAACATTAAGGTGAGTGCGTAGAAATAGGACCGCGTGGATTTAGGGGTTCTGACGATTTATATCTAATTGAGACATTAGCTCAATTTTCTTTTTTTTATGCAAGAGCCTACTTTTGGTGAAGTGGCTCACATTTGAGAAATTTGATAGAATTTTCTTTCAAAGAATAGTTTACACATTAATACTAATTAATAGCCTACCAAACAATGAATCAGAGGTCATTATTCAGGCTTCTGTGAATTACATACTCGTGTGTACATGTACAGTGTAAGGGCAAATGAAGATAAGGCAATTAATTAGTTGGGACACAAAGTCCAGTTTGCTTTGAGTCATTATTTGTCTTTCGCCATATCACCGGAAACAACGGGCAAACCATACGCAAGTTTCGACAAGAACGTTGGGCAAGAAATTCTTCAGCACATAAATGGTAAATGCTGTAATTACTGTATGTAACAATTTTTTTTGGGTGGAATCTTTCGATTTTACGGAATCACCATCCATTTGGATCAGATCCCGAGATTTTGGTCTCGCATCGGCAGAGGGTCAAACCTCGAGCTCGGGATTAGTTTGTGGTTAGATAAGCAATTCATTTTTACAAGTAGTTTCTTTTCCGCATCTGCTCCACAGCCGTTGCTTGGGAAAAGCCCGCAAAATTCAAGCGGCCTTGCATAATGTACATGCACACATTGTTCTGTACATGCATGCACACACAGAGCATGCAACTTCTGGCGCCGCGCTCGAGATCAACTACAGAATGTAAACGCGACACTCCAAATCATTTTGGTTAATACTGACGCATTCTTATCGGGGATCAATCTTGATCCCGAGCTCGGGACCAGTGTAAACAGGGTGTAATTGACCTCAGAGATAGAGGATTTGTCAAAAAATTTGATTCTCCCTCTTCTCGAGTCCCAAGTCAAGTCAGATCAAACTGCCTTATGAGTCCCAAGTTAAGTCAAGTCAAACGGCCTTCAAGTCCCAAGTCAAGTCAAACTGTCTTGGAGTCCCAAGTCAAGTCAAACGGCCTTTGAGTCCCAAGTCAAACGGCCTTTGAGTCCCAAGTCAAGTCAAGTCAAACGGCCTTTGAGTCCCAAGTCAAGTCAAGTCAAACGGCCTTTGAGTCCCAAGTCAAGTCAAGTCAAACGGCCTTCGAGTCCCAAGTCAAGTCAAACTGTCTTCGAGTCCCAAGTCAAGTCAAACTGTCTTCGAGTCCCAAGTCAAGTCAAACTGTCTTCGAGTCCCAAGTCAAGTCAAGTCAAGTCAAGTCAAGTCAAGTCAAACTGTCTTCGAGTCCCAAGTCAAGTCAAGTCAAGTCAAACGGCCTTCGAGTCCCAAGTCAAGTCAAACGGCCTTCGAGTCCCAAGTCAAGTCAAACTGTCTTCGAGTCCCAAGTCAAGTCAAGTCAAGTCAAGTCAAACGGCCTTCGAGTCCCAAGTCAAGTCAAACGGCCTTCGAGTGTCAAGTCAAGTCAAGTCAAACTGCCTTCGAGTCCCAAATCAAGTCAAGTCAAACTGCCTTCGAGTCCCAAGTCAAGTCGAGTCAAACTGCCTTCGAGTCTCAAATCAAGTCGAGTCAAACTGTCTTCGAGTCCAAAGTCAAGTCAAACTGCCTTCGAGTCCCAAGTTGACAAGTCAAGTCAAACTGCCTTCGAGTCCCAAGTTGACAAGTCAAGTCAAACTGCCTTCGAGTCCCAAGTTGACAAGTCAAGTCAAACTGCCTTCGAGTCCCAAGTCAAGTCAAGTCAAACTGCCTTCGAGTCCCAAGTCAAGTCAAGTCAAGTCAAACTGCCTTCGAGTCCTAAGTCAAGTCAAGTCAAGTCAAGTCAAGTCAAGTCAAGTCAAGTCAAGTCAAACTGCCTTCGAGTGAGTCCCAAGTCAAGTCGGGCATACTGGTCAAGTTGGGTAAAATAGTCACGACAGTAAATTTATTTATGTATACATAATTTCAAAATAAGTCTAAACTCAGAAACTCGCATTCATGTTGCTCTAGCCAAGGTTTCTTTAGTGCTGAAATACAATTCGATCCCCAAAATGACCCAAAACAAAATGCATAAAAGATCTACCGGTATTTTTATCTTGGCAAACTCAAGTCAAAAAGTCTGATTCAAGTCAAGTCATTTGAGGTTCGAGTCTCAAGTCAAGTAAAGTCAGTGAAAATCGGGACTCGAGTCATTATATACCGGGTAACCCTGTGTGTAGAAGACACAAGAAATGATTTATAAATTTACAAACGGTACTGGTTATGTACAAGTACTAGTACGTATGCAAGTGCTTTCATATACAAATAAATCATTTAACCCGCTGTTAAACAAACCATGACGTCATTGTGCCTTACATGTGGCCCTATTGGTGACAGTGTTTTCATTCAAGCTTAACGTCACAAAGCTTCACATCTGATTTCAGAGGAATAAAATATTCATGACTTAACACTCTGACAGTGACAGTGTGCATTAAAGTTTTATGACCATGATTAGAGTTTCACCCTGGCTTGAATCATTATAGCTCCATGCTTGAATAGACATTTTCTTTTGCTTACGTATACAGTATGGGGCCGTCCATAAAGTATGTACGCACAGGGGAGGGGGGTGGGGGAGGGGGGGGGGGGTGGGGGGGGGGGAGGGGGGTTGACATTGCGTACACCATGAGTACAGGGGAGAAGGGGGTCCAAGCTTTTATTAAATCGGGAAAGGATGGACAAGTTGACCATGCCTTCAGACCTTATGTCAGAACATATTACTTTATTAGACGGGCCACGCATTTTTCTCGCACATCCCACATTTTTTTTACCCCCCAAATTAGGTTTTTCCATTAAAGGCATAGGCTCGTCAATGCGCTCGTGAGGCCAATTTCGTGGCACGAAATACGCAGATCCATGCCTTTGCTATGGAGCTGCGTATTTCGTGGCACGAATTTGGCCTTGCAAGGTTTTTTTTGATGTCATGTGAAAAGGCCTTTATAAATATCATTTAAAATTGTACAGTTAGTATAGGCCTACATGTATAATAAGCCTATCTAAAGTGGTGCTCCCATTGGACTATTTTTTGTAAAACTCCCGTGGTTAATTGTGCGGGAGAGTAACAAAATTTAGTCCAATGGGGACGCACGGAGAATTAGCGTCCCTGTAAAGTTACCGCGACCACGATGTAAAACTTACACTACAGGGCGAGAGAGGCCGCGGAAACTTTCTGCTCAGCCGCAGGAGTTTTAAAGGGCCCTCGAAAAGTCCAATGGGAACAGTTTCGCCCTGTAAAATAAACACGACCCTGCAGTAAACTATGGCAAAGTTTTACTGCAAGGTCGCGGTAGCTTTCCGCATGGGCACTGAAAGCAATTGCAAATGGGAACGCATGGAAAGATTACATGAAGGAATGTTACCGAAGGTCGCGGTAACTTTCCGCGAGGCAGCGGAAAAGAAAGTCCAATGGGAACATGTCTATATTGGGCAGATGGGGCAGCATGGCCGAGCGGTGTGGCGTGTTGAATCCAAGATCGTGGTGAATCTACAGGTCGTGGGTTCGAATCCCACCCCGGCTCGTCCATGGTGCGTTTGCCCTTGGGCAAGGCACCTTGCCACGAATTGTCTCTCTCCACCCAGGAGGAAATGGGTACCTGTGAGGGTAGTGAAAGCTGATGTGTTTGATTAGTCCCTGTGCGCACAAGCAGCACGGGACTGTATACTCCCCAGGGAGTTGAGAAGGATTAAGGAATGATACTACTGAGCCCAATGACCAGGGGTAATAATGTAGAAAGCGCATTGAGAGTTCCGTCGGTTCTGAAATGCGCTATATAAGAACTGCCTATTATTATTATTATTATTATTTGTAAAATTAAGCAACATTTTATTGGCTAAATACATGTGTGCTTAATGCGCCACTTGATATTGTCATTATTCACTACAAAGATCTTTTAAGTTTTTTGTCACACTGTACACGTACTTGGGTCTTTCTATAAATTAGAGGTCCAAAAGTGTGACATTTAGTGTCCCCCGTTACACCTGATATGTGTTATTTTTCGTACAAAAATCATTAAAATGGCTTTTAAACCATTTTGTATGAGTTGTACTTTATGTACTCACTCTTTGAGATGGAAAGTATTTAAAGAATGTGTCCTGAATTTACAAAAACAATATGTAAAATGTAACGGGGGTTGGGGACACTATCATTGGACCCCTAATTTATAGAAAGACCCACTTGTCCAAGTTCACACATGTTCCAAGGACTTTCTTGCCAAAATATGTACACTATTGCCCAAAATGTTTCTCCATAGCTCTTAACCCAACCGTTAAATTCCCACAAAGGCCCTTATGCATTCAAATAGTCCAGAAATAATCCTTGGTATTATTCTAAGAGATTGTCGGATAAGACGGTTTTTGTTGGATTGCGGTTCAGCTGGTCTGAGTTTTATTTTGGGGTGCTGTGTGGTGCGACTGATTCCTCAGGGTCCTACTGAGTTGAATGATTTACCCATTAACCTAGTTGGGAGTCATGGGAATCCGGTTAATGTGATTGAAAACGGCTTTTAAGTGTCAAAAGGTTGTACCCTGTGTTGGATGGGAAATTAGTCAAATTCATTTGACATTGAAGTACATGTATGAATGTGTATGGTGAATACATTATTTAAAGCCCCAATATATCATTTTGCATGCAGTTATCCAAAATTTTACTTCACAAGTTTGAAAAAACCGACTGTGTTGATTGCAATAGTAACAAACACCACATGGTATTTTTTTCTGTGTAAAATGGTACCTTTGTGGGAGAAATTGCCAACTGAAGGTGTTGGTTTTTTTAAAAAGTTGTCTGCAGACAAGTTTTTTACCATTTATTCATGCATGGATTTTTCAGGTTTTCTGAAGTATTACTGCCTCTATGTGGCTGCAATTTCTACAAGGTAGTTTATCAACTTTATTCTTTAGTTATGTACATGTAATGCTGTTGTTCCAATCATGCAATCCGTCTTTAACCCGCAAAACTTGAAGCATGACGCATTTATGCAAAAGATGGATGAAATTGTTGTACACAAATTGTCTGCACATGCTCGAAGCCACATACCGGTACATACAGTTCACTAAACCTGTGTTACCCGGTATGTCGCCAGAAAGAATTTGTTCACGCGCTACATGTGGTCTAAAGCCCTTTTTACACGAGGCCAAAAAACTCGCAAGGCTCTAAATATTTTCTCATGCTTGAGAAAATTTTACAAAAGTGCCATCGTGTGAAAGGGACACCCATGCTTGACAATGACAAGCATTCCTTGAGAAATTTTCTCAATGCTCGAAATATTTTGGTGGAGGTCCGGACCTACATGTACGACAAAATCTTCCGCTAGCGGAAGATTTCTCAAGGTATCCTTGAGAACAATGGTGTGAAATGAAATGTACAACGACCCTTGCGACAGCTAACGCAATGCGCATGCGTGGGGACCTCAACACATGACATTTGTGATAGTGCGCGCGCGCGCCCTAGCCCTGGTGTCTGACCACAGATTTCTATTTTAATGGAGTTCTGTGTGTCTGACAGATCCGGCCGCGCCGAAGATCGAAACTCCGATCTCCCCCGAGCGAATTGTATTCACCTAGCAATGGCCAACTCCAACATGATTTTACTGCTACATGTATTTTAGCTCCAATCTGTATATTTAATTAACCAACACCGCCGATCATAACAACTGCGAATCCAATGGAGGAGAAGGTTTGCAACACGGGAAAGACATATGCATTATCGAAGGAGAGCACGTGCGACCTTGAAGAGCCGCTGGTACTAGCAACTTTACGCGCATACTCTATTGGTCTGCCGGCGGCCAGCGAAAAAAACATACTCGTCTTAAGGAACGCTAGTGAAACGTTTTGCTGTGCCGTGTGAGAGTATGCGAAATTGCCCAACCGCGTAATTGTAAAGTAAACAATCCCCGCTCGTAAATTCTGTCACAATCCTTGCGAGTTTTTTTGATGTCGTGTGAAAAGGGCTTAACTGCGCATGCACAGTAGCGTGCTCCCTGCTGTTGTCAGCTGACCAATCAGCGCGCAGCATTCTGAATACGTCATTCCCGCTTTCAACCTTATATTATATCGATAGCGTATGTACACACGCCATTATTGCATTTTGCTCTGATGAGTGCAAGTCGAAAAGCTTTAGCATGTCTTTGTCGTTACTTACATGTAATTCTATTGACCCCCTTCGAACACGTGCAAATACGCCATTTTGGGAGTCAAATAATGCTGAGTCATTGTGGAAGCGATGTGCGTGCGCGCTGTGTGTCTCTGGTGGGCGTAATGCGGTTTAATTCACCAATGGGAGCCTTAGCATTGCGCCTTACGCACGCTATAGACACACACAACGCGCACGCACATTGCTTCCACAACGACGCGGCATTATTTGACTCCCAAAATGACGTCATTGGCATGAGCTCAATATTCTGTATTATTACAGTACATGTACATATATTCTGATAGATTTTTGTCTGGCCCTTGGGAAAACATAGTAATTGTTTCAGTTTTGAGTACTTGTAACATAGACGATCATTGAAATGTATACATACATACATACTGTACATACTGTACATGTGTACTTCTGAAAAAGTGGCAATTCGATTGAGTCATGCCAAACATGTACATTTACCCCTAACCCCAGTTAACCCCAGTTAACCCCATACTAAGCTACCAGAAGCCAATGAACTCCCGGTACCAGAAAGTGCTCAATTCCCCTCAGACGTTCTCTTTCACCAAAATGAAGGAAACTAAAACCGATTGGGATCGGAAATTGGAGCATTTTAACGTCACGACTCATCTAGGGATTACTACGCGATTCAACCAGATGTATTCAGACATTCTCTACCCTTTTAAAGTTTTAATGTCTAAAGTGGTCTCCCCTGATAATGTTCCTTCCTGAATTGGTGTACGTGGTATTTTTAGACTGTGAAAGAGAATATATTGTTAATGGAATTCTATGCAGGTTTTCTCCATGTTTGTGGGAATTTTTACTTTATTGTTGATTGAGAATGGTTAGGTTACATGTAAGAGCAGTGGATGGGGAATTCCTGGCAGAAACTAGGCCAGTTTTCAGTCATCGAGGATGGGTTTTGTAATGTGGCCTGACAAATTAGCTGCGATTTTTGTGCTGTCAAGCTTTCAACACACAATGAGGGGAAAAAGGTTGGTGTACCATAGAGGTGTGACACACCAGGCAATTAAATGCTCTACCAGCTGAGCTGGTAGTGGTATACTCCCTCGGGTTTTCTCCAAGACCTCTGACACACTGGGCAGATGCTCTACCAGGTGAGCTATGAGGCACAGTGGTAACTCCCTCAGGTTTTCCCCAAAACCTCTGACAAACTGGGCAGATGCGTTACCAGCTGAGCTATGAGGCACAGTGGTATACTCCCTCAGGTTTTCTCCAAGACCTCTGACACACTGGGCAGATGCTCTACTAGCTGAGCTATGAGGCACAGTGGTATACTCCCTTAGGTTTTCCTGAAAACCTCTAAAACACCAGGAAGATGCTTTACCAGCTGAGCTATGAGACACAGTGGTATACTCCCTCAGGTTTCCCCCAATACCTCTGACACACCGGGCAGATGCTCTACCAGCTGAGCTATGAGACACAGTGGTATACTCCTTCAGGTTTCCCCAAGACCTCCGACACACCAGGCAGATGCTCTACCAGCTGAGCTATGAGGCACAGTGGTAACTCCCTCAGGTTTCCCCCCAAACCTCTGACACACTTGGCAGATGCGTTACCAGCTGAGCTATGAGGCACAGTGGTATACTCCCTCAGGTTTCCCCCAAGACCTCTGACACACCGGGCAGATGCGTTACCAGCTGAGCTATGAGACACAGTGGTATACTCCCTCAGGTTTCCCCCCCAAGACCTCTGACACACCAGACAGACGCTCTACCAGCTAATCTACATGTATGAGGCACAGTGGTATACTCCCTCAGGTTTCCCCCAAAAACCTCTGACACACCAGGCAGATGCTCTACCAGCTGAGCTACATGTATGAGGCACAGTGGTATACTCCCTCAGGTTTCCCCCAAAAACCTCTGAAACACCAGGCAGACACTCTACCAGCTGAGCTACATGTATGAGGCACAGTGGTATACTCCCTCAGGTTTCCCTATGAACCCAATATTTCTGTGTTGCTTGGATGCGCAACTGAGCAAGCTAACAAATTTGTGCAATTGGTACATGTATGGTGCCTACAGTACCAGTACCACTGAAGTGAAATCAGTACGCATTGGTACAGTGCATTATAAACCAGTTTGTTGGGTTTAACCACAACTGTCTACATCCACTGAAGCATTAATCATTTAGCTGTAATACAGGAAATGGCCCACTTTGTTCATAATTTCCTGTATTGACAAAAGAGACCACAATCTTCACGAGTAGGGGGAGGGGGGGTGGGGTGCGGGGTGGGCATTGTGGAAGGGGGAGGCGTTATCTACATGTACATTAGTGCAGCACAGAAGGTGCTTAAATTGGCCTTTTGCGTGTTTCGCATAATTTACGAATAGCGTCTAGTGTACTGACATATCTGGGTAATTCCCAAAATTAGAGGTCCAAAATTGTTGGTGTCCCAGTTGAGTACGACACTCTCTGCTTCAAAAATCACCACTTATGACCACAAATTCTCAGTAATGGACTGTGGCCTGTGATTATAGGGGGCAGCATTAACATTTTGTTCTCTGATTCCTGACAAATATTCAAAACAAAAGACCATAAAGGCTTATAATTTGTTCCATGGTATTGAATAGGATTTTGGTGTCCTGGGTTACCTACGCCAATGAAAATTGGCTGTAGAATGAGTTTGCATTAACCTTGGTGCCATATCTACACACAAACATTAAATTTAAGTGGGATTTGTTGAACTAAAAATTATTTTTTACTGGGAAACCACTTTCAATCACGAAAAACACTTGGAAATCTTAAAAAGCATGTCACACTTTTGGACCCCTAATTTTGGGAATTACACATTTCCTTTCACATACACTTAGTATCCACTCGACCAGACAAATTTTGTTGTTGCTATGTGGTGCACACGGGAGGTGTGGAGTACAGAATCAATACTGTGTTCACTGTAGGAGAGAATGGCATGAAACAACCAGATTACTAGTTGCTAGGCAATGGCATTCACCACGTAGCAACGGTATACTTAGTATGTGGACTTCCTAAACTGCACCTCCATTTGAATGTGAAGAATTCGGGGCGCTAGCCATTACAATATGTAAATGTTACGCGCAAAAGGCTATTTATTGGACTCGGTCTAGAGGGTATTTTCAGCCCTGTAATCACTACATGTATATACTGTAATCAGTACGATTAGTCTGTCACCCTGCAGGCCATTTCCAAGGATTATTACTGGTAGGAGCTAGGGTCCCAGTTCAGCGATGTTTTTTTTGTCTCGTGGGAAATCAGGCAATTTTGGATGAAACATAATCCTGCCAGCTCTCTATAGTTTCTGATTGGATCCTACAACCATGGTTTTATATTGCACCCAAGGGAAAAATTATGAAAATCTGGGGGTGTAGTTTGGCAACACAGACCATATCTTCCAGGATATACATTGTACCTTTGTCTGGTCTCAAAATAAAATAAATAAGTTTAAGTTGTTCTGAAGAGATAACTTAGGCCCCAAAAGGGTTACAAATAGTGTGACAACATGCCTTTCTAAGAACCCCGTGTACAATTTTCCAATATACGCTCGTAACCGGGACGGACACTTGTGTTACATTTTAGGCCGTCCCAGTTACAAGCGTATTTTGGAAATTTGTACACAGGGTTTTTAGAAAGGCATGTCACACTATTTTTAACCCTTTTTGGGCCCAAGTTATCTCTATTTTATTTTGAGACCAGACAAAGGTATTTTCTTAAAAATATGGTCTATGTGTTGCCTAAATTCCCCTTTACCGTGGAAAGAATCATGTGTACCCCGGTACATGTACATGTACATGTACATGTACATGTACATGTACACGTTATATGTACCAATTTCAACTGTTTACAGGTCATCCACACTGGACTTAATTTGGTTCAAATAGCAACTACATGTATCTCCATATTCTTTTTACCAAAAAAGTGAAGGCTCTAAAATGTACATCTATTATACATTGTACATGGGTCATTCCATGAGGTTGGGTCGGGTCGGGTCATTCCATGAAGTTGAGGAACACGGTTTCCGTGTTACATCCACAACCATTTTTACTTCTTTTTTTGCCCTTGATAACCACATGAATCAATACTATTCAAAAATTCAAGCTGTTGGATGAGAGAAATTTAAAACATTCATTACTTGTAACAAAATCCTCATGTATTTAAATGTATATGTCAACTAAATAGAATTTTGTTCAAATGTAGGTGTGACATTTGGTGCTTTTTAGCAGATTTTCTTGAATCACAAAGAAATTTAAGCTAGAATCCTTTAAATTCAAATTAAAAAGGATTGTTTAGTTTGAGAACTGTGTGTTAATTTCGAATTCAACATGAAAACATTTGTAGTTGGAGTGAAAGCAGTTGAACTGTATTGGTTTCCAAGTTACATCCCCAACCACCACTTTGTTAAATAATTCAAAATGGCGGCACTTTGTCAACACTGAAGACATCATGCAATATTTGTTATATATAAATAGTGACTCATTGCTACCTTATTGACAATTTTTGTGGAAATGAAGAAATGTCACACTTTGTTCCTCAACTTCATGGAATGACCCATATAAAAAAAAAAACGGTGTCCATGTTGCGTTGGTAAATGTACAAGTTCTTTTATTTAAAGAATGGAGAATTATTTATCTGGTGAAATATTTGTTGTACTGAATATGGCTACATGTAGGTGTCCCAATATAATCATGTTGTTTTCACTGACCTATCTCTCACAGATCATGAAATATTTGTCTTACCTACGCAACATGGACACCAGTGATGTTTAACACTACGAGTACATTTTGGAGGTCTGTAGTTTTGTTACAATGTGATGTAAATACTTCTATTGTAGTGTAACATGTGTTTCTTTATGAAATGAATATACTTACTAAAGTAGCTGGGCTGGAATGTTACTCATATTTAAGATCTGGTATGTCACACTTTTCGTGGAATGATCGACCCACATACAATATGCACAGTAGATACATGTATACTTCATCAATGTCTTCAAATCACAGCTCCTAATTTGCAGGTAAAATTCTTGGCCGGTCATCTGTCTACGATGGTCTAATATTCCTGACTCACTCAGTGTGAAATTAGCCTACATGTACATGTACCGGTACTACCCGTATCACACTACATGTACCGGTACATGTACATGTACATGTAGGGGAAGGGGGGAGTATATTAGTATCGCAGTGTGCACCCATAGACGTGATTGATGTATATGTAACAGTAATGTTTAAAGGCCCTAGATGATCTGTTTTTTTTAGTGATTCTGCGAACAAAACCATCAAAAGAAGGACATCAAAACTTATCTGAAGACATTTCAGCTCCTAAAACATGGAAATCCATACTTGCGTTTTGCCGGTCTTGACGACGAGTTTCAAAATGATTGTTTGTGACTTATTATGCACTCTGTGGTTGTCGTACTGGTTGTGTACGCGACCAGTCTAGCGCACATTCGCAGTGTAACATACGGTACGGAAAGCGCGCAAAGCATGGTAAAATTATATCATCTCGGGCGCGGGCGGAAACATTTCATTGGATAAGCTCCTTCAAAAAATTAGCATGGATCCGCCACTGATTTCTGCTTTTATGGTTGCAGAAATTCGGTCCATGCTGTGCGAGAAAAACTAAATACCGGTACCAATATGTTCGAATAAACCTTATTGATATTCTCAAGGCATCATGGGATTGGATGACAAGCAAGGTGGGCAATTTACACACAGACATAATGAGGCTCTGGGGACATGACCTAATTTATCAATTTTATTCTCTTTTCTGTTTAAAAGCGATTGACAAATATCTTCCCACACGTTTTTTATGAAGGAAAGATTTTTATTTTAATTGAGCGTAGATGAAATAAACTTGAAAACTAAATTTTTTGTACGGCTAGGCTCCAGTTTACAAAGTTATACGGTAGGCCTAGAAGGGCTGTTATGATTGGTTGAAATACCACATACCAGTAAGAGCCAATCAGGTGCACTCTTTTGTAGAGTAATTTATTTCATTTTCCTACAGTTAGAATAGAAATTTAGATCTCTTCATTATAACAATTTTGTGGGACGATCTGTCAACTTATTATCATTGAGAATGAAATGCATAGTTCCGACCTGTCAATCAAGCCGAACCCGCCGACCAATCACAACAGAGCTAGCAGACATCGCCCACATAGGTCAAAGTGCATACATACAGTTTGTACAGTGTTGTATGCGGTGATCCGGGTGAATTCTTGGTTTTAAGGCCGGACGATTCGCTGTTCAAAGGTAATAGAAAGCATGTATTTCATAATGATATGACATCCGGGTCTTTCTATAAATTAGGGGTCCAAAAGTGTGACATTTAGTGTCCCCTGTTGCACCTGATATGTGTTATTTTTCGTACAAAAATCATTAAAATGGCCTTTAAACCATTTTTTATGAATTGTACTTTATGTACCCACTCTTTGAGATGGAAAGTATTTATTAAGAAAGTGTCCTGAATTTACAAAAACAAGGTGTAAAATGTAACGGGGGACACCAACATTGGACCCCTAATTTATAGAAAGACCCATCCCTGTATTACTGGCCCTTTACTCAGTGTGTTCTAAGATAACTGTCGACCCTGTATGAAACATGAATACCTTTGAGTTTTCTCCAATGAATCTGTGTTTTCCGTTGAAAGTCCCATTGGTTTGTGCAGTGTGTGTGGACATTTTGAGGGATATTGTGTGAGTCATAGCAACAATATCCAAGGGGGTGGAGTTAACTGGGCAAATTCGGAACTATGCATTGATGAACGTTTTCATGTCCCAGAGCCTCATAGGTTTGTGTGAAAATTGCCAGCCTTGTTTGTCATCCAATCCCATGATGCCTTGAGAACGTCAATAAGGTTTAAATTTACTGGCTGCATGCTTCTTGAAATACATGCCTTTACAGTTCCCCCACAATTCACTGCGCATGATGGGATACACACTATGCCTCTGCGTTCAATCTTCTCGTGTAGAATCGAATGAGAATTGGCAGGTCAGTGGAGCTATCGGTCGCTTCAAACTCGTAAAAAGCTTCAAATTTGTGTTTTTGACACCAATGTTCGCTGGTAATATAGAGCTCAGATACAGATTCAACCAACTGTATATTTCGGATTATATCGGCGTCTAGGGGTGGAATAATTGAGACTGTCGAAAACCTGTTGTCACGGTAATCTGTGATGCTGAGCGAGTGCCGTGTGGGGCACGGCGAAGTGGTCCAGGGCGAGGTGGTTTTGGGGTGAAATTAATTTACGTCTCGCGAGACGAAAAATAATTGTTTTGCTCATAATTTCTCAAAGACTATGTACATGTAGCACTTCAAACAAAACCATTTCAGGGAAAAGTTTTCTACCGTCATTGTGTTTATATTGTGTGAGTTATGTGTAAACATTTCTCTGATTCCTTGAGATACCAATCATGTATTCTACCTTTAAACATTCAAGATTGAGACATTGATCGCACACTTATTACCTACTAAGCAACATGCCTCATCCATATATGCATCTTGGGAATTCCTCCGAAGAATTTCTGAGACAGATGTCTCCCGGCGAGGGTTCTCCCACGGGGCATTGAAGATGTCAAGACATTGTAGTATGATCCACACTTGATTAGATGTCTTCTGCATCGAAATGCCACGGGATTTATTTTGAACAGATGCCGTAACAAAAACATTGCGTGCGTTTCGGACGTATTGCTTTTAATAATCCTGTCTGGCAGATTATCGTGGATAATAAAGGTTCTAATGACGTAATGGAATTGGTATTTTATAGGTAAAACTTAACGAGCTGACAGTTGCTTCAAATAAGCCCGTATACGCGATTTGCAAGGCCCCAACATTTTTGTCAACCGTTTGACCGGGAAAAAAAACCTTCAAATGGAAGATACGGTAGAAGTGAGTTTGGAAATATGGATGCAGTGAAAAGCAACTTGGCTCCACCGGGATTCGAACCGTGGACCTTCTGCTTAATGTGCAGACGCCCTACCAATTGAGCTATGAAGCCAACTGGTGGTTTTGAAACACGGTATTGCAGTTGTTCCTCACTGATTGGGATTGGCTATCATGTGAGCTTAACAAGCCCTACAGAGAGATAAACCCTTCAATGAGATAAACACCAGTAATTGGCTTCATACATGTAGGGCGTCTGCACGTTAAGCAGAAGGTCCGCGGTTCAAATCCCGGTAGAGTCAAGTTGCTTTTCACTGCATCAAGATTTCCCAAACTCATGGACATTTGTCCACATTTGTATCAAATTTACTCAGCCCGGCGGTCCCTGGGTCATAATCCTGAAAATAATCACTTTTTCATACTTAATAATTAGGGCAAGCTTGGCAGGAGTTTCTGGCATATCTTAAGGATTTCTAGGAGGGGTGGTTATTGAAGGGTTTATCCTGTGTGTTCGTTTTCATCGGGTTTCGTGTCAAATTTTCGAGTTTCGAGTCAAATTTTCGACTCTCAAATTTGGATTTTCGACTCTCAAATTTGGATTTTCGACTCTCAAATTTGGATTTTCGACTCAAATTTAGATTTTCGACTCAAATTTGGATTTTTGACTTGAAAATTTGATTTTTTTACTCGAAAACTGGAAAATTAGACTTGAGACTCAGAAATTTGACTCGAGACTCGAGACTCAAAAATGTTGACTCGAGACTCGATGAAAACGAGCACACGTTTATCCCTCTGTAGGGCTTGCTAAGCTCACTTTATAGCCAATCCCAATCAGTGAGGAACAACTGTCCTACGACACCCCCAGTTGGCTTTATAGCCAAGTTTCTTTTCACTGCATCCAGATTTCCCCAACTCATGGACATTTGTCAACATTTGTATCGAACATTTTCATGGTTCTACAAATGTACAAAGAGTACATGTACAGGAAGGGGAGGGAGTCGAAGGCCACGTAGAACTTTACATGCACTGTAAAATGTTGACATTTCATGGTACTGACAGAAAAAAATATTGATAAGTACTGTTTTGGCGGGAGGGAGTGGGGGGTCTTGAAAAATAATACACTCTGTAAGGCCCGCTTCAAACGTCTGCGCTTATGCCGTGTCGAATTAAAATAAACTTGATTTTTTTTAAATTCGACACGGCACAAGCACGACGTTTGAAGCCATTTGGCTTGGCAAAATGAGTTCGACACGGCAGAAGATTTTAGCTCGACAGGGTCTGCCGTGCTAACTCTATTTTGTGCGGCACAAGCGCAAGCATGGCTTGGCTTCAAACGTCGTGCTTCTGCCGTGTCAAATTTAATTCCAGTTCGAAGTTGGTCCGCAATTTTGTTCACAACTACCGGTAGGATACGCATGCTCGCAGCGCGTATGTGAGTAAATAAATAACCAACAAACAAGTGCATCAAAATAATAAAATGGCGACGTACAATGGACAGAATGAAAAACACACGAGTACGGTGTACAACGTCCATGACGTGCACAATACTCATCCGCCATGTTGGATGTATTTAAGCTCGACTGGGAGTTTGCAATTAAGTTCGACGTTTGAAGCCACTGCCGTGCTAACATCGTGCCAACGTCGTGCCAAGTTGAATTTAATTCGACACGGCATAAGCGCGACGTTTGAAGCGGGCCTAAGACTGTAAAAATGTTGACAACTTTGGACGGCAATTTGAGGTGCGTTCTTTCATACCCAGCTTTGATTTTTTTAATTTCATGGACAGAATTTATTGAACACAAATCATTTTTGCTTCAACTCGTTCATGCTTGAACTATCCCACTGACAGTCTCCATGCACCACCGATTGTTAAAGAAATTATACATTTGGTGTTTAGACGTGTGCTCATCTCCGTAACGGTTACACACAGCCCTGTAGCTATGTTAGTCTTAAGATATGATATTTGTCAATTAAGTTATAAGATTGTCGACTTTAATCACAGCTGAATATTTTCTCAGGGCAGATTATGCTGCTAAAAAAAAGTGTAGGGAAAACCAGAGGGAGTACATGTCAACACCACTGTGCCTTAACAGTACTACAATGTACATGTATAGCTCAACTGGTATACGTAGAGCATCTGCCTGGTGAGTCGGAGACCGCGTTTACACTGGGCCCGAGCTCGGGATCAAGATTGGTCCCCTGATAAGAATGCATCAGTGTTAACCACAATAATCCTGAGTGCCGCGTTTACATTCTGTAGTTGATCTCGAGCATGGTGCCAGAAGTTGCAGTCAAAGGTCATGCTCTGTGTGTGCATGTACATGTACTGATCAATGTGTGCATGGGTTGTACATATGTACCTGTACAGTAGGCCACTTGAATTTCGCGGGTTTCCCCCCGCTACGGCGGTGGAGCGGATGTGGCAGGTTGCGGTAAAGATTAATTGCTTATCTACATGTAACCGCAAACTGATCCCGAGCTCAGGATTAATTGAACCCTCCGCCAACGCGAGACCAAAATCTCGGGGTCTGATCCGGGGCCAATTTGGTTCCGAGAGCGTTTACACTCAGCTTGTGATCCGGGGCTGATCCCGAGCTCGGTGTTCGACCCCGAGCTCGGGATCAAGTGTAAACAGGGTGAGAGGTCCCGGGATTAAATCCGGATAAGGCCCATATACATGTACATGTATGACGTTTCTCTCGTCCAAAGTTTGATTGTTTTATTTTTATGGTGATGTCACCTCATCATTCAAGTCCACACGAACATAACCACAGCATATGTTCCTTCATGGTTTTTCATTACGATGCCCATCTGCACGGGACTTTCCAGCGATGTAAAAATGTGTCGGCCACAACCCAGCTTTCTCTGTAAAACCATTGGTAAAACTTAGTGGTTGAGCGTAAAACTATTTAAAAAAATGTTCATAGATTTACGCCTAACTTACACAATATAAACATGATGACCGTAGAAAACTTCCCCTGAAATGGTTTTGTCTGAAGTGCTATAGTCTTTGAGAAATGAGTAAAACAATTAGTTTTCGTCTCATGAGACGAAAATTCAATTCGCCCCAAAACCATTTCGCCCAAATGCCATTTCGTCCCCAAACCACTTCGCCCGAGTGCCATTTCGCCCCAAATCACTTCGTCCAAACACTACATCGCCCAAATGCTACCGGTACTTCGCCCCAAAACCACTTCGTGCACAGGCCGTGGTTCAGGGCGAAGTGGTTTTGGGGCGAAATGACTGTAAACCCTTTTTGAACTGTTTTCTCAAAAGTTAGACGAAGTACGGAGCTGGTTTTTGCTCGGGTTGGTTTTAATCATGCATATCTTCAATCACACAGGGGATAAAACTATTTGTAACAGTTTACCAATCATGTACCGGGTATACTATCTTTAACAATCGGTACTTGACAATTAACAATTTCAGATGTAATTTATCAGCCGTCAGCATTGGACTTAATTTGGTTAGCAACCATTTCTGTAAGTTTTACACAAATTCATTGCGGAAACGACTTAAATCTCATCTCGCCCCAAAAAGAAAACGTGAATATTGCGAGCTCAAATAATACTCAAAATGTACATGTAGGTCTAGCATACTGTATAAATGGGAACCATTCCAATCTTGCAAGCATCCCAATCTTGCAAGCATCCTGGTTTGCGGTCAAACTTTACCCAAAACGTCAGCCCCTGGGAGCATAAAGTCTCCCCATTCTTCTAAGAATGGATGATTTATTCCCACTCTAAATCATTCTTGGATCCGATTTCCAGATTATACCTTGGAGGTTTTATAGCCAGTTGTTGGAACTTCGAGTTTTGGGTTACAGTTTCATTCACAAGAAACCTTTTGCCCTAGCCACAGTGGCTCCTACTTTTAAAGGCAAACAGTGGATGTATTTTTTACCCTGGGTTTCTTAAATTCTTGGCCAGCTCCCCCATGCAGATGACCTGGGGGCTGCACATACGGGGTAGCATAAAAGGTACATGTACAGTACAGTACTTTTGAGCTTGACAGTTTCAATAATTTTTTGAAAACCTGAGGGAGTATATCACTGTGTCCCATAGCTCAGCTAGTAGAGCATCTGCCTGGTGTATCAAAGGTCTTGGGGAAAACCTGGGGGAGTATACCACTGTGCCTCATAGCTCGGCTGGTAAAGTATCTGCCTGATGTATTATTATTATTATTATTATTATTATTATTATTATTATTATTTCTTTCTGGTATTCATACCAAGGATTCCTCAATAGTGCTCATTGCACTGTCACTCGCAAGCATGAGGAAACCCATGAAGAATTAGAAATGGCCAGAGACACCGGGGATGATCCCCCTTGCTCTTCACGAAAGAATGCTCTGGGATCTTTAGAGTGCGTTCCAAATTACCTAACACACTGGACCAATGGCTTTACATCCCTTCCGAAGGATGGAGCAAGTGTGGTTGAGTGCCTTGCCCAAGGGCACAGGTACCGTAGCCGTGGGGAAGTTCGAACCTGCAACCCCAAGTTTTCACCTATGATTGCGAGTCAATGACCTAAACCGTTCGGCCACGGTACCCCAAAGTTCTTGAGGAAAACCTGGGGGAGTATACCACTATGCCTCGTAGCTCAGCTGGTAAAGCATCTGCCCGGTGTATCGGAGGTCTTGGGGGAAACCTAAGGGAGTATACCACTGTGCCTCGTAGCTCAGCTGGTAGAGCATCTGCCAGGTGAGTCAGAGGTCTTGGGGGAAAACCTGAGGGAGTATACCACTGTGCCTCGTAGCTCAGCTGGTAGAGCATCTGCCAGGTGAGTCAGAGGTCTTGGGGGAAAACCTGAGGGAGTATACCACTGTGCCTTGTAGCTCGGCTGGTACTGGTAGAGCATCTGCCAGGTGAGTCAGAGGTCTTGGGGGAAAACCTGAGGGAGTATACCACTATGCCTCGTAGCTCAGCTGGTAGAGCATCTGCCTGGTGTATGAGAGGTTTTGGGCATATCCTGAGGGAGTATACCACTATGCCTCGTAGCTCAGCTGGTAGAGTATCTTCCTGGTGTATCGGAGGTCTTGGCAAAAACCTGGGGAGTATACCACTGTGCCTCGTAGCTCAGCTGGTAGAGCATCTGCCCGGTGTGTCAGAGGTCTAGCTTGAGGAAAATCTGAGGGAGTATACATGTACCACTGTACATGTACCTCATCGCTCCGCTGGTACATGTAGAGCCCTGGATAGATAGAGCATCTGCCCGGTGTGTCAGAGGTCTTGGGTTTGAATCTCTATGAGGACTATGACTTTTTTCCCAACTTGTAGGCCTATTTGTACATGTACAAATCTTTTAAATCAGGTGATTTTTTTGTAGTGGTACAGAGGGTTTTTTTTAGGGGAGAGGGGAGAGGGGAGAGGGGGGAGGGGAGAGGGGGGGTCTCGTGGACGAAACACACAATCGGGTCACTGTTCCCTCGAGAAAGAATGCAGTCCGTTGTGGAAATCGTGGGAACATTCCACAGTATTTGATAAGTCAAAGTAATAACAACTCATTGTGCTTATCATAACTGACATTGCGCTTTAAAGATGCATACTTGCGTGTGATATGGTTTAGTTAAGCACATGTACATGTACCCTCAAAATGAAATTTGATTAAAAAACTAATTTATCTTGTTCACATGGTTTAATAACTTGCACTTTTCGTTTTGTATCCTCCAATTCTTTAGAGCCTACATGTATATCTCATTTCAAATTTATTTAACACACATTGTACCAAAAGATTGAGCAATATTTTATTAAAATCTATTATCAAAGGTGCAAAATTAGGCGTCAAAATGACAATGCACATCGTGCCTTTAATGGGCTCATTGGCATGAGTCCATTACAAAGCCTTAACCTAAGCCCAAACTGGCTTTACTAGGATTTATCCAACAGTCATCAATTTGAAATACGAAACTACTTCAGATCTAGCACCCAGATTTCTTTGCATTCTGCTAGTGCTAGGTCAAGCAACAAATTGAATTGGCAAGTTAACAACACCATGGTTGTTTTTTCAATTAGCGGCAGTAATTGTGCTTCCCCCAGGGCAGTGGATTTTGGATTGTGCACTAGTACCAATGGCACTTGGGTAATTTTCCCCCAGTAAAATCCCCCACCCACCCCAAAATACCAGTAGTTTTTGTCAGACTAGTACCCATTTCCCACTACAAAATCTCCGGGTTAACGGCAATCCTTAACCCTGAGATACCCCGGGGCAGCGCGAGCGTTCCCACTTCTCCTTTACTGCCCCGGGTTAAGACACAAAATTCGGCCGTTACCCTGGGGTTCGCTAACCCTGCTAGCGACCAGGGTTAAGGATGGCAATCTCGGGGTTAACGGCCGAACCCGGAGGTTAGCATTGTAGTGAGAAACCAAGCAGGGTTAAACTTGTACGTTCACAGGCAATCTCGGGGTTAGCTTGCGCTGCGCTTGCACACGTCATAATTGTACGGTACGTACACGTATACGTGCACATTTTTGCTCTCCCAATTTATTAAAGCATGGCTTCTCAAGCATCGTATATCACAATTCATAACGAAATGAAGAGGACAAAGGTGTGGAAAGAAGAAGAAATAAAGCTCCTCATCCAGGCCTGGTCGATAGACAAGTTCAGTAACAACTCGATGGGACTACTCAAATCAGAATAAGATGTTTGCAGATTTTCATTCCTCCAGTCCCTGTATACAGATAAGCCCGCGTCTAGTGGGGAAACCGCATTGTGCTAACCCGGGGCAAGCTCGCCCAGGGTTTAGCGAAACTCCGGGTTAAGGAAACAAATGGGAACATAACCCCGGGGTAAGAAAAGCTTAACCCGGGACGGCAAATCTCCGGGTTAAGCAGTTTGTAGTGGGAAAAGGGTATAAGAAAACAATACTTGATTTTACAAGTGTGAACGAAACTAGGCCCCTGACTGCCGTGGTATTATGGCTTCATTTTCTGTGCAGTATAGAGTCAGGGAACCAGCCTAAATAGGACGGTGGCTTCACACATTTTCTTGAAAGCATGGACACAGTTTTTCAGTATTTTCTAGGAATGTTGAGGTACTGAGCTGACTTATACACAGGTTGGTTTTTACCATACACACGCTCAATAACACATGGAGATAACACCGTTTGTAAAGTTTCCTAATCAAGTAATATATCTTTAATGGTAATGTCCCTACTGCTGCATAACAACTCCCCTTTGCCCGCAAAAGGATAAAAAACAAATCTATAAATTGTATCATTCTCACAAACAAAATATTGTGTACAGGGAACACACGTTCTATACTGTACTGTATGCTTGGAGTGATCAACAAATGACTAGTTGTGACTGGTCGGCTTTGGTTTGTGTACAAACATGCCATGCAACTGACTCGAACTGTAATGTGTAAAACTAAACAGCTTATGTTGGAACCAACACAAAACAGAACTCAATGAATAGACAACTACATGTATAGTTGTGTCCGCATTGGACTTGTTTTTCGGGAGGTTATACCGAGACGATGGTATAATGAAAAAACATTGTCGACGTTACAATGGAAAACTCCCTACTCTGTGAACTGTTCTGTTTTACGGTAATTTCGTAAGTTTGGTGATATTTTACACAAAACATGATTTTTAACTAAAATGTAAATATTTTAACCAAAAATGCTATTTTTTAACCACTACAGGAACAGATGAGCAAGGAGGAGGTCTCCGGGTGAACCCAGCCTACATAGAGCCTGGTCAAGTCGTCACTTCTAACGGACAGCGACGCTCAACGCACAGCACCAGTAACAACTCAGCCCAGCGAAGGCAACAGTATATGAGAGATCGGGACCGGAGGCATACGCTAGCAACGCAAACTGCGGCAGCTGGGACATCCGGCAGCCCGGTGAGTAATTCAATGTGTCATCAACCGTACACCTTAGAAGTCTTAAAATAAAATTGTCTTAGCCACTGTCTATTCATATACATGTAGTCGGCTTTTTAACTTAGCTGGTCTTGACCTAAGGCATGTTCCCATTGGACTTTCTTTTCCGCTGCCTCGCGGGAAGTTACCGCGACCTTCGGTAACATTCCTTCGTGTAATCTTCCCATACGTTCCCATTTGCAATTGTTTTCATTGCCCATGCGGAAAGCTACCGCGACCTTGCAGTAAACTTTTGTCGTGCAGGCCCATAGTTTACTGCAGGGTCGTGTTCATTTTACAGGGCGAAACTGTTCCCATTGGACTTTTCGATGGCCCTGTAAAACTCCCGCGGCTGAGCGGAAAGTTTCCGCGGACTCTTTTACCCTGTAAGTTTTACATCGTGGTCGCGGTAGCTTTACAGGGACGCTAATTCTCCGTGCGTCCCCATTAGACTAAATGTTGTTACTCTCCCGCACAACCACGGGAGTTTTACCAAAATTAGTCCAATGGGAACACCACTATAGTTGCTGTTTTAGCCCATTTATATACTTTTCAAGTCGGAAATTGTAGTTATTGAGTCAAAATGTTCAGTTTTTAAGTCACAAAGTTAAATTTAGTCCAAAAAATCCATCTTTCAGTAAAAATCATCACCGATTAAAATGTTGAAATTTATATAAACAGATACCGTGTTAGATCCCGGCCCCAAAGGCGTGGGTAAATTTTCCCAACACTTGCACCATGTTTACACTCGAACCGGCAACCACAAAACTGAACATTTGCCGCTTTTACACTACAGCCCAAATCGCTTCAACTCGCTTCCAAAACTGCAAAAGTCATCACTAAATGTAACTGCAGCGCGTGTTGCTGCACTAGTGCCAGATTGGTCAATTAAATCTACTACACTGTGGGCACCGCCCCAATGACACTCAAATTGCCGAATCTGTATTCGGGTAGCGTTTACACTGCAAGCTACCTTGATGATTGCAGGGTTCAACCGTACCCCAAAGGCGACTTGAAAAAGGCGAATCAGACCCAGGTCTGATCCGCCTTTTTCAACTCGCCTTTTGCGTTTACACTTAGTGCCTACCTGGCTTCAACTCCCCTTTTTGGAAATTGCGGAGTTCGATTCGGCAAAGGCGAATCAAGTGTAAACGGGCTGATAGTGCTACATGTACATGTATATGTACTGGTACATGTACATTTTGTAGTATGGTGTAATTGTTTTAGCACATGTGTCAAAATATCTCTTTGGGCTTACCCTAAAAAAAGTCCCATCCAAACAGGAAAATAAAAAAAATCTGTGTCGCCTTTCTGACCTCCCATAAATTACCACATAAAGAACACTGCTGTATTCAGTGGTCAGGTTGTCCATAAAGTTAAGTAATTGGTGGCCATTATTCATGCTAACAGTGTACCAGAAATCCTGTCAGAGGCCCTGTAAATCCCTCCACAAATAACAGTTAGTGGTTTTGTGCAGACAATTTAAGTGTTGGGACAACAAGATATTCTAACAGCTGGGGCAAACCTTGGGAGTAATCTTGTTTACTATAATTTTTGCATGCAGTTAAAAACTGACTGTGATGACTGTAGGATTTTGAAATCATGTGTGTTCATTTTCATCATGTTTTGAGTTTCGAATCACCATTTTCAGGTCAATCTACTTTTTGATTTAAAAATATATATTTTGATGTCAACTTAATTACAAAAGAAATTTTCAAATTTCGATAAAACTAAAAATTTGTATTTTTTGTTGCTCGTTAGGACTATATTTTTTAGCTAAAAGGTTCAGTTTTGGAGCTGTTTTTCTTGAAAACTAAACTTTTTTTTACTCAAAAACTAAATATTTAGACTTTAAAATTTTCACTCAACTCAAATATTGTCACAGGAAATTGGATAACGAACACTCATGGAATTTCACAATTGGGATACAATTTCATAACACGTTTCAATCAAAGTTTTTTTTTTTTTTAAGATATCTGAAACTATGCATTATAAGAAAATGGAAACTGTCAAAAAGCCCTGTTGAACAAGAGAATATTTTCAAAACCATTTTTCTCAAAATATAGAAATTTCACATTGCCTGCATGTAGCAGGGTTGTAGTTGAGTCTATCACAAGTCCAGAGCCGATAAAATCACAAGTCCATGACAAGTCCCGCACAAGTCAGTAACAAGAAGCAAAGGATGAACACGCACAAAAGAATGCCTTTAGTGGTGTTCCCATTGGACTTTTTTTGGTAAATCTCCCGTGGCTGTGCGGGAGAGTAACAAAATTAAGTCCAATGGGGACGCACGGAGAATTAGCATCCATGTAAAGTTACCGCCACCACGATGTAAAGCTTACAGGGCGAGAGAGGCCGCGGAAACTTTCCGCTCAGCCGCGGGAGTTTTACAGGGCCCTCAAAGTCCAATGGGAACAGTTTCGCCCTGTAAAATGAACACGACCCTGCAGTAAACTATGAGCCTGCACAGCAAAGGTTTACTGCAAGGTCGCGGTAGCTTTCCGCTTGGGCACTAAAAGCAATTGCAAATGGGAACACATGGAAAAATTACACGAAGGAATGTTACTAAGGGCGTGTTTGTTTCATGACAGATCCGAATCCAGATCCCGAGTTTAATACCGCGCAGAAACAAACGAAACTGCTCTCAACTACATGTAGGAATTAAAGTCACGTGAATTGGATCTGCGCAAATCTGGATCCGTCTGAAACAAACTCGCCCTAAAGGTCGCGGTAACTTTCCGCGAGGCAGCGGAAAAGAAAGTCCAATGGGAACATGCCTTTTGTTGGAGTTCATTTGAATAGCTTGTGACTTGAATTAATTGACTTGTGAAGACTTGTGATAGACTCAACTACAACCCTGGCACGTACATGTAGGGCTTATGCAGATCAGATCATGGGACGTGCATTAAAATGTCAGTGTCCAAAGTCAACACAAAAAGTTTGCGAAAACGGATGTTGAAGTTGTTATGTATTTTGAATTGACATTCAAAGAATATACACATACATGTAGGGGTAGTACGCTTGGGTGAATAACGCAAATTGCAAAATCAGCCCTCTGGGCTTTTTCTGCTGTTGGCACCATGAAAAGCCAAAAGCGCTCCATGTTAGACTGAGATTAACAAAGAGTCCTTTTTGTCGCTTTCATGTTGTCTGTGTAAACAAGCAATGGGAAATTCCACTAGATTTATGGCTCTGAATGCAGTGAGTGTTGACAGTAGAAATCCATTTACATGTAGGGCCTACATGTAGGCTAAATGCTAAAACCTGTCTGAGTCTGTGGTGTATGTTTGCACATGTTTTGATCTTGAAAATCTGAAATTAAAGCCACGTTCTACACTGGCAAACATTTCACATAAAACATGACTAAACTTCAAGTTTTGGCATGTTTTTCAGGAAAGTTTGCAGGTGTGGACGGCACATAAAACTTCACCAAGCTGTTTGGACATGCTGCTATTGGCAAACATTTGTTTGCTCATGTTTTATGTCTGAACCAATCAGGAACCAGTTTCAGGTCATGTGATTAGAGCCAGCCAATCGTGATCACATGATTGTTCCAGAAGTCTGCTTCTGTTTGCCAATGTAGGCACACAGAAAAACATCAGCAAACATACCTGTCTGGTGGTGTTTGCTAGTGTAGACGAGGCTTAAAGGTACATGTAAATGTACATTTAAGCCTAGCGTACATCGACATTGCAACTGGAAGCAACTCAACTGATCAGTTGCTGTCGATGTGTGCGTAGCGCGCACATCGACAGAAACTGATTAGTTGCGCAACTAGCGGCAATAGGGAGCAACTAGCCAGCGCACATTTCCAGAGCGCGCACATCGACACGGCAACTCGGTAAAGCCTAGAGTACATTGACCTTGCAACTGTTGCTTTCAGTTGCTGTCGATGTGCGCGCACGTGATCAGATTCACGCGAACAACTGGCAGCAACGAGTTGCAAGTACGCGTACATCGACGCAACTGACCGCAACTGGGTATACAACTAGTTGCCAGAAAGTAGAACATGAGCAACTCGCGGCAACTGGAATTTTTTCAGTTGCCGGTAGTTGCAAGTGCGCGTACATCGACCTTTTTGAGCAACTGATCAGTTGCTCCCAGTTGCTCCCAGTTGCTCCCAGTTGCCGGAAACACCAGTTGCCACTAGCTGCTTCCAGTTGCAAGGTCGATGTACGCTAGGCTTTACAGTCTTCTTAGGTTAGTTTATTCAGGCAACTGTTCTTGTGAATAATAGTTGAAGGCCCGTTATATCATTTGCACTGATCCAAAATTTTACTTCATGAGTTGACAAACAAAATCTGATCCCAAATGTTGACAGCAATCATTGCAATGGTAACAAAGACGACATGAGTTTATATGGTACGTGCATTTTGGGTGTGGCACCTAGAAACATAACAGTTATTCGCTTTCAAATGAGACATCAACGGAAAAAATAGACCAACGTTTACCGGTAGATAATATCGAACAATTTATGAACTGTCAATATTTCAAATTATTGGCGGTCCGCCAATAATTCAAGACGCTACTAGACTTGCCCAAGTCTGACCTCCCGTGCTCTGTCTGCAGTGCACAGTGCCCCTCCAGACCGGTGGCCTGTCCAATCTGTTTTCTTCTGTTTCCTCCATCTTCCGAGACGAAAGAAAAGAGATTTGACAGGCCACCAGTCCAGAGGGCAGGGCACGCCGCACGCCGTGCACCACAGACCGAACACAGGAATTAGTCGGACCTGGGCAAGTCTAGGCAAGGTGCAAAAACGGCCATATAAAAACGGCGTTTTTCACAGGGTTGCTAATGTCTAAAATACAAAGTATGATGTTTTGTCATTAAAATAAAGTAAATTGCTTTAAAAATTCGTTCGGAGAAACAAAATCAAATTTGCTGAGAACTACGGACAATATAACTTTAATCCTTCATTAGTTTCGGTACCAACAAATTACCGTTGAAAAAATTAGTTTCAGTACATATACATGCATAAATCCTGGATATGTTTTCACAGCTGTATCAAACTTGGCTTTAGCCCAAGAGTGTCAAAGACATAAATCTTGTTTTATAAATGCCTGAGCTATGAATCATACACAGTGCATAACACTACTTTGTACATGTACACATATGATTGATTGATAAAGTATGCCAGGGCACTTAAATTCTGTTTGTAAACTTACAATAATTCCAGTGTATTTTTCAGCAACGAGGGGCCAATTGCTTAATATCTCATTGTCATCTGTTTTTTTATGGAGTGGCAAAAATATATTAGCAGACGTGAGAATTACATAAAACATCTGGTTTAGACAACAGCGTAACTTCAGTTTATTTATAGCCTTTTATTCAGTCATAAAGTTTGAAACATGTTGTGGAGATCTTTGGAGGAATGTCAAGTCGATCTGGTGCAATTTTTTGGCTACCGGTAGTGTGTGCAATGTGACTTTGCATTTTAACATGAAAATGGAAAAGTTTGACTAAAAAATGGAAAATCTTGGTCAACTCAAACATTTAAGATTTTGACTCAACAATTTAAATGTAAAATTCACGGTCTTGAGTCGAAAATTTAAATGTAAAATCTTGACTCGAAAATTTGAAATCTTGACTCGAAAACAACTTTTTACTCGAAAACTAAACATTTTGGCCTAAAAGTCGACCTTTTGACTCAAAAATGGAACTTTCTGGCAAAATTCTTGCTCAAAATTGTGAAACTCGAAAACTGTGACGTGAAACTCGAAACTTGTGACTCCAAACTCAAAGCTCAATAAATAATGGACACGCGTACTATTGTAGCGACAACTACAGATGCTTAGCACCTAATGTACATGTACATGTATTACTAAAGCTTGCAAAAGTACAATTATCACTCTGGAAAAATAAAAGCCACTTAAATTTGTTTATAACAATCATAAAACGAACGTGAAAACTAACGACCCTTAAAAACTTAATAACTGCGTGAAAAAACTGTGCACATTATAACAATAAAAAGTTGAATAGAGAATTTGCAATGAAATATTCCGAGCAAGCAACAAAAGTAACGCCAAAAAATTCCACTTTTTTATAAAAAAATAAAAAACACTATCAGTCTGACATTCAGAATTTTTAGCACACCCAAACTTTATGCAGTCATGCGTAACGAAACTGTTTTCTGAATATACACCGATGTCAACTTAATTACAAAAGAAATTTTCAAATTCTGATTAAATCTGCATTTTTGTGTGTGTTTTATATTCGAGTCTTTCCACGGTAAAAGGGGATTTTGGCAACACTTTTGGCAATACCTTTGTCTGGTCTCAAAATAAAACAAATAAATTAGTTTCAGTTGTTCTGAAGAGATAACGTACATGTAAGCCCAAATAGTGTGACAACATGCTTTTCTAAAAACCCTGTGTACAAATTTTCTAATATACGCTCGTAACCGGGACGGCCTAAAATGTAACACAAGTGTCCGTCCGGGTTACGAGCGTATATTGGAAATTTGTACACAAGCATCCTGTCACTATTTGTAACCCTTTTTGGGCCTAAGTTATCTCTTCAGAACAACTTAAACCTATTTGTTTTATTTTGAGACCAGACAAAGGTATTTCCTTGAAAATATGTGACCGACTCTGGCAATACCCGACGTTTCTCGGCATTTCCCATTACGTGATATGGGCCCACAACCTTAAAAAATGGCCTCTGGGACCAACTTGAAAATTTGGCAGAATCAACATCGGGATACATTCAAGATTTGTTTTGTTGTTTGAACTGTCTCAAAATTCCTCATATTATTGACAAAAAAATTAAATAATCAACTAGTTTGTCAAACTTTAAAGACCAATATAGCTCCATTTCACTTTTTCTGATCTGTCATACTTTAATTGGTCATAACTTCGCCAAAAATTATCAGAATTTCCTCAAACATGTTTTAAAAGATACCTTTTTGTATGCATACTAAGATGATACCAAAACTTAAATTTTGAATTTTCATCACAAGTGTTGGGTTTTGCTGGAGCCGGTCACATATGGTCTGTGTTGCTAAAATGCACCCTTTACTGTGGAAAGAGACCATTTGCATGCGTGTACATGTAGCTCTTAGCTGCTAAAAATAAACTGTACCTACCCGGTAGGCCCCTATTTTTCTCTGTACAAACAACCGGAGATTAACACGTCTCGCCCATTCAAGAATGCATTTATAACCGTGATAAATAGACATCCGAGACCACTTCATTTTGAGCAAAGTTAATGAACCATTCGCAGTGGCGACGTGCGCCGTGTCACTTCAGTCTAAACTCAAGAAAATGAAACTGTCGTATGAATTCAGTCCCTTTCCCCCACTCTGATCTTGTACCCAAAGTCTGCCATCAACAAATCAATGGTTTGGGTCATGCTATCAATACCTGCAATCAATTTTATTTCTCGGCCAGGATAAATCTTGAAACTATAGAATAGAAATACTATCTGGGGATCGTAAAACATAGAAAGGACAAATTATTCGCCCGAGAGCAATAACCAGAGTTGTTTAATGTCAGGAAGGCATAATAATGTCTCGGTTGGTCGTTAAATAACTGCGTGATTTGTCATGAGCTGTTTGCGTCATTTCAAGTTGACAAGTTCAAAGCAATTTGGTTGTTTATTGCCCTGTGTGTGTTATTACCTGGTTTTGTTGAAAGCCAGTTTCTGTAAATTTGTATCAGCATAGTACCAATACATGTATGTAGGTTTTTCTTTATACCCCTTTCCCACTACAAAATCTCCAGGTTAACTCGGGGTAACGGCAATCCTTAACCTGAGATACCCCGGGGCAGCGAGAGCGTTCCCACTACTCTTTTTCCGCCCTGGATTAAGACAACAAAGTTGACCTTTACCCCGGGGTTGGTTAACCCTGCCAGCGACCAGGGTTAAGAATGGCAATCTCGGGGTTAACTAGTGCCAAAACCCAGGGTTAGCAACTTAGCATTGTAATGGGAAACCAAGCAGGGTTAAGAATTCAAGGCAATTGATCACGTTCACATGACGTCACTTCCTACAAATTGCCACCTGCATCATGATTTAAAGCGTATTTTTTTGTGACGCGCATCGGTTGCACCGTATTTCGAAAACATTTCAAGCAACACGCGTAAGTGTTTGGAACATGTTCCAGCGTGTGCGTGCGCATACTTTATGGCGTTCAATACGCAGTAGAATTTTTTTCCTACGAAGATGTCTGTGAACGTGATCAATCTCTGGGTAAGCTCCCACTTTTATGCTATCCCAATTAAAGGCAGAGGCTCGTCAATGCGCGCGTGAGGCCAAATTCGTGCCACGAAATACGCAGCTCCACAGCAAAGGCCTGCAAATTTGGCACATTGACGAGCCTCTGCCTTTAAGGCAAGGCTTCTCAAGCACTGATATCTCAATTCATAACGAAAAGAATAAGACGAAGGTGTGGAAAGAAGAAGAAATAAAGCTCCTTATCCAGGCCTGGTCGATAGACAAGTTCAGTAACAACTCGATGGGACTACTCAAAAATCAGAATAAGATGTTTGCAGATTTCCATTCCTCCAGTCCCTGTATACAGATACCGGTATGCCTCCGTCTAGAAGGAAACTGCACTGTGCTAAAACTGCTAACCCAAGGCAAGCTCGCCCCAGGTTTTGCAAAACTCCGGGTTAACGAAACAAATGGGAACATAACTCGATCGGGGTTAATGAACCCCGGGGTAAGAAAAGCTTAACCCGGTTAAATGTCCAGGTAAGGAGTTTGTAGTGGTAAAACGGCATAGATCACAAGCATTTTGCCTCAAGTCCGTGACAATTTAGACCTTTATCACGGTGCGGCCATCTTCCCTTCTCCCCTATTCAAATGAACGTAACCAAATCGATGCTTGCAAGAAAATATTTTGACCCCGTGTTGAAAATGTTCATTGTGTGTACCACAATGACGCACACGTACGGTATCGCGATCAAGTAAACACACAGCGGGGACAGTAATTCTCTCAAAACAACGACAGTAGAATCGATTTAGTGGCAAAATAAAAGCGACCTCTTAAAACTGTTTTTACATGCGAGTCTTTCCACAGTAAAGGGGGCATTTTAGGAACACAGACCATATTTTCCAGAAAATACCTTTGTCAGGTCTCAAAATGAAAGAAATAAATTTCAGTTGTTCTGAAGGCCCAAAAAGGGTTACAAATAGTGTGACAACATGCCTTTCTAAAGATCCCGTGTACAAATTTCCAATATATGCCGTCCCGGACACTTGTGTTACATTTTAGGCCGTCCCCGTTACGAGCGTATATTGGAAATTTGCACACATGGTTTTTAGAAAGGCTTGTTGTCACACTATTTGTAACCCTTTTTGGGCCTTCAGAACAACTGAAACTTATTTCTTTCATGATGAGACCAGACAAGGGTATTTCCTCGAAAATATGGTCTGTGTTCCAAAAATGCCCCCTTTACTGTGGAAAGACCCAAGTACATGTACAGTGTCGGCCAAAAAGTTGCATGAAAACATTTTCAACCAGTGTTTTTAAAGCAGAGTTAAACAGAAAATGAAACAATGCCTACATTCTCGGCAAGTCTTTCAGAATGTGCCGATAAACTAGTGTGAATTTCATATTGATGCAGTCACAGATATGCAGTAGATAAGGTAGCTTTTTTTGTCCACTGTTGATCTCAGTGTGGGTCTTTGTTGTGAGATTTCAGACAGTTTTCCATTAACGCAGGACCAAAGATCACATAAACTCAATCTCTGCATAGCAACACTGTTTATACTGTACTGATAATGTTCCCACGGCCATGCACTGTATTACTTTTTCACTATTCGTTAAATGTTAAAGGTGAAGTGTGTGCATTTTGGTGATCTTGCACAATGGACATGAGTGCAGTTAAAGATAATGTACATGTAAACTCCTCCAAAAAAGTTCGGAAAGTCAGATTTGACTGATGATTTCTCTCTTGTTGCAAAATAATTTTCCTTGAATTTTATATCATTGGAAAGCCCAGTTATTCCTCTTTACGATGATGTGTCATTTGTTATGATTAAGCAATTGGGGGATGTGCAGCACAGTTGAATACGGGGGCGGGTGTAAAGTGAAATGTCACAAAATGCATTGCTATTGTCAAAAAGTGCATTGACACATTCCCATCCTGCAAGCAAAAGGGAAATGCACTGCATGACAATTGCAGTGAATTTTGTGACATTTAACTTTCCACCCACCCCTGTATTCCGCTATACTGCACATCCCCCAATTGATTAATCATAACAAATGACACATCACTGTAAAGAGGAATAACAGGGCTTTCCAATGATACCAAATTCAAGGGAAATGGTTTAGTAACAAGAGAGAAATAGTCAGTCAAACTTGACTTTCCAAACTTTTTTTGAGGAGTTTAGATTACATGATTGGAAAACTGTTGAAAACGGCGTTATCTTCATGTGTGAATAAGTGTGTTTCAGTTGAAGATCCGGAATTTTACCGGTAAACCCGTTTAGCAAAGTTTTCAGTGAGCCGCTCTATCCAGAAAATAGCCAAGCTTGCTGGCCTTCCATCACGCTCTGGGATTTGCCGGATAAAGGTCACATGCAGGGGTCAAGCCCTTGTAAAAAAAATGCATGTGCACATGCATTTATATTAAATTTATCTTCAATCATCATTTTCTTATAAAAAGATATTATCACAGGTAGAATTATTGCATTGGACAGTTGGAACCACTCCTATCTTCCATTTAAGTTGAGTTTTTTTCCGGTGAAATGTTTAATAACAATTTTGGAACATTGGAAATCTTGTATGTACCAGTAGATTTTAACTCTTTTATAGCCTGTTTACACTTGATTCGAGCTCGGTGTCAAACGCCGAGCTCGGGATCAGCTCCAGATTACAAACTGAGTGTAAACGCTCTCGGGACCAAATTGGTCTCGCATCCGCGAAGGGTCGAACCCGAGCTTGGGATCAGTTTGCAGTTAGATAAGCAATTAATCTTCACCATCTTTACCGCATCCGCTCAACAGCCGTTGGGGATGGAAACTCGCGAAATTCAAGCGGCCTTGTACACTGTACATATATGCATACAAAGAGCATGACCTTTGACTGAAACTTCTGGCACCGCGCTCGAGATCAACTACAGAATGTAAACGCAGCACTCCGATTCATTCCAGTTAACACTGACGCATTCTTATCAGGGGATCAATCTTGATCCCAAGCTCGGGACCAGTGTAAACACGGTGTTACTACAGAATTTTGTTACGGTCTGGGACGTAATTAATTAAAGGCAAGCCGGTGGCAGTGGCTTTCCGGCTGGAAAGAGATATTTCTCGAGCCACTGAGCGGCTTGCGGTAGTGAAACAGTTGATACATTTTCTTTTTAATGCACTGACAAATGTGCACCTTTTGAAACTCACTGCCCCACATTGTGTTTGCTAGACCACCTCAAAAACTCATTTATCATGACATGCCTGCCAATGTCCCTGTGAATTGGTTTTTAGAGGAAGGTGCGGCCACCGAAATTTATCAAGTGACACACACAGAGCTCTTTGTGAATATCTCTCTAAAAGGACACTTGAACAAGTCTGAGTGTTTTTTGTGGGTCTCTGTTGGCATGAAGGGCAATTTGGCATTGTTCTTTATTAATGCAATTGGCAGACTGTAGGACTACATGTACAAAAACTTTGCCTCAATTGTCAACAGTACTTGGAATCGGATTATAAAATGTTTTTCAGGATTTTGTGGTTTGCGCAGTGAATGCTCCCTTTCCCATTAAAAGAACTGTGGTCAACTCCATATTTTACGAAATAAATTAAGTCTATTGGTAATGTATGGATGCAAGTATGCTAACTGCTTTTCTATTGCTTGTTTTGTTTCTTCAACGTCTTTTTGGTCCAACTTTTTCCTCTGTTAACGTCGCAAAACGAGCACCACTGGACGCCATTTTGATTTATACCGTAATAGACTGGTACAATGAGCTCTTAATTGCACTGATCTCCACTGCACGAACGAGAAGCACATGCGTCGTTGGTAAAAAGATCACGGTGTACTGGGACAAATCTAGGCTGTATGATAGTACCCGTGTGTTAGTATACAAATACAACATGGTTTGATTGGAGATAGTGAAAACTAACAACCCCGAGGTGTTGGATGATTGGCACTATCTCCCGAGGCGTAAGCCGAGGGAGATACATGTAGTGCCAATCATCCAACACTGAGGGGTTGTTTATTTGTTTTACTATATACCTCATAAATATTCATCAGGTAGCCACGGTATTTCATGACTTGGTGCGAACTTCGGCATAGAAGCGGCGTAGAAAGTCGTTTAATTCTTGTTCTACTTCATTTCATTCCCCTGTATTATAATTCTCCGTATGTTGCAAGTATGCAAACTGCATTTTCGACTGCTCGTTTTGTTTCTTTAGCGTCTTTTTTGTCAAAAATTTCGTCAAGTTCTTCCTTTGTTAATATCGCAAAGCGAGCACCACCGGACGCCATTTTGATTTATGCTGTAATAGACTGGTACAGTGACTCTTTCACTAATCTCTACTGCACAAACGAGAAGCGCATGCGTCGTCGGTAAAAAGATCACAGTGTACTGGGACAAATCTAGGCCGTGTGTGTTAGTAAAAACTAACACACGGCTAAGTTGCTGGAATGGACCAATGAAATACCGCGGCTGCCTCATGAATATTTATATACCAAATTGAAAAAGAAATCTTGGGGGTGTACAGTGTCCCAACCACACCCCTCCCCTACAAGGTCCACGCTACCCGAATACTGATTCAGCGATTGTGCATCATGTGCGGTAAATGCAGCAAATATTAATATTTGCGGTCATGACAAAAATGCCAAATCTGTGTCCACCTTGACCATTTCAAGTGTAAACAAAGCATCTTAGAAGCAAGAAATTGTTGCCAATAAGCTGCGTTATTTTTCCATATGGAAATCGAACCATTGAAAAAACCTCTATGCTATTAAAGGCACAGGCTCGTCGGCATTGCACGCAGCAATTTCGTGCCACGAAATATGCAGCTCCATGTAGCAAACGCATGGAGCTTTTTATTTCATGGCATGAATATGCTGTTCTGCAGTAAACATAAAGTAATATACACAACTCAAAATGTTTCCATAGGAATTTTTCTGCTGCAAACACAAACTTTGTGTTGGAATAGACTACTGAAGTGTGACGTCAGTTGCCATGGTAATTAGGTAACATTCACTGGTAATCTGAAACAGAAAAACACTGAAAAGTTTGCCCTCTCCTGTCCTGCCCAACCGCTCCCCCCCCCCCCCCTCCCATCCCCACTCTATACTCCCCCTCCTCCCCCCAACCCCCTCCCAACAGATCCCAGTCTACCCAGAGCATACCTCAGTTTATGGGATTAACTGATGTCTGTTTTTTGTCATTTGACAGAGGCCAACGTCTAACGAAGAAAAGCGTGAGCTGTTCCTGGAATACTTGAAGCAGAAATATCCAGAGCATTCAAGCACCATCGATATGGCTAAGAGTCCAGACAAAGTGAGTCATTATTAAATAGAGTAGACTTTAAAGGCCCATTAATATCATTTGCAAGATAAAACGTCTTTTATGGATTCCTGGAATAAGGCCATCTAAAGAAGAATGTTGGTAAACTAGCCTGCAGAAATTTCAGCTACATAGAGCGTGTTCCTACTAAGCACTCCACATTAGGGGTCATCCATAAAGTACGTACGCATGAAATGCCGACTTTTTAGACTCCCCCTCCCCCCCTGTACGCATGGCGTACGCAGTGGCTCCAACCCCCCCTCCCCCCTGTACGCATACGCATTCCATATATACCTCAGCATTGGTAAGCATTGGTAAAAATGGTTCAGTACTACATACGTGTAGTACGATTCGCATGTCTGAAATAAATGACAATGTATAGATTTCTTTTGCATTTTTTTTGTTTACTTAAAATGACACATCAAGCATCATTAAACTGGAGATTTAATGGGAAAACCTAATTTGAGGAGTGAAAAAAATGTGAGATGTGTGAGAAAAATGTGTGGCCTGTCTAATATGTTTCGTACGTAAGGTCTGATGCCATTGTCAACTTCTCTATCCTTTTTCCGATTTACTAAAAAGACATTTTCGGTTTGCGTACATACCATTGGCTTGGACTCAACCCCTCCCCCCTGTACGCATGGTGTTCGCAATGTCAACAACCCACCCCCTCCCCCCTCCCCCCTCCGTGCGTACGTACTTTATGGACGGCCCCTTGCTCCATATTTGTTAACCGCTATTTCAACTAACCCGTGAACCGGTTCTTTGTTGTCCGGCGTGTTTCTACTGAGGCATAAAATGCCGGGTGCTCAAGGCAATAAACCACACATGCGGAAGCACGGAAAGCTACATGTACTCGGGTCACACGCATTGCATTCTGTGTTGCATGTACTTCCATTGCACCCGGCAAATGTTGTTAATCGGTGTTTCTACTACGAAAGACAATTGGTAGTATGATATACATGTACTGCATGGTCCACCTCGAGCTGTGGTCAATGGTTCACTGTTGTGTCCCCGGCATTACACGGAAAATTCATTACTCTTGCATCAGTGCTTCAGAAAACCTTCAAAATACATTTTTAGTAGGTCGCGTTAAAGTGCTGCGTGTAGCTCGCCTGATACCATTATTTTGACTGCGGTAGAAAAAGCATTTTAAAAAGTATCGGCAAAAAGCATTTAATGCTGATGCCTGTAGTGGAAACAAGCTCCTAACTTCTTGTCATAAAGTGGTTGGTCCTTGAGGAAAACTTGATCCCTTGTTTTGGCAAAAGACCACACCCGCCCCCCCCTCCCCCCCCCCCCCCCCCCCCCCCTTCTCCCCCTTACTATTGGACTATCCGCCCTGCAGCCGATTTCGCGAATCCTTATGCACTGCGTAAGCCCGCTTTCGCAACTTTTTATAGCGTAAGCTGCGCAATATTCCTGTGATAATTACACGCAAGCCTATGGGACTTATGCCATTTCCAAAAGTTGCGCAAGCTACCAAATTTTTTGTTAAATCGCCTACTAAGCTTCAGGGGCTGAACCTACCAAGCCCGACACACCCATGACACGCTTGCGACACAAATACGACACAGATGGTCCAGGATTGACAGTCTGTGTCGGCACGTATCACGGACCGTCTGTGTCGTGTGTCGCAAGCGTGTCGTGGGCGACAAAAAAAATGTGACAAGAGTAAGACGCAACTGATGTCATAACGAAATTTTTGTCATCTGCCATCTAAATGGCTGTATAGAGGTGATATATAAAGACGCTCATAACTGCCTTTGTCGGTGGCGTGGGTGTGTCGCAATTCGTGTCGTAATTCGTGTCGTATTTCGTGTCGTATATGCAGACTAATGTCTCGATTTGTGTTGTGGACACCCACGATACATTCCGACACGCGGGTTCATTGTACAATTTCTTAAACGGGTTCAAATCAAAAGTGTCGGAAACCCCAGGACACACACATGACACAAGGTGTGTCATGGTGTGCGGCGTAATCTTGAACCCACTGCCCCGACACACCCCTGTTTCCCGACACAACTGGGGTCATTTGTGTCAGATGGCATGTCGGAAAGCGTGTCCAGCTAGGGTTCAGCCCCTTAAGTTCAAACATTCTTGTCACAAATGTCATTCACACCGACAGCAAACCATTTAAGCCACACATAGTCAACATTTTCAGTGCAAAGTCCACATTTTGAACAATAATGAAGGTTAGGCTCTCCAATTGTTGATCGATTTGTGAGCATTATAATAATCTATCTGTTGAGTGACACATTGCAATGTTGTGCTGTGACTTCACCATGTTAAGGAATAAACACCAACGGAGTTTAGTTTCTAAAGTGGTGCATTTTGAGGTAGGTTTTTCCATAGTTTTTGAACAGCAACCAGTTTATTTTTTGGATAATTAAACGTAAAATGTCATTCCATTAAAAAACAAAACTTGTTGAATACATACAATTATTTGAACGAATTAATAATAAATGTTACCATTAAAGGCAGTATACATCATTGGTAATCTCGAAAATCAGAAATGTTCACAGATTTACGCCTAACTTACATAATATAAACATGATGACCGCAGAAAACTTCCCCAGAAATGGTTTTGTGTGAAGTGCTAGTCTTTGAGAAATGAGTAAAACAATTAGTTTTCATCTCTTTAGATCCAGTTACCATGGCAACTGATGTCACACTTTAGTAGCCTGTATCTACTACATTGTATGCATTGAGTACATTACATATATATTCCAAAGTATATTTCAGTTCTGTATCACCCTGTTTACACTTGATCCCCAGCTCGGGGTCGAACACCGAGCTCAGGATCAGCCCCGGATCACAACTGAGTGTAAACGCTCTCGGAACCAAATTGGCCCCGGATCAGACCCCGAGATTTTGGTCTAGCGTTGGCGGAGGGTTCGATCCCGAGCTCGGGATCAGTTTGCGGTTAGATAAGCAATTAATCTTTACCGCAACCTGCCACATCCGCTCTACAGCCGTAGCGGGGGAAAGCCCGCAAAATTCAAGTGGCCTTGTACACTGTACATGCACAACCCATGCACACATTGATCAGTACATGCACACATAGAGCATGACCTTTAACTGCAACTTCTGGCACCGCGCTCGAGATCAACTACAGAATGTAAACGCGGCACTCAGGATCATTGCGGTTAACACCGACGCATTCTTATCAGGGGAACAATCTTGATCCCGAGCTCGGGACCAGTGTAAACACGGTGTAAGGGCGCATAATAACAGCGCTCAATAACGTACAGTGCTTTATTACCAAAGTATTGAAAGCACTGTTGCCATTATTATCGTTGCCATCAGGGAATCACCAGAACCAATTGCTTCAACTAGGTGGCTACTTGGTCAAGGCATACAACCTTATCAGCACTTACATGTAGATTGTGGCATTCTCCCTACAGGGTACTCCTTGTGCTGTTGCCATTATTACCGCTGCCATCGGGGAATAACCAGAACCATTTCACTTCAACTAGGTGGCTACCTGGCCAAGGCGCACAACCCTATCAGCACTTAGATTGTGGCATTCCCCTACAGGGTACTCCTTGTGCTGTTGCCATTATTACCGCTGCCATCAGGAAATAACCAGAACCATTTCACTTCAACTAGGTGGCTACCTGGCCAAGGCGAACAACCCTATCAGCACTTACATAATGTAGATTAAGACATTCCCCTGTAACGGCTCCTCAATTATCACTAATTGGGTCGACGAGGCAATTGAGATTAGGTGTCTTGCCCAGGGACACAGACTCGTTGGTCATAGTGGGACTTGAACCCACAACCTCCCGATTGTGATTCCAGCTGCATACCCACTAAACCACATTTTTTTGCTTTTCAGGATTCGTTGTCATTTTCTAATGGTTTTTATGACGACGATGGTACAATGTCGGAGATTGACACGCAAGCTACGGGGTTTCAGCGAGGTGGGAAGGTTAGAGCAAGTCTACCGATCACCAGATCACCCGTTAACAAGTCCAAAGAAAAGCCACTGGGTATGTACATGTAGAGCCGTGTTCGCACTGGACTTCTTAGGAGGTTTTACTGAGACGATGGTAATATGAAAAATTTATTAAATTTTGCTGATGTACACATTTTGACTTTTCCGACACTGGAACATTTTACTGAGATCCACGGAGAGGCAAGCGCGGTGTCACTTCACACTATGACCTTGCGGCCCAGATGTACGCTTCCAAGACCGCTTTTACCGTCTTTCTGTGTCCGCACTGGACTTATCGTCTCGGAAAAAGTTCCCTGGTAACTTTTCCTGGGCAGCAGTTGGCCAGGAAAAGTAATCGTTGGACTTGGAAAATATTACTGAGAGGAAAGCATCCTAGGCTGTCCGCATTGGGCTTAAAATGGGAAAAGTACCCATCGTCTCGGTAAGCTTTCCAAAAAAGTATAGTGCGAACAGGCCTTGCGTTACATGTATCTTATTGTGCCAACACTTGAACCAGAATTTGAAAACCTTTCTCAAGTAGAATAAGTGGTTCCAACTTTCCAACATAATGATTCCGCCTGATATATATTTTTATAAGAAAGCAATGATTCAATGATTAAAGATATATTTCATATACATGCATGTGCACACGCATTTTTTTCACAAAGGCCCCATCATGTGAATGAAACTAGGCCCCTGACTGCCGTGGTATTATGTCTCTGTTGTCCAGAACCAGCCTGAATAGGACAGTGGTTTAAAGCCCTTTTCACACGACATTAAAAAAACTCGCAAGGTTTGAGACAGAGTTTACGAGCAGGGATTGTTTACTTTATGATTACATGGTAGGGTGATTTGGCATACTTTCACATGACACAGCGAAACCATCACTGGCGTTCCTTGAGATGAGAATGCTTTGTCTGCTGGTTCACTGTCAGACCATTGATTTTGCGCATAAATGCTGCTGATACAAGTAGCCAATAACATACATTGTAACCGCGAGAAAGTGTACAGCGACAGCCAAGGAGACGAGATTGTCAAGAAAAAACATAAGTCCTAGGGCTATGATAGAGTCGTCCACCATCCAATCAAAAATAGATGGCATGGTCAAAATCCAGGATCAGAACGGTGATCAAAGTCATGACCGGTGGACGTACTTGCTGAATACTATTACTTTAAAATTCACGGGATGTGGCGTGTGCATGCTGTGCTGTCGCAAGGGTTGTGTACGGTGTATAAATGTATCCACGCATGCGCATTGCGTTGAGTGTCGCAAAAGAACAAATCGTTTCACGTTTTGTCCTCAAGGATACCTGGCAGAATATTTTGTCGTAGGTCTGGACCTCAACCAAAATATCTCAAGGATTGAGAAAATTTCTCAAGGAATGCTTGAGACTCTCAAGCATGGGTGTCCTTTCACACGATGGCACTTTTGTAAGATTTTCTCAAGCATGAGAAAATATCTCAAACATTGCAAGTTTTTTGGCCTCGTGTGAAAATAGTCCAGGAGCCCAGGGGGGTTTGGTTAGCTGGAAAGGTAACCAATTGCCTTGTACATCACAATGTTCCCAGGGCATCCCAGTGTATGAAACCCGACGACTGGCAAGCCTGCTGTGGTGGGTGTGGCCACGGGGGTAATTAAAAAGTTGCATAAAAGCTGAACTAGATCAGCTTTTATTGGTAACCACATCAAATTAAGTACAATATGTCAGGTATGATTCCAAGAACAACAAATGGCCAATGCCAGTAATTGTCAGTGGTGGGGTACCCTTGCCAGTCATTAATATTTGACCCCTCATGGATGACCTAGGTCAGCTCATGAGGTAACCGATTAAAACCTACTGAAAATTGATCGGGAGGACTCTATATGTAAAGAATGGGCACTTCCAGTAAATTATATTGGTGGGGTACCCCTGCCAGTGCACCCCCCCCCCCCCCCCAACCACCCCCCCCCCCCCCCGCCCCCCCAAAAAAATGGCCCGCCCCCCAAAAAAAAATGGCCCGCCCCCTTATTGACTTGGATCAGCTCATGAGGTAACCGATTAAAACCTACTGGAAAATGATCGGGAGGACTCTATATGTAAAGAATGGGCACTTCCACTAAGTTATATTGGTGGGGTACCCCTGCCAGTGTACGCACCTCCCCCAATGCCCCTCTATACTACACACTTCGGACACAAAAAGCAGCATGTACTGGCATCATGGATTATTTCACACACAACGCTCATAGCATGTATGACTATATATATGCATAATATATTACAGTATTGTGTGTTTTGTTTTGACAACATATTTACATCTTGTTTTAATCATAATGTATTGAAAGCTATACTGGAAAATTTCTACAAACTGTAATGTATCGAATAAAGCTACATTGATCAGAACATCAAAATACAATGGTACCGTATAATCTCCACAGAGATCAGTTGCTTTGCTAAAATAGAAAAGCAACTCAAAGTTAGTGCAATAAAAAATAACACCCTTTTCTCTCTGTACCAATTAAGATGGTTCCTATATCAGTGAAAAGGGAATATATTCACCTTTGTTTCATTTTAACATGTGATCTGGCAGTACATGTACAGTTAACAACAAAATTATTCATACCCTTAGGCCTACTAAAATTTCAGTTTTGTGTGGTTTTCTAAAGAAAGAAAGGTGGACACAGGCCCACTTGCAGAGAAACAACACCACAGCATGGTGCTCCCACCTCCAAACATCACGGTCAGCACAGTGTTCTTTGAGTTGAATGATTGACCTTTCTTGCGCCAAACGAAGGAAACATCCCTGTCGCCAAACAGCTCCATTTTCGTCCCGTCTGACCATAGAACTCATGACCAGAAACTTTGATCCTTGTCTCGGTGCCCTCTGGCAAATGCGAGTCGAGCTTTTCGATGCCTGTGGGTGAGGAGAAGGATCTTTCTTGTCTGCGCTGAAACCTTGGTGCCCAATATGCCCATCTCACCCAAGTTGTCCTGAAGTGTCTCGATTGTTATTCTGGGGTTGGAAAGGGCCTCGCGGCGCACTTTCCTAACCAGATGAGTAGACACCTTCGGCTTCCGTCCACGCTTGCCGATGTTTTTCACGGTATTGAACTTCTTGTACTTCTGGACAATGCACTGTACGGTGGGAATTAGTAGTCTGAAGAGCTCGAAAATGGCTTTATAGCCTTTCCCATCTTTGTGGGCATTCACAGAGTTCTTTAGTTTTCGCCATGTTCACAACAACTGAGGAAGACTCCACGATTCCACTTTATACTCTAAAAGCAGAGTACTGACAATGACATTCCACAAATCACTTACAATAGGTGAAATTCTTAGCATATTCCTAGAGGATGTACGCATCGTTGCATACGCGCATGAGCATTGTGAATGCCCACAAAGATGGGAAAGGCTATAAAGCCATTTCCGAGCTCTGTACCAATTCCCACCGTAAAGTGCATCGTCCAGAAGTACAAGAAGTTCAATACCGTGAAAAACATCGGCAAGCGTGGACGGAAGCCGAAGGTGTCTACTCATCTGGTTAGGAAAGTGCGCCGCGAGGCCCTTTCCAACCCCAGAATAACAATCGAGACACTTCAGGACAACTTGGGTGAGATGGGCATATTGGGCACCAAGGTTTCAGCGCAGACAAGAAAGATCCTTCTCCTCACTCGCATTTGCCAGAGGGCACCGAGACAAGGATCAAAGTTTCTGGTCATGAGTTCTATGGTCAGACGGGACGAAAATGGGGCTGTTTGGCGACAGGGATGTTTCCTTCGTTTGGCGCAAGAAAGGTCAAGCAATACAAGCATTCAACTCAAAGAACACTGTGCTGACCGTGACGTTTGGAGGTGGGAGCACCATGCTGTGGTGTTGTTTCTCTGCAAGTGGGCCTGTGTCCACCTTTCTTTCTTTAGAAAACCACACAAAACTGAAATTTTAGTAGGCCTAAGGGTATGAATAATTTTGTTGTTAACTGTACATGTACTGCCAGATCACATGTTAAAATGAAACAAAGGTGAATATATTCCCTTTTCACTGATATAGGAACCATCTTAATTGGTACAGAGAGAAAAGGGTGTTATTTTTTATTGCACTAACTTTGAGTTGCTTTTCTATTTTAGCAAAGCAACTGATCTCTGTGGAGATTATACGGTACCATTGTATTTTGATGTTCTGATCAATGTAGCTTTATTCGATACATTACAGTTTGTCGGAATTTTCCAGTATAGCTTTCAATACATTATGATTAAAACAAGATGTAAATATGTTGTCAAAACAAAACACACAATACTGTAATATATTATGCATATATATAGTCATACATGCTATGAGCGTTGTGTGTGAAATAATCCATGATGCCAGTACATGCTGCTTTTTGTGTCCGAAGTGTGTAATATAGAGGGGCATTGGGGGAGGTGCGTACACTGGCAGGGGTACCCCACCAATATAACTTAGTGGAAGTGCCCATTCTTTACATATAGAGTCTTCCCGGTCATTTTCCAGTAGCTTTCAATCGGTTACCTGAGCTAACTTACCTCATGAGCTGATCTAAGTCAATAAGGGGGCGGGGCATTTTTGGGGGGGGGGGCGGGGGGGGGGGGGGGGGGGGGGGCACTGGCAGGGGTACCCCACCAATATAATTTACTGGAAGTGCCCATTCTTTACATATAGAGTCCTCCCGATCAATTTCCAGTTTGTTTTAATCGGTTACCTCATGAGCTGACCTAGGTCAATAAGGGGGCGGGGCATTTTGGGGGGCCACTGGCAGGGGTACCCCACCAATGGAAATTACTGGAAAGGCCCATTATTTACATATGGAGTCCTCCGGGTCATTTTCCAGTAGGTTTTAATCAGTTACCTCATGAGCTGACCTAGGTCAATAAGGGGGCGGGGCATTTTGGGGGCCACTGGCAGGGGTACCCCACCAATGGAAATTACTGGAAAGGCCCATTATTTACATATGGAGTCTTCCCGGTCATTTTCCAGTAGGTTTTAATCGGTTACCTCATGAGCTGACCTAGGTCAATAAGGGGGCGGGGCATTTTGGGGGGGCCACTGGCAGGGGTACCCCACCAACGGAAATTACTGGAAAGGCCCATTCTTTACATATGGAGTCTTCCCGATCATTTTCCAGTAAGTTTCAATCGGTTACCTAATGAGCTGATCTAGGTCATCCATGAGGGGTCAAATATTAATGACTGGCAAGGGTACCCCACCATCGACAATTACTGGCATTGGCCATTTGTTGTTCTTGGAGTCATACCTGACATATTGTACTTAATTTGATGTGGTTACCAATAAAAGCTGATCTAGTTCAGCTTTTATGCAACTTTTTAATTACCCCCGTGGCCACACCCACCACAGCAGGCTTGCCAGTCGTCGGGTTTCATACACTGGGATGCCCTGGGAACATTGTGATGTACAAGGCAATTGGTTACCTTTCCAGCTAACCCAACCCCCCTGGGCTCCTGCTCTAAAAGGGCTTCGCACAATCTCTTGAAAGCATGGACACAGTTTTTCATTATTTTCCCAGAACGTAGATGAGGTACTGAGCTGACTTATACACAGGTTGGTTTTTATCATACACATCCTCAATCACACACGGAGATAACGCCATTTGGCACAGTTTTCCAGTCTAACAATCTATCTTTAATTCTAGGTCTCGTTTACCTGAACTACATGAGCGAAACAAAACGTGCACTGATGCCGAACGAGGTCACAGGCATGGACACGGTCAAGGCGCTTTTCGTCCGAGCGTTTCCACGGAAACTAGCTATGGAGATGCTGGATACGCCGCAGAGGAAAATCTACATTCAGGACCCGACCACGGACATCTTCTATGAGCTTGAAAAATTAGAGTGAGTTTAGAGTTTGCTTTGTATAGACCGTATCGAATAGCCGCCATTTCGTGGGGCAGTTTCTTTGTTCCTTTAGGACATGCATGGTTGCACATATTGTGCTTCCATTGTTAAACGGTTTAAAGGCCCTGTAGATGATCTGTTTTTGAGCGATTCTGCGAATAAAACCATTATAAATCAAAAGAAAGACAACAACAAAGAAATTTCAGCTTTGTCAAATGTACCACGTTTAAAAAAACCATGAAAATCCATATGCGTTTTCCTGGTCTTGGCGGGGTGTTTCAAATATTCGTTATCAGTTGATCGGGTACTATGTGGCTTGCGTCATGCACTCTGTGGCGCATATCATATACTGTGTGTGCGCGCGATCCATAAAAATGCATCGCGTTGGAACACGCACACGGAGTACACAGCGCCCATGCATTTTGGACCGCGTAGATGCGAACCAAAAATAAGTAAATCGTTTGCAAACGATCTAAATAATTTCATCTTTACTAATTATTTTCTGCTAAAATTATATCATTTTGAGCGGAAACCTTTCATTGGGTAGTTGCTATTATAACTATTAATTCAATCTTTACTTTCAGAACTTTTCCCCTGTAAACTCGTCGATTACTTTTTGGGGTCATTGCAAAAATTCTGACTGAAAGATCAAGGAGACTGGAAAATGTACATGTAACGTTTTTTATCAGTTAGTATGATCACCTCTTGTGGCAAGGCTGACTGCAACAGTCTCTGTAAGAGCCACTGAGGCAGGGTGCGCCTCTCTGCCTGAAGTGCCTCCCTGAGCTTCTGGACTTCTAGGGCTGTTTGGGAGATATGCAGATCCAGTGGTCAGCTCATCCAATGCAGGTTCAATCAGGTTGATAACACAACAAAATTGGTTTTGTGAGAGCCCTTAACTGCAGGATTCTCCCAGAAACAGGAAATGTCACATTTTATTACTGTGGGAATCACTTTGTTCAAACAGGTCCTCTTGGACCTGGAGGAAATCATTGAAGCAGAACAGTCTTGGAAGTGATTCCAGTGTGATTGGTCGATCAGTGCCTTGTTATCCACAAGTTCACTGTATTCAACAAACTTCTGTTCTGATCAAGAATAAATATTTTAATAAAATTGCGTTTCTTTTTGGGACTAAAAGTATTCCCTTTCAAGATAATGCCTTCTTGAGATAAAATTCTTGAGAGAATAAGTATTTTTATTTTTTTATTATTATTATTATTTTTTTATATTTATTTACAGTGAAGTTAAGGACAGAGTTGTTCTCAAAATCTATGAACCGGGCCACGTCGAGGACAACAGTGTTAACATCCGAAACTCCATGTCCACGCCAGTTGATCTAAACGTCTGCTCGGACACGGAACTGGCAGATATAGAACTGCCCAATTTCAGGGAGAAGAATTATAGGACAGTGGGCTCCAAACCAGTGGGAACCAGTTTGGACCAGTTTGATCCGCACATGAAGCGGCCAAATAGCACCACCCCAATGGAAATGGGCAATAGAAGAATGCATCCCCAACAGGTATGTATTGTTTAAAAACGGGTCCAACCCGGTCCAACCCTGGTCTGGAAACTGGTCATAACCAGTTCTGGAAACTGGTCAAAACTAGTTCTGGAAACTGGTCAAAACTAGTTCTGAAAACTGGTCTAAACCAGTTCGGAAAACTGGTCCTATTCAGTTCGGAAAACTGGTCCTATTCAGTTCTGAAAACTAGTCCAAACCAGTTCGGAAAACTGGTCTGAACTGGTCCAGACCAGTTTGAATCACAAGCTGTTAGTTCAGAGTTCAATATATTTATTTTTTTAATTTTAGTGTCAACTTTTGTTGTGAAAATGGAATTTAATGCAAATGGAATCGCAATTCTAAGTAGAATCGGATTTGATTTAATTTAAAATATTTTAGGACTGCCTAAGCCTAGTCTTAAAAATAGGCATGTCTCAAAAATGTTTATTCTAAATCTGCTTTTAGGTCCGAGGGGGTCCACCAATGCCCCAACGTTCCCCACCGACCAACGAATCCTTCCAACGCGGTACCCCCGAGCGTTCCACAGCACCCGTCCGCGGTCCACCCTCCCAAGGTGCACCCTTCCCGCGCGGCAGCCCGCAACGCCTCAGCAGCACAACGCTACCGCGACAGCAAGACGGTAGACGAACACCGACCAACATGCCCCCACGTAGCATGACGATGCCTAGGCCTATGGATAAGGGGCAGATATACAGACCTCATCCACAGCAGGGCGGACGGCCGGTTGAACACAGGGTTCAAGCGACGGTGCATGCTACAACAATGGGTAAGTCAAACATTCAGTGGTCCCATTTAAGTGGTTTAGGTCGTTGATTCGCAACAGGGGTGAAAACTCATTGTTGCAGGTTCGATACCCGGCCGTGGTGCCTGTGAAAACCTGAGGGAGTATACCACTATGCCTTATAGCTCAGCTAGTAGAGGTCTCGGGTTCGAATCCCAATAAGGCCCTTACGATTTTTCTCTCATCCCAGGTTTGGTTGTAACAAAAATGTACGATTTGCACTTACTTAGCACAATGTCTTATGTTTCCTCAGTATGATTTTCCTTTAAAGGGCCCCTTATTTAGGATTTGTATCAATGAAATCTATGCTTTAAAACCACTCTACTCAGTTAAAGTCATAAAAATCCTATTTGGAGCTTGCTTTGGGGGTTAAAACAAAGGTTTTTAGTTTTTATGCTAATGAAAATATGCATATTCATGACCAAGGTCATGATGTCACAAGAGGCAAACACAGGAAAATCACATTCAACTGTGCACAAAAGATTCCACTTTTTTCTCAATTTTCCTGAAACTTTTGTAATCCATGGCTGTTTGAGTTTGTTTTACATGTTGCCTGCTGTAAGCCATGATAAAACTTGGGGTAGAAACTGCAGCAATTTGCCACAAGTCCAACTTGAAGTCTTATGTTTTTTCTTAACTTTTCCCTTCTGTCTTCCTTACGTGATGCACTCCGAACAGTGCCCTCTGTCTGTGATTTATTGCAATGAAATCTTCAAAGTTGAAAAAGGCCACCTTTTATTGATTTTACATCCAAACGAACAATAGTATGTCTTGCTGAACAAGTAAACCGCATTATGAAGCAAAGCTTAGGCACAAAGTTGTTTAGCATGTCACAGGCCCTTTAAAATAGCAGTGAACAGAACAAATACATGTAACTAAAAAAAATGTTTTTTTGACAGCATCTGGACCAAGCCCAGACCACCACAGAAACGACAACTACAGAGATCCCGAATTCCACCCACCCCGTGCCAGCACACCACACCAACACCCAGGTCCTGCCCGAGGCACCCCCATGGCTAGCCCACGAGGTCCCCCTCAAACACCAGATCCCAGGGACAGACTGCCCCCACGGGACAGCCCGAGGCGCATGCCTCCGCCCCAGCAGGGTAGCCCGGTCAAATCGCCTCGCGGTGAAATGCGGGCGGAGAGTCCGGCGTACCCTAGGCAGTCGCCGCATCCAGATATGCAGGGACGCCCACCGAGCAGAAACAATGGGTACGATTTCTGAAAGTCGGTCGTACATGTTCATCATATCGTCGCTGACACCACGGAGTGACACCTAAGTGTACTTCTGTTACAGTTCGTGAAAACCGCACAGTGGGGAACACAAGTTTCCACGAACTGACGTCCGAGTGTGCGCGTGCACTCCGTACACTGGACTCAAAACGCATTAATTTCCAAAAACTGACACCCAAGTAAACCTTGAATTTATTCCGTGAAAAAAGCATTTTTTTTTTTAAGATTTTGTAAATTTTTAGATTTGTTTTAATTGGCAAATCATCTCTAATGAAATATGCAAAAGGCTATAAATTGATGCATTAAGTCATTAATGTTGATATTTTTTTGCTTTAATCTTAGACAAGGAATGCGACCACCACCACCCCACCAGATGCACCACCCAAGCCCCAACAGACCCCACGACCGACCCCGTGACAGAACCCTGGAGCGACCCCGCGACAAGTCCATGGAGCGACCCCGCGACAGAACCCTGGAACGACCCCGTGACAGGTCCATGGAGCGACCCCGCGACAGGTCCATGGAGCGTCCCCGCGACCGCCCTATAGACAGACCCCACAGCACACCCCCACATCATGTGGACCCCAGGGGCCATGGGCCACCCCCTATGAAGCACCCCCACCCACCCCACGCCAATATCCGGGAGGTGGAGGCGCGGATGGTGCGACAAGGTCCAGTTTCGGCAGTACCTGAGACTGAAACCTCGTGAGTAACATTCAATAATTAACCCGCTGGGCAGGTTACTAAAAACAAAAACACGCGGTTAATCCTTGGGACTGTTTTGAACAGCCGGTTTGTATTAAGCGTATATAACCTTGTTCGGTGGTCTGAAAGCGAAACTTAGGACTGCTTCAAACGTTGTGCTTATGCCGTGTCGAATACAATTACGTTTAGCGCGACGGTAGCACGGTGTAAGCACGGCAGTGGTTTCAAACGTCGAACTTAATTGCAAACTCCCAGTCGAACTTAAATACATCCAACATGGCGGATGAGTTGTGTGCACGTCATGGACCTTATGCACGTGCGTTTTCCAATCTGTCCATTGTTAGGTCGCCATATTTATTATTTTTTATGCGCTTGTTTGTTTATTTCTTTGCTCACACACACGCCCTGTGAGCATGCGCAGTCCTAATTGTAAAAATAATTGCTGCCCAACTTCGAACTGGAATTAAATTTGACACGGCAGAAGCACGACGTTTGAAACAGCGTCGCGCTACTGCCGCACTAAATTGAGTCAGCACGGCAGACTAAATAATTCTGCCGTGCCGAATTCAATGGTTTCGAACGTCGTGCTTTGTGCCGTGTCGAATTTAAAAAAAAGCCTTTTTTCCAGGCCGGAAAAATAAACGGCCGGAAATATTATTTTCAACTCTTAAAGTCAAAAAAAAAGTGACTTTCGACTCTGCAAAGCGACGTAACAATACCCTGAGGAAACACACGCAAATCTGTGGAGTGAGCCGGCTGTTGTCTTTAGCCAACTCACGCCCGAGTCATTTTGATGTAATTTAATCAATTCGGTCATGTTATGCCGAAAAGAAACAATTTCTATACTTTCCAGAAATTGTATTGGGTTCCGTTCCTTATGACTGTCACATTCCTACCAAACTTTCAAACGACGAACCTTATTTACTTCGCAGTTTTTCAAATTAATAACAGGGATGCATGCTGACGAATGTAATGGAACGGATTCCCCAATATGCTTTAAATAGCAGCCAATTGCCGATGCGGACAACGGCCAGCATTAGCGAGTACATGTATCACATGCATGCACGGTGTTTACAATCTGCGCGCGTTACATTTGAATGCCTGCAATCGTGCTGCACAATGCACTGCAAGCGTCCTGATTGGTCCAGCAGAGACGACAAGATTTCTGTCGCTAGTCCAACCGCCAAATGGGGCCTTTTTCAACAGGGCCACTGTACGCAGGAGTTAGGGAGTGCGTTAAAAGGGCACTGTTGCAAGAGGATGATGTCATGTACATAATTATGTACAGCCTATGTACATGATTTGCACACATGCAGTATGTCTGTATCCCGGCCATAATCATTCACGGCTAAAGTACCACGAAACCAGACTATTGATCAGAAATACATAGAGGGCGCTGTATCCATACAGCAGTGGTGATTGCATTGCACACTGTCAATGTACATGTATGTACATGTACATACTGTACAGTATACATGTACTGTGCTGGCAAGTCCATATGTGTACACGTACGTACGTACGTACATAAATGCAGTTATGATAGTGGATTTTTTTTTCGGCCCTGAAGGTAAGAGCGACTGGCATCCCAGAGTAAAGCTCAACAAAATTTGTCTGCCGTTTTGCATGCATCAAATTTTTTTATGCATTCGTTCAAACTACTAGCTGTGCGTCGAATTGTTTTTGTTTCATTGCACGCGTTACGCGTAATGCAGGCATGTTGTACTCGCACGACTGGGTACTTTGCACCTTTTGCTTTCAGGCGCGGGCAGTTTGTGTGTGTGCGTGCGCGTGTTGAGTACACGCTGACTAGAGCGCGGGCACAAACGCGAGCCAGGCAAGAAAGTATTTAAGACTGTCCGGCTGGTCTTGATCGTCCGTTTAAGACTGGCTATGTGACGTGCTTTCAGCCAATAGGGATGCGTAAACTGTCTAAGGTATTTATGAATATAATATAATGTACATCGCTCTGATTGGTTTTTTAATCCGATTTTCCTTATCCTTTTGGTCATACAGTGACAGAATATCAGTCATGGAACAGCAGATAGCTAGCCTAGCTGGAATGGTGCGCTCGGCCCTCAAGCCAGGTGAACAGCCCCCTAGAGGGCCACAGACACCCCAACAACAGGCTACTCCCCAGCAGAGGGCCAGTCCGGATCGCAGGGCCACCCCAGTCCAGGTAACTGTAATATCTTTGGAATATAGAATTAAGTAACGACAAAGACATGCTAAAACTTTTCGACTTGCACTCATTAGATCAAAACGCAAGAATGGCGTGGGTACGCTATCGATATAATATAAGGCTAAATGCGGGAATGACGTGTTCAGAATGCTGCGTGCTGATTGGTCAGCTGACAACAGCAGGGAGCACGCTACTGTGCATGCGCAGTTAGATTACTTGTACATGTAGCGTATGAACAGATACTTTCTGGCGACGTATCACAGGTTTAGTGAAGTGTATGTATGTGGCTTCGAGCATGTGCAGATGCATGATACTGCGTGCTCTGGCCAGTACAGTGCACTGCTGTTCGCTGTATTGTTTCGAGCACTCCGGGTGATCAAGCAAGTGTTGTCCTATAGCAGATGTGCATTCGGGCTGTGTGGCAGCTTTGCGAGCGTTCTTGCAGACACGCGACAGCTGTTTGCGGGAAGCAGGCAAGTTGCTGCGGATGGAGGATGGAACATGCTGTTTAATGCGATCCGTCAGTCTTTGAGACGTACGACCCACGTAACGAGCTTCACATCGGCACCGAAATTCATAGATAACATTGTCAAGTTGTGTGGTAGGTAGTATGTCTTTACGGACTGCTCGAAGTAACTTGCGCGTAGTGAAAATTACACGTGGCTGAACGGTGTAGTAGGCGCGTGTCATGGCTTTTGTCACTTGTCACGGGACATTTGTTCGGTCCGTGAGATCGTGGTTTGCGAGCGAGAGGGATACATGTTTGCTTATGACCGATTCGGGATATCCGTTTTCGCGCACGATTGACTTGGTTTATTTCGTCGTGTAGCTTACACGGGGAACAGATGTTTGCTGCTCTTGACAGCAGTACTTTGATCAAGCCTATTTTGTACCGAGCACATGCTCAATATTTGAATGTATCGCAACACGTGTTTGTGGCACTTCACGAACAAAAATACGCAGATGGGTGTCTTTTACGTTCATTTCAGTGTATAGTGATGTCCCCTAACTTGGCGCACTTCGACAACTCACTGGAAATCCGCTCACCTTAAATAGCAAAACCCCCTAGCAGAATTAGTTGAAACTTACACACCTTGTAGTATAATTCATAGGCTCCAAGAAAAAGTAATACTTTAATATTTTGACTCATCAACAAGTACAAAATAACACAAACAATCAGGACAAAACAATGAACACTTTTTTCCCGAAATCGCCCGGACTGTCTCCTAACGTGGAGCGCGTCGCTGATTGGCTGAAACGGTTTGATGCCTTACTACGATGGCCCACAAAGACCACTTGCACGCACACACTGTGACACTGTACACAACGCCAGTATGCCTGGTTTTATTCACGTGAAATGCCTATTACAGGCTTCCGTGTATGGTGTCATGACAACCTGAAGCGAACGGCGATGCCTTCACATTCCGGTGAATTTCTAGTAACTGAATGATTCTTCTCCGTATTTTAGTTTTGGAATTTATGAAGGTACTTGAGAACTTTATTTCCATTTAATGCCAAGTGCAACAGATTGTTTATTGCGCCAAGAGAGAACGAAAAGTTAGGGGCCGCGCCACGTTGGGGGACATCAACAATATTGATTGCCACGCATGTGCACACTCGTCGCTGTGACTCAGAGTTTCTCGAACATTGGTCGGTGAACGTTTTTTCACCGACATTTTGTACGTATTGTGAAAATAAAACCCATGTGAACACGGTTAAAAATTATAATAACTGATTTTGTCGTTACCAGACACCGACTCGAAGCAAGAGTGAACTGACTGGGCTAAACGAGGAGGTAATCAGGGCCTCTCAGAATCAGAGGACTTTTACGTCAGTAGACGGCTTCCATGGTGAGTAAAAATCACAAAGATTGAGCCGGGTTTCGAACCTGGGTCCACTGGTTTACTGCACCAGTGCTCTACCAATGAAGCTATCCAGTCCTATGTCGGTGTACCTCCAAATAGTAAATATACGGCTTAGTAGCTGTAGTGCTTGTACAGAAAACCAAAGGTCTCGGGTTCAAATCCAAGTCATTTAAATTTCTTGCTGTTAAGATGTACTGTAAAAGCTGAAATATTCGCGGTGGTTTCATTTTCGCGCACCAGACGGAGCCCGCGAAAATAACAACCCGCGAAAATATTGTTTGCAACAATTGTGGCGATCCCTGAAACAAAAGGTCGGCAACCCGATACAATACTAATCAGGTCATGACCTTGTTGTACTGTACTTGACACGTGTTGCATGCCCCTAGCGCGCCTATAGCTGTGTACACTTCACGCGCCTATAGCTGCACACAGCGCACACCTCGCTAGACCACAACGTGCAATCACCCCATCATGCGTGTTTAGGCTTGCCTAATAAACTAGGTCACGGTCGCACACTGTATGAGAGCTACTGTGCTTGGTAACTTACGATTGACACTCTGTATTATTTATTAATCGATGGTAGGCCTGCATTCTTGAAAGTGTTTTTCTTACTAAATGTCATTTTAATGAGGCAATTCTGTGAATGTTAAGGTGACATAATTTCCATCCGCGAAAATAACAACTCGCGAAAATGTCAGTGATGTTGAAATGCGCAAAAATATCTGTACGCGAAAATATTTGCTTTTACAGATAGTCTAATTAAGCCCAAACTGGGGCCAAATTCATGGTGCTAATGGAGGCTCCAACTATTTCACGGGAACTGTAACTGTTAGGCCTGCTTCAAACGTCGCGTTTATGCCGTGTCGAATTAAATTCAACTTCCACGACGTTGGTACGGTGTAAGCACAGCAGTGGCTTTAAACGTCGAACTTAATTGCAAACTCCCAGTCGAGCTTAACTACATCCAACATGGCGGATGAGTATTGTGCACATCATGGACTTGTACACGTGCGTTTTCCATTCTGTCCATTGTACGTCGCCATTTTATTATTTTGATGCACTTGTTTGTTGGTTATTTCTTTACTTGCATACGCGCTGCGAGCATGCGCATTCCTAGTTGTGAACAAAATTACGGACCAACTTCGAACTGGAATTGAATTAGACATGGCAGAAGCACGACATTTGAAGCCAAGCCGTGCTTGTGCCGCACTAAATAGAGTTAGCACGGCAGACCCTGTCGAGCTCAAATCTTCTGCCGTGTCGAACTCATTTTGCCGAGCCAAATGGCTTCAAACGTCATGCTTGTGCCATGTCGAATTTTAAAAATCAAGTTTAATTTAATTCGACACGGCATAAGCGTGACGTTTGAAGCGGGCCTAAGCCTTGCAAAACATGCAACTTCAAAAGCAAATTTTGTTAAAGACAGTAACACAACATTTCTAAGCATGCACATGCTTAAACACGTTGCAGCCATGAAATAGCGCTAACAATAGCACAACTTTTTTACTTTAAGTAAGCATGCCTTTTCAACTAACGCTTAACCAGTTAACACCGGGAGTATTTTTGAAGTAAATGTGATTGGCCAAAAGTTAAGACCAGGTGCCAATTTCATAGAGGTGTTTAAAGGCAGTATACATGATTGGTATCTCGAAAATAAAAAATGTTCACAGATTTACGCCTAACTTACACAATATAAACATGATGACCGTAGAAAACTTCCCCTGAAATGGTTTTGTTTGAAGTGCTATAGTCTTTGAGAAATGAGTAAAACAATTAGTTTTCGTCTCATGAGATGAAAATTCAATTCGCCCCAAAACCATTTCGCCCAAGTGAAATTTCGCCCCAAACCACTTCGCTCGAGTGTCATTTTGCCCCAAATCACTTCGTCCAAACACTACATCGCCCAAATGCCACTTCGCCCCAAAACCACTTCGTGCACAGGCCGTGGTTCAGGGCGAAATGACTGCAAACCCTTTTTTTTTACTGTTTTCTCAAAATTTTTACGAAGTACGGAGCTGGTTTTTGCTCAGGTTGGTTTTAATCATGCATATCTTCAATCACACAGGGGGATAAAACTATTTGTAACAGTTTACCAATCATGTATACTATCTTTAAGTAGCTCTATGAAATTGGCTCCAGGTCAAGCACCACAAATACGGACTCTCGAGTCATTTCTACATTCATTGTATGAATCTTCTCACCCAAAAGATCATACTTTGCAATATTCCGAGGCGGCCGCCACGGAGCAAGATTTGCTACACTGACAGGCCATCCACAGCCATCAACTTCAAAACACAGTGTGTACAAATGAATGGTGGACAATGGACGTGTTTACACGTCAACCATGGAAGACAGCGGCAAAGCCGACGTTTTAACTCGTCAACCGCCCCTGTGACTATACATTGCCAGAACGTGTTTACACGTCCTCCGGCATCAAGTCGTTAACCATTTTGAACCATTTCTGTCCTCAGATGGTTCTGACAGTCAGTCAGTCACCCCTCAGCCCATGACTAGCGTTAATGCTAGAGAGCTACGGGATACCAAACAAACCGTAAGGGACCTCCGAGACCAGCTGAAACACATTCGCAAGCTTCATCTTAACATGGTAAGTTGGGAATTTCATGTCAAATCCGTCTGAAGGAATTTCAAAAAAATATATTCCATGTTTGCATTCCATTTGCATTAACATGCTTTTAAAAAAAAAAAGGGTCTGTGACTGGGATTTAATTTTCAAAAGAAATACAAGTTGTACTCTGGCCAAGTTATTAAAGGGGCCGATTTCACCAAGCGCTAAGATTCGTCCTAGGAAATGTAACTCGTCTTATCTTGGAACTAATCCTATGACCGATTTCACAAAACTTAGGATGTGTTCAATTCATCCTATTTCCCATGGCAACACGACCCAACTCTTCATAACTTAAGATCGATGTTTGGGTCGTCTTATCTGTACGAATGCATGGCGTAATTGCAGTGACCGAAGGCACTTATCTTCTGCTAGCCCGGCGTACGGCGGCAGCAGGCGGTCATACAGACATAATTTTCCTTTGCCGCGATAGGCGAAATTCTCTTGAAAATGAGGCTTAATTTCAATCGCAGAAAAACACTTACCGAAAAAGGTTGAGGCATTTGTATGTCCATCAACGTGAAGCCATAACTTGCTGTAGTCCTAGCTAGGTTTCTCGATGTTTACACGCGTAAAGCACGGATTTATATTTCGGCAAAATATATCTATACAATAAAAACCACGAAATATGTACATTTGTACTAGCTATACTGTTAATTGAGCACAGACTGAAAGTTGCTTGTGGTGCGCGCGCGCGTGCTAGTACTAGCGCGCGATGCTTCCGAAAAAAGATACATTTATGTAAATTAGATTAATACACATTTAATGGTTTTTTTCGTCGAGCATACTGCTCTGCACATAAATGCGATCGAGTGTGCCATTTGTACAGCCGAACGATAGGCCTACATGTACATCTAGGTTCAAGTACATCGACTTGAATTTGTTCACGTTAATGTACCTTTCATAACTGCCGACAAAATGCGATACGCCAAGCAGACGACACTACAAAGTCAGCCATTTTGATTTGTAATGTGCGTGCCGTTTTCCCGACGACTGTTGTATTCGCTACTGTTAACAAACATGGTAAAAGACAGGTTTTGTGAAATCGATCTCGGGACACGTCTTAGCAAAGACCGATCTTACTGCTCGAACTCTTCTTAAATCCTAGGATCGATCCTAAGATAAGAGGGGTTTGTGAAATTGACCCCAGATCACATTTTCAGCCCCCGATTTTTAGCCAATGGTGTTGAGATTTTGATACCATATCATCTGTCATATTCCATCACTCCATATACCATCTCAGCTCGCTGGGGTGTATACAGCCCCGACTGCCTATTAGCCTAGCTCAATGGCTAGTGCGTAATTCCCAAAATTAGGGGTCTAAAACAATTAGTGTCCCAGTTATGTACGACACCCTGTGCATCAAAAATCGCCACTCATGATCACAGATTCTCAGTAATAGACTGTGGTCTGTGATTACAGGAAACGGCACCAATTTCTTGAATATTTTGTTCTGGGATTACTGAAAAATATTTGAAACAAAAGACTCATAAATGGGTCCATTATATTGAATAGGAATTTGGTGTCCCGGGTTAACTACGCCAATGAAAATTAGCTGTTAGAGTTTGCATTAACCTTGGTTAATGTAATCCGGTTGCTAAGGACTCCTTCCCTGCACGTCCGCCATTACTGGGGGTCATTCACTGTCATGAACTGGGTGCTCTGTGTTGTTGTTAAATCGAACAGCGCACAACGCGCCCCCTTCGCGTACACAGGCTTCGTAAGCTTACAATAAACGCGCAAAATTGTTCGAAGTGACAACATAATGTAACGGCACATCATCAACACAAAACGCACAGTTAATGGCACTGGATGGCCAGTACAGAGAAGAGGACTTCAGCTCTCGGATTGGTTTATTGATCACTTTCAAATAATGTCACGTACCACGTGACTGTCCGGTTGCTATATGAGCTTCCGCCATTGCTGTAGGAAAGCTAGCTGCGCTATCGGCCATGCATAAACATAGGCTAGGCCAGTCATATGCACACGTACACGTTTAAGTTCGTAGGAATCGACTCCGATTGCGGATGTTTTTTCCAAATTTCTACCTCTTGCTACATTGTCCAGTGACTCATAGTCGTTACCGTAATGTATTTTTCTTACATTTTTTGGCATACATCGTTTTATATTTACGCGTTCACCACTGGTTCAGCTCGGAAAATCGATCAGCTTAGTGCTGATTGTCCAATCAATTTCCTACAACAATGGCGGTGCTGATTTTGCGTAACCAGGAAGTAAGACAAGTCGCGTGACTTAGTGAGAGCCCTCTGTAGGAGAAAACCCCATGGAATCAAGCAGGGACTGAGAACCCAATCCACATATTGACCCAAACAGGATTCGAACCAGGGCCACAGAGGTGGACGGAGATTTATTAATGCTTTATAAATCTCTTTATTCCAAGGTGCAAGACATGAACACGGCCTTCCGTGCCACAAATCGTAAGGTTCAGCTAGCCCTAGAAGCCACGCCAGCGGGGAATGAGCACCCTGTCCGTTCACTACGGACTCGGACACACCAGGAGTATACTAAATACCGGATGAGCAGGGATAAATTGGACAAGGAAATCGGGTACGTAAAGAGTCAATTTGTTGTGTGTTAATTCGTTGATTCTCCTTGACCCCGTTCTCATTAGAGAAATCGCTTCACTCAACGAAGATTAACTAATCATCGTTAGTTAATGAAGCGTGCGTAAATATAGCACTTAAAGGGACACACCGGCTTTGTTGGGCTATTTTGGGCTCGAAACCAGATTCCGGTTCCGAAAAGTTATGTGGTCTTGTGAGTTAGTTGTATTTCCAGCCGTAGAAACCAGCGCGAAGTGCGAGTTGCCTTTGTCGTTTCTCCTCTTGTTGCAAAATAATGTCCAACGAACACTATGATTTGAGTGATTTTTTATTTTTGCAGAGATCTGGAATCGGCCGTGGAAGAAATGCGCGACGACGTCGTGAACAGACATTGCCATATCAACCTGGCTGAAGTTGACTCGTTGGCGCAGGCTATCGGTAGCAGTAGCAAGCACATTGCGGAACAGAAAGGTACGTGGAAATGTGACTGAAAAATTACATAGGTAGATAGATAGATTACAAGATTGGAAAACTGTTATAAATGGCATTATCTCCATGTGTGATTGAGGATGTGTATGATAAAAACCAACCTGTGTATAAGTCAGCTCAGTACCTCATCTACGTTCTGAGAAAACAGTGAAAAACTGCTTTCAAAAAATTGTGCAAAGCCAACGTCCTATTTAGGCTGTTCCCTGGCTATACTGCACGGAACATAGAGTCATAATCTACGGAAGTCAGGGATCTATACCGAGCAACAAAAGGTTAATCAAAACTTGAATTTTTGTTTTTTTAAATTAAGTTGACATTGAAATATTCACGTAACAGCTTCATTATGCATGACTGCATAAAGCTTCTGTGTGCTGTAAATTCCCACTCTCGTATTGACTGCATTTTCATACCTGCCAACTAGTCCGATTTGATCATATTTGTTCCGATTTTTAAATGTTAAGTGTTGAAAATCGGAACAGTTGGTAGACGGTCGACTTGACCTGACTCCCTGCACGCGCCGCATGTGTTGTGTACATGAAAACGGGTGCAGTACTAGGGCAACTTGACCGTTGTACCAACTCGACCGTTGCAAGTTTCACTACAATGGCAGGTATGCATTTTTCAATCAAAAGCTTCATTTCCATGGCGCGCCTTCATCAAAAAAAGTTTATATATGCATTTTTTAAAAATTATCTTCAATTATCGTTTTTCTATAAAAATTATATTTCGGGCGGAATCATTGTACAGTTGGAACCACTTCTATCTTCCATTTGAGTTAGGTTTTAGACATTGAGTTAAAGATAGTATACATGATTGGTAAACTGTTACAAATAGTTTTATCCCCCTGTGTGATTGAAGATATGCATGATTAAAACCAACCTGAGCAAAAACCAGCTCCGTACTTCGTCTAACTTTTGAGAAAACAGTCAAAAAAGGGTTTGCAGTCATTTCGCCCCAAAACCACTTCGCCCTGAACCATTTCGCCCCGAACCACGGCCTGTGCACGAAGTGGTTTTGGGGCGAAGTGGCATTTGGGCGAAGTAGTGTTTGGACGAAGTGATTTGGGGCGAAATGGCACTCGGGCGAAATGGTTTTTGGGCGAATTGAATTTTCGTCTCATGAGACGAAAACTAATAAATTGTTTTACTAATTTCTCAAAGACTATAGCACTTCAGACAAAACCATTTCAGGGGAAGTTTTCTACGGTCATCATGTTTATATTGTGTAAGTTAGGCGTAAATCTGTGAACATTTCTGATTTTCGAGATACCAATCATGTATACTGCTTTTAAATTTTAGGCAGCAATTTGCATTTATTTCTTGGTCACTGATGTACTTTTTTTCTCCCCAACAGTCGCCTTCCCCGTCTTAGCTGACAAAATGAAAGCCGTCATGCAATCAGAGATGGAAATTGTCGTCACTGAAGAAAAGTAAGAAACATGTTTTGAATAAATTATTAGCCCAATGTTTTTATGAGCAAAGATACTAATATAACCCCCAACAATTGTCCATATTCATTTAACTCTTTTCTCCTCCTAGTTTCATCAAAGAGGAACCGCCGAAATTGGACGACTACATGAAACGTTGCAAGAAAGTCACGGGAACGCTGTGCACATTGAAGAGGTAAGGTTGGATTTCATCAAAAGGACGTTTAAACAAAGTAATACCCACAGCAATGAAATGTGACATTTCCTATTTCTTGGAGAATACTGTATTTAAAGGCAGAGGCTCGTTAGCAATGGACGCGGGCCATATTCGTGCCACGAAACACGCAGCTCCATAGCAAAGGCATGGAGCTGCGTATTTTGTGGCACGAATTTGGCGCGCCCGCATTGCTGACGAGCCTCTGCCTTTAACCACTTGCCGTGTAAACATGTTCTGGCAATGTATAGTCACAGGGGCGGTTGACAAATTAAAACGTCAGCCTTGCTGCTGTCTTCCATGGTTGACGTGTAAAGACGTCCATTGTCTACCACTCATATGTACACACCATGTTTTGAACTTGAACTTGACGGCTGTGGATGGCCTGTCAGTGTAGCAAATCTCTCTCCGTGGCGGCCGCCTCGGTGTGTTGCAAAGTATGATCTTTTGGTGAGAAGATTCATACAATGAATGTAGAAATGACTCTCAAGAGTCGGTATTTGTGGTGCTTGACCTGGTCTTAACTTTTGGCCAATCATATTTGCATTTTTTTTAGTGCAAAAGCATCAGGAGGCACTTCAGGCAGAGTGGCACACCCTGCCTCAGTGGCTCTTACAGAGGCTGGCGCAGTCGGCCTTGCCACAAGAGTGGTCATACACGTTACTGACCGATAAAATGTTACATCTTATTGCATTTTTATTTTTATAATTCTATATTTTTATACAGTTTAAAACTGGTTGTTTTTCTGACAGTCTTAATTATACCCAATAAACAAAAGACCTTGTGTTCAACAAGCGAAACTCGTAATTTATTTTAATGTAAAGGACAAGAAATATTATCCCCTGAAAAGCGAATACAAAGTTCACAAAGAATGGCAATTGCAGCGATGCCTCGCAGTAAAGGCGCTGCCATTTTGTCCGAATACTGGGCAAAGAATGACGTTTTTTCGGACAACCTTTTTTGTTATTGTCATTGGAATGCACTGAGGACTTGTACGCATATTAAGACGTTATTCTTTGCCCAATATTCAGACAAAATGGCAGCGCCCATAGTGCGACGCATCACTAAAAGTTCGTATCCGCTTTTCAGTGGGTAATATATCTTGTTCTTTGCATTAAAATAATTTACGAGTTGTACTTGTTGAACACAAGGGTTTTTGATTTCTTGGCTATACTTCCCCTTAAAAAAAATTTGTTTTCTTATTTTTATTTTTTCTGAAGACTCGCCACGGTACAGGAACACCGTACACCGGTTGTACCAGTGTTTGAGCAGACGTCTCAGCCAGTCAACAGAGAGGCTTTAATGGAGACTATTCACAGCATCTCCCCCAACCATGGAGAGAGAGTCAAGAACTTACAAGTAGGAACACAGTCTATTGTCTTGTAGTCAAAACTAAACAAGTTTATCAACACACCATGGGACTCATTTAGTGCTACTTGGTACAAAATAGGCTTGATCAAAGTACTGAGGTGTGTTCAACAGCACAATACCGAAATACGTATGGCAGTGTCGGTATGCTGCAACCGAAACGGCTTGTTGAATGACTGCATCCCAAAACGTACGATCAAACATGGCTACTGGAGACAACGCGGTTTGCAAAGCACTACGGCTGCACGCTTAATGCAAAGGTTCTGACAATTAAATTGCAAATCAAAGCTGCTAACACAGCTGGTAGTGGTCTTCCACAGTCGAAGAATAAACACATTCCAAAATTCTTGTCGACACGCTGAATGTTGAATTCCTATGAAACAAAATATTGACTTGAAACCCTGAGGCCATAGTCACAATTTATCCGTCGGCCATCTTGGTATGGAAAGCGTACTACGTTCGAGTTGGAATTGTTGGGATGCAATACGTATTGGGAATACCGTGCATTCGGTTGCGTTCAACGTTTTCGGTATGCAATACCGGCGTACTAATTGTGCTATTGAATGCGCCCCTGGTATCAAGAGCAGCAAACATCTGTTCCCTGTGTAAGCTACACGACAAAATATACCATATCAAGTCAATCCTGTGCAAAAACGGCTATCCCGAATCAGTAATAAGTAAACATGTATCCCTCTCACTCGCAAACCGCTCTACACTGCGACCTCACGGACCGAACAAATGTCGCGTGTATCTTAAAGTACCGTGGAGAGGAAAAGTTTCACAAACATTCGAACAACAAGTGATGAAACCCGTGACGCGCGCCTACTACACCGTTCAGCCGCGTGTAATATTCACTGCGCAGTCTGGCAGTCCGTAAATACGTACTACCTACCACACAACTTGACTATGTTATTTATGAGTTTCTGTGCCGATGTAAAGCTCGGTACGTGGGTCGTACGTCTCAAAGACTGGTGCATCGCATTAAACAGCATGTTCTATCCTTCCTGCAAACAGCTGTTGCATGTCTGCAAGAACGCTCGCAAAGCTGCCACACAGCCCGAATGCACATCTGCTATAGGACAACACTTGCTTGATCACCCGGAGTGCTCGAAACAATACAGCGAACAGCAGTTCACTGTACTGGCCAGAGCATGCAGTATCATGCATGCAGCACGCGCTTTCCGCCACCCTCTCTAGCGATGTATTGACATTAAAGGAGGCCAAGTCGAAAGTGGCGGATTCTGATATTGAGGGGCTTTTTTGTATGGCTTTTAAATCTCACCCTGTTGGACGAAGCTGATGCAACTTAATAACATTTTAAGACATTAACATGTCTTAATAACATTTTTCAAGCCTTGTTTACATGATCTAAAAATTTTGTTTTAATCCGTTGGCAAATAACAGTTATTTAGGATCAAAAGTAGGACATGTTTTTGTTTTGACACGTAGTATTTGACAGAAATGAAATACATTCGAGTCTTTCCACAGTATAGGGGGCTTTTGGCAACACAGACCCTATTTTCGAGGAAATACCTTTGTCTGGTCACAAAATAAAAGAAATAAGTTTAAGTTGTTCTGAAGAGATAACTTAGGCCCAAATAGGGTTACAAATAGTGTGACAACATGCCTTTCTAAAAACTCTGTGTACAAATTTATAATATACGCTCGTAACCGGGACGGACACTTGTGTTACATTTTAGGCCGTCCCGGTTACGAGCGTATATTGGAAATTTGTACACAGTGTTTTTTAGAAAGGCATGTTGTCACACTATTTGTAACCCTTTTTGGGCCTAAGTTATCTCTTCAGAACAACTGAAACTTATTTCTTTTGTTTTTTAAACCAGACAAAGGTATTTTCTGGAAAATATGGTCTGTGTTGCCAAAATTCCCCCTTTACCGTGGAAAGACTCGCGTATCATTTCAAGGTCAAAAGAGATTTGAGTTGTCACGAGTTTAATGTAATGTAACCTCTAATTGGCCCTTCCCCCACAGGCAACCAACGTGTCCCGTGACCGCAAGCGTTCCTTCAACAGCGCCCAAGAGCTTCACCGTTTCCAGATGGACCTCGGAAAAGGTCGGCAGACTCTCAAGAAAACACCCAACCTGGACCGGATCAACCAACGCCGACGGGCCATGCTAAAAGACCTCTACCAAAGTGAGGAACACGATACGTTGACACCGATTCTGACGCCGGAAAAGATTGCGAAGCAGACGAACGCGGTTTCTGCGAATGTCACTTTTGCGAAAGCGACTCCGACAAAAGCTACCCCGGGGAAGAAAAAAATGCCGCCACCTCCCCCCCCGAAGAGGACTTATATTTCGCAGCAGGCTGTCGCATCTCACTCGCCGACGTCACCGAGCACGCCCAGTACGACGAGAGCCAATCAGACGACACTGAAGCCCAGGGTCATCGTAACGGATGCATCCAAGAGCGATGCGGTCCCGGTCGTCCCGCCGAAGCCGGCCATGATGGTGCCAAAACACATCCAACAAAAGGTGGATGACTCTGCTTCTGCACGTTCCGCCCCAGACCTTAGTTGCATGATTTCTAGCTCGTGTAGTGTGAAATCCGAGTGTCTGTCCAGTCCTCCTCATAAGGCCCCTTCCAATAAAGCATCGTGCGGTGCACTATCTCACTCCAATTGTAAGAGTGAACCATTGCTTGCAATTTCAGAGAATGATGAAAATAGCATGAATAACTCACAATCAAAGACCCTTACAACACAAGAGTCGTGCACTGTCCGGCAAAATATCACTCCTGGGATGGTAATGACCTTGCAAAGTACCCCCATGAGGTCTAACGGGAATCAGCCCGCACCCCTTGGGGTAATCGTATCGCCCGGGGGCATAACCTCTCCCCGTGGGGGCATGGGCTCTCTGCGTGGGGGCGTGGGCTCCCCGCGGGGGGTCGTGACTCCCGAGGGCGGGGTCATGTTTTCACAGGGCGCGGTCATGATCGCAAGAAGCGGCTCTGCGACATCCCCGGGGCTAGCCACGACTCCCCAACGCCAAGTCCCAGTTAGGCTTCTTAGCAGTAGCTCCCAAGGCAGCCCCACTAAGACCACATCACCAACTTCCCCACAGTACAAACAGTCCAGTATCCCTGTCCTCAAAAATCCCTCGCATTCAAGACACGGTGTCCAATCCCAAAGCCTAAAAATCCTTGAGACGTCAAATACGAGCCTAGCCTCTGCTAAAACACAAACTTTGCCAAACAGTCCTCCCCGTGATTTGTCTCTCAAGAGACGATCAAGTCTCCCCTCAGCGATAGACGTTGTCCCCCCTCCTAAGCCTCCGAGAGGGTGCATTGAAACCCCCGCAGAACCCATAGACACCCCACCCAGGTCTGCCTTTCGCCCCTTCCCCATACCCGGCTGGAAGGAAACTAGTTTAGATGACATCCCTCCAAAGAAGAGAATCGTCGACAAACAAAGAAGGCACACAGTCGCGCTCCCGCAACATCACAAGCGGAATGGTTGGACCTCCCCCGATACCGAGAACTCCTCAAACACACCCAAAACACCACAACCAAGCTCCCAAACCCAGATTGTTCAAACTCAACAAAAAATCTCTCCAAGTAAATCCATCGTGACGACCGAAACGAAAGTCACAACTGTCAAGAGAGTGATTCTGAGCAAGCCCCATCCAGGAGCTGATTCTCCAAGAGACCAATATACAAACACCTTATTGCAGAAGCAAAGCCCGGACCTCAGCGCTCATTTTGAAGTATCCGTCGTGGACAAAAAAGGAGCCTTGAAAATCCAACAACTAAAGGATCAGTACGCCAAGTTGCGCAAACTCCAGGAAGACCAAAAGAAAATGGACGAGGCCCGAGCTCAGGAACGCACCGTGATGCAGGAAAGCCCCGTGACGCAGGAAAGCCCCGTAAAACAGAAGGCCGTGGAAGAAGGCACTCCAACTGACTTGACTGCCAAGACCCCAACCTCAACAGCTGAACCCGATGACCAGCAGACTGCCAGGACAGAAGACCAAGATGAGGTGACAACTCTCTCCTGAAACTGCTCTCACCCATCCTCCCCCTTTTTTAGCTTTGCAGGCTCCGCCCGCTTTCTGCAAACATCAACCGCACTTCAACTTTCGCACAGACTGCAAAACTAGCTTAAAGAAGGCACTCCGCACCTAACTCCTTAATCTATATTAAACTCCCTAAAGCCTTTATCGAGTCATTTCAATCATGCTGTAAATTTCTTGACACGGTCTCTCGGCTTTCAACTCAGGCCGGCCATATTAACAATTTACTAACTAAAGATACTAAACCATAGTTGTGACCTGGGGTCAATTTTATAAAGCTGTTTAGCAGAAAAATTGGCTTAATCGAAAATTTGTTAGCTTTATAAAAATGTGTTAATAGTCGAAATTGTATGTCAAATTGTGTTCTCAGCAAGAATAGACCGTATCGAATAGCCGCCATTTCGTGGGGCGGTTTCTTTGTTCCTTGAGGACATGCATGGTTGCACATATCGTACTTCCATTGTTGAACGGTTTAAGTAACAAAAGGTGCCCCACGAAATGGCGGCTATTCGATACGGTCTATAGCAGAACACCAGTCAATTGTAATACACATCGCATAAGATTTTGACTCATTTTTATAAAGCAAACAAATTTTCTGCTAAACAGCACCATGAAATTGGCCCCTGTTCTGGCGAAAAGAGCCGGATGTCGTACAGTTTGGGCCGAAGTTCCATGACCATGACCAGAAATCGGCAGAAAATGCAAAAATAATTGACATTTTTGGGTAGTTCCTGGGTACCGCCTGGAATTTTCGTGTACTGCTTAGAATTTCCATTGTATTTTCATTTTTTTAATAATCTTGGATCAGCCTCTGATTTGTACAACTGGTCGCAAAAACTCGCCCAGACTTCACAACATCCGTCTCATTTTGCCAGAACGAATCACCTTTAATGCTCATAGTGTCCAGTGCAAGTTGCTATAGAATGAACCCTTGAGCCCTGTACAACAATTTCTGGACTAATGGGTTAACTTCAAAATGAAAAAAAAAATGAAAATGTTGGCTTACCTCAAATCAAAAACATAAAATGGTTAATGCGGTAATGCCAGTCTTGCTGATCAGAAACTTGAGTTGATTTTTAAACACTCTGGCTTTTTAATAACTTTCCACCATTTATTAAATCCCATCGCCTCTAACCTGTGGATTAACTTGAACAAATTTAGCCTGTGTCATAAATATATGGCTTCGACTCAAAATTAGACACACGGTCACGTCAATGGAAATTTAATCACTTTCCATAGTGATAAAATAAGTGTAAAATAAAGGCGTAGCCAGAAAATTCTGACACGGCCTTATATTATGTGTAAATTCACTGTCAAAATGTGTGTGTGAAAGTGCTTTGCTATGCTGTGTTCTTGCTTCAACCGTGAAAAATCACATTTGTGCGCTCAATGCATTCTGCAGTTTGCTGTGTCAAAATTTGTGCTTACAACTGCAAATGTGTGTTGTCCATAAAAAAATTTTTGCTAGCTGAATTGTGCTAAACTTGCTACTGAATGATTCGAGTCGGCCTCGCGACACCGCTTTCGTGTGGTTGAGAGATTAACATATCTAAAGCCTAGCGTACATCGACATTGCAACTGGAAGCAACTCAACTGATCAGTTGCTGTCGATGTGTGCCTAGCACGCTCATCGACAGCAACTGATCAAGTGCGCAACTAGCGGCAACTGGGAGTATCCAGTCATGTCTACATTTCCAGATCAACACGGCAACTCGGTAAAGGCAAAGCTTAGAGTACATTGACCTCGCAACTGGAGGCAACTGTTGCTTGCAGTTGCTGTCAATGTGCGCGCATGTGATCAGATGCACGCGAGCAACTGACAGCAACTGGGTACAACTAGTTGCCAGTACAGTTGCAAGTGCGCGTACATCAACCTTTTTAAGCAACTGATCAGTTGCTCCCAGTTTTAAGCAACTGATCAGTTGCTCCCAGTTGCCACGAGTTGCTTCCAGTTGCCACTAGTTGCTTCCAGTTGCCACTAGTTGCTTCCAGTTGCAATGTCGATGTACGCTAGGCTTAAGTGGAGTAGGTTATGAGTTCAAATCCCACCCAAGCACATGATAATCTTTTAATGATAGTGGAGTGTTTGTAGCACACATATCCACCACGCAAGGTGCTCGGGGCGCTGATAACGTTTATCATCATCCCTTGTCGTTGGGCTCAGTTGTATCATTCCTTAAGCCTTCTTGGCTCTCTGGGGAGTATACAGCCCTGGCTGCCTGTTAAGCGCTTATGGGCTTATCACGCACACTCACTACCCTCGCAGGTACCCATTTACTCCTGGGTGGAGAGAGGCAACATTTATGGCAATGTACCTAATTTTAGAAACATCTCCCCTTTCCTAACATAATTTATCACAAATGCATGCTCAGTGCATTCCCAAGATCTCTGTTAAAAATTTGTTCTGGTGGGACTCGAACCCATGACCTCTGCATTCTAAAGCCAGACCTCTTAACCACAAGACCACTGAGCAAGCCAGTGGTTAAGGCATTTGTGGGTTCGACTCCAGTTAAGCACATAAAGTTGTTATTTTTCACTCATTTTTCAATGATACCATAGAGAACTTGGGGAATTTTTAAAATGACAAATCTTTCAGTCAAACTTTAGATGAGAGAAAAATCGTAAGGGCCTTATCGGGATTCAAACCCGAGACCTCTGACTCACTGGGCAGATGCTCTACCAGCTGAGCTATGAAGCACAGTGGTAAACCACCTCAGGTTTTCCCCAAGACCTCTGACACAACGGGCAGATGCTCTACCAGCTGAGCTATGAGGCACAGTGGTATACCACCTCAGGTTTCCCCCCAAGACCTCTGACTCACTGGGCAGATGCTGTACCAGCTGAGCTATGAAGCACAGTGGTATACTCCCTCAGGTTTTTCCCCCCAAGACCTCTGACACACCAGGCAGATGCTCTACCAGCTGAGCTATGAGGCACAGTGGTATACTCCGTCAGGTTTTCCTCAAGACCTCTGACTCACCGGGCAGATCCTCTACCAGCTGAACTATGAGGCACAGTGGTATACCCCTCAGGTTTTCCCCAAGACCTATGACACACCGGGCAGATGCTCTACCAGCTGAGCTACGAGGCACAGTAGTATACTCCCTCAGGTTTTCCCCCAAGACCTGTGACACACCAGGCAGATGCTCTACCAGCTGAGCTCTGAGGCATAGTGGTATACTCCCTCAGGTTTTCCCCAAGACCTCTGACTCACTGGGCAGATGCTCTACCAGCTGAGCTATAAGGCACCGTTTAATCACACTGTATGGTCTCATTTTCACGAAGCGTTTCATCCACCATCGAATCTAAATAATTTGCAATATTATTTCAGGCTTTTCACTCGATAATGCAAATTCCATTCTCAAGAATTGTTGGAGCTGTTTACTTTTGATTCCTTGTTGAAAAGTTTTGGAATTTGCCTGTTGCATAGCGATCAAGACGTAAGTAGACGATTATTGGTTTCGAACCCCAGTAACGAACCTCAAATCTATAATTGGTTTAAATTGTGCTTTCTGTTGCCTTGCTTTCTGTTGACTTGCCAGTGTTTTTTTTTAGGAGAAAATATTGTAGAGGGTTCATGTATAAGGGTCATTCCATGAAAACGGGACACAGTGTCCCCCTTATGTCGTGACACTTATGGAGTTGATTTTTTTAAAAATAATTACCGGACTTCAGAGAGCAATTACCCTCAGCATATAAAGAATATATGGCCTCATAAATCGAACACCACCTTTATCTGTTGATACTACCCAAAACATAATGAGAACGATTCAATAAACTAGTACAATCTTCTAAATGCAAGTGTGACATTTTTAAACTTTCGCTCAAAATGGAACAAATTTCGCTCATAATGTAATTTGAATCGATAGAGTCCAGGTTCTACAGCTAATACCTTTTCCAGAAAGAAACTGGTCAAAAAGACTCGAAATGTAATCGCAAGAGTTGAAAAATGCCTTGCAGTCTCCCCTTGCGTCGTAAACAATTTTCTTGAATATTTTCAAGACTATGATACCAAGACATGTCTGACCGTTAGTAAATTATTTTAAATATTCTACATTATTTAGAAATTGCACACAAATTTCTTTAAAGGTAGTATACTTGTTTTGTAAACTCGGTGTTAAAAATGGCATGATTTCCACTGGTAATTGAAAGCATAGGTCGAGAAAACTTGTAGAAATTTCAGCCACATAGATGCAGTAATACTTCAGAAAACCTGAAAAATCCAAGTACGGTTTTTGTGCATGAATGAATGTGCATGTGATTCAAATAATTGTCATTTTTCTCATGAATAGGGGCAATTCAGATGAAATAATTTCACAGGATGATTACTACAATTACTATCGTGATAACAAGTAAACTTAAAAATAATAATTCAGAAACTTTTTTGGAGGGTAATTACCAAACAAATTAAACAATTTTGTTAACTTGAAAAGGCATTTTTACAAATGCATCAAAATGTCCCGTTTTTATGGAAAAGCCCACATCAACAAAGCAGTGCTAATGTGAACAAATTATTGGGTTCCCTTTTTGTATCATGTCTGCTTAGATTTAATTTCTTTTTTGTTCTTTTTAAATTGTGCATGTTTTGTGCGATACACTGCTCTATTAGCATGTTAATGGGCTCCCTCTACTCTATTGAATTTAATGTACATTGTGTGTGCGAGGCTAACTTGATCTTTCTGTTTATAAGGCATGAAAAAAAACAATGTTATGTTGGCGTAACGGGCCCCCAAAAATAGGGTAGGTAGGTAGGTTTTTTTTTTATTTTTTTATTTTTGATTTTTTTCTCCCAGCAACGAAAATGACATGTTTTCTAATTGTTTAAGCCGGTAGTAATACACGGTAATAAAAGAAAACAAGGCTACACACAACAAATAGTATACTTTTAAACTCTTGATGACATTTATTTTATTTGTATGTCTTTCTTTAAAACCTTTGTATACAAAAAGAGTGACATTCCATGGCATCTGACAGGCAAAAAATAGTTTACAATCTTTAGAATGTATATATATAAGTTTTTATTGTGTAAAATGCTGAAAAAATAATTAACAATTTATATTGTAACAAACTATTTTTTAAACACAAAATAAATAGCCAAATATTTTAAATATTGTATGTAGCTGTCCGCGCCGTGCAACAGTCTAGGACGAGGCTACCATATTTTTCATGTAGAGCTCCTTCGGTTCAGCGAGCGTGAGGCTGCTCTCTGAGTGGGAGTCAGGGACGCGACTATACATGTACAATGTATACTTGGTGCATCTATCTCCGTATCGATATCACACCTGTACATCACACCTTGTTGTAGAGCCTGCGCAATCTTCTGCTGCATGTTCGATCGTTGGTGCAACAATGTGCACTCTAAAGTTCCACGCGCGCCAGCGTCAGACAAGTCAATACAACAATGAGAAACAGTCAGAAATGGTTTCAAACGTATTTATAACTCATTTATATAGATTTTAATCATTAAATTTCTTCCCTTGAAAAAAAAAAAAATATCCAGGGTCGGCTGTATTTTTAGGGTCGGTCGGGTTACGCCAACATAACATTTTTTTTTTAATGCCTAATGCTTGTTCACTTAAAATTGGTTGTGAACCGATTTTACATTCATTTTCAATGGTGCTCGGTGGCGACACTACAGTGTGTGTAAAGTGACTTAGCCTTATGCGTGCTTTGCATGAATAGCAATTGGTGTACTGACATACTTCACATGCACACTCTTTAATAGTTATCCACTTGACCAGACTAAATTTGTGTTGCTATGTGGCACACGCGGTAGGCGTGAAGTCCAGAATCTAGGCAATGGTGTGCACCACATAGCAACAACAGCGAGTATGTGACTTTCTAAATTGCACCTCCGTTTGAAAGTGAAATATTCGGAGTGCCGAATGTTACATGCAAGTTTTTTATGTTTCTGTTGTGTAAACTTACACTGCCCCGCCCCCTCTAAACTGCATAAGAACTGCCCTTAAAATTCAGCATTATTCTTGCTTGGGTTCGAATCCCGATAAGGCCCTTACGGTTTTTCTCTCATCCCAAGTTTGGTAGCATTATTCTTGGAATCCACGATCATTTACATTTTAATGTTACTGTGGATATTTTCCATTTAGCATGGCTACTAACAAAACACTATAAGCTTAATATCGGTTGATCTACATGTATGTGTTGTCAGTATTTCATTATTGACTTGTCATTCTGTATTTCTGTCTCAAATGTACATTTATAACCAGCCTTGATTGACATTTTTATATTACAGATTTATACTTTCCCACATGTATGCATGATCTGGAAATTGGTTTAAAATCAAATTACATTTACATCCCTTTTTTGGGGGGGTGGGGGGGGGAGGGGGGGGGGGGGGGGGGGAGGGGGGAGGGGGGGGAGGGGGGAGGGGGGGGGGGGGGAATATACCTGATTCATGCGGAAGAACAGTTCCGTCATGTCCCTCAAATCAGTCCTATTCTTGGGTTTCACTTTCTTGACAACCGGTTCCTATCCGCCATTACTGTGTCCATACTATGGCACGCCAAAGCAAAACATTATTCAACACTGATAATTTTGCCATCAATCCTGAAAAACAAGTCTCAACATTTTTGAAAGCTTGCCAACAAAAGCACGGTATGCCGGTTTCAAACAGTCTTTTAAAATTTAAAAGTCATGCCAACCTTTTTTTGTTGACTTGTATTTCAGGGTTGACGTTAAATTATCAGTGTTGAATTATTTTTCGCTTTGGCATGCCATAGTATGGACACAGTAATGGCGGATAGCAACCGGTTGTCAAGAAAGTGAAATCCAAGAATAGAGTGCAAACTACTGATTGAAAAGGTGGCATACTATACTCTCCAACAAAAGAAACTGTGCATGATAAAAATTGCTGTATTTTTTTCAGCCATGGCAGATAACTCGCTGGAATAAACTGTTAATGAAAGTCCATGAAATCTTTCAAATGGTTAACCGAACTTGAAATGTACAAAATGTGTTCTTCGTGTTCTCAGAGGTTGCTGAAAACTGACTTGCCGAGTGTGTCCCCCTTGTGCATTAATCACTGCTGTGCATCTTCGCCTCATGGAGCCAATGACACGCGCATGAAAGAGAATATTGACTTTTGGGTAGTCCTTTTATACGGCTTGCTAACGAGACCTGAACTTTATGGAATTCTGTTACATAACAACCTGTAGGACCCCTATTGTGAAATCAACACCCAGGCATGCCTAAGTCCTGCACTATGCCATGGGCAGGTTTTGAGTGCATAACCTTTTTCTAACAATGTCAGAGAATATTGTCTGTGAATTTGGTGTTTATTTTCCACCTTCTTGAAAAAATACAGCAATTTTTACCATGCACAGTTTCTTTTGTTGGAGAGTATATTTATGAGTTCCAATTTTTGTTATGACAATTAGATTTGGAACGCATACGTAGTCTGGTACCTTTCCATTCGGCAGTTTGCATTATATAGAATTGGTTCAGGGGACACGACCGAACTGCACCAAGTTCTGCGTAAATAGGGTCTATAGACTAAAATGAGGTTGGTTGCCATGGTAACTGGGTCTTAACATTTGCTGGTAATTTGAAACGTCCATTGCTAAAGCGCAGGGAAACGGTTCACTGGTTTTATTGTAGACCCAGTAACCTTGACAACACACAAAGGGCGACATTTTCACTTCAGTAAATTATAATTTGCATGAATTTGCATATTGATTACATATTCATGATCACATAGTGAATATTCATTTGTTTTATTCAACAGGGTTCAAGCTACACCAGACAGACGGTCGTCTACAAGATCGGACCCAAACCCTACAAAACTGACGACCAGAAATCGAATGCTTCGTCCCCTGACGAGAACAGTGCAACTGTCATAACGGCTAAAGGGGAGCTCATTGCTGACAGGTGAGGGTCAAAGAATTACGTGATTGGAAAACTTATAAAAACAGGAACAGCATTACATAATGTTAATTAAGGTTTATTTTTCCCTTACCTGACGTAATTATTAACAGTGTATACTCAGTGCTTTCCCGAGACACTATGAAAAACTTCATAGTGTGCTCGGGTGGGACTCAAACCCACGACCTCCTGCAAACAAGGCAGACGTCTTAACCACTCGACCACTGAGCTAGCCGGTGTTAAATGGCAGGTTCGAATCATTTCGCAACGGGGATCGCAATTAATCAGAAATTGATTCAGCTTGCATCGGGCAAACTGAATGTTAATTAAGGTTTATTTTGCCCTTACCCGACGTAATTATTAACACTGTATACTCGGTGCTTTCCCGAGACACTATGAAAAACTTCATAACGTCAGGTAAGGGAAAAATAAACCTGAATTAAAGGCACAGGCTCGTCAGCAATGCACGCGCGCCAAATTCCTTCCCACGAAATACGCAGCTTCATAGCAAAGGCATGGAGCTGCGTATTTCGTGGCACGAATTTGGCGCTGACGAGCCTGTGCCTTTAACATTCAGTTTCCCTAATACAAGCTAAATCAATTTCTGAGCATTACATAACTAAAGAATAATGTTGATAAACTGCCTTGTAGAAATTTTAGCCACATGGATGCAGTAATACTTCAGAAAACCTGTAAAATCCATGCATGGTTTTTGTGTTGAATGAATGGTAAAATACATTTCTGCATACAATTCTTTTTTAATGTAATAAAAAGGATTACTTTTAGACATAATGTCTTTCTACCAAAGTGATAGTCTACAAACAACCAAATAAATAAATTCTTTTTTAAATAAACCTGATCGACGTTCTCAAGGCATCATGGGATTGGATGACAGATGAAGCAGGGAATTTTAACACAAACCTATGGGGCTCTGGGGACATGACAATGTTCATCGATTTTATTCTCGTTTCTGTGAAGCGATTAACATGTGACCTTCTCACACGCTTTTGATCAAGGAAAGATGCAATTTTTGACAAATATAATTTTTATTTTAATTGAGCTTAGATGAAATAAACCAAGAAAACTCGAATTTTTGAACGGCGCCAGTTTGTACGGGTGATACTATATACCGGAAAACACCGTAAAATACCGGAAAACACCGGAAAACTCACCGGAAAACACCGGAAAACACACCGGAAAACACCGGAAAACACCGGAAAACATACTAAATACCGGAAAACACTAAATACCGGAAAACACCGAAAAACACCGGAAAACATACTAAATACCGGAAAACACACTAAATACCGGAAAACACCGGAAAACACACTAAATACCGGAAAACACCGGAAAACATACTAAATACCGGAAAACACACTAAATACCGGAAAACACCCGAAAGCACTTAATAACACCACCCCCACTACCTGCAGAAAACACCATAAAATACTGTTTTCCGGTGTTTTCCGGTATTTAGTATGTTTTCCGGTATTTAGTATGTTTTCCGGTGTTTTCTGGTGTTTTCCGGTGTTTTCCGGTAAATAGTATACCATTATAGAAGGGCTGTCACGATTGGTTGAGCCAGGGTTGAGCTTCCACGTTAGAGCCAATCAGGTGCGTTCTTTTGTAAAGTACAAACTAGTGCTGTGCATTATTTTAAATGTTCTCATTTTATTTCATTTTACTACAGTTAGAATAAAAATGATATTTGTCAAAAATTGCATTTTTCCTTGATGAAGAACGTGTGGGAAGATCATATGTCAATCGCTTCACAGAAACGAGAATAAAATCGATGAACATTGTCATGTCCCCAGAGCCCCATAGGTTTGTGTGAAAATTGCCAGCTTCACTCGTCATCCAATTCCATCATGCTTTGAGAACGTCGATAAGGTTTATTAGTTTGTCTCCACAATTTTGTTTTAAATTTTTCGCCAGTAAATTCTGTGTATTCGACACATGCTCATTACTTTCATTTCAGTTCACTCAATTTCCCCGTTTTTTATTTTAATTTCTTATGCAGAATTTCCTGAAATGACAGATCTTCCAGCAGACTCAATCAAATTTATTTTCTCTAAATTTGTTTCTTTTCTACATTTATTTCCTTTTATCCTTTCTCCCAATCTGCCCGTCTTTGTTCCTCTTTAATAATATGTTGCCTTCAATTTCTTCTTTGGATCTCCCAGAGCCTGAAAAGAGCGCCCCCAATGTTAGTTGACTTGTAGGTTCTTGTGGCAACTTTCAAATGCAGTGTTGACTAGTGGCTACTCTGTTTTCTCTGTAACCTTTGACCCAAAATGCTTTTATGCCACTCAAGTTGTGCAGTGAATTTTAAGAAAAACACTTTTTTTAAAGAAAACATTTGTGCACAACAAAAACTCAGATGAACTCGTAGTTGTGATATAGTAGATGCAAAATTATTTCAAGTTCAAATAGACATCCGAAGTGTGACGTGGTTGCCATGGTAATTGGCTGTAAACATCATGGCCGTCGGAAAAAGTACCGTTGCAAAAGCACAGGTGTACAGCCATTGCCTGGGCAACTAACAAAAGATGACGTATTCACTTCGGCAGTCTATTGTGTTAAGTGGTACAATTTACCCATAAGTTACATGGGAAATTTGCGGTGTTGAGTGGAATGGCATACATTAATTTTTGTACAGCAAACTTTTATTTACTGGCAGTTTTGGGTCAAAAGTTACAATTTCCAAAATTGAGAAGTGTGTGCAGTGGCTGTTTGTTTTTGAGTTGTTTCATTCCTTTTTTTATTTTTGTTTTATTCTTTCGTTTTACACTATGAACATCTAACAATGTAAATTGGGCACACACCATTGTTACTAACAATGGGGTTACAATGAACATGTACATGTTTTTGTTCATAGTGTTAGGGGGAGGGGCGGTAGTATTATAAGGACATCCAATTTGAAGTTGGCTTCATTATTTTGATTTTTTGCTCCATTTTTATCATACCTTTAAAAATAGCATCAGACTTCGTTTTCTTGATTGTTCATTTTTGGTGTTTCTTTTTTGGTGGGTTTTTTTTTTTGTGGTTTTTTTTAGGGATTGGGGAGGCAGTGGTTTTTGGTAATGAGAGTTTGCGTTATTTACATTTTTTTGAAGCACTTTTACTTACTGTTTACAGAAAGTTTTATGAAAATCCAGAGTTACATGGTTCACTGCGTTGTTTGCTGTTCTGAACTTCAAAATTCTCCTTTGCCGATACTTTTTTTTTGCATTTTTTTCCCAGTGTTTTGCACGAAGTTGTTTTGTCTTATCTGAAATGAGTTTTTTGATGAGTTGTTTTGCATGAGTTTTCTAAATGTTGAAAAATTTGTTTTCAACTTTTCCATGACCATGTGTGATGCAATCAAGCTCTATGAATCATTTGTCTGCCACGTCAAATTTGTATTTCTTACAGTTGTAGAATGTCTAAAAGACTCGCAGAAGCTGTCTGATTTTTTTCCATCAAAATAATCAACAGAAAAGAAGACATGTACAGCTTTCTAGTTTTGTAAACATTTTATTTTGAAGATTTCGCTATTTTGAACTACCAGGGGCTTTTCCAAATCTCGGCTTCGTCTCCGACTCCGTCTCCATATGGTTTACATGGAGCCGGTGCCTGAGCCCAAGTCGAGATTTAGAAAAAGGCCCAGGTATACATTTCAGATTCTCTGACAAATGACTCTTTTAGCAATCCTTGAAAGTGTTCTGCGTTTACCCCTTGCATGAACTGTGTTGTTTGTTCAGTATTTTGACTTCTGTCTCCCCTCCTCTTCCCCTCCCTTTCCTCCCCAGCATCCCCGTCACAAATGGAACAGTCCACCAGCCAGTCTACTCCCAACTCAAAGTGCATGAGATGGCACCCAGGAACTTCGCATCCAAAGCCAAAATAGGGGTGTCCCAGCAGCAGTTCAAAATCGAGGTGAACGGAAATGGAGTCACGGACATCAAATCGTCCGTAAAATCCCCCGATACGGACAAAATGGCCGACACCGAGCCACAAGTTCCGGAGAAAGACACACCGGTTACCAACGGAGGCGGGAAGCTACCATTGACTAACGGGGGTAGTGAGAATGTGGAGGGGCAGGGTGAGCGCGTGATCGAGAGAACGGAAAAAGAAATTACGAAATTTAATGTTGTTAATCTCAGCCACTCGGAAAAACCCGAAATGAAAACTGTGTATACAAAACGTTTGGAGGAAACATTCATATTTTGATTAATCATGGCCTATTAAAGGCTCCCTAACATTGTCACTTAATTCAGGCTTATTCTTTGCAATATTATATAATATGCAAGATTACAATACTAGCAAGTTTTAATTTTAGTTTTGAATCAAAAGAAAAAAACCTTTTTACTTTTTTTGTTTGCCGTGAGAGGGCGCTGTTTGTGTGACACCATTTTAGGAATCGCCAATAAAAACTAAAGCAAAAACATCAGAAATTAAATTGGAATTTTGGCAAATTACTCCAATTTCCATGTTCCAATTTCTGTGCATATGAGAAAACGCCACATGACAAATATATCCCTTGTGGAAAAATCATTTCGTCCCGAGATCAATTTTTGCAAAACAAATTCAAACACATTATCATAAATTGCCTTACAAAGGAATGTACTTAATGTAAATAAATGCAGTTTTTGCTTTAAGATATGTGCACTTGGTATAGGGCATTTTAAGGGTTACTCGGAAAATATAATAAAATTTAGAAAACATGCAATATAGGCTTTCAGTGTTTAAAGGTTAACTCGTAACGGCCCACAAAATGTATTTAACAGGGTGTAGAAAGCACTAAATATGATATATGATATTACGTGTATATTGCACAGTGTGTAAGGTGCACTGCTAACAAACAAATTTTCCCAAATTTTTTTTTCGTGTTTTTCAGAATAATTTGTTGTATAATAAGGCAGATTTTTGGTTAAATGGTGTTTTTTTTTGTCCAGATTTTCCTCTAAATTATGCTATCACTTAGGCCAACAAAAAAAAAAACTATGTTTAGCATTAGAGCGCGCATCACTTTCAACCCTGCGCGTCAACATTTTTTTTAAATTTTAAAACAGCCAAAAAGAAAAATTTGTCAGCGCGCGCGTCACTTTCAACCCGAGCACCAATTTTTTGTTTTACTTTTGCACGCACCGTCTGTTCAGTGTTTCGTTTAAAAACATGCCTTTATTGCTTGAAATCCACTCACCAAAAAAAACAAAACGCGTCAACGCATCATTTTGGGAGACTTTAACTTACGGTAAACATAGTTCTTTTTTTTGTTGGCCTTCAGATATGCCTAATATAAATTACTGCACAAGAAATCCAAGTGCACAAAAAAGGACATTTTGGAAAAAAATGTTGTGACCTGTGTACATGACAAAGCATTCTCCAATCATTTAATTCACTTATTGGGTCATTCAAATCAGTGAATGTATTTCTTCAACTGTATTCAGATGAGCCTACTTTTGTCAACATTCTTTGAAATGTATTCCTAAAAATAAATATTTTCAAGCATATTTATCCTCTGTGCAAATAACTATTTATCGACATTTCTGAAACATGTCTTCAATTTTGTAGTTTCTGGTAGCCTAATATATTCGTGTACATTTGCTAATCAATTGTAGTTTTCGATGAAAATACGACGTATTAAGAATTCTAAATTGCACATTCATAAAAAGTATTTATGTAGGTAATGTGTCAACATTAGTTTCATGTTGTGTCGTTCTCAATTTCGGGGGAAAATGCAGTTTGTGGTTATAAAAATGCATTTCTTTGGGTTGTATATGGACGTGTTAGGCTATTCATAACTTTATGGGGGCCGAATTGAAATTTAAGTTATTACACTTTTTGCTAAAAATGGCCACCTTTTGTCTATAATGGGAATTTTTCTTACCTTTGCTGTGATTGGCTGAAAGTTCTTTTCACCTTGGTTACCACTGTTGTTTAACCAATCACCAATTTTGTCTCATTCATCGATTAATTTCAGCTGTAAATGCATAAATAATTACATTATCAGAAAATTACCATTTTGGAGGAACAGTAGTATTATTGAAATTTAAAAAAATCTAGTACCCTAAATTATTTTGTCTAATACCCTAAAAATATGAAATTGTTACATTTGATTTTTTCGGCGATGTGTTCTTTAATATTTAGGAATACAGTTGTAGTTATTGTACATAGGTTAACTTAATGCTATCGTATGTATATTTTTAATTATGATTTTGGAGGGAGCAAGTGGTGGTGTATCCAAGTAATTAGAAACGGGACTGCTTTTAAAACAAAGGAAGTTGCTTTAAAGTAAATTCGTACGGAGGCCAGCACATGCCTAGTCTATATCATTTCGTCCAAAAGAGTTCATGTGATAACATGTCAATATAGGGCTTTTTGGGGGCACCATACTCCTCGGCCTTAAAGTGGCATTCTCAAATTTTGAAAATATCAAGTTAAAATGCCTTCAGAATTCGATGGAAAATATCAGTTGTTGATATTCCCTTTAAGAAGGAACAGCACTCTGTGTCCGTACCAAGTTGTTTTTCCCTTAGATGGTGGCTCTGCACACTGCCAAAGTAACACAGTGCTCGGAATAGTTACCGCGAAAACTGACGTCACACTCATGTTCTCTATTACCTGGCCTTGCGATTTCTGGCCGAACTAAAAGTGCGACATTTCCCCATCGTTAGATGCAACAGTCGATGTGCCTTTAAACCACTTATAGTATCTTCCAAACCTTATACCTCAACAAAAAAAAGTATTTACATTTGTACTGCATTCACACATGCAAAAAAAACAGCTGAAATTTAGTACGAAATGTAAATACGTGTATTATAGAATTGAAGTGTTCATAGATTTCTGTCGTATTTTCGCACGATTTTCCCCTATTTCGGTGTAGAAAAAGTGTACATTTGTAGGCCTGTTATTTTTTTAGTTTGTCATTTAGAAAGAAAGACTTTATTTTGTTTAAGCATTTTGCATGGAGTGGTTTTGTATTGCGATTAAAAATTACCTTGTTTTAAAAAACGCGCCAAGTTTAGAGGTTTGGGGTTAAATTCGTCCGCTAATTTAGATTAATACATGTAATGTATAGATTACTATGCAGTTATGTACCGATGCAAATTAAAGTTATATTGTCCGTGGTTCTCGGCATATTCGATTTTTTTTTCTCCGAACGAATTTTTAAAGCAGTTATTTTAACGGGAAAAAAAATTTTAACCCTGTGAAAAACGCCGTTTTTATAGGGCCGTTTTTGCGCTTTGCATAGACTTGCCCAAGTCTGACTTACCGTGTTTGGTGTGTAATGCGCAGCGTACTTTGCGCCCTCTGGACTAGTGGCCTGTCTAATCTCTTTTCTTCTGTTTTGGAAAGAAAAAACGGATTAGATAGGCCACTAGTTCAGAGGGCGCGCTGTACGCTGCGCATTGCAGACCAAACACGGGAAGTCAGACTTGGGCAAGTCTATGCCTTACCGTGAGTTGAATTATTGGCGGACCACCAATAATTTGAAATATTGACAGTAATTGTTCGATAACTAAACGTTGATCGAATTTTTTTTCGTTGACGTCTCATTTGAAAGCGAATAACGTTTATGTTGAACGGTTTAAAGATACAGGCTCGTCAGTGATGCGCGCGCGCGCCAAATTCGTGCCACAAAATACGCAGCTCCATATCAATGGCATGGAGCTGCGTATTTCGTTCATTTGGCGCGCGTGCATCACTAAAGTAACAAAAGGTGCCCCACGAAATGGCGGCTATTCGATACGGTCTATAGTAATATGTTTCAGGGTTGTAGTCGAATCCATCACAAGTCCACCACAAGTCGCTGAGTCTTAATTCAAGTCACAAGCTATTCAAATGAAACGTGTTCATCCTTTGCTTCTTGTTACTGGACTTGTGATTTTATCGGCTCTGGACTTGTCACAGTGATAGACTTGTGCCTGATTATCCAGAGGGGGAGTTTTGGGGGTCAAAACCCCTCCCTGCTCCGAAACCAAAAAAATAATGTAATGCATTTTTGTGTGTGTCCGCGGCCGCCTGTCCGAAACAAGAAGACATAAAAATCTGACGGGCAAAACCCCCTCCTGGAAAAATTCCTGTATCCGCCCCTGTGATATGTTTTATTTTATTGGATGTTGACTTGCCAATTGCAAAACAAAAATTGCTAAAATAATTGTCTAAATTTATTTTTTAATAACTCCAAGCCGAACAAGTTCGAATTTGAAAGAACCTCCAAAAATGTTACGTGAGAGTCAAGAGTACAACATTATAAACGTGTAAACGATCACATTTGAACAAAACGATCAAATTTTAAATCATTTGAAAATTTCCTGTCTTGTTAATTAACCTCACGCCATGCAACAAATAAAGGGAAATGCGGTTGTACTTGAATGTGTATTGTTCATTTTGTGTTGGCCCTGTGCACGAGTGTTTTGGTACTATTTTATTTTCAGCTGTGCGTAAGCACACTGACACGCACAAGGGAAAAAAGTACACCGTGTGAAATATAGACTGGTTCCCGCTCCACATATTCCACATACGACTGAATATGAGGACCGGCTACTGTGGTGTTTAAAATAGCACTAAGCATTACGTCATGCATTTATTTTTAGGAGCGCATAACCGTTAATTTTCAAAAGAGTGTATAACAATTTGAAAAGGGTTATTCCATATTTGGCAAATAAAACACATGCCCATTATAGCATCAAAATTCAAATTCAAACCTTGTCTGCATCATCGTAAAATAAACACGCGGCGAAACACTGTCCACGAATCGTACCCGACGATTAACGATAACGTCCGGACGTGCATTCGGGTAACTTCGGGAACCTTCGGGAAAAGGAGGAATTCCTCCTGTTTCAAAATGGCGGAATTGGTGGTTGCCGGACGGACCTTAAAATCAGTCTAGTCGACAAAATTTTGGTCCGGGTACCAGACTAAGGTGACGACCGTTCGCGAACGTTGGGTAATGTACGTGGAAACACTCCCTCGATAAAGTAGCGAAATGGTCAAAATGGAAGCAGCAATGTTTCGAAATAACTCTTTGGTTAACTGGAGTGCGTATTGATAAAAATGTACATTGTACTACCGTGAAATTTGTATAGAGTGGCCACTATAAACGAGTGGCCCGTTTATAAGGGTTGCATTAGCATTATACACATGGCACTTATGGCCAAAGATTGGTGGCCACTATAAACTGGTGGCTTCCTTATCATGGTGGCCTTAATAGCAGGTTTTACTTCTAGTATACACGAATCCGGTAACTAAAGTTAACTATAGTTCGACTATTTGCAACCGAACGCAGTCTAGTCAACGATAGTTAGTCGTGTCTGGTCGACCATTTAGAACCAGCCCACAAGTCAGGGAGCAAGTTCGGACCGGCGACTATAGTTAACTAGGCCATTGTCGTTACGGAGCATACAACTCTATGATACGGAGCATGCGCAGCCTGCGTGGTTTGACTAGCTAGTCTGACTAGACTAACCTACCCCCGGGGCTTGGTTCCTTAGTCAGACTAGCTAGTCAAACCACGCAGCGTTCGGATAGCATCTACATTCTATGGTTTAGTCTATAACTATAGTCGCCCGCCCGAACTTGCTCCTAGATGTTACCCGAACGCTGCGTGGTTTGACTAGCTGGTCTGACTTGAGGAACCAAGCTCCGGGGGTAGGTTAGTCTAGTTAACTATAGTCGCCCGCTCGAACTTGCTCCTAGATGTTACCCGAACGCTGCGTGGTTTGACTAGCTGGTCTGACTTGAGGAACCAAGCTCCGGGGGTAGGTTAGTCTAGTTAACTATAGTCGCCCGCTCGAACTTGCTCAGGGTCGCACAGGGGTCAATTTCATTAAGCTTTTTAGCAGATCAATTTGGTTAAGCAAAACTTGTGTTCTTAGCAAGAATAGCCGATATTCTTGTGAACAACACAAGTTGACATGCAATTTCGACTATTGACACATTTTTATAAAACACACAAATTTTTCTGCTAAATAGCTTTATGAAATTTGTCTCTGGTATACCCATCGGGCATTGAGTTGATACAGCGTTTTGCACTGAACCATTTGACTAACGTTCGGACTTGTTCGTTAATGCGCACGTTGTTGTCCGGAACAGGATGATGTTCGACCAGTGGTTAACTTTCGTCGTGAATCGAACTTGCTCGTAGTGTCGTGTGACTAACGTTTCGTAAGCGCAAGCATGAGTTGTTATTTTCTATGCGTGGTTAGAGTTACCAAGAACATTCATTAATGGACGAGTAAGAAAAAAAACTGTCATCAATCATAGGAAAAAATACACACGCTGCTCTGCGCGTTCACCACAAAATAGTTACAATGTATCCAAAAAGGTTTGTGAGTGCGTTCACGCGCCTAAGCACTCCTACTTCGAGTACATGGTATCAACGGTCAAGCATTTTAACCATGCTCACATATGCTGTTCTTTCCAAGTACATACTTCTGGGTATAGGCAGGAACAATGTAATTTACGTCAGCTGTGAAATTCTCTTGTGGCTACAAAGAACAATACAACTTCACGTAGGACTACTCTTGCATTTTAATTTGTGAAAACACCATACGCGCAAGACACGATAAATGTACAGGGCGTGCACTTGTATTTTTTGGTCATCCCATGCAGTCGAACTGTTTTCTTGCATGAAACATGGAATTGAGTTGTCCCTTCGGTTTCCAACGTTCACTGTCAAATTAAATGGTACTACGGAGCTCTAAATTTGTGTTTTTGTGGAGTCTATTTCGACATGGCATTGCGGGCATTTTCAAAATGATTATCTAAGGCATCGTTTATCTAAAAACTTAGCAGCTTTCGAAACGTTGGCTCGGTCAGCTTCATAATATACTAGTCTCATTCATACACAGCATGGAAGAAATTTAAAGCGAATTCTGAACAAGCAAATACTGAAGCCAATTCCTGCATTTCGACTCTGGTTTCTAAACTCGGCCCAGACAGGTGTTCTTGACAAAAGGACACATCTCTCGCAAGCTTCGCTCTGTTCATTTCCGGACTCGGAGTTGGCAGACACAACCGTCCGTCGTTACCGGGGAAGATGCATCTACCGTCCCCATGAGTTGAAGAGCCCCGCAGCAGGTGCTTTCGGCACCCACGGAATCGCTAACTTTGTCACGGTGGCCGTATACGATGATGCCATCTCATTAGCGCCGTGGACGCCCGCAAGAATGAAGGAAATTGGCTTCCGTTTTTTAACCGAATACACAGTTCCATCACCTCCATATATCGGAAGCCTGTGCCCGGTGTACATAGCTGAGTGAAAATTTAAACGGATTTATTTTCACCAAAGATTCAAATTGAATGAAACGACACCGTTAAGATGGCGACCTTGGGATCTATTGTGGAAATGACACAGGCGAAGCCACAAGTTGCAGTATCTAGAATTGGGGACAGGTGATAAAAATAACATCATTTAGCCAAGCCTGTTTCTAAATTCAAAGACTCTTTAATAATGCAGACGCGTTTCCCGTCACCTCCAAGTTTCCAAGGAGATTTTTTTAAACCTCTGTGCCGGCAGTTTTGGGGGAAAATCTATAAAAGAGAGGCCCCGCGCTCACAAACGAGCGTGTGAATTCGCAGCTGGAGTTTGCTCGAGTGCGTGGTTTGGCGAGCACTGCACGGGCGTAAAAGACGCTAAGTACCGGCTTTCCTCTTCTCTTGTTCCCGGTAGAATATCGTCAGTTACTCCAGCCAAACAGACTCTTGAACCTCGGCCAAATTGTTTTTCTGAGCTTCGTAAACACAACAATCTCTAACAGCGCTGCAACGTACGTATACATTTTTCCATTTTTGCAAACCACGCTAATCTCAAACGTTTAAAATGTCTCCATTTTTGTCAGCTTTTGCTGTCGTCTGGTCGGTTTAGTTGGCGTACACTTTAAGAGAGTTATACCCAATATTTTAGCTCGCAAACATGAAATGAAAGCTTCCGCAATTTCTTGAAAACGCGCAAGACCAACTGTGCCCGTACAGGCAGATGTCAAATTTTCATTGCCTCCTCGCAAAATGAAGCATGCCCGGCCGTCTGCACGGACAATGGAGTCATCCCAAGATGTTAAAGCCAAGACGTTTGAGAACCAAAAGGAGAAACTGATCCCCGTGAATGGTTTGTATACTTTGGAAGTCCAATTCGTCGCACCAGGTCGAAAAAGGTAAGCTTTTTAGTAGTTTTCAAATGTGGTGGAAAGTATTAGATTTGAGTCTTTCCACGCTATAGTGGACCTATTTGAAAAATAAGTCAATAATTTCTTTCAGATGTCTTCAGTTTATCTCAAACTTAAAGAAACTCCTCTGTACTGTTCTCGGGAGATAACCTTTGCCCAAAAAGGTAAGAAAATGCTGCAACATACATCTCTGAAAACTACATGCACAATTTTTCCATATACGTATGTGACGTGGACAGACAAAATTGTGAAATGTTTGTCTGTCCACGTTACATTACGTAAGGGGAAATTTGAACGTTTCAGAAATGTATGTTGTGGCAGCATTTTCTTACCTTTTTGGGCAAAAGTTATCTCCTGAGAACAGTACAAGGGAATTTCAATTTTTTTCTTTGAAAACACTATATAATTTTTATGTCATGCTCCTAGGCTTAGTGCATGGAGTCTCAACCGGCGAAAGTGTATGGTATTTTTGGTATGGTATTTTCCAGGTTGTGGGTGGAGTCCTGACCCATCCGTCGTATGTGTGCCCTTGGGCACGACACTTTGTCACAAGTTGCCTCTCTACACCTAAGAGTAAATGGGTACCTGCCGTGGTGTTTTGTGATTAGCCAATAAGTGCAAAAATGGCATCCACTTTCCAGGGAGCTGAGGCTTAAGGAATGATATAATAATGAGCCCAATGACCAGGGCTGATAATAAATGTATATCAGCGCCCTATCACCTTGCGTGGTATAGCCTATATGGTTCCACTTTAAAATGTTAGATGTTGCACAAAACATGATGCAGTGCATGCGGATATGAATGCATTTGGCCATTTAGGCATGCATTTTCATTAGTCGGTTAATACCGTGGGCATTGACAAATTTAACGTACGTTTTTATTAATAGGACAACAAATTTCGTGAGTCAAACGATAGCAGTGCTCTGAAAAGCCCGCCTGGCAACAACCTTTGACCTAATACATGTATCCAATAATAGACAGCCGAAGTGTGACGTGGTTGCCATGGCAACTGGATCTAAACTATCATGGCCGTCGGGAAAAGTACCATTGCAAAGCACAGGGACACGGTCCAGTGATTTTTTTTAGAGCCAATTGCCTAGGCAACTAACAAAAGATGACGTATTCACTTCGGCAGTCTATTCAAAGCGAAACCGCGTGACGTTCGCTCAGAAGCCTGACGATTGGTTAATAGTTCTCTGTGGGGGCGTGGTCACGCGGAGATATACGCAATCATGAATAATAATTATTCAAGGCTGCAGTGTGATCATGAATTACAATGCCATACACTTGTTGGTTTTTTACGTTTTCCGTTTGATTTGGGGGCCCAGTATAATTAAGTTTTTAAAAAAGTAGGTGTTTACACAAATCCCGGTCCATAATCTTGCAACACTGAGAATTGTCGATAAAAGGAAGCTTGAAAAGTGCTCTATTTTGCCTTAGCGGAGGGATAATTTTCAACCGTGGCTGCCTTTGGATTTTGCTTATTTTAGGGAAGGTCTTTTTTAGAGGCCTTTTCCGAAAATAAATAAATAAATTGTCACCAAAGTCAAAATTGTTCCTTTAATCTCCCACTTAAACATTGCAAGACGTTGTCTTGGGTAGCAGACGAACTATTTTTTTACCATAGCATTATGGGAAATGTTCCAACTTACTGCAAACGATGAACGACGTCGACCACGTGGAAGCAAGAAAGTGGTATTGTTTCGCGCGCGCCCAACGTGCAAAACCTGAACTGTGTTGCCATGTTGTTTTGTTCGTTCGGCTCGCGTCAAATTATTGCCACAGTTTCGTCGAAAGAATGTCATATTTTGCGGGAATTTGCTCTGCTAGCCAACCAGGGCTTGGTTTGGACTGG